>OY754949.1:11816604-12416604 GCA_963576515.1 Cryptocephalus primarius
GCCATGGGAACCGGCGGGTGAGGGTGCGTTGGTCGCGCAACCCTTACTTAAGTTGGCATGGAGGGGACGGCATGGCTGCACGGCACCTCCTAGGTGCGTCAAGTGTTCGGGATCGCACGAGTCCAGAGACTGCACCAAGCCTAAGCAAGACCCGGTCAGATGCGTGAACTGTGGAGGAGCTCACCCGGCCAGCTACAGAGGATGTACGCAGTACCCCATCCCCAAGGAAGAAGCCAGGAAGCCCCAACAGGAGAGAAGACAAGGAGTCAGCTACGCCCAAGCAGCTAGAGGAGGACCGCAACCGACGACAACAGGAGGAGCGCAGACAACGACAGGAAGGACCCAGGAACAACCGGAAACCATTCTTCGAGCCATCGACGAGATGAAGAGGATCTTCGAGAGCTTCCTACAGATCGCCACCAAATTCAACCTGACACCGACTCATGGATAGGACAAGACCCGAAGGACTTCGCATCATGACTTGGAACGCTAACGGACTGAGGGACAAGAAGGACGAACTACTGGAATTTCTAGAGGAGTATAATATCGACATTGCTTTGATTCAAAAGACATTTCTATAGGTATCAGATCAGATTAATATTCGAAATTTTTCTATTTACAGAAGGACCGACCAACTCAAGGAGGAGAAGTACTGATCGCAACAAAGAAGAGGATAACACATCAGGAGACACCACCCTACCGGGCGGAAAACGTTGAGAGCGTGGCCATTGAAGTCGAGATGGCGGACAGGAGGATCGACATCATCTGCGCTTACAAACCACCGAGTAAGGAACTTCAGGACGAGGAACTCAACACCATATTCAAGGGCCAGGACAAGCCGAAGATACTAGGAGGAGACCTAAACGCCAAGCACAGGGAATGGAATTCGAGGAGCGCCAACAGAGACGGGAAAAGACTACAGGAACACGCAGCGACATTCGGATACGACGTCATAGTACCGGAGGAGCCAACACACTACCACTACAACGTAGACGTACTGGACATCTACATCATGCAGGACACAGGATTGAACTACGACGTGAACACCCTGGAGAATTTATCATCGGACCACAAATCAGTGAAGCTACAAGTAGGGAGATGGGAGGACCGACAGGAGACTAACATCAGAACGATAATCGACTGGGAAGAATACAAGAAGCACCTACGGGAAGCGAGACGAACTGGAACGCTGGACACCAAGGACCAAATTGAAGAGGAAGCGGAGAAGATCACCATGGACATCAAGGAAGCCGTGAGAAGGAGCACCAGGACAATTCAAGAGCCAACCAGAAGAGCAGACATACCTAGGACCATCAAGGAGAAGATCAGGGAGACTCAGGATGAACTACGACCCGGACATCAAGAGGACCATCAACAGGAAGAACAGGGAAATCAAGGAAGAACTTACGGAACATAGGAGCAGCAAGTGGAACGCATTTCTGGAAGGACTGGACGAGGGCACTGGAGCACACTGGAGGATCATGAAGAGGCTGAAGAAGAACACAAATTCTACAACATCGAGAGCGATTCCCAGTAAATCTGGTTTATGTTTTAGGGACGAGGACAAGACGGAGGCATTCGCGGATACCATGGAGGACCAATTCAGGATGAACGTAGACCCAGAGGACGACATCGACTTTGAAGAGGACATCGACAGGGCAGCGAAGTTTGGAAGAAGAAGAGGCGACGACTTTAAACGTTAGTCTAATATATTTTTCTAGTATGAATTCGAAAGGGTTGTGAGTGGCACAAAAATTATATTTTTCATGAAAAAGTTTATAAAACCGTCGTTTGAATATGGCTTCAAAGTTACCGTAATGGGCATTTTTGCGAAGAAAAGAATAAAGGAGAAAATGAATTTCTTCAACAAGGTTTATAACATTTTCACTAGCATAATTTAGTCGCATTTTACCATCAGCCCACTCTTTAAAACTGACAAATACATGTTGTCCAGTACATGTAATAGAAAAAAGGGTTTTTTGACAAATTTCACAACTTGCAGGGTTCAATTTTTTTTTAGGATATATACAATATACAATAATAATTAGAATATACGCAACATACACTGTGGTAGAAGAAATTTCCGATTGGGCATCGACCATAATGTAGACAAAATCTTTATCAGAATCGAGATTGTATTCACTATGGCTATCCTCGTTTTCACAAACTGGAGAAGAATAATTGTTTAGAAATTGTTTGAAGTCACTTATCGACTGACGTGAATCCTCTTTACAATTTCTTCTTCTAACAGGAGCTCCAAAATTATTCACAACAATGGATTTCAATAACAGGTGGGATTTGAATTCAAAATACCATGTTGTCTGATTTAGCAAAATAAATTCTCTACAGGATCTTGATTAAGATTTCAAAAAGTAAAAAAATTGAAAACCTTTTCGCTTTAATCGTTCCCAAAGATAAATGACACCACGAATTGTATACTGCCATCCCTGGATGAACTTGAAAGATTGGGGAGATTTGCCTGTGACAATTTAAAAACTTCCAATTATCTAATTCTGGAAGTAAAAACCAAATTTTAAATGTGCGGACTCATCGGAAAGTGCACACCTTTATAGTATACCATCTTTTGGATACAAACTGGAACCATTTACTGAATCAAACAATTGATCAATCAAACCAACAAATTCGGCAGTAAATATGGCTTCTGAAGGTAAAATTCAGCTACTTTGGAATGTTTCTATAGAAATAGCTACAGAATTACTTATACTATATGGGAGATTCCACGTCAACTGATCGGCAAGTGAATGGGGTGGTTTTCAAACCGCCCCCGGAAGTATTGGGTTATCTTTGGGATGCCAAAATATATCGAATCCCAATTTTTCAGCCACCCATTTTGCGCCAGTTCATTTTTATGGCCAATTTTTTATTTTTTGCATTTTTTCGCGGTCGGTGAGAAATTTTTGTTTTTAGCCTGCCAAAGCAAGGATTGGAGCTAAAAAAATTTTGAAAATAGTAAATCGATGTAAAATTTTCCGAGGAATCCATTCCCACCGCCAGAATTGAGATCAGACGTTTCCCTGAGCCAGAATTTTGGAAAAAAACGGTTTTTTAACCGGAATGTCTGAAAAACCTCATTTTTTAAAATTTTTTGGAAGCCGGCAAAATCTTCCTTTTTTCATATACTTTAAGGTCAAAACAAATCATCATTGTGTATTTTGGTTTTAAGTAATAAAATTAGTAATTAATTAAGTAATTCAATTTAACATTTTTCACGTTCCAGCTTTGTACCTTAATGTTGAAGGAATATTTTCAGTCCATCTCGAGGCCTATCAGTCTCATTTTCGCCTTTTTTTTCCAATTTTTTGAAGGAAAAAAAGGCTCCAAATCATCGATTGACGTATTATTGCTAGAAATTAATTTTCCCACTTTTCTCCGGAAGGAATGTGGAGCTCTAGAAAATATATAAATCATCGGGAAAGTAAGTAGAAAATAAATTGCGAAAAACACGAAATATGTTAAATAAATTCCTACTTTATTCATATATTGTCACGAAAAAACGAAAATAAATCAAAACAAGAGGATGGGGGCACACCGAATCCCAAAGGCTGGAGCGTGAGAGATGAGGAAGGTAACTTGCAGGATTGCCTGTCGTCTGGACTTTCTGGTTTCCATAGCGGAGGGCCTCTTGGCAGGGGGGTTGGAACGCTTTCGGACTGGGTTCTGGAGACTTCGATGATCGACCACAGTCTCCGCTCGGGGCTCTTTCTACCCTCTCTCTTCGACCGGCCATCCGGCTGGTCCCTTCAGGGACGGCCCTCTTCCGGGCGGCCCCTTGGACAGCACTTGTTCAAGCTCGCACGTCTGGACCCCACTGGTCCTCTCAACTACCTTGTGCCTTCTATTTATGTTCGGCTTTGTTTTGCTTATACTTGCACTGTGTGTTGTTTTCCTTCTTCCCGCTTCCGTTTCGACAGAACGATGTTTATCTCTACAACGCGAAAAATTAAGAAACTGTACCCTCTGACTTTCTTTACGTGAGCAAAAGGTTCAACAGAGACCTTATGTAAGCCTGTCAGCCGCTTTTCGATCGTGTCGCCACGTTAGGGCCGACTACGATCACCTGAAACTGGAGAAAAACAAAAGAAATCTATTCCTGGACCTCTAACCCGGAGCCCGTGGTTTGGCCTCAAGCCGCTGAAATGGTTAGTCACCCCTTCACTTTCCTCAACTCACCACGTGCCCTCCCTGGAAACCCTCGTCTGTGACCCAGGCTACTTCGGCGACCTTTCGTCCTTCTCGTTCGGTCCGACTGCTGTTCTCTCCCCGGGACTCCCAAGGATCTATTTCCCGACACCCAAAATAAAAAAAAAACGTCAACACTTGGGCCTGATGCTGGTAACTCTCCCCTTGAGTTACCCACTCCGCGGTCGCGACTGTTTAATGAAAAGTGCATTTCGGCGGAAAACCCCGTCGATTGACGTAAGTCTCTCGCCACTTCCCTGTAGACCATTGAACCTTTTGCTGACTCGGTAAAACATGGCCGATAAATCGAAATTTTGCTGACTTATTGTCGCTGCTCTTTCCTGTTTTTACCGAAACTTAGTTGGTTATTAATAATTACCGGAAATCGAGGAGACTGCTTTTCCTCTGTCGATGAACTTCAGCGAGCACGTGTACGAGGGTACTTCTAACTATCTAACTAATCTACCTACCCCTTCTAAGCAGCAACCCTTACAATTTTTTTTAAACTAAATTTATCTCTAACACCTACAGGGTGTTACACTGGTATTAAATCGAAAATATTCCGATATCAATTGATGATTTGGAGCCTTTTTTTCCTTCAAAATTGGAAGAAAAGGCGAAAATGAGACTGATAGGCCTCTGGATGGACTGAAAATAGAAAATATTCCTTCAACATTAAGGTACAAAGCTGGAACGTGAAAAATGTTAAATTGAATGTGTGCATGCGTTTTCACAGGGCTGAACCCGGGAATATTTCAATTTTTCGCGAAAAAATCAGTTTTTTGCGTATTTTATTACATAAAACCAAAATACACATTGATAATTCGTTTTGACCTTAAAGTATATGAAAAAAGAAAGATTTTGCCGGCTTCCAAAAAACTTTAAAAAATGAGGTTTTTCAGATATTCCGGTTAAAAAATTTTTTTTTCCAAAATTCTGGCTCAGGGAAGCGTCTGATCTCAATTCTGACGGTGGAAATGGATCCCTCGGGAAATTTTACATCGATTTACTACTTTCAAAATTTTTTTAGCTACAATCCTTGCTTTGGCAGGCTAAAAACAAAAATTTCTCATCGATCGCAAAAAAATGCAAAAAATAAAAAATTGACCATAAAAATGAACTGGCGCAAAATGGGTGGCTGAAAATTTGGGATCCGATATATTTTGGCATCCCAAAGATAACCCAATACTTCCGGGGGCGGTTTGAAAACCACCCCATTCACTTGCTGATCAGTTGACGTGGAATCTCCCATATATATTTGACCAGAAGATGACTGCTAGATAGTCGAAACCGGTCGCCATCTATTTGTTTATTTTTAATACAGTTGAGTGTTGACTATGAGGTAGTTTTCTATTTTTCTATATTCCAAGACCCAACTTTGAGATAATCGACCATTTGATTTCATTGACAATATTTATATATAGATTTTTTATAGATTTTATAATAATAATATATAATAATAATAAAGATAATTTTTTCTTTTTTTTTATAAAGATATATAAAGATAATTTAAAGATATACAAAGATAATTTTTTCTTTAAGATAGTATTTTCTTCAAAAACAAAACTGGGTGATTATCCTGCAGAAATGGACCAAGAAATTTTTTTAAAATGGTTTCAACATGAACTGTTACAAAAATTAGAAAATCCATCTATGATTATACTAGATAATGCACCTTATCACAGCATGTTATTAACAAAAATTCCTACCAATGTATGGACTAAAGGCGGTATTCAGGAATGGCTGCCAAAACAACGTATCCCTTTTTCAAGGATGATGTTTAAAATCGAACTTTTGCATATTGTTTCTCAGTAAGTATCCAAGTAAATAATTTTTATTTTGTTTCTTAAACTCAGACTATTTTTCAGAAACAAACAACCTAAAAAATATGTAGTAGGCGATATGGTGGAACGATATGGGCACAAAGTCTTACGCCTTCCTCCTTACCACTGTATTTTTAATCCCACTAAATTAATTTGGGGCATAGCAAAAAATTATTATAATAGCCATATTAGGAGGGATGGTAACAGTGAAAACGACTGTTAAATATGTCATGAGGCGTTGCAAACGATTACTCCTGATATATGGAGAAAATGCATTCGACATACCGAGGAAGGAATTTTTAAATGGTATGAGAGGGAGAGATTTGATCTGATTTGATTTGATTGAGAGATATTTAATCGCCAAGAAGTCAGTCCTTTAATTATAAATATTGATAGTGATGATGATGATAAAGATAATGGCCGTGATGTTATAAAAAAAAATTAAAATTTCTGTTTCGTTAAGTTTACTGCATATTCGCTATTTGTATTATGACTAATCTGTCAACACTCTAAATAGACGTGATAAAATGCTGATGACGTGAGCGCAACTTTGTTTGGCGTTTAGTATAGCTATGCTAACGCCAGATTTCAACAGGTTACGCCGTTTCTGCAAATCATCGTACAGTTAGTTATATTTCGATTAGTTACACCGACTATGATAATACGCTATTATAGCAACAGATGGCACGATAGTCCATTTATTTATGGTAATTTTAAAGTATGTGCATACTTACCCGCGAATCACTAGGTTTACCTTACAAAGTTTTTTAACGTTATGCGTGAGTCAATAATTAAGTTTAATATATTCAATAATAAATTTTAGTGGTCCTCACTGGCCACTCATTTCGGTTATTGGATATGTTTCCCAGTGTGTTAATCTCCTTTGGCGCGCAATATTTCACAGCGATTTATCAGTGGTTCTAGTAGTGATATTTATAGCAAGGTGGTATTATTTCATGTTGGTGTCCTTATTTTCTAATTTCTTCTATTTATTTATGTTATAGTTTTTGTATTAAATTGAAGTAGCATTATGGTGGATATAATGAAGGATAGTCGGATAATTGACGTCCAAAATTGTACCTTAAAAGGACCGTGTTCGAGGGGGAAAAAAGAAATTATTTTGCACTCAGGGAATGAAAACAGCTTTATTTAAGGGGCATCACTCCTTTCGGATAAAAAATCTCAAATAAAGTTTTGTAGGGTATCGTAAAGATATGACAGCCACTTTGTTTTTGACATGGTTTACCGAACAACTTGTACTGAAAATACTGTAACGAATTCTCTTCGTTTGTACGGCAATCGAAGCCAATCGAATGTTCTGCAGACTCTCCGCTACCAGGATTCCGAGAACTCATTTAATGAACTCGAATAGGATCTCGAAAGATCCGAAAAGCGGCACCGTTCGAATATAAGAAGGCGACCGAGAGATAAGAGTCGAAGTCATTCGAGCGCAGCTGTTCCTTTGAGCAAGCGAGCCGGCAGACTACCTAGGAACTCGTCCCAAATAAATCAACGTAAATGAATTAGTTTATGTCCGCATTGTGTTAGTGATAGTAAAAAATAAATTAAGATTAGTTAGTTATAATTAGTGTTATTAAATAATTAAGAACCCGACAACGTTACACTACCATCAAATTCGGACAATGCGCCGCATCATTCCAAAAGAATTAATAAAACACCGACTACAAATTGGAAATAAGCGGATATTTTGCAGTTTTTACAATCAAATATTTATTTATTTATTTATTTAGCGTTTGGCACAATTACAGAGACAAATTAATAAAATAACATTGATATCGCTGCCACAGCTAAGACTAAAATCCACTTAATTCCACTTACCAAAAATCATAATTTCGCTCCACCATATTTCATTAATAATCTGGCAGAAACAAGGGAACATACAGTTCTTAGATTGTCACGTTATTATTGTATTTTTGATCCCATTGAACATGTTTGGGCATCAGTCAAGAATAGATTACGAAAGGGCAATTCTTCACCAACGCTCTCCAATGTCGTGTCAGATAGCATACTTGATATGGTTAATGGCGTGTCTCATTCTGCTGTCTGGAAGAATAGTGTTCGTCACGTTACCTCCACAGAGCAGGGATAATATACTACACCCCCCGTTAATTCGCTAATTGCTAATATAAACATCGATTCCTCCTCGGATGATTTAGATTCAAATGTTACGCTCCTTCTGAGGTGATTTCAATTCCCTGTCAATTTCTGAACCTAACCCATCACTTCTGCCCTTATTTCTATCCTCGCAAGGGCACTCACACATCCTCGTTGGTCTTTTCTGGACGATGAGTTCTTATGAACAACTAATGGTGATACCAAAGTCAACCTTTTTTGGAACTCGCTGGCACCTGGGGAAACAATATAAAATTATGATAGTGGTTTCAAATTACTCGTCATAGAATTGCAAAATGAGCATCGCTTTTCTTTTTTGAAGATTGTACGAATCGTAGTTAGGTTGCCTACGGTCGTACTAAGGAGTTTCCGAACCAAGACGTCAGCCTCAACGTCCTGCTATGCCAATAAGACTTGGGCAGCATCGGAAGAGTTAATCAAAAGACAAGAGTCTGAACTTTAGGCTTGGAAATTGTAGATAGTGACAGTCAAGAATACTCTTCTCAACTATGCTTTATTGGAATTCTTTGCAGCTATTTATACAAATAATGTGCTTAGGTGTTATGAACAATTTGGTAATTAGATCGCTGATCTATCGAATCAACGACCCTGCTGGTGACCTGGTTATTGTTGCAATCTATTACACAATTATGTTTATTTTAATAACAATCGTTATCAATGGAACCTTTTGGAAATTGAATTAAATGGAGATTTTTCTGTTAAAACACTACGTTTTAACAGTCTGCCCCCGCCGAGGGTTTCTGGGGCATCGTAGAGGTTGTAGTTCTAACATCTCCTTGGTGTGAGCTCCTAGAGAGGCTGAGTTGGACGTGGGGTGTCCTGGTGTAGGCGTGTCCTGATGTTTCCAATATCGAAATCCTATGAAGCACAGAAATGCAATGGTTGTTATGATGAGGGCATTTCGAAGGCTAGTTGTTATTGGGTGGTTCCTGAGTTGTTTCCAAATGGTAGTATCCAACCCGTGTTTGATCTCCCACTCCTCGTGGATTACATCTTGTAGTCCGTCATTTTGTTTTATTACTGGTTCAACCATAGGAATTGTTTACTTATGTAGATTTGGAAGAGTGCTCAGCTCTTCCTTCATTACTCTGACGTATGAAACAATAACTGGAACGTCATTGACTCGTTTTGGTGTTAATATGTTTTGTTTGGTTTTGACCGAACATTCTTGAGCAATCTGTATGATGCATATTCTGTCTATACTGACCTCTTCCCGTGTTCCGCCGCAGATAATAGCTATTCTGGATTTGTTCTGTGAAATAACCATCCATGTATTCGCCATATAAAGCTCCTTCCAGATGTTTTCGTGAATAGTTCGTTGAAGGATTCGGCATCTTACTGGACTTGGTCGTTGGAACAGTTCGTCAATCACCCAATTGGATGTTGTCTCCATCTGTTTCACAAATGTTGGGGAACATATGTAGGGGCTAGCTGATGATTGGATGCTGGTTTTGAACTCTTCTGCATTGAGTTCGAAGTACATCTGGGTTGTTGTAATCGACGGCTAGGATTCCTTCTCGCACTTGAGTTACGCAATAGGAGTTATTTTCAATTCGAAACGGTGCTGGGAATACTTTTACGAGTGTGAAGTTATTGATGCCAACTAGGATAAAGTGACTGTATACATGAATATGTGTTTGATCCGTCTCTATGTATGTTTTTATTATTGGATGATCAAGGATGTCCAATGTCCGGAGGAGTTCTCTTCGTGCGTCGGTGATAATTCGAGTTACATGAACTGGTGGTAGATCATGTAAGCTGCCCCGGTAGAGCAATACCCCTAAAAGGGCAGATAGTTTCCTGTGGATATCTGACACTAAACTGTCAGCTACTTGGAATGAGTTGATGAGATGTATGTTTAATACTGTAATGTTCTCGGGTTCTTAATAATTTAATAACCAACACTAAGTATAACTAATTAATCTTAATTTATTTTACACTAACACTATACGGAGTTATACTAATTCATTTACATAGATTTATTTTTCGCTGGTGTTTTTATTTACGACGGAGCATCGGACACCTGCTGCTGTTTGTATTCGACTGACTATTATCTCTGCGGTAGCGTTTTTATATCCGAATGGTAATAGCTCTAGACAATTCGAGATTGTTCTAGGTGTTTCGTTTCTTGAAAATTCGCACGTCGTCGAAGAATCGAGAAAACTCCCGTATCTTCGATTGGCTTTGATGGCCGATTACGATGAGAATTCGTTACAATACGTTAGCGTCTGTAGCCCTGTACCAGTTACTCATATGATTGATGTTCAGCCTTATTCGAAATTGTTCTATTCGTTTATCAATTTTTTGTTCCGTCTTGTTGAGGTATATTACAGATGAAGCATAACTTTTGATTGATGATTTGCCGCTTGTATAAGTTGTTGTTGATAGCTTGATAATTCTCTAATGTCCTTATATACTTCGTCGTTTATACAGAATACAGAAGTAAGAAATTTTCCGAGTAGTCCTCGCTTGTTCCTGTTGTGTGTTGCTTCTTCATGTTTATATCTTTCTGTTGCTTATATCTTTCATGTTTGTTATGTCGTCTCTCATGTTACTCAAGTGGTGTACTAATGTGTGACACTGAATGTCTGTGGATAGAGCTTCGGTTTTGTTACCCAATTGTTCAAATTGTGTGGTAACTTTCCTGCCTGTGTTTATGTTGACGTCAATTTTCCATCTGTCAATCTTAATTTCCACTTGAAAGGTTCCTCGCTCACTCCTGGTCTGACCTAGGTGTTCTACATATAGTCCTGGATTTATATGTGTTATGTTGAAAGGTGACGCGTAACTTCCAAGTGGTACTAGACTCATTACTAGTGCTGTGGTTAGTAGTGAAACTAATGACAGTTTATTTACTCTGCACTGCTTGAATGACTTGTCTGGCAGTAAGGAATTTTGCTCCTGATTGTCGTGTGAATATGAGATGTACTGACTGACGCTTGTTTCTTTTTCTACAGGGAGTGGAATTAATTGCCTAGTAGTTCTCTTATTGGGGTGTCTTTTTTTATTTTCTGAATGACCCTCCATCGGCTAAACGTGGGGATTCCGATATCTGTCACTGCGACATAAACAGGTGAGACGACCTCCCGGCCTATTAAAAAAAAAAATGGGCTGGAGTGGGTACTTCTATGTCATCATTCGCGCAGAGGGGTCTTGAGTTTATATACGAACCATTTTTTTCCGTTAGTTATTCAAAATTCTTTTCTTGTGTACGCCAAGGTGAGTTGTGGTCCACCATGTAGGGCTTGTCGATGAACGTATATGATGACTAAAGTAGAGATATGAGCCTGGTATGGTAGAATCATTGGATGCTTCTGACCGTACTTTAGTTCTGAATTTTCTAATCTTCGTCCTACTCTTACAATACCTTCATTATTCAAGAAGGGTTTTAGATTTAGGATTTTGCTGCTTTTCTTACAGTCCTTTGTGTCTTTCAAGCCCCTGATGTCTTCTTTCATCCATTCCTCTTGTTCCCTTCGATTGACCCTCATTTTGGCCTCCTTGAGTTCTGCAACGCTGAGCCGTCTTTGTGCTGGTTTCGCGTTTTTAATGTTTATCCAGCGTATACAATATGCCGTTGTTCGAATCATTTTGGTAAATAAGGAAAATTGTGTACTGAATGTTCCATTGTTGGCGTGTGTTATAGTTGTTTGTAGACATGTTCTTTCTCCGCTTCGGTGGGTAGGATGCTGCATTCTGTAGGTCATTCTGTCCGTACTGGTAGCCATTTGGGTCCGTTCCACCATAGTTTGAGGTCAGCAATTTTGTAAGGCATACACCTCTAGATAAGGCGTCTGCTGGATTATCTTCAGTACTGACATGTCTCTAATGTTCCGAAGGAAAATGTGATCATGGAGTCTATCCAAGCGTACTGCTTTACTTGGTGTAAACCTAAGGATGTCCTTGCTTGTGTCATTAATTTTGACACCAAGGTGGCTGCACATAATTCAAAACGTGGCAGTGATGGTTTTGTACGCATTGGTGCAACCTTGTATTTAGCTGTTAACAAAGTAATGTGTACCTTCTTGTCATTACTCATGGTCCTGCAAAAAATTGCAGCTCCGTATGTCTTTTCTGATGCATCGCAAAATCCATGTAGTTCAGCAGTCTCTTCGTAGTCTTGTCAACTGTGAATCCATCGTCGCAGACGTATCTTCTCAAGGTGTCTAAGGTTCTCTGATAATGTTGACAATTTTTCATATAAATCTGGTGGGACTGGTTTATCCGAGGCTGTCTTACATCCACATTTCTTGAATTAAAAGTTTGGCTAATACTACTACTGGTGCCAGCCAACCTAATGGATAGAAGAGTTTTGCTAACTCTGACAATACGTTTCTTTTTTTAACTAATGGGTATTTCGTTGTTTTTATTTTAAAGCGAAATGTATTCAGTCACCGTGTGGTCTTCGGGAAGGTTTTCCAACAGTTCGCTTCTGATACTGGACCATTTCCTTAGTCTGAATCCTGCTGACCTTAGCATGTTGATGGTGTCAGATTACAGCAGCAATGCTTTGTCGATGGACTCGTTTCCAGATATGAGGTCGTCCACAAAGAAATCTTTCAATAGTGCCATTGATGCTGCGGGGTATTGGTTTTTCTCGTCTATGCCAAAGTTTTGACTGCAAGATATGGTGCTGCCGCTGTTCCATAGGTTACAGTTGTCAGCTGGTATTCTTGAATTAGTTTGGTGTGATCAAATCTCTATACTGTTCAGTGATCCTGCTGGTCCTTAGTAGTTATGTTTATTTGACGGTACATCTTTTCAATATCCGCACAAATTACCATGAGATGTTTCCTACATCGTAGCAGGATGGCTGACATATCTTGTTGTAACTTGGGTCCAACACGCATTGTTTGGTTGAGACTGATCCCAGTCGACGTTTTTGAAGACGCATCAAATACTACTCGTAGTTTTGTAGTTGTGCTGTCTTCTTTGATGATTGCTTGGTGAAGGATGTAGTAGTTGCCTTTGTTGTTCTGTGCTGCTGGAATAAATTTCATATGTCCCAAGTCCAGATATTCGTGCAAAAAGGCGTAGTATTGTTGCCTCAGATCCTCGTGTCTTTCTAACCTTTTTTCTAACTGTATAAGACGTGCAATTGCTTTTGGTCGTGAATCGCCTGATTGGGATGTTGGATCCTTCTTGAATGGGACATTAACAATATATCTTCCGTCGGTTCTTTTTTTTACAGCCTCTTCATGCTGTTTTTCACTTTGTGCGTCTTCCGCAGAGAGGATCATGCACTGTGGTGCCTGGACCTCTTCTAATTCCCAAAATGTTGTGAATTGCTGGTCTTCCTTCCGTCCTACTATGCCAGTGACCTTGGTGTGTAATTCTCCTTGATGTTTCACACTGCCTGATAAGATCCAGCCTATCTTGGTCTCTTGTCCAAGAAGTCCATCCTTGTACCGTTGCCCATCAATGGGCCCTGGTTCTTGAAACGTTGGATCAGCTAATAGCAGATTTTGCCATTCTGATGGTAATTCAACTATAAGGCTGTCTGTCGATAAGGCTTCTGTAAGTTTTGGCAAGACGACGAAATCAACGTTGAGGAAGTAATCGCTCGGGAACCTGGGGATGAATCTGCAACTGATCCGTGATCTTGATGTCATTCCCTCTTCTTCTCCTATCCCAGATACTTCTGTTACTATCTTCTGACGTGGAAGGCTTAACATCTGAGCAGCTCTTTCCGTAATTAATGCTGCTTGTGATCCTTGTTCGATGAGCAGCCGTAGATATTCCAAAGTGCCATTTGCTGCCATCGTTTTGACTAATGCTGTAGCTAATAGCACGGTGTAACTGCCGGTCTGTATGACTTATTACTCTGGCCGGAATTTCCTTAGATTCTTCTGTATACTTAGTAAATGTGAAATGTGTGGCGGTTCCAGCAGGTTCTTTGTTCTGTTCATTTCCTGGATGAAGCATCGTATGATGACGCTGTCTACAATGCAGACACTTCCCAGTGCTATTGCAGTCGTTTATGAAGTGGTGTTGGAGACAATTGAAGCTGAGTCTCTTTTCTTTCATCAGTTTTGTTCTCTCTTCCGTGGTTTTCTTCTGGAACACTGAACGTTTGTAGAGGTAATGTTTACTCTTATATACTCCAAATCCTGTACTATTTGGTCGATACTTTCTTGGGTGTTCCAATATGCATCCTCTTTGAAATAACTATGTTCTGTTGACGTTCCATTTACCATGATTTCTTCGTGGAGCTCATTAATTGAGTTCCATTGAGCGTTAATCTTCTTTAGTAGTGATTCGTACCGGATTTTCGACCTGCAATTCTGACTCAATAGTCTGGATCGAATGGTTCAGCATTTCTAGTCGAATTTCCTGTTTCCGAATTTGTCTGGCTTGTTCAGACTCCCCTCGAGTTGCTCCAGCCTCTGTCAGCTGGGTGGCCTTCGGGCAATCTTCTAAATATTTGATGGCTTCAGCGTAGACATCTTGGATCTGTACAAAATACTGTTGTTCGAAGTATGGGTGTTCACTTATACCAAGTTTTTCCAGGTCTTCGTGATTTTTTTTTCGCCTGTTGCTTTAGTTCATTGAGGGTAGATTTCCTTTACTCTATGTAACTGCTGGTTTTCCGACTTTGTGAATTCTTTTTGGTGTTTGTAAGGAAATGATGGATTTTCCCCCCGGTCTCGCCTTGGAGTGTTGCTATCCAATTCGCTTCTTGGATATTCAGTTCATCGGATCCATTTTCTAGGGTGTACTTCGCCCTAGTCGCCTGTTATTAGACGCAGTGGCTCTGGACTCGGTGTCCCAGGGTTGAAGCTCGGACGGTGTCCTGGAGGTCTCCCAGTAGTCTGGCGTAGACGCTTGCGGCGACGGCTTCGCCCCTATTGCTTGGTGGTAGACGGAGTGGCCCTGGACTCGGTGTTCCAGGGTTGAAGCTCGGACGGTGTCAGGAGGTCTCCCTGTAGTCCCGGGGTAGACCCTTGCGGCGGCGACCTCGTCCCTATCGCTTGGTGATGGACGGAGTGGCCCTGGACTCGGTGTTCCGGGGTTGAAGCTCGTTCAACTTATGTATTTGGTACTTCATATGTACGAATCGTAGTAGGGTGCCTACGGTCGTACTAAGAGGTTTCCGAGCCAAGACGTCAGTCTCAACGTCCTGCTAGGCCAATTAGACTTGGGTAGCTCCTGAAGAGGGAATCAAGAGACAGGGGTCTGATGATCTGGTGATATCTACTACCGAGGCGCATCCTCACGTCCCAACTTTAGGCTTGGAAAATAGTAGATAGTGACACTAAAGAATACTCTTCTCAACTATGCTTTATTGGAATTCCTTGCCGCTATTAATACAAATCATGTGCTTAAGTGTTATGAATAATTTGGTAGTTAAATCACTGATCTATTGAAACAACGATCTTGCTGGTGACCTGGTTATTGCTGCAATCTGTTAAACAATTATGTTTACTTTAATAACAATCGTAATCAATGGATCCTTTTGAATTGAGTGGAGATTTTTCTGTTGAAACTCTGTTTTAACAAGATTACAAGAAATTATTTCTATATAGAGGTTAAAAACACAAAAAATTAAAAAAAACCACCATTACTTATACAATTTTTCATTGCATTTTTTCTAAAACATAAACCTTACAAAAATGAAATCACGTATTTTCTTGATTGATACGAGTTGATTTGAGAATTTAAAAATTAAAAAACTTTAAATTTGCATAAATTTAATTCATTTATTTTGTGGGGGTGTTTCAAACTCCCAAATAGTGGTAAGTTTTTGAAATTTGCAAAAAACGAAAAGTGATACTCATTTTGGTATTCTATGATATATAATTTACAGCCCTTTGTGGGGTCTCCATTTAACGCAATAAATTCATTTTCAGAACATTCCATCGACTAAAGGAGTACTTTTTAACTTTTTTAATAATTACTAAATCGGTTAATGACTTTTTAAACAGCACGCCTATGGAGACGGTTTCTTCGATCTCAAGTGTTCATGGTCACTTATAGTTGTAAACTGACCGTGTAAACTCTGTATATCAAAAAAATGTCTCAGGATGTGTAGACTGTCTATACACACGATGTAAAAACGAAGTTGTTTTGCAAATAAAACGTAAAGTAATACAATACTGCTAATTGCAATAGAACTACATTATATTTAATGAATTTTCAGAACTGTATAGCAAACAGGTAATAGAAAATATTTTTAAAGAATTCATATCGAATGTTCAAACCAAAGTACATGTGCCCTCGATACTCATTACGATTCAACTAAAGGTAACTAATTATTCGCAAAAACTCATCAATTTTTGCTTATAATTTGTTATCATCTTAGCGAGTAGAAAATAAATTTATGGGAAATTATTACTCTTCTAATTTTGAATTTAAAGAAATAAAATATCACTTTGGTGTCTCACTGAAAACTAAAAATCCAAATTTGGTCTCTTTTTGCACCTACCTATCATCTTTCCTGGGGGGGTCAAAATGAAGTCTTTTGAATTTCTGAACAATACCTACCAGGTAGTTAAATGGCAATTCTGAAACCATTGACCGAGTATCAATTCGTTATATATATATATATATATATAACGCATTATATATATATATATATATATATATATATATATATATATATATATATATATATATATTATATATATATATATATATATAAGCATTATATATATATATATAATGCTTTGGGACCCAAAACAATAATGAAAGCTTCAACGCGACGGTCTGGAATATGGCACCAAAGCACAATTTTACCGGTAAAAATGTACTCCGTCTTGCTTGCGGATTGGCAACGTGTGTTTTTAATGAAGACTTTATGAGTATATTGAAAGTAATGTAAGTTATTGGCATTACAATTGGCCCAATTGCTCTGCAACTTGCGAATAAACGAGATGCGTTGCAAATCAAAGAGGCGGAGAAGCGGAGCACTGAGGCCTTTATAGAAGTCAGAACAGCTCGAAGGGAAGAAAGAATGGAAGAAGCAGAGCTGTATGAATAGGAGGAAGGAATTTTGTACGGAGCGGGCATTGTAGATTGAGTTTAAGTAAGTTTTTCTTTGAAAAATATCATTTAAAAACATTAAACGCGATTCTCTCAAAATAACATTTTTAGAACTGGCGTACACGATTTAAAAAAAAACTAATCAACCGACCGATTTGTAATTTGGATATATTATTTGTCATGTAATTTTTCGGGGATTGAACCTCCGTCTAAAATGATTTTCCGAAAAGTTTCCGAGTTTCATCAGATTTTTCCGGACGAAAATATGTGCTTTTTTAAAAAGTGCCGTCATTTTGTTATTTTTTTACGAAAAATGTTCCAATTAGGTTCAATCCCTAGAGATTTCGATAACAATTAAAACCGGTTTTTTTTCAGACGTTCCAGTGTCTGAAAATCGTGTACGCCGTGATTTTTTGAGGTTTTTTAAATAAATTTCCACCGGCCAAAAGACAGCTGGGGAAAATCTAAAAAAAAAAATAATTTTTTTTCATTGTAAGAATATTACAGAATAAATGTGTAAAGTTTCATGAATGTGTCTACTGTTTTTCCCTTCAATTTTCCAATTTTCCAAAATAGAAAAAAAAACAAAAGTCTGGGGTGTCACGTCCCCTGAAATTAAATTACAGGAAACCAAAAAAAAAAACAAAAAAAAAGATTAAAATACCATACTGTTAAGAAAATGGGCAAAACAATTTAACTCTTAATCTCGTCATTTCCAATAACTACCAGTTCTAAACCTAAATAAAGTGACACAATGAGTTAGGCGTAATTATTTATCAATAACATTTAATTTAATTACACTTTCACCCAACACCAAGCCACTGCTTCACTTTTATGGGTAACAATTAGTAGTTGGTCCTTTATATAATGGCCCTTATCGCATTGAGTGGAGAGGATCAGAGTTGCCACACTAAAACGCTCTGAATAACAAGTATATATTTATCGTTTAAAAACGTCGCAGTTGTTTAAAACCTTTTTGAACCACTCCTTCATGTTTCGAGGTCGATTTGCATGTATACTGAGGTTGGTTGCTATCAATTCTAAACAAATAATGCGTAAAGAAACAACATGTTGACGTAACATAAGTTTTTATTATTCATTTTTCAACAAAAAAATACTTACAATAAAAACAGAACAATAAAACTGGAAACTATTAACAATATTTTTTACTTTTGTATTTACATATTTACAGTACTAGCATTATTATTGTGAAGAGTTTTAAAAAAGTCGACTAGAAAACCTTTAAGCGTGAAGGACTATATCAGGTTCCAAAATAATTATTACATACCTTGCCAACAAAAAGGTAATACTTAAATTAACATCGAGTCGGGGTTGAATGAATTTTAGATTCTGTCATTTTTATTTGTCTAAATTGCATTTATGATATCCATAATAATTGCAAAAATTGTCGCAATTGTTTTTAATTGAATTGTCTTTGAGATGTTTTGTGATCCTGTGATGACATTTAATCAGAATTGAATGTTTGAATAATATATATGTAATATTGGCAATTATTGCGGAAATTGTAGGACACATGCGTTGACTATTCAAGGGTAGATCAGGCATTTCTACACCCTGAACGCCTTTTATCAAGGAACTGTCACGTTTGGTCATATGAAAGTAATATAATGTCTCCCAGAAAATCTACTTTCCGGTGAAAAAATTTTCTTCGGTTAATAAATTCCCCCCTTCGCACCTTTCTGGGGAACGAATATTTCTTGAATGGCACGGGTTTTAGAATAAATTTTGGTAAAAAACTTGAAATTAATGTGGTACGCTAGTGCACTTTTTATATTCACCATACCACCGCACCATCGAGACTTTTCACCATGGTCGCCACATGTCCCCGTTCTCGTTGTTTTTTCCGCTGTAGTCTAACGGTTTCTCACATTTTCTAGTTTCGACCTTCTCCGACGACGACGTCGAAGAAGATGTCGAAGAGGACGATGAAGAAGACGAAGGTACCTCGTGCGGCCTCAGATTGACGCCGAGGGCGCTCGCGAGTTGCACGTAGTGCTCCGGCAGCAGAAGCACGAAGTTTCCACCAGAGGTGGCGTCGTGTTTTGCTTGTTTGACCGGCGGTGGTTCCTCTTCCTCTTTCGACGAACCGTTGTTGTTGTTGTTGTTAAGCTCTTCTCCCTTGGCGTGCCTCATGTCGACGTCGACCTCTTGGACACAGTTATCGAGGTGGCGCATCAGCCTCTGGCGCACCCCGGCGTCGACGACGATCATCGTCTGTGCGTCGGGCGTGTCCAGATACCTTTTGACCTCCTTGACGCAGTCCGAGTAGCCTGCCTTGTACTCAGCGACGCCTCTCGCGTCGAGCGAGCGGTGCCGCTGGAAGTGGCGCACCGTCAGTTCGAGGATGTCCGCCTTTTCGAGCTTCGAGTGCTTCGTGTTGTCCGCCTTCGCGGTGTCGAGAATGAGCGCCTTCAGCGCGGCGAGGCTCTGGTTGATCCTCGCCCGACGCCTCTTCTCCATCAAGGGTTTGTTGGCGCGCCTCGGCCCCGACGTCGACGACGCCCTCTTCGCGCTGCTCTTCGCCGTCATCGCTCCCCCCGACAAAAGACCATCGAGCATTCGAACGATAGAGAAGAGAGAACAGAACGGTACGGTTATACGAAGGCGAGAAGTACTCCGTGTCCACTCACTCTCGGGTTCTGATTCCTTTTCTCAGTTTAACTGGACTTGTGTTCCTCCGATCAAAACCAGGCTTAGCACCTTCTGAGCGTAGACCGACTCTCCTGGGGGTAGCGCAGGGCTCGACCGTTCCGGATTATACTATACGTAAAAAGTTCGCGACGTCACGTTTTTCTCTTTCGCTTCGACACGCGTTTAACGCCGGGAGATACTCGGCTCCGTCACTCTTGTGTTACACTTTTTTCGCGATTACGTCTCTTAGCTTTGAGCGAGCTCGAGCGGTGTTCGTGGCGCCGCGTGACGTGACCGATCGCGTAATGAAGCAGAGCGACGGCGGCGGCGGCGGCGGCGGCGTTCGCCAGTTGGGGAAGCGTCGCGGCGTGGGGGCGGTGAGAGAGGAGGCGGTCGGCGCGTGCGGTCGGTGGGGTCGGCGGGTGCCGCGTCGGGGGTCGGAGGCAGGGTGAGAGAAAGAGAAAGAGGGAGAGAGAGAGAGAGCTGGTTTAGTCGCGTGCCGACACCGTCACATCACACCATTCGGGTCGGTACAGCGATCGCCAAAATGTTTGATGGAATTTCGGCGTATGCATTATAGAGACTTGAGGTTTTTCAGGATCTCGTAACACGTTTTAAATTACATGCGCTGCGGGAAGGAATATTCTGAAAGTACTCATGCCTCAATAAATAAATGTTGCATGCAAACATTGGGTACTTATAATTAGTGGCAAGAAAGAAAAAATGACTGTGCGAATTAGTTTATGACTTACATGCCAATAACCCAAGGGTGTCGACTAACCGTGCTTCCCGAGCTCCCGGGAGCAAACGCTTTATCAGTGGTACCGGTAATTTATGGCACCCATAAAGCTATCACTGCTCGTTTCTTGGGGCAGTTTCAGTCACAAGATCCAGGGTTGAATTAATATGATTTTAGTTAAACGTGTTTGAGATTTTAGAATTTTATTATTTCATATATGAAGCATATACGAGCATAGCAAAAATGTTTTTACCTGTTTCTAAATGGTTAGTACACAAAATCGTGTAAAAGTAATTAAGTAATTGTTCCCAGTAACTAGTAAGTGTAAGGATGATTGCGAATTAACGTGAATTATCTTTCATCCTTATAAGAAAAATTACCCGATGCGTCGTTATGATCAGGTAAAAATATGGCCAGTAACTGAGTAATTACCACAAAATCTTGACGTCACTTTAGAAAAATCTATAAATTGCCACCTTATGGTTAATAATATGTAGTCTGTGAGTGACTGTACTAGTGTGCTTTATATGGGTAAAAGATTTTACAGAGTATTTGTTTTATTCCAGTTCTGTTTGTCAATTTTGACTTGAGACGATTTTCATTTCCTCATTTTTTTAATAACCTGTGCGTAATGGAACCAGAAGGAGGGCAAGATTACGATACTAAATGGGGGGATTTCTTTGTGGTTTCCAAAATATTTAACACCATTTTATGCGTCATATGTGGGTAAAGTTTTGTAATATTGCGAATATTACGAATTTGAGAATATTGAAAATGTCATAAATTGACCCACCCCAGTCCTTTTTTTTTTAATTTAACGAAATAAATTTACTTTAAAACATAACGTTACATATACTTTTCATTAATCATTCATATATAAAAGACGTTAGAATTACTAGTTAATACAGTCATCATTTTAGTATTTATAAAATCTGTAAATTAGTACCTATTTACCATCATACAAGTATTAGGTAATTCCTTTTCATAGCTTCTCCTCGGCAAGAGTTCAACTCGATTTCTGAATCCGACCCTTTGCGTGTTGTACGGAAACGGCATGCATATTAATATTTCGACTATCAGCTCATTAGGGCCCGTTTATGGTGGGTTGTATCTGTCACTTCTCTATCTCTCTTAATCTTAGTGGACACCTCTGCAATAAACTTTAAGGCGCCTCACGAAATAGCAGTCCTCTGGATGAGTTAAAGCATACCAGTTAAGTCGTGATGAATTATATGCGTAATATCCACCAACATTTAAATGGCTCGCTAAAAGGCTAAAAGGCGCGCTTCTAATTTATTTCGATGCTTTTCTACAGAGATCATTAAATAAACTGTTTTATTCAATTTACACTGGTACCCTTTTAATTTTTACTGCGCGCTGCTGCTATAGTCGACTATGAACCCGCTCGTAAGCCACACTATTTTAAGACTTTAATACATTAAAATATCCCTATACTGTCCAATGCAATTTTCGTTGAGTATGGAACACAAACCAATCAATCAATGTTTAAGTTACTTCCACTAGACAATTCATGTCCTGTGTACAAAGAATGGCGTGGAGATTTTTTTTTTAAATAATTTTAGTTTCCAAAATTATGATTTAAATTTTGAAATAACAAAATACTCTTGTAAGTTCCATTTAAAGGTTAAGAAGCAGTTTCAGGCGTCACAGAAGAACGAATAACAAAGTGATTTTTGTGACTAGCCAGAGTAATTACTGCAACGCCCTGTATATTAGACGCATATCTGTCCATAAGCATATTGTGAATCGAACTTTGTTGCATCATTTATTATATTAATGAAGTAAATCTTTGTTAGGAAATCGATTTCAAATTGCCTCTGAGTATATAGCCTTCTAAATTTATTAACTTATTTTTTCCATTCAAAGACAATCACTTCATTCATAGCGAATTAATTAACTTGTTTTTATTCCGTTTAGTAAATATATTTTTCTTCCTTATTTTGAATACAATAGTTTACGTTAAAAAAAACCGATTCATGATAACATTAATTAAATCCTCCTAAGAGGTAATAGAAACGCGGTCATTTGCGCTTAGAGCAACTTTTCGTTCACGCCTTTACATAGCGAGACGTACCTCTCCACCTCAAAATTTTATATTTATATCCTAAAATTTCTACCAAATTAAATAAATTGAATATTCTGGAATCCCAACATTACTCTAAATTGTTGTAATTAACAACCGTGGAATGCAATGAAATTAATGAATTACGTCTCTATGAAAACCTGCCCACTTTGTGATAATTCGATTTAGGAATCTAATAGGAAGGTTTTTCAGGTAGAATTAAGAAATTACCAAATTCTGCGCTATCAACCCGGCTACATCCACCGGACAATAAAATTTATGACCATTATTTTCATTCGGATTGCAAAGATGTTTTTAGGTTATTTACGGTTATTAACTTTCACACTTCGAGACGGACAACCTTCGATTAATGCTAATACAACGCTGAATATGTTTTCGACAAAATTTTTACTTTTTATTACTGTTTTTTTTTAAATGTCGTTTTGATAAATTGTCCCTTTAATGGGATCGTTATTTGAATAAACCATAAATAATGATTGCACTTTTGTGCCTTTTGTACATTTTAATTCCTGACCGCGGGCCACAATTCGGTATCAATTATGGAATGAGATCTATTTTCACTGGACAATTCGTACGGGTAAAAATTTTTGGGCATACGAAGAAACTAACCTAAATCTGCACAATAATGAACATTTTTCTAACAACTGTTAGAGTATGTTGCCCAATACAGCATAGGGCAAGTCCGTCTACGGAGAAGTCCCGGAATAAGTTCACGGCAGAGGGTCGAGATCAGAGTCTAGACGTCGTTCCAAAAGATCCAGTAATAAGCACAGCTCGAAGCAAACCGAGGAGTTTTCTCAGCTGAGCGAAACTATAGTAAAGGGAATGTCTGAGGTAGTAAGACAGGTAAAACCCAGAAACCAGAGCAGGCAATTAGAACCAGAAGAACGCACAATAATGGATGTGACGGCTGCACGGACACGCGTTGAATGGGAGACTGTCAATTACCAAGCTAGGCAAAAAGAACGGTTCGATCAGAATAGCATTTAATTTGTGATATCCCGAAAACTGTTTTTGTTTTTACATTAATTAATTTAAGTTGCGATAAGTACAGTGAAAATAGAAGGTACGTATTCGACATTTTTTAAAGCATGTAAACAAACTTCTATTTTACATCTATTATAGATATGAACGAAAGCCACAAAAAAGGTGTTTCGCTTCAAAAGCGCAGGGGAACACCTTAGTTGCATTTATGAAAGAACATGAGGAACTTGGCTCAGGCAGATTTACAAGTGATTTTACTAGAATGAAGGCTAATGCAATGTGGGTCGACTTAACGAACATTTTATATGCGATTCCTGGCGCCTCACGGAATGTTCTGCAGTGGCGAAATGTAATGTACAATTTCATTGACGTCTGACGCTTGTTTTTTTAAGTCTGGAAATATAAAATTCCATAATGGTTTTATTTCTAATTAGCTGGGTGAAGTCAACTACATGCATATACATGTGAGATCACACAAAGGTAATCATTGTTATAATTACGCATAGGCGCCTTCATATAATAAGTAACGTGTATATCTTGTTTCCTAAATAAAAAAACAATATATTTACTGGAAACATTTAATAAACTTCGTTTCATTTAAATGCATGAAAGGATCCACTTTGGGGTAGTACCGCATTTCAGCATTGACCTCATCTTCTTCCAACTCTTCAACAATATTTAATATGTTGATAAAAAACACCCCGTCAAATTCTTCTTTTATCATACACAAAGTATTAAAAACAATGTAAAAAGTCGCCAGACTGATTTTTTTTACAATTTAAGTAGATTGGCACATTTTAAAATCTGAATTTCCCTCAAGAAACCTCAGTTCTCTGTACAAATAGTAACGAAATTCCACTTATTTTTACCTTTAATGTTTACCTAGAGGATTTCAAGAATATGACTGAGGTAATTACCAAGGGAATTGCAGACATTTCCCTAGGGAAATTACTTTACCTAGTCTCAAGAATTGGTGCCCAGACGTGTTTATGGAGGATTTTACAGAAGCAGCGACCGGATGTAACCGTGATAGGGATAGCGTAGCGTCCAAGAGCTTCGTTGAAATCGACTTCTATTACGTATTCGACAAAAATTGTTTATCGCGTTATCGATTAGAACGCCTCTCAAATTTCTAACACGCCGGCATTTTAAACTAACACTTTTTGAATAATTTTTTTCGCCTAAACTTTTCTTTTATAAAAGGTCCCAATCTGAAATGAAATACAATACGATTTACAGGCATTACAATTTTATTTGAGTGGGGTATTTATTGTATTCCATGATATTTTTCGCATCACCGAAAACATTTTGGTAGCCGCACCTCGTTGGCTGCGGTCTGGGTGTCGGCGTGTGGGTGTCGGGAGTGGGTGGGGGGCGAGGGAACCTGGGATGAGGCGTCGGGCTCGTTAGACACGAGACCACGCGTCAGACACGCGCCGCCTCGTCGTCGTCGGTGGCAGCGTCGCGACGCCCGCTGCTTTTATTATCGCCACCGCCACCGCCACCGCTGATGCTCGTTTACCGGCGACCGTATATATCATGAACGGGGAGACCGGGACGTGGGAGACCGGGGGACCAATGAACGGTGTATTTTTATCGGGATTAATGATAGAAAGACAAAGAGAGAAAAGGAAAGAGAGCAAGATAAGAACGGGTAGATGTAGGTTAGTTTATTCTTTGTTGTAAAGGGTGGTGTTGGACGTTCCGGGCGGGTTCTTGTTTCTGTTGTAAGAAAATAGAAAAATCTAAAAATGTACCTCAGAACAAATATTTAGCCATACATTGCATTTTTTCTACATGTTTTCGAAAAACTAAAGAGGCCAAAATATGTAAAATATACAAATGGAAAATGTATCCCTAAATAGTTAAATCATTACAAGCTAAAGCCGGCGCCATACATACGATGTTTGTGACATAACCAGTGCCTCCAGCAACTGGCATGCAGGACGTACAATGTACGCGGGCGGCACCTTCAGCAGGGTGGCAAACAGCACAAGCCGGTCATTTAACCGATACTAGCAAAACATCGGCAGATAGCATTTCAAGTCGTCTATTGATCTCTATCAAAAATAAATCCACAATTTCTCCGTTGTCACATGTAGCCGGAAGAAACGTTGGTAGACTCTATAGTCTTCCAGAAAAAAAAACGACGTTTTTCAGATGTCAAATAGACCGCACCAAGAATATATAGCACGAATGTGAGTCCTTTCATCGACAAGACTCCAAAATCAGAACTGCTTTCTTCTTCTTCTATCGACATGCAACTTCAAATTAATAATTTCTCCTCTTCTTGACTCATCCTAATAAAATTACATACATAATAGAAGTACAGTTTGTTAAAAACAAATCTAATATGATGTCATTAGTGGAGAGGCTAACACTTGTCGAAGTTTTTAAAGGGCAATGAGATCGAATTTGCTAAAGGTCGATGATTTTCTCCCTTACTTTTTGGTATATTAAATACATACGTATTTACTTAAACGTACCTAAATTACCATTTTTATTTAAGATCAATGAAGGTACTTAATAGTAATATTATTAAAAAAATATGTGTCAGTCATGGGACAGTCTGCAGTAGTGAAAGGTAGCAAAAACGGAATGCGTAATTTTTTTAAAACTTTAATTTATATTTGAATTTGATTATTAAAATTGTAGTGAAAGACCAGACGTCTTTTGAAACAGTACAAACAGTACTTCTTAAATGACACCGGACCAACAAGTGTAAGATACAAGGCATTACTATCATTTACAAGATAAAGCGAACGAGAATTCCTGCACCTTGAAAACTTACTGGGCCGGCTTCATAGAGTTACCTCGTTATTGGTTATTAGTTATTAGTTATTAGAGTTACGTCGTGTATTTAGTAATACTTATGATCTCGAACAATAGATATAATAGAAAGTAAAGTTTTTTTCAAATTATCAATTTTAATTATAATATTTGTGTTCAATAAAACTAATAACAAAATATAATTACCAATTAATAAATTTTGCAGTACTATGTTGTACTTACATTAAAAACAAGGAATACAAGTAGAAATAATTAATAGGTAAACAATACTTAACATAACATAACCCTTCTCTGAACCTAATTATACTTCTCAAAATAACGTTTGTTGAGTGATAAACGAAAAGATAAGTCTTACTTAAGAAAACCGCGTTTTGTAAGTAATAAACGTATAAATACATAATAATTATTTAAGAAACATACTGTAAAAATTAGGAGTAGTTTTATAATAAATTTAAAGCTGTATTTTCCATATTCAGTCCTAGCAGTATAAACTCTTAGTATTAACTTTTAACCGTTCTCGGAGCCTAATTATATGTTTTAATACCACGTCCGGTAAATGATAAACCAAAACATAATTTTTATTGAAGGATTCATTGCAAAAATTAGGAACAATTTTCTCAGACAATTCCCTGAAAAGAATTTTTAACTACTAACTTTAATCGGTTATTGTACATAATTTCCTAAAACCAGGTTTAGTAACTGATAAATGTAAAAGAATTCTTATAAGAAACACACTGTCAAAATCAGGAGCAATTTTGTAATAAACTTAAAGACATATTTTCTTTATTTTAATGCATTAAGTACTGTAGTTGTTCAAACTTATGGTGCTTGTCAAATTACACATGTATGTGTATTTCTAAGTATTATATAGTACGAGATGCAAAATGTCCAAAAAGTACAATTAAAACTGTAAAATGACATTAACGTTCCAATGCTTGATAAATACCCACCATTGTGTCACGATAACGAAAAATTGTTGTGTGAAAAATAAAACATTACACATGAACATTCAAAAGCGAATTTCTACAACCTATTCCTAAGGTTTTCCGAATCAAGCCAATTTCACACGTGGAACAAAGACGAGGTGAGCCCAAGTAAGGAATACGACGCTTTAATAAGTATTCACTTGTGACGTGCGTAACCCACACAAATCACTTTTTTCCATGTACGATCAATATTTTACTTGAACTCGAGCATGTGACATTACCATGTAATGCGATTAAATTGTTCTAAATGAGATCCTGATTTTTTATTTGAGGATTTAACGCTTCAGTTGAGTAAAATCACAACATATTCCCTCCACAAGATTAAGATTTTTAGCATAAATCAAAATTCGTACATTTCATCCATTTCAATTTTCAGTACGAAGTTCTTGTATCATACTACATTTTAAAACGGACCTCATCAATTGATTTTGGGGTTGTTATCAAAATCGGCATTTAATTTTGACAGATTTATCAAAATCAGTAATAGTATAACCATAGTTAAACTATAAACCATTTCAAACTTCACCATTGCGAGACTTCATAGTACAAATTAAAATGAAACTCGATGACGGATGTTCCGACAATTTAATCATAATAAAAACATATGCCTAATCACTCATGACGCGTTTTCTTGCACGTCTGCTGACCGAACGAACACCCTCCGATATCCCTTCCTCCCCTATCGAGACGTCATTGCCATAGCACCCCCTTAATACCCCATTCGGATTTTCGACGTCCTCCCGGCTCGTAATCACCGTCCGTCCATCTGACGGGAAAACGGTGGAATGGGTGAGATTCGAGTGGGGGTGAGAAAAGGACGGCGGCACGGGCGACGTTCACGCCACCCCCGAGATATGATGCCGGCTTGACGCCATACCGTCTCTTTTCCCCTCAGTGCCCCGACACCCTTCCTTGCTACGGGGCTCGAAATTGCGACCCGGGGGTTGCGAGAGATTGATGACGGGAGGGTGAGTAAGAGAATAAATTGAGAGATAGCTATGTGGTGAATTGTTAATGATTATCAGTATTTTGTCAGGGAAGATTAAATTGGCAAACAGATCCCTATGACACATTTATAGATCTCGTAGCATTATACAGATTTACAAATCCATACAGATTCCCGATCTCATGCAGATTGTCTTGAAAATTTCTGATTATAAATTTTTAGGAGCTGTGAAAATACTTACCAAGTTTAGAGACAAATATGGAGCGCATGCAATAAATAGCAAGTGGTAATAGATAGGGATGGCACTGATATATCAATATTTTCAAAATATCGATAATAGACACTAAATGCGTCGATATTTAAATCGATACTTACTTCATCCAATATACCGATATATCAATCAAATTTTTGTATATCGTCTGACATATTGCTTCACTTCATAAAATGTGCTAGTTCGCTGGTTGCCTACAGTATATCGTTTACCAATGTGGTATATTACAGATATGTGAAACAACATACTACTTTCCTGAGTAGAGTTACTAGTCATACCATAGACGTACAAACATAGACTGAGCATTTCATTCAGCCGAGTTTTTTCTTTTTCTTTTATTTTCCTCCTTTATTTCTCCCATGCTGCGTTTCCACTGGGCCACCGTTCTTCCAAGATGGATTCTAGTAAGACAGAAACGCCGTCTAATTCGCAAAGCAAAAGCTGCACCGTTTCATCTTCATAACCACACGTTATGCACAGAGGTGTATCGCATAGTCTCATTTGATGGAAGTGTTTTATTAATTGGTTTGGTAACGTACACTCAAAACTCGGTGAGTTGCAGCTTGCTTCAGGTCATAGCCAAATACCTCCTAGCTATTTCCTCGTTACGATAGAATTGAAGCTCCTAGGCGAGTTGCAGCATCTTGTCTCATTCCATCTTGATTTAAAGTCTGACAGCGGGATCCATTTGGATCATTCTTGTTAAGGTAGCGGGAGACAAGTGTGAAGGGCCAGAGTCGATGAGAGTACATTTGGCCCCCTTCCTAGCTTGTCCGCTTTGTTGTTGCCTGCACACTGAGCACACACTTTGACCCAGTAGCCAGAGATTGAACAGCAAACTTCGCTTGAACAATAATGATACGCTTTTCCATAGATCACTAGATGTTTAGTTGTACACCCTTGGAAAATATTCCGCATCCTGTTCCTGTTGTAGTCTTTGAACGTCAACAAAAATTTTCACCGAACCTTCCTTGATCCATTTGTCTGAGTTAATTTGTATATCGTAAGGTTTGTCGAAGATAAACGGAGGGGGTATATTATCCGCACTAGCCTGTAGCAATGGCAATCTATGGACTGCCTCTTCCCGAAGGCGATGCCGTATCCCTCCACAACCTATGCCAGCGATAATTCCAACTATTTCGAGCCTTAGCATCGTCGTCAAAGCCACCTCCTTTAGATATAGATCCAAGGGCGATAGACATACCATGACTTCCATGGCCCTAGTTGGAATTTGTTTTCCTAGCTCACGCAATGACAAGGCAGGCCATTCTTTGGACCTGACTCAGCTTCATTATTGCACTTTTTTGTTGACATTTGAGTCACCAGACTGCAGCCTCATTGTGATCTTAGGTTTGAGACCCCAGATTTTCCCCGCGATCCTGCAACACTGTTCCAAGGATGTGTAAGCCTTCTTAAATCTGTGCTTTAGGTACAGATTTCATAATAGTTTCCGATCGATGTTAATACCAAGCTATTTCATTTCGGATATAAAGCATAGTTGTGTGCTAAAGAGAACTGGCATCACAAGGGGTTTCAGTTTCCTCTTTTTGGTGAAGAGTACCATCTCAGTCTTACTGGGGTTTCCAGATAAAGAGTGCTCCAGTCACCATTCTTAAGAGCGTAAGATCGTCAGCGTACGTAATTATGTAGAAGTCCTTAGCGTTGAGGCGGTGCATAAGGCTGTCCAGAACAGATTTCAATATCAACGGCGATAGAACACCCTTTTGTTGGCAGCTCATTGCAACTGTACTTTTAACTTTTGTGCCTTCCATTTGTATCTACACTCATCTTTTTGAGAGCATTTTGAAAATCCAGCCGCCAACTGCTGGTGGAATGCATTTGCTGGTTAAGGATGAATTCAGCTTTCCGAAGGTGGTTTTGTCAAAAACATTTTGTATCTCTGTGCAAACAGTAAAGGTGGCCTCTTTATGGTCTAGCCATCTTTCGATGTAGCCTGCTACAAAAAGTAGGCCGTATCGGTCGATCTTTCAGATTATATATATATATATATATATATATATATATATATATATATATATATATGTTGATTGGGATGTAAAGGGTTGTTAACCATTATGTTATCCCTTACGACTCGCTCACACAGCCTCGCAAATGTTTTAACCACGAAAGACGTTAAGCTAATCGGCCGGGCGATTTCGGGATGATCTGGTCTATCCTTCCTGTCTTAGGTATGAACACTACTTTCACACAAAGTATATTATCGATGAAATCGGTCAAAAAAAGTGGAATAATTGTAGTTCATTTATCACCTTATCACTGTTAACTTAACCCGATAGAGTTGATATGGGCTCAAGTAAAGAGTGAACTGCGTACAACATGTTATAAAAAAGAAGCAACGAGAAGTTGACTATATATTATTGAGGAACACATTTTAGAGCTTATTCAAATTCCTATTAGGCCAGAAGTGACACAGCAGATTCAAACGATTTTAATTGGAGAATATTTTAAATAATACATTTATTAATTTTAATGCGTGTAACATTTATACTTGCCATTAAATTATGGGACCAAAAAAACCAAAGAGAAAAGATAGAACAAAGATAAAACACTTAAAAACAAAAATAGACAAAACACTTTAATTTTTAATTTCGCAATTTCCAAAAACTATCAGTTCAAAATCTAAATAAAGTAATGCGATAGGTTAGGCGTAATAATTTATGAATAACACATCATTTAATAATATAGAAATCATTAAAACAATTTTAATACTTTCACCCAATATCACGCCACTACATCACTTTTAACGGCAGCATTTGGCGGCTCTTCCTTTAAATAATGCACCCTTATCGCACAGAGTGCAAAGGATCAAAGGGGTCACAATGAAACTGTTGGAATAAATATTATCGCAATTGTTTAAAATTTTTGGAACCACCCATTCTCGTTTAGAGGTGGAATTTGCACGGATATCACTGGCTATCAATTCAAACTAAATGGAATGTGAGTAATTCCTAAATTATTTGAAAATAAAAAGTTCAATTAAGTTTATATTAGATTTTTTCTAAATATTTTGTTTTCTTGTATTGCATTGCATTTATTTATGTACAGTGGGTTAATATTCACGAAGTAAGAACATTTGGATATTTTTTTTGAGATAATTCAATAAATATTTAAAATTAAAGAACAACAATTCTTACTAAAACTTATTGTTTTTTGCCACTCTTACTTCCTCCTCTCTTTTCGGTTATGTTGAAACTACATATGATAAAACATCGTGATCTATTTGTTGACGTTTATGTGCCCAGTCACCTGTAAGTGTAAATGAGGTTGATAAACGGGTAAAGATGGAGGCCATGAATAAATGCATTTATGAGGAGGCGATGGTGAGTATTCGAAACCTTATAATAAAAATTGAACCAATCGGGAGCACCGTGACGTACTGGAGAGGACGGGAGACAGGCCAACGCTCTATCGTAGTCGATCAGTGGAAATCCCTCAGGCTTTACGGTTTCAATTAGGGTAGCATACGCACCATCGTAGGCAGGTATTCTTACTGGCTACGGTGAGCTATGCTACATCAATTATACAAAGCGTTTCGAAAGCAGCCCAATGTATCGTTTCTGCTAGGAGAAATAGGATACAGCACAGTAGGTGCAGTTTTACGTTGCCCTTTCCCCTAATCCAAAAAAACACATATTCACTTTATTATTCATCTATTGTTTAAATTAATATTTAGTACATTATTTAAAAAAAAATCGATTATAATGACTATTGGAATATAGAGTTCTTTCAACTTAAACTCCCTAAAAATCGCTATAACCGATTTTAATTCAGCGCATCTGAAACTGATTAGACTCTCTTTGCACAATTGAAAAAAAAATTATTACAGTAGAAATTATCAAGTTGTTTCAAATGTGTTCTAGCGAATAAAATGTGTTAGGCGTTTACCGAATTATTTCATTGGGCTGGTACTGCTTCAGAACTAACGCAGGAACAATCGGAGAGCACACGACACTTTCCACATGTCTCTCTCTTCTGACGTCGTTCCCGAGCTTCCTCCCTCCGGCAAAATGGCCGGCAATTGCTATGAGGGTTTTTCCTTCCGTCTCAGGTAGCAGGAAGTAGATAAGGGCTGCTCCGATCAGACCGATGGCGGCATAGAACCAAAACACGCCAGGTAGCGTGAGCACTGAGACCATGTCGATGAAAACTTTGCTGGCAAGGAAACCGAGCACGTAGCCGACGGCGCTCGAGAGACCGGTGGCGGTGGCACGCACTTCGTTGGAGAATACCTCGCCGACCAGGATCCACGGCAGGATCTTAATACCTGCGTACGAGAAGAAAGAGGAAAGAACTAGGAACGTCGTCGGGATCCAGGTTTCATCGCTGCCACCTCCGCCACCGCATCCGAAACCGTCGAGGTCGAGGCATCCGTTCGAGGAGGCGTAGTGAGCAACGATCGCGAAGCAGATCGACGTCGCCACCATCGAGACCATGTTGACCTTCCGCTTTCCAAAGGTACTGATGACGGCGACGCTGAGGACGGCTCCAAGAAGCTGAACGACGCCCGCGATCGCTGTCACAGTATACTTGTCCTTCGAGGCGTTCAAGGCGGAGAACACCTTGATCGCGTACACCATAAAGGCGGTGTTACCGTTAAAGTGAGCGAGAAAGAAAGAGAGAGTGACGAGGCCGAAAGGCCACGCGAACTTCCTGCTCAGCCAGACGGACATTCGCGTTTCACTTTTGTCTTCGTCGACGCCCACTTCCTTTTCGATGTGCATGTGCTGCTCCTGGAAGGCCTGGAACTCGTCTCTCGTCTCTTCGACGCTTCTCCAGCCCTTCAGCCAGGCGACGCTCTTCCTCGCCTCATAGCTTTTATTGTTGGTAATCAGCCAGACGGGTGACTCCGGGATGAAACACAACGACAACAGGGAGAAGAGAGGCACGAAGGCGTTGACGAGGGCGATGTTTCGCCATTGCAGGAATGTCCCGAGGAGGAATTCTGCCATCACACCGCAAGTCACAGACATCGTGCTAGTTGAGGAGAGGATGCCTCGTAGACGCGGTTCCGATATTTCGGCTATGTAGGTTATCACCTGCGAAAGGTTTACGTGCTATATAAAATTCGATGAGGAAAATTATCAAAAATCATTTGCCTAAATCTTACGTTACACCGTAATGATCACCGTTTCAATAAGGGTGGCAAGTTATGAATTCGACCCAATTTAAAACACTACCGAATGAGGATTTGATTTATTTACTCAAAATTATATTTATCGTAGTCCAATTATTATTCAGATCGAAATCAATTCTTATTTTTAAAAAAGAAATTCCCACCTACTTCAGCAAAAATTGGGGAGTAATATATATGACCTACCACCCGGTGAATAGGTGGGAGATTTTTTTTTCGAAAATGGTTATTGATTTGCATCTGAATCTCGTCAGAGATTCAAAGAGACATGCGATAAAAAGACGAAGCGTCATTAGATCCCATGGCAAAATGAACCATGAGACGAAACCATAAACGTGATTTGCTGCACTTTATATTAATTTCATCGGCAAGAAATCGTTTTTGTAAAGAAATATGTTGAGAATACAGTTTGTTCTTAATACACTTTGTGATACTGCCCTCTCTGGAACAAGTGTTGGCCTTTTTTGGAATGCTCTGTTTACTTTCATTTTAATGATAAATTTTGGGGATTTTGAGTTTAATCACGATAGTCACCTTTCAACCATTTATAGGTAGTTTTATGTAGATAATTGAGGTCGACTATCTCAAAATTTTGGTTTGTTAAATAAACAATACAAACAAATAAACAATTTCCATTCAGAATGGAATCAACAATATTTGTTTAGAAAAGTTAAAGGTAAATATGTTTGTTATGTAATACTTCTGTCTCCGTTGCTAAAAACGGAAACATGGACACATCATGAAACTGTACATTCGAAATTTCTAGACTCATCCCCATTAAATTCTGCTGTCAGAAAAGAAAAACTGAAACAATTAAAATCCCAATGAATTGAAAACAGTTAATATTTTTTAAGACAACAAAGACAAGACTGCAACTGAAGCATCATACCATGTGTGCTAGATAATTACACAAAACAAGAAACCTTACGAAGACGGAGAGATGATAAAACAAGCGTTCTTAGAAGCTACAGATTTGTTGTTTACCAGCTCTCAAAATAAAAACGAAATAGTGTTTGCTATAAAATCTATGCAACTATCTGCTAATACAGTAATGCTACGAGTAGAGATGACGAGCAATGATTATTATACGCAGTTGAAAAGTGACTTAAACAACTGGTTTTTTTTCGCTGCAAGTTGATGCAGTACAGCAACTGTGGTGACACTTCCCAGATGGCCATGTTTATCACGATGGTTTTTAGTAAATTTACGATCAAAGAAGATCCTGTGAAGTTTAATCCATTGAAAGGACATACTACCAGATAGAAGTTGTTTTCTCATTTAAAAAATACTACTTCTTCTGAGAAATTTCTTTTGTTTGCTAATAGCTTCGGGTGCAGGAGCTGACAGGAATAAAGGCACCTCCTTGTCCTCGGAAAAAGAAATCCCTCCAAAAGGCGGATGAATCTGTTTATAAGTTCAACGGCGTGAGGAAGCAGAAGGTAACGGGAAACCACTGCATTAAAGGTCCCTAAGGACATCCTTAGTTATAATCAATATGGTAACATGAGAGAAAGGTACGGTCCTTAATACCCGGCAACCTTTAAATGGGCAGAGGGTGCTGAAATCCCCTGGATGACAAAATTGTAACTTGGAACGCAACACGTGTGTTTAAAACTGGACAAATACAAAACACAATGGAGGAAACGAACCGACTACAAATTGACATACTTAGTATAAGTGAAATGAGATGGCCAGGAGTTGGAAATTAAATAACAAATCAAGCAACCGTCTACTACAGACAGACAACAGCAGTACAGGTGAAAAATGAACTATCACAGGAGATACACATTCAATAAAGAGTTAGACAGGGATGTGTTCTCTCGGCTCTATTGATATGATATCGGCTATGATAGCCTACTTCTGGCAGAAATTGGTGAAGATCTACAGACTCTGTTTAATATATTCCATGTAACCCGTCAAAAATATGGCTTAAACGTGAACATAAAAAAAAACGAAATACATGATAATAAAATAATACAAAACAAACATAAAAATAGACCAGAATGACATAGGGAAAGTTAAAACGTATAGATATCTTGGTACAATCATAAATGAAGAATAGAGACAGGAATCAGCTACTGTGTTGCAAGGATTTTAACGTCCCACCGAAAAAAGGAATTTTAAAATGTTACATATTTCCAGTTGTACTGTACGGAATAGAAGCATGGACACCAAGTGATAAAATATTGAAATGCATAAGCAGCATTTGGGATGTGGACGCACCACCGTATGCTCCGGATCTCATGGATAGATAGAATCACAGATGAGATACTGTATATGATAAACATAGAATATAGTAGAAGTAGAGCTTCTATATACCATTAAGGAGAGGAAACGGGAATACTTAGGTCACATAGTGCGTAACAACAAACATGAACTGCTCCAACTTATAATTCAGTGAAAAATCAATGGCAAAAGAGGATCGAAGAAGAAACCCCTGACTAAAGAACTTTCGGGAGTGGATCGGGAAAACATCTGCGGATCTCTTCCGTACAGCAGTTTCAAAAGTAAAGATTGCGTTACTGATGGCCACCTCCGAAATTAGGTGAAGGCCCAAGAAGAAAGAAATTGATATTCAAATATAAAATGTATCTAAATAAAGGCAAATATTCAGTTTTATGTCGTGTTGCATTGAACGTGAAAGTGTTGTTTCATTCAACTTATTTGCGAGTGTCTTCTTTCTCCAATATGTAGTTTATCAAGAACAAATACTGCAATAGACTTACAGATGAACATTTGGATAATTTTATTCGGATGACCGTTTCAAACTATACTGCCCATGCATTTGAATGTAACCTTTCTCATTAAAAATCCTTAAATCGAATTTGACATGTTATTGACATAACAATTTTGTCAACGTGCATCACGAAAATTCGACCGACATGAAAAAGTCGTACTATGCTAGGAGCAATATATATGTTTCCTCTTTCTTATATATAGTATATTTATATATATTTAGTATATATATATATATATATATATATATATATATATATATATATATATATATACTTCTGTCTCCGTTGCTAAAAACGGAAACATGGACACATCATGAAACTGTACATTCGAAATTTCTAGACTCATCCCCATTAAATTCTGCTGTCAGAAAAGAAAAACTGAAACAATTAAAATCCCAATGAATTGAACAACAGTTAATATTTTTTAAGACAACAAAGACAAGACTGCAACTGAAGCATCATACCATGTGTGCTAGATAATTACACAAAACAAGAAACCTTACGAAGACGGAGAGATGATAAAACAAGCGTTCTTAGAAGCTACAGATTTGTTGTTTACCAGCTCTCAAAATAAAAACGAAATAGTGTTTGCTATAAAATCTATGCAACTATCTGCTAATACAGTAATGCTACGAGTAGAGATGACGAGCAATGATTTTTATACGCAGTTGAAAAGTGACTTAAACAACTGGTTTTTTTTCGCTGCAAGTTGATGCAGTACAGCAACTGTGGTGACACTTCCCAGATGGCCATGTTTATCACGATGGTTTTTAGTAAATTTACGATCATTTCGATTAAATTTCTTTTAAAAGTGTTACTTTCCCTAGCTAGAACTGTATCATTGAAAATGATGTTATGGCCTTTTTTCCTAGCATGTTGTGATAATACCATGCATCCGCTGTTACTTTAATATCACTTTTATGTCTCACTTTCTAGAGGTTTATTCTGATTGCCAAGCTAACTACATTGGTCAAACCTTTGACTGAAGGTCAAAACCTTCAACAGGATAAACCTACCAACAAACGTATCAACATTCAGAACCTGAATTCAGCGTACGCTTACATCTTACATAAAAAAATTTCTTTTTCTTTTATACATCTCTACTATAGCAGTTACTAGAGTACATCAGTAGGTAAGTGTTAAGTTAATACATGTATGTCGAAAACAACTGTGTAATATTTATTTTCGGTTGGCTACCTTCGCTTACGACTAGGTAGCTCACTGTACATTCCAAAATGACCAAACATGTTCAATACATTGAGAAAGTTGGCGACCACTGCCACAGACCATAAAATAAAAGACTGATGAGTAAATCTTCCACCGCTTGCCAAGGTTAATGGTTGGCTCTCATATAAGCGAGCCATGCAAAGAAAAACAAATTAAAAATATTGATCCAGTATAAATTTAAAAGTGATATTGCAAATTGATTGGTCTTTAATGGCAAATTCACTTTTAACTGAAATAAAATGTGATCAAGCATCCTTATCATTCATCATAAGGGTTATTTACGCCTCTAAGAGGACGTCGTGTTATTTTTGTTTCATGCATCATTTCAACGATAAACACGGAGTAAAAAGTATACATAAATATTTTCATGTTAAAGGGCAGTGTCCGTTTAATTGTAAACCACAGGAAAATTATTTAAGTAAGTGATTTTTATTTGCCCAATGTGTACGTTTCCAGTTTGTCGCATTGTCGTTTCAACTAAATATGGTGTTTGAAATAAGGAACATGATTATAACCATAGATATAAATGAAACTTGATACATCCAACGTTACAATGTAAAAATTAAATAAATTATTTATAATACGAGTCAAAAATTATCTTTCCAATTATATTCTCACAATTGATCATCTACGTATCTCTATAATTATTATAGTGATAATGATGACCACAAAAACACTAGTTGGCAGAAGGAACCGAAATAAAACTAAAACTGGTCTAGTTTCTCTAGTTTTAACTTGCAATTAAATGCTTTCGATTTTTCCATTAACTCAAATATCTTTACAAATATAGTATAAAAATTAGTAACATGTCTATCATTTAACTTTCTCATGTGAAGTATGCGCTGTATAGAATTTCTGAAGTTCTTAAACAACACAATTTTTTTTGTTATGTTTATCAGTTACGCTTATACAACTTTAGGATATTTTTTGGGAAAAATGTGTTAACTGTAAGTTACTGGCATCATTTTAATTTAAACTGAAATTATTTAAATAAAAATTACGTTACTTTGTTACGTTTCGCAGTATGTTAGTTCAGGCATAAAGGTTATTAAATTTAGTTGTTAAGCTTAAGTTGTTTTGGAAAAAAATCGAGAAATGAAAACTAAACTATTTTTTTCTAACAACAGACTCTAACAGAAGGCTTATGAGGGGAACAAAGGACAAACACAAAGTTTGTACCGATTTTTTACTTCATCTCATCTCATATAATGAAAAAGTATTATTTTCGGTTTAATTTTCAGAACATGTGTATTTGCTTTCGTAGATGTTTTGAGATTACCTAAGTGAAAAAAGGTTTTCTTTTTCTATGTATGTTGTCGATTTTTCTCAAGACCTGTAAATTGTGTAAAGCTGAAATTTTGTATGCGGTCTTGGTCCCCTGAAAACCTCTAATCAAAACGAATGTGCCTAAAATCGATTAAGGAGGAAAGCACTTTACTATTACAATTTTTATATAATCTTGAAAATTAATTCAATGTTGTATTTGTGCTTGGTATATTTATTCTACTCTTATTGGCTATTCTGTATTGCCTACCATAATTGTTATCTTGAATGGTCTTTGAAGAGTGCTTTGCCCTTGTGAGCTTTCATTTTTTCACATCTCTTTTTTTCAAAACTTTACACGTTCTTACTAAATTATACATCTAAATTGCTACGATTAACGTCTCTAATTTTGTTTTTCGATCTAAGGGTAGGTAAACTTTTCTTAGAGCGAATTTTGCGAAAATTGCAAAAATAACCGACAAGCGCAAATTACCCTATAGAGAAGATTTAGCCATAAATGTTATTAAAATTTAATATACATATTCAGTAAACAATTAAAATTTAAATGTAAAAGAAAATTAAAAAATCTGAAAAACGATGAGTTAAGTATCCTTTATACAACTTTTAACCAAAAATATTATAAAACTTTATTATATATATTGAGCAGCAAAAATTTAATTTAAATTGACGTTAAAAAATGACGTGAGTAAACTACCTCTTTATACTAGCCGATATTAAGAATAAACTGTGTGTGGTTTTTTAATTTTTAAATTAAAGTTTTTAGTCTGATAAACTTTCGGGTGGAGTTGTACCATATTTAATCTCTCCTCCTCAATTTAATAAATGGATATAATTTGTACATTAGAAATTTAAATAAAAAATTTGTAAAATAGGTACCATTCCATCATATGGTTCTATCTTAAAATATTTTACACCATCAAAAAACTTACCTTTACTACACAGTCAAATTTTAGACAAATGCACACTTACCGGCGCTTCGAGAAGGCCACCAGTGAGGCCCGTGAGGCATAGTGTCAGAAAAATCTGCCAGATTTCCCCGGAGAAATAGAATATCATCCAAGCGACGAAGAAGGGTAGGTTTACAACTTGCATTGCCCTTTTCCTACCGAATCTGTGTGCCACTTTCCCTGATACGAGACAGCCTAACGGGACGCAGACCAAGTTGATGGAACCTGGAAATTAATACGTTATTGCCATTTTGTTATGTTAATACTCTAATTCTCAACGAAATTGAATAGTGTTAACATTACTCACCTATCCACGACAAGGTATCCTTATCTACCTGCAAGGTTTCGTTAATCGTCGGATCATCTCCAGACAGGCTGGGTATAAGGACTGTGGGAAAACCTAGCGTCATACCGAAGGCGAAAAGAAGCACGTTTTTGACACTCACTGCCAACACTTGCGCTAGGACTTCTTTCACATTGCTTAGAAAACGAAAATAATGATTAAAATTAGTTCACAAGATATTTATCCCCAATATTACTTACTTCTTCATCTCGACGGAATTTCACTGGAACTGTAAAACATTACTACATTTTTAGGTAATTATTTCATGTGTTTAGTTTATTAATGTTATCGACTGCTGGGTGGGGTTATTTCTGAAGTATAGTACTTGTCGAGAAAGGTTATCGTCTATCATGGTGTAATACTAAATGGGAGTTAAACGGGCGACCACGAGGTGAACGAAAATTCAATGCAGTACGGAAAAAATATTAAATTTTCACCACCATGTTCATTAGCGTATCGTAAATGTAATTGGTGTGGTTACGAAACGTCTAAATGTTGAAAGTTTGATTTTGTTGTTAGGGACAAATGGGAATTAAGCAAGCCTAAAGATGATTTTGGTTTTGTGCCTCTTCTCTATTTTTCACTTAGCTTATTTCACTTATTCATACTAATGACGATCAATTCATAGATATTAAAAAAATGTATCTCGCGGCAACGCATGAGTGAAATGAAACTCCTCGGACCTATTTTCACATGTTGAGGATAGGATAATTAAAAATACAGTAGCATATAAATGGTTATGGTTATTTAATATTTTTATTTATATACTACGAATAGCAAAAAGTTATAATTATTGCTGCACGCACGCACTGCTCTCTCTCTCTCTCCCCCCCCCCCCCCTCTCTCTCGCTCTAACTCCCTTCCCTCCCCCCCCTCTCTCTCTCTCTCTCTCTCTCTCTCTCTCTCTATCTCTCTCGGGATTTTCATAACAGGTTTCGGTTTTTCGATAGGACCCATCTTTCCTAGGTTTGAGAGAAGAGACTCAGTCTAGTTCTAGATTTTTTATCTAATCTATTGGCTAGTACTCAGGAGAGAAAATCGTGAGTTCAAAAAGAGAAGACACAACTAGACCCGACTAGAAATTTGGGTAGGCAAACCTGAAAACGTATCGGGTCCAGATCAGGAAGTGGCAGGGCATGCTCGCCTAGGTTTACCTGGCCAGATCCTGGTCAGGACCCGATCAGGTAATGACGAGCCATGCCCGCCTAGGATTACCTGCCCAGATCCTGATCAGGGCCCGACTAGGCACTGGCGCGGCATGCCCGCCTAGGATTATCGGGCCAAATCCTGATCAGGACCCGACCAAGCACTGGCGAGGCATGCCAGGGTAGGACTGACACTGGCGAGGCATGCCCGTCTAGCATTACCTGGCCACATCCTGATCAGGACCCGACCAGGCAATGGCGAGGCATGCCCGCCTAGGATTACCTGATCAGGACCCGACCAGGCGGTGATTCGTAATTCCGTCCCGTTGGAGTTTATTACCTGATCTTAAATACGGTCCACAAATATAAATTCGCAATTCCGTCCCGGGTCCACCGAGAGCCTCGGGCGGTGGTTCGTAATTCCGCCCCGGATAAGGGCTGTTTACCTGCTAGTAAAAATAACCAGATTGCGTATTTACAGGTCGACCACCAACGCGTTCACAAGTGCATTTTTGGCTTGGTTAGGTTGGTTAGGTTGGTTAGGTTTGGCTTTACACCCCGGACGGAATTGCGACGCAACCGTAACGCACACACTCTTCACCCCGGACGGAATTGCGACGCTACCTCCTCTATGTAGATGCGACCTTTTCGAACCCTGACTGTTTCCCCAAGTATCGGACGGAATTACGGTCCAGCCCGACCAGGCACTGGCCAGGCATGCCCGCGCGATCTATCATTACACCCATTATTCATAATATACGTATTAAGAATATGAAAAAATTAAACACTGAGTGTAATTAAATGTGATTAAAGGTAATTAAAACTCTGTTACATTGTGTAAAAATCTAAGTAACAAAATATATTTATAATTTTCAAATTTTGTGAATTTTCTCAATTTCGAAAATCATCAATTAAATAAATCTCCGAAGTATTAACGCCGGAATAAAATAGTATAAATTAATTTTGTTAGTTATTTAGATCATTATCCAATGTTCTTGAGAAGACAAACGGAAAAATATGTGATAACCGTGCAAGGCGAATTCGTGAACTTACTCACTAACGAGTTAGATTGTTCCTCGAGAGTCAAATTGAATTAGAGGGAAAAAATAGTGAATTTGGCATAACTACATATTTCAGTGTTAGTGGAGTAAATTCTTTGAATGACGATTACCGCGATAGTGACTAAGTAGTGCCGAAAAAGTAGTTGACGTAACATCATAGGAAGTACGAATTTGTAAAATTATTCCTATCTTCAATATTTTACTTACACAGTTGTTGACAACAAAATTTCGCAGTGCTACTAATTCGACAATACCGACATTCATGATTAGCATAACGATTATTGTTTCCGGATTAACGCTTCAGGTAAAAGCGACCCTTCGTTCGTAACGACTATTCCAACCAGTTTTTGTTCAAGTCTTGTGAAGTGAGGTTGGTGAAGTTGGTGGACGCTGGACGGTGTAAATGTTATTTTCTACGACTGTGATGAGGTCATTCATTTACTAAAACGTGAATATTTGTTAGAAAATAATTATTTCTCAATTTACAGAAGACTCTGACATTTAGAGATCCCCACTGGATAAAAGCAAACAGGTGAGGGCCTTCTCTTCTACATTAAAAAATCCAAAAGATTGGAATGGGTGCATAAAAAAAATTGGTTTTTGTTGTATTTTAAGTTTTTTTGCGATTCTTTGTATTTGTACTGTGTTTTTTAGTATATTATCACTTTATTCTTTTATCCTGTATATATCGTTTATATTTCATGTGTTTATATTTGTTTATTTTATTTATTCATGTATTATTATTCTTTAATATGTTTGTATTTGTACTGTTTCTTTTGTATGTCAATTTTTGGTGTATTTATTATATTGTGATATCAATAAAATATTGTATAATATAAATTAAGTTTTCTTGACGTGGACCCGGTCAGGTCTTCCTGACCAGGACCCGGCCGGGATTGCCCGTCTAGCACCCTGTAAGGACTGTAACGCAGTTGTCCCGTAGGGTCCTGATCAGGGCGACCTGACGTGGACCCGGTCAGGTCCTCCCGATCAAGACCCGGCCGGGCATGCCCGTCTAGCACCCTATAACGCCGGCCCGATCGGGTCCTGGTCAGGATGACCTGACCGGGTCCACGTCAGGAATGCCCGGTCGGGTTCACGTCAGTTCGTCCTGATCAGGACCCGACGACACATCTGCGTTACAGTCCTTGCCGGGTGCTAGACGAGCAATCCCGGCCGGGTCCTGGTCGGGTACAGAAAATAATTTCTAGTCGGGAGAGTTTCGGAATTTTTTAAAATGCCTTACTGCTCTGAAAACAGACAAGTTTTAACATGGCTGTTTCGGGGAAAAATAAAATGATGTGAATGTATAATTTTATGAAAACTTTCAGGAAACACTATAAGGGGCCTCGATACCATTGGTGGTCATTCCAGGTGAGGAAAATCATTATTTTTTTAAGAATTACAATTTGAATTTCTGTTTCTCCAATGTTGACAAATCAGCCATTGTTCATGTCATGGAGGGACGGAAGGCACGGAACTTGACAATTACGAGCATGGAACGTTGCTTTTCGCAGTATTTTTCCGTTCTACTGAGACGACGTCGACTTTCCGAGATATGGACGGTAGAACGGGGAGGACTTTTTGCAATTTGTGGCCCAGAGATATCCTCTTTAAATGTAGTAAGGGTGCTACTCTTCATTAGAGGCTATTTGGAGAGTTAGCATTTCGGAGTCCATAAACGGACTTTCACGGGGCTACAAAATCAACAGATATTTTTGACAAATATTCATGAACATGAACATGAAGACATCAGCAATTGAAAAACTTTTATATACTTTTACTTTGTATAAAAAGTATACAAATTTGTTTTTACTTTGTATAGTTTTACTAGTCATCATTTAACCTTCCAATTCATCACGTTCGTGTTGTTGGTGTTTGAAATAATAGGAGAGTTTAAATAAAGTGTCGCCGATAGGCGAAGCCACAAAGGGTTTTCTGGCCGGACAAATTAGTCAGATCCCGACCAGAAATTTGGGTAGGCAAACCAGAAAATCTATTGGGTCCCGATCAGGAAGTGGCAGGGCATGCCCGCCTAGGATTACTTGGCCAGATCTTGATCAGGACCCGAACAGGCACTGGTGAGGCATGCCCGCCTAGGATTACCTGGCCAACCCCTGATCAGAACCCGATTGGGCACTGGCGAGGCATGCCCGGGTAGGATTATCTGACGTAGTCAGGATTCTTATTTTGCGCATTCTCATTTTGAAAGGAACTGATCGGGACCTGCCTGCGGATAACTTGGTTTAGAACAAAATAGATTTCTTTATGGTTATGGAATATGGGAATGTTGCTTACACCCATTATTTATAACATACGTAATAAGAATATGACAAAATTAAAGACTGGGTGTAATTACATGTGATTAAAGTTATTTAAAACTCTGTTACATAGTGTAAAAATCTATGTGACAAAACATATTTATAATTTTCTGATTTTGTGAATTTTCTTAATTTCTAAAATCCTCGCATATCAATTAAATACCAGTAAATCTCCGAAGTATTAACGCCGGAATAAAATAGTATAAATTAATTTTGTTAATTATTTAAATCATTTTCGAGTATGCTCGAGAAAACAAACGGAAAAATGTGTGATAACCCCGCAAGGTGAATTCGTGAAGTTACTCATCAACAAGTTAGATTGTGCCTCGTGAGTCAAATTTAATTATAGGGACAAAAATAGCGAATTTGGCATAACTAAAGATTTCAGTGTTAGTGAAGTAAATTGTTTGAAGGACGATTACCGCGATAGTGACTTAAATAGCAAATTGTCGAATTAGTAGCACTGCGAAATTTTGTTGTCAACAACTGTGTAAGTAAAATATTAAAGATAGAAATAATTTTACAAATTCGTACTTCCTATGATGTTACGTCAACTGCTTTTTCGGCACTACTTAGTCACTATCGCGCTAATCGTCATTCAAAGAATTTACTCCACTAACACTGAAATATGTAGTTATGCCAAATTCACTATTTTTTCCCTCTAATTCAATTTGACTCTCGAGGAACAATCTAACTCGTTAGTGAGTAAGTTCACGAATTCGCCTTGCACGGTTATCACATATTTTTCCGTTTGTCTTCTCAAGAACATTGGATAATGATCTAAATAACTAACAAAATTAATTTATACTATTTTATTCCGGCGTTAATACTTCGGAGATTTATTTAATTGATGATTTTCGAAATTGAGAAAATTCACAAAATCTGAAAATTATAAATATATTTTGTTACTTAGATTTTTACACAATGTAACAGAGTTTTAATTACCTTTAATCACATTTAATTACACTCAGTGTTTAATTATGTCACATTCTTAATACGTATATTATGAATAATGGGTGTAATGATAGATTGCGCGGGCATGCCTGGCCAGTGCCTGGTCAGGTCCAGATCAGGATATGGTCAGGTAATGCTAGACGGGCATGCCTCGCCAGTGTCAGTCCTACCCTGGCAAGCCTCGCCAGTGCCTGGTCGGGTCCTGATCAGGATTTGGCCAGGTAATCCTAGGCGGGCATGCCTCGCCATTACTTGATCGGGTCCTGTTCAGGATCTGGCCAGGTAATCCTAGGAGAGCATGCCCTGCCACTTCCTGATCGGGACCCGATACGTTTTCGGGTTTGCCTACCCAAATTTCTATTCGGGACGTATTAAGAATGTGACAAAATTAACCACTGTATGTAGCTAAATGCCAATAAAGGTAATTAAAACTCTGTTACATTGTGTAAAAATCTAAGTATCAAAATATATTTATAATTTTCTGATTTTGTGAATTTTCTTAATTTCGAAAATCTTCAATAAAAAAACATCTCCGAAGTATTAACGCCGGAATAAAATAATATAAATTAATTTTGTTAATTATTTAGATCATTATCCAATATGCTCGAGAAGACAAAGGGAAAAATGTGTGATAACCGTGCAAGGCGAATTCGTGAACTTACTCACCAACGAGTTAGATTGTTCCTCGAGAGTCAAATTGAATTAGAGGGAAAAAATAGTGAATTTGGCACAACTACATATTTCAGCGTTAGTGGAGTAAATTCTTTGAATGACGATTACCGCGATAGTGACTAAGTAGTGCCGAAAAAGCAGTTGACGTAACATCATAGGATGTACGAATTGTAAAATTATTTCTATCTTTAATATTTTACTTACACAGTTGTTGACAACAAAATTTCGCAGTGCTACTATTTCGAAAATACCGACATTCATGATTAGCATAACGATTATTGTTTCCGGATTAACGCTTCAGGTAAAAGCGACCCTTCATTCGTAATCTACTATTCCAACCAGTTTTTATTCAAGTCTGGTGAAGTGAAGTTGGCCGACGGACCGTGAAGATGGTATTTTCTACGACAGTCATGAGGTAATTCATTTACTAAAACGTGAATATTTGTTAGAAAATAATTATTTCTCAATTTACAGAAGACTCTGACATTTCGAGGTCCCCACTGGATGAAAGCAAACAGATGAGAGCGTTCTATTCTACATTAAAAAATCCAAAAGGTTGGAATGGGTGCATAAAAAAATTGGTTTTTGTTGTATTTTAAGTTTTTTTGCGATTCTTTGTATTTGTACTGTGTTTTTTAGTATATTATCACTTTATTATTTTATCCTGTATATATCGTTTATATTTCATGTGTTTATATTTGTTTATTTTATTTACTCATGTATTCTTATTCTTTAATATGTTTGTATTTGTACTGTCTCTTTTGTATGTCGGTTTTTGGCGAATTTATTATATTGTGATATCAATAGAATATTGTATAATATAAATTAAGTTTTCTTGACGTGGACCCGGTCAGGTCTTCCTGACCAGGACCCGGCCGGGATTGCCCGTCTAGCACCCTGTAAGGACTGTAACGCAGATGCTTCGTCGGGTCCCTGACTTTTAAAATTTTTATATTACTACTATCGCTACGTATATACAAAAATAAGCCTATGGCGTCGTCCTAACTAAGTTATACAATATACAAAATTATCATAAACGTGGTACATTATATGTACGGGAGTTAGTGAGGGGGAAGGCTGCGGCCCTCTGAATCCCTCGGGAGGTGGCTGCCAATTCTGGTTACGGTCGCGGGAAACCGCAGAAAACCACGACTCAGCCATATGGGTTGGCCCGTTCCGTCCTGGAGACTTCGGGGCCGTCGCGGCGTGGGGGGGGGGGGGCTGGGACCGGCAGCTGGGCTGCCTCGAGATCCGTTTGACGGTCCTGGGTGGTCGGCGTCGGGGGGCTCCTTCTCGGGGTGGTCCTGGGCAGGGTCCGGCTGGTGGCTCCTTAAAGGGGCTCCTGTCGGGGCTCCTACTCAGCCTCGAGCGGGGCGTGGCGGTCCTTGGAGGGCCTAGGGCTGCTTAGGGTTCCTTAGAGGAACCTTATCGATCACATCGATGGCGTCAAATTCGGTGGTGTCGTAATCGGTGATATTCAATCCTAGTCGTCCTCGACTACGATCTGGGTCCTGGGGCGCCGGTATCGTTCCCTGAAGCGGGGGTCGTAATCCACCGCCTGTCGTACAAGCGGATTTGGATGATCCTCCGCCTTAAGGAAGAACTTCTCCTCGCTCTCTCATCCGTTCCCTAAGGGGCTGGTGTTCGAGGTCCTGCAGGATGCGTCGGTTGCTCACGTACCAGGGGGCGTCCACTGCGCAGCGCAGCGCTACGGACTCCTGCGCTTGGAGTCGGTTGACGTGGGTCTTGGCGGCGTGGCCCCATACCACGGAAGCGTAGGTCAAGATCGGCAGGATGATGGTCTTGATCAGCCTCAGTTTCTGCCTTAGGTGAAGTGCGCTTCGTCTCCCTATCAGGGGATAGAGTTTGGCGCGCGCAGCTCTCGCCTTAGCTATCGTCGAATCGATGTGATGTTTCCAGGTGAGTCCCTTGTCCATCGTGACGCCGAGGTACTTCGCGGTGTCCTTCCATTCGACGCCTTCGTTTCCCAGTCGGATGTGTCACGTCGGTCGCTGCCGTCGACGTTCTATCAAGAGCGCCTGGCTCTTGTTTGCGTTAATCTCGATCTTCCACTTGACGCACCAGTCCTCGAGTTTATCGACCGCATGCTGGAGGTAGCGGCTTGCCAGATCGCCGCTGCGAGAGCTGGCTGCGATGGCCGTGTCGTCTGCGAACAGAGACAACGTAGTGTTCTCGGACTTGGGGGCGTCAGAAGTGTAGATGGAGTACAACAGCGGCGATAGGACGGCTCCTTGTGGTACTCCGGCCTCCGGGGTGCGGGTAGTTGACAGCTCGTGACCCACTCTCACTTGCAGTTTCTTGCCTCGTAAGAATGAGTCAGTGATCCTCACGAGGGGTCCTGGGTACCCCAGGGTGGACATCTTGTAAACGAGGCCGTCGTGCCATGCTCGGTCGAAGGCCTTGGCGACGTCTAGGAAGAGGACTCCGGTGACTCGTCGGCGGTTCAGCTCCGTGGTAGCTTGTTCGACCAACCTCCAAACTTGGAATTCGGCCGAATGTTGCGCTCTGAAGCCGAACTGCTCGTCGGGAAGAACCTGTAGCTCCTCGGTGGCCTCGAGAAGTCTCCTGTAGATCACCCTCTCCGCGATCTTGCTGATAGCAGGAACGAGACTGATCGGTCGGTAATTCTGTGGAAACAGAAGGTCTTTATTAGTTTTGGGTATCATCACCATGATGGCATGTTTCCACTGCTCCGGGAAGTAATGGAGACGCATCATGGCGTTGATAATATTGGTTAGAGCGACCACGCCCTTACGACCGAGGTGCTTAAGGGCGCGGTTGCTCAACTCGTCCATTCCGGGCGCCTTCTTCTGCTTGAGCCTGCGGACGATCTGATAGACTTCGTCGGTCGTAGCAGGTTCCAGTGTCCCCTCTGTTGGGGTCCTCCGGATCCTCGCCGCCTCGCATCGTATCATGTCCTCGTGGTCGTCGTCCTCGTCCGGGTGGTGGTTCTCCCTACACTCCCGCTCCAGGCAGTCGGCGAATGCCTCGGCCTTCTCGCGGGGGGTGTAGACGATTCCTCGCTCCCCATGGATCGGTGGCATCGGTCCACGTTTGTTCCGCAGAGCTTTCTGCAGATTCCAGAACCCGGGTTGTTGGGGGTCCAGCTCCTCCAGACGTCGATCCCACTGTTCCTGAAGATGTTCCTGGAGGCGAGACTTCACCTCGCGGCTCCATCTGTTCGCCTCCGCTCGCGCCTCGGCGGTTGGGGTTCGCTGAGCTCTCCTTCGGGCTCTGTTCTTCTCCCGTATGAGGTCCTGCAGGAAATCCGGGATTTGGCCGTACCTGCTCCAAGCTCTGTAGGGAACCTCCCTCGTATTTTCTGCCAGAGCGTTTTTGACGCTCGTGGTCAGGTCGCAGATAGCTTGGTCCAGATCCGTCCTAGTCCGGATGACGGGAATCGGTCCTATGGCGCCTCGCATCGTGTGCCGGAATTGGTCCCAGTCCACGATGGTTTTCGTGGGTCCGGTCTCCTCCTCCGGCTCGTTGCCCAGCGTCAACAGGATCGGGTTGTGGTCGGAAGAGCCCTCTTGAAGAGTGACGATTTCCGTCGGCAAGTAAACCCGCCTCAGGATCGCCAGGTCTAAGACGTCCCCCCACCCTCCAGCGGAGGGGTAGTGGGTGGGGGTGTGGGGGCCCATGGTGATGACGTCGTGGTGATCTTCGGAGAAGCTGTCTAGGGTGCGTCCTCTTCGATTGGTAGTCCTGCTATGCCACGTCGTAGACTTGGCATTTAAGTCGCCGATAACTACGACCTGCCTCCTGCCGGTGTTAAGCAGGATATTAAGGTCGCCTTCGTCGAGGTCGCCGCCCTGCGGTGAGTAAGCTGACGTGACGTAAAGCAGCCCGTGCGTGGAGGTGTTCACCGCCACCGTGACTGCTTCGATGCCTCGTAGCTCTGGGGTCGGGACCTGAAAATGATCGATTACCCTTCTCACCAATAGAGCGACACCGCCTCCGCGCCGTCCTCTGTCCCTTCTGTACGTGGTGAATCCATCGTAGGTCGGGTCACGTGTCCGTTCGCTCAGCAGTGTTTCCTGGATTGCCAAGATGTCGATGCCTGCACGTTCTAGGAATTCACCTATTTCGTGTCTCCGACTTTCGACACCCCTGACGTTCCAGGAAGCTATCCTCAGGAAGGACGGCCTTGTCGGCTTCGGATTCATGGCCGGAAAAGTCCATGGCGTTCCAGGTAAGCGTCGATACGCTCACGCATAATCCGCTCCATCATCTCCGTCATCAGGGCGTCGTCCATTGGCCTGGAGTTCGGCGTCCTCGCCGGCGGGGGGGCTCGCGTCGCACTCGGCGTCGTCGCCGGCGGCGGGGCTCGCGTCGCGCTCGACTGCGCAGGTGCTCCACTGCGGGGGGCCGCTGCGGCCTGGGCGAAGCTCACCTGGGGCGTCACCCGGCGAGCAGCGGTCCGCGGGGCTGCTCCTGCTGGGGGTCTCGACGTCGTCGGCTGCGTCGACTGTCCTTGGCGGTTACTCCTGCTGGCCGCCTCGAATGCCGGGCATCCTCGGTAGCTGGCCGGATGTTCGCCGCCGCAGTTAGCGCACTTCGCCGGGGCTGACTCCTCCCGCTTGCAGTTTCGCGTGTGGTGGCCCTTACCGCACTTAACGCAGCGCGGCACCGCCTGGCATTTGCCTTGCGCGTGCCCAAACTTCTGGCACCGGTGGCACTGCGAGGGTCCCTTCCTCGCGTTCTGCGGCTCCACCTTGACGACGAGGTGGCAGCACGTCGTGATTTGGAACACGTTCCTCTGTTCCAGCGGCACCTCCAGGAGGATAAGTGGCATCGGTTTCTTCGTCCTCCTGTCCGTCATCCTGCTCACCTTGGTGGGATGGACGCCCTGCTTTATGAGGTCTTCCTCGACGTCGCTCATTGGTACTCCAGCCGGAATTCCTCGTAGCACGGCCCGTAGTTGACGCTCCTCTGGAAGTCGGTAAGTATGAAATTCATACTCGCCTCCCTCCATGAGTCGATGGATCTCTCTGTAGTCCTGCGTTGTTTCCGGCAGGATCCTGACGCCGTCTCCGACGAGTTTCGCCGTCTTCACCCTGAGGTCGCGTTCCCTCAGCTTCCGGGAAACCTCGGTCCACTTCCCTTGATCGCGGAGGACGATCGGTGGGGGGGACTTCGTAGTCGCGGCGGGGCGGACGGCTGCCCCTGAGGTGGCTTCGGTGGCGGACGTCCTCTCCACCGAGGTGGTGGACGCCTTCTCCGTCGAGGTGGTGGACGGCGTCGCCTGAGCTGGGGCGACTCCATCTGGGTTCGGCGTCTTCTTCGGCGCCTTAAGGACGTCGGCGTCGGAGGAACTTGCGCTCGACCCCTTACGCCTGTTCCTCCTGCGCTTCCTTGTTCGCGGCTTCCGGACGACCTCTGCCTTCGCTGCGGCCTCGTCGTCGCCTTCGCCGGAAGAGTCGGTCGACGTGATGCCGCCCTCCTCCATCGCTTCGGCCTCCTCCGCGTCCGAGCCGGTTCTCTCGCTCATGAGCGCCATGAGGCGCTCATTATCCGCGGCGAGTCCTTCGACTCGCACGGACAATCGTTTGACCTCCTCCACAAGTTCTTTGTTCCTCTCTATTATAGAGAGGACAAAGTCGGCGTCCCATGTAGGTGTCCCTGTGGCCGGTGGATTTGCCATTGTCGCCGCAATCTGTAACAAATACCTGCCGCCTGCGTTGCTTTGCAACTCAGTCGGCAGTTAACGGGAAAAACGCGGAACGAGAACTCTGTTCTGCGTTCGTTTGTCAACTTGGGTAGAAACACAGGTGGGAAATTACTACTTCTAACAACTCTACGGGGAGCGGAAACTATCTACGTCTAATTATGGGAGATTCTGTTTTAAAAACAATTATGTCTAATAGGGGAATGCAAAACTAATAAAACGTAAGCTCGTCTCAAGGGTAAAACTAACTACGTTTAACGGTCAAGCGAAGGGTCGATTACTTACGGCGTACCTAGCCAGGTACTCGAGCAGGTAAGCGTCCCGGCAGGTAAGCGGGGTAGACGAATTCGGGAACTCGTCTCTCAACGGCGTCGATGTTGCCTCTCTCTGATGGTCGATGCTGTCGATGTGCGGGGACGATCTCCGTGCGTCGTTTGCACCAGGTCCGCGTACGATCGATAAACACACGTCTTCACAGTTCAAGAACAACTCGTCGAATGGCGTCGGGTCCTGATCAGTACGACCTGACGTGGACCCGGTCAGGTCCTCCCGATCAGGACCCGGGCGGGCATGCCCGTCTAGCACCGTATAACACCGGCCCGGTCGGGTCCTGGTCAGGATGACCTGACCGGGTCCACGCCAGGAATGCCCGATCGGGTTCACGTCAGGTCGTCCTGATCAGGACCCGACGGCACATCTGCGTTACAGTCCTTGCCGGGTGCTAGACGAGCAATCCCGGCCGGGTCCTGGTCGGGTACAGGAAATAATTTCTAGTCGGGTTATTTATCACTTTTATACAGTATTTCCTAAAAATTTCGTGAAATTCTGAGTGATGTCGAACTTCTTTACGCGACCAGAGGCGGAATTAAGCATGCGTTCAGCAGAATGTTAACGTTCGCGGAGTGTGTTGATCGGCGCTATAACCTCGAGTAACCGAAATAATTGCCGTCTAACACATGACGAGTTAACTGAAACAAAAACGTTCATCTGCTTTAAGTTCGCGGTTTATCCAGGCAAAACTATAATGGCCACTAGCCAGAGTAGTAACGGTCTGATATGGGAGTTTTCAAAGATTCGTGGGGGGTAAATATGAAGACCAGAGAGATTAAAGGACCAGAGGACTACCTGTATTTTTACAAATTAGCTAGCAATGAAATATTTATAACAACTGACATCAGGTACTTCACGCACTTTTTACAATAACATTTAAATTTTAATCATTTTATTCTTATTCTAAACTTATTCCTAGTTAAAAAAAATTTTTTAATTTTTACTTCAGCTTGTGATTAAAACGTGTCTTTTTAGTTTTTTAACTATAATTTTTGTCGTCTAATTTCTTTGACCTCAGTACGCAAGGAAAGACATAACCACGATTTGCCAAAATTTGTATAATGTTGGATATGAAGCTGAAATGTATTAATTTTTCGAGCTCACGGGATGGGACCTAAATGGTCGGGAATAAAAACCCCAACAATCAGAGAGGCACGCCCGCTCGCACGCATGCACGCACACACGCTCGCATGCACAGCGTGCCCACGGATTTTGGATTAAGAATTTCTCCCTCTGAGACTGGTTTTAATGCTTGCTTTCTCTCTGTATTTCTCTCCCTTGCACGGCCGCTTCCACATCATCGTCATCATCGTCGCTGCCGCTGTCGTTATCCCCTACCCTTCTACTACACTTTTGCTCGTTTACACGACACGAAATAAATTAGGGGCTCCTGATGTCTTCCTACAAATTTGTTTGTATACGCATCAAACGGCATTGTCCGAAACCATGAAATTTCAAATCAATCACGTATTCGGTGGCGAAAACCGAAGGTCTCCTAAAATGTGAAATTTTCAGGAAAGGCCTGCTGTCCTCTAATTTTTTGTTCGCAGTGTACGAGACTGGCGGCACTTTACGGTTGATGTCGGATTTTGGGGGTGGCGACGGCGGCAGCGGTAGCGGTCGTCGGTGAGAAGGGAGTAGAGGGAGAGAACGACCGTTCGGAGAGTTTTTGAAGGGGATGTACTCGAACAAATCCATGAACTTTCTATATCTCGCTCCGTCTCGTTCTCTCTTACTAAGAAAATTTACGATTTTTGAAGAAATAATAGATCTGAACGATTTCGATTAGGTGGAATCACTTTTTGAAAATTTTTGTCAGGATGAATGTAGATTAAGAAAATTAATCGGGGAATATCTTTAGTCAGAGATGAGTTTCAGTTCAAAATACAACAGACTGTTTAAGATGCTTTAGCTCTACGTTGTGATATTACAGGTAAAATGGTATGCGAGAAATAGTAGCACTATTTTTAAACTATGCTACTTGGTTTCATTAGGAACTGGAATTAATTTCATAGAAATATTTTTTGAAAGGAAATGTTATATGTTAATTAGGTTAGGATTTACGAAGAATTCTTTTCGACCGACATTAAGGCGACATATTTAATCTATAGTCAATATTCAATTAGGAAGGCTATCCATTTTAAATTTGCTTAATGATAAGTATTTAGTAAATAGTTGCCTAATGATAGAAAGTCGAAAGGACAATTAAATAGATATCAGTGGTTAAGATATATATATATATATATATATATATATATATATATATATATATATATATCCGATGTAACCGTTAATTCAACACTCTTTATCCATTATTCTTTCGTTGAGCATAGACTATTGTCAATTTCCCTAAATCACAATATATTTATCACCCAATAAATACCTGTATAGAAAACTAGTAAGTGTTTCGAGTTGCACGAGAACCACAACAGAAAGTTTCATTCGTTTTTCAGGATATTCTAAATTAAAAAAAAAATGAATTGTGCCCTGAAATTCTGTAAAGCTTGTTTAAGCACAACTCCATTAGTAAATTACCACAACCTTTTTTTCGCACAAAGTTAATGGAGACTTTACATTTCCTATAAATCATAATATATTTGTTATATCGTTACCCTTTCTATGAGAACTTTTTTTAAGACAGAAAGGAACTTGCAAGTTAAAATCGAAAACATGATAATACGCACTTCATGTTTTAAAATCAACTTCACTAAACCAATTGCAACATACATCGCATCGAATTTTCAGGTTTCCATTTTCTTATTTCACATTAAAGTATCTAATCTAAACGTATCTACGAACGTATCTAACGAATCTAAACGTATTCTATAAAATTTCTTTTGGGTATTCTTTAGTTCATTTTTTTTTTTTAAATTTCCAATTCAGATTAAATCGGTCAGTAACGATAGCGGTGCGGGTGTACGTAAAAAATTTATCGGCCCGACAGAATTCTCGAGTCCACTGCCCCCTGCCCCTTTTCAAACACACCAACCCCGTCTATACACACATACGTATAAAAGTCCCTTTATCCCCCGCCTCCTGAAAACTCACCCCCTATTTAACCTTGTTCGTCACGGATATCGGTGGCACGCGCGCCCGGACGCCGAGCTCGACGTCTCACTACGTTTACACGAACACTTACCCAAAATGAATCCTTGATTAGAAAAATACGTATCCCAGAATATAGAGAAATTTCAATAAATCAAGTAGATCAAATAGACGTTGTAACAAGTCTCTGAAATGTTTAAACCCTAATTAAATTGCCTATAGTGTAGTAACAAATGTTTCCATTGGTCAGCTCTGAAGGGTTGATCGATAGATGGGTGTCTAAGAATCATGAAGGACCTGTCTACTGAGACGCAGCCTCACGTCTCAACTTTTTAGGCGTGGAAAGTCGTAAGTATATACAGGGCCGCCCCAAGGGTATGTGCCGCCCGGGTGCAAGATATAATTTGCCGTCCTGCCCGTCGGAATCGCGGATACAATAAATTTTTTTAGAGCCAGCAAGTGATTTTCTACTTTCGTCTTTTTCTGCGTTTCTCTTTCGATACTGGGAGCCGGAAAGTCTCTTTATACCATCACTTATCTAAATTAATGTACAATAAAAATAAATTTCAAAAATATCGAAATAGACAAAATAAAAATAAGAGCTTAAATGTATACAATAATCAAAAATACTTACGTTTCTATACTTTAATCTTACAAAAACACTTGACTACAATAACTATTATTTTAATTTTAGTTCACTGTTACTTCTTACTCATATTCAGTCAGGAACTAAATTAAATTGTCACCCCTTTCAACATTGTCGTAATATATATGCCGACGCCATACATCCAACAAAGTACAAAAAACAATATTTTTGTCTCAAAAGAGTACCGCCTATAGCCTCTAGTTCGTAAGCCTAGTTAAGTTCCCAGAATCTACCATAAATTCAACTGTTTTGCTACCGCCTTGCCGACCCATGTCGACAAAGCGGTAATTGGTGTGTCGGCATATTTACGGTGCACAAAGTTATATTTTTATAGCGATTGGCATCTTTGTGGATGTTTATATAAGTAAATTATATTTTTTTTCATTTTCTGCCGCCCCTTAGTAGAATGCCGCCCGGGTGCAATGCACCCCTTGCACCCCCGGCGCAGGGCCGGCCCTGAGTATATAGTTATAGTCAAAAATATTTTTCTCGCACTGTGGTTTATTTTTCATTTTAAAGATCTTCATATTACATCGCTAGATACAATAATTATAATAAATGGCCCGACTAGAAATTATTTCCTGTACCCGACCAGGAGCCGGCCGGGATTGCCTGTCTAGCACCCGGTAAGGGCTGTAACGCAGATGTCCCGTCGGGTCCTGATCAGGACAATCTGACATGGACCCGATCGGGCATTCCTGGAGTGGATCCAGTCAGGTCATCCTGACCAGGACCCGACCGGGCCGGCGTTATAGGGTGCTAGACGGGCAATCACGGCCGGTTCCTGGTCAGAATGATCTGAACGGGTCCACGTCAAGAAAACTTTATATTATACAATATGTTATTGATATCACAACATAAGAAATACACCAAAAATCGACATACAAAAGAGACAGTACAAATACAAACATATTAAAGAATAACAATAAATGAATAAATAAAATAAACACATGAAGTATATACAATATGTATGGGATAAAATAATAAAGTGATAAAATACTAAAAAACACAATACAAATACAAAGAATCTCAAAAATGTAAAACACAACAAAAACCAATTTTTTTATGCGCCCATCCCAATCTTTTGGATTTTTTAATGTAAAAGAGAACGCCCTCACCGGTTTGCTCTCATCCAGTGGGGACCTCGAAATGTCAGTCTTCTGTAAATTGAGAGATAATTATTTTCTAACAAATATTCACGTTTTAGTAAATGAATTACCTCATCACAGTCGTAGAAAATACCATCCACACCGTCCACCGTTTGAACAAAAACTGGTTGGAATAGTAGATTACGAATGAAGGGTCGCTTTTACCTGTAGCGTTAATCCGGAAACAATAATAATCATTATGCTAATCATGATGTCGGTATTGTAGAATTAGTAGCACTGCGAAATTTTGTTGTCAAAAACTGTGTAAGTAGGATATTAAATTTAATCTTAAGATAGAGATAATTTTACAAATTCGCACTTCCTATGATGTTACGTCAACTGCTTCTTCGGCACTATTTAAGGCACTCTCGCGGTAATCGTCCTTCAAAGAATTTACTCTACTAACACAGAAGTCTGTAGTTATGCCAAATTCACTATTTTTTCCCTCTAATTCAATTTGACACTCGAGGTACAATCTAACTCGTTGGTGAGTAAGTTCACAAATTCGCCTTGCATATTTATCACACATTTTTCCGTTTTTTTACTCAAGCATATTAGATAATGATCTAAATAATTAACCAAATTAGTTTATACTATTTTATTCCCGCGATAATACTTCGAAGATTTATTTAATTGATATGCGAGGAATTTCGAAATTAAGAAAATTCACAAAATCAGAAGATTATAAATATATTTTGTTGCTTAGATTTTTACACAATGTAACAGAGTTTTAATTACCTTTAATTACATTTAATTACACCCAGTGTTTAATTTTGTCACATACCTGATCAGGATCTGTCCAGGTAATCCTAGGCAGGCATGCCTCGCCAGTGCCTGGTCGGGTCCTGATCGGGATCTGGCCAGGTAATCCTAGGCGGGCATACCTCGCCAGTGCCTGGTCGGGCCCGATTGGTTTTCGGGTTTGCCTACCCAAATTTCTAGTCGTGGGACCTTTGGTCGTAATATGTGGTGGGTGGATGAGAGAAGGCCGCGGCCCTCTTGTTCCTCGGATTTTGGTGAAAGTCAGGAGAAACCGCAGAAGACCGTGACACAGTCATGCTTGTTGGCCCGTTCTGTCCTGGGATCCGCAGCTTGGTTGCCTCGGGATCCATTGGACGGTCTTGGGAAGTGTTGGCGTGGCCACGTCGGTGTGCTCCTGCTGGAGGTGGTCCGGCTTGGGCTTTTACGGGGCTCCTGTTCGGACTCGAACGGGGACGTGGCGGTCCTTGGAGCCCCAAATGCCTTGGGAGCCTCAAGAGCCAGTCCCCTTGAATACATTTAAATTGCTCTATTGTTCTTTAATACGCAGTCTGCTTGAATATAATTCTGTTATTTGGTCACCACATTTTAATATAGATATTGAGTGACTTGATAAAATTCAAAACAAATTTCTCAAGCACTTAGCTTTCAGACTGAGCTTGTTTATGACAGTTGTGCTGATAGTGTTTTTAATAATGCTGTATTTAAAATTGGTAAAGTTACGGACAACTGAATTACACTTATTCTTTTTTATAAACTAGTGTGAAATGGAAAACTAATTCGCCAGAGCTGCTGGTTAAAATAAATTTAAAGTTGTTTTTACTTGCAGAACACGTAACACTGACATATCAGTTGTTTATTGAGCGTACGGAAGATTACAATAACGATTACTAATGAAAGGGACTGCTGATTTTAGAAGATTATACTAAACTTTGTGAGTTTAAGTAAGTTTAAGACATTAGTTAAATTATAGAAGTATTGTTAAGTATTAAAGTATTACCGAATGTTTGGATTACAACATTAATACATTATTACACAATGTATTTATTATTGATTTGTAATGGTTTATCCGTTAATTAGATTAAAATTATAATAATGGCTGTGTCCGTTGAAATAAAAAAAAATATCAAATTACACTTGACATTTTTTGGCGCTTACTCCTTATTTAAAGGGTAGATGAAATGATGCCTTCCCCGTGTAAACGTAGTCAGAGCGTGTGGTGGCAGGTCAAGCGATGTGTGCGAGAGGGAAGGAGAGAGAAAGCGTCGCGGCGTCTCCCGCCGGACGTCGCCACTTCCCCCGGACCCCCATTCGCCACTCCCCCCTGGGGGGTGCTCACTACCACAGTCTGCTGATTACACCGAACCAAACCTACCCACTCAGTGAAATCCCACATGGGGATCAAGACGGGACAGGAACGGAACTATGGGAGAAAAATATTTTTATGAGTAGTCTCGGGGGGCAAGTACGTTACCTGAGGGATTTCTACAATGTGCTAGTATCTCTTCAGTAATTTAAATAACAAGACACAAAATAAGAGACATCTGCCGATTTTTATTAAAATTTGGTTGGATTCTTTTTATTTCCTCCGAACGGTTTATTTTAATGAATCGGTCTATACAGTTTGGCAGTTTTTTCTATATTAATTTTTACAAATTTATCTCGAACCAATTTATTTTCATTTCTAATCTAGTTGATTTAGAATACGTTTCTGGAAGACCGACTGAAGGATGTGGCCTATTTATCGTATTCCAATATTTCTACAAGCCGTCATTGCAATCAGACAACGCCCTCATAACTCCTCTTTGTTAAGTAGCATGCTACGTTTTGTCTGATTTGTCACGAGTTCGTCAATTGACATGTCTCACGAGAGAACAGAGACAAGAACTTATATGAAACATTTTAACATTGGTAACAAAAGATAGATACGTAGACGCCTCTCCAACTTGTGGGTTGTTTATGTTGTCAGATCTTAGAGTTGTCAGCTGGTAAAAATTATAGTTTAAAATACTAAAAAGCATACTTTAATGGCAAACCGAACTAAAAAGTAACCACCACCACCACTATCCAGGCACTCGTCATCATGTTTGACACGTCTGGAAGCGTTTCTTTCTTTAAATTAGGTAGGTACCTGTGTCGCTGAAAATGATACAAATTTAAATTTTAACCCAACATAGTACTTAAAAAGTCAAAATGATTGACATTCAAAAGAACATTTTATCGTGCATTCAACTGCAATTAAAAGTTAACTTTGACAAGCCACATGTGGCAAGCAAAAGAAACGAATCCAACGTATTTTTTTAAAGAAGCATATTCTTGTGTACTTTCAAAGGACATTTGCTAAATTTAATTGTTCCAAAAAACAAAATGGCGAAGTTAGTCAATTTGTTTATACTCCAAGAGTCTTATTCATAAACTCACATTAACCCTAAAATGGATTTTAGCTTAAATTGCGTTTAGAATGTGTTTCAAGTTAACTATAGTTATTTCCATGTTAAAAATACACGAAACAGTTGTTTCGTCCTGATCAGGACCCGACGGAGCATCTGCGTTACAGTCCTTACTGGGTGCTAGACAATATTTCATTGATATCACAACTTAAGAAATACACCAAAAATCGACATACAAAAGAGACAGTACAAATACAAACATATTAAAGAATAGGAATACATGAATAAATAAAATAAACAAATATAAACACGTGAAATATAAACAATATACACAAGATAAAATAATAAAGTGGATAAAAGGATAAAATACTAAAAAACACAGTACAAATACAAATAATCGCAAAAAAACTTAAAACACAACAAAAACCAATTTCTTTTGGAACCCATTTTTTCACCCATTCCAATCTTTTGGATTTTTTAATGTATATAGAAGAGAACGCTCTCACCTGTTTGCTTTCATCCAGTGGGGACCACGAAATGTCAGTCTTCTGTAAATTGAGAGATAATTATTTTCTAACAAATATTCACGTTTTAGTAAATGAATTACCTCATCACAGTCATAGAAAATACCATCTAAACCGTCCACCGTCTACCAACTTCACTTCACTTCACTAGGCCTAAAAAAAAACAAAAACAGAATCTGCATCGGACCAGACGGTTGAAATGAAACTTCGTTGGGTATAAGCCGCATACAAACAGCACATATGTACCTACTGAATACGGCGTCGATAGTCGTTTCGTATTTGGTCGTGCTTTGAGTCTTGTCATTGGACATTACCAAATCTAATTTTTCTTTCAGAAAATCTATCAATGGTACTGCCTTCTGAACGGAAAAATCAATGTTGAAATCTCCACTCATTACTATCGGGATTTCATGAAAATTTTCATCGAGCAGTGCTGAACCGTCCCTTGTACAAATTAACAAATTTTGATGTATAAACTTTATAATCTCATTTACACTTTTACCAGGAGGGATGTATAGAGCTACAATTTGGAATTCTGTCCCAGTTTCTGGAATGCATTTACTTATACAAATTAATAGCAGACTGTGCTGCAACAAGAAATTCTGATCCCCTTGAATGCACATCCATATGAGAACTCATTGTATTTGTATGGTCACTTTCATTGTGATAAATTGCTACTCCCCCCGCAGCAACATTTTGTTGTTTATATTTTACTATGCAATGAAAATTCGGAATATGGATTTTTCGCCCTATACTTTCTGTTGTACTCTGCTTTCTTCCTTTTCCTCTCTATCATCTCTTTATCAATGGCCATTTCTACCGTTTCTTCATCACAATCATTGTTCTCAAACTCTGAATTTGTATCATGTGTCAATAAATTTGAGTCTAGTTGATCCATGATAATAAATTTCTACAAAAAGAAATAAAAAAAACATGTATTCTCAAAAATATAGTAAAAATTGAAGAATTCTGGAAAATCAATGTTTTCTCTAACCTGTATTACAAAACAAAATCTTTGATTTATCTCCTGTAAAATCCTGCAGCGTTTGTCCCACGAAATGTTGTTTTTTCTGGCGAGTTGTATATCGGCCAAAAAGAATGTCGTGACTCGCTACGAAAGCAATTGTTTCCATTTTAGATCATTTTGAATGTCAAAAAATTTCACCACCTCAAATATGACACTTTTACGCTCAGGCATTCATGATTATTAATTTAAATAATTGGCCAATAAACAACTATGTGCTACAACTTTGTGGGCATGATTTTTCTCAATAACCCACAATTTTTGAAAAAATTCCGGGCCTTCTAATGATTTGGGGAGCGGAGTTACCAATTTGCTAATCAACCAATTTTAAACTATGTAACAATAATAAATTTTATGTGTGCCAACTGTACATGCATGCTTCTCCCAAGGAACCCAGAGTTTTTGAAAAATCTAATTTTTCTTTCAGAAAATCTATCAATGGTACTGCCTTCTGATCGGAAAAATCAATGTTGAAATCTCCGCTCATTACCATTGGGATTTCATGAAAATTTTCATCGAGCCGTGCTGAACCGTCCCTTGCATAAATTAACAAATTTTGATGTATAAACTTTATAATCCACAAGATAATATATTCACAAGAGGCGCGATGGGTGGGCGGATAGAGCTCTTGCTTCTCACACGGGAGTCCCTGGTTCGATTCCTGGTGCGGGAGGTCCTTTTTAAAATTAATAAAAATTTCTTCCATAACCAACACGTATAAAAGCACGCTAAAACACACCACGTGTTCAGGAGAAATGAGAAAAAAGCGTCTCACTTTATTTACGCGGATTTTCGAATCACACCTCACCAAGATATCCAACATCCCCTAAAAAGTTTCACTTCAAAAAGCGTCTCACTTTATTTAAGCGTTACGCGGATTTTCGAATCCCACCTCAACAAAACGTCCGCTACAAAGTTTCACTTCAAAAAACTTGTTGGAATAGTAGATTACGAATGAAGGGTCGCTTATACCTGAAGCGTTAATCCGGAAACAGTAATAATCGTTATGCTAATCATGAATGTCGGTATTGTCGAATTAGTAGCACTGCGAAATTTTGTTGTCAACAACTGTGTAAGTAAAATATTAAAGATAGAAATAATTTTACAAATTCGTACTTCCTATGATGTTACGTCAACTGCTTTTTCGGCACTACTTAATCACTATCGCGCTAATCGTCATTCAAAGAATTTACTCCACTAACACTGAAATATGTAGTTATGCCAAATTCAATATTTTTTTCCCTCTAATTCAATTTCACTCTCGAGGAACAATCTAACTCGTTGGTGAGCAAGTTCATGAATTCGTCTTGCACGTTTATCATACATTTCTCGAGCATATTGGATAATGATTTAATTAATTAGCAAAATTAATTTATACTATTTTATTCCGGCGTTAATACGTCGGAGATTTATTTAATTGATATGCGAGGATTTTCGAAATTAGGAAAATTCACAAAATCGGAAAATTATTAACATATTTTGTTACTTAGATTTTTACACAATGTAACAGAGTTTTAATTACCTTTAATAAATTTAATTACACCTAGTGTTTAATTTTCTCACATTCTTAATACCTATATTATGAATAACAGGGTGTAATGATAGATTGCGCGGGCATGCCTCGCCACTTCCTGATCGGGACCCGATAGGTTTTCTGGTTTGCCTACCCAAATTTCTAGTCGGGAAAACCGTAGTTAAATCTGTCAAACACATTCTAAACACATTTTAAGCTAAATTGCATTTTAGCGTTAATATGCGTTTGTGAATAAAACCGTAAGAATTAGTTGCTATTTATAAAAAATTCTTGACGCTCTCCAAATGAATCCAAATTCGAAAAGGCATTCGTAAGTTGGAATGCTCTTTTATACGCAAAAAAATTGGCGACCAATTTGAGCAATTTTTTATGACCCCACATTGTTCATCAATAAAACGTTTTTTTTTTAAAGAAGGCTGGATTGCAAAATTAATATGGGAAAACTACCGAACCGATTTTCACGAAAGGCGTGTTGTTTTATTACGTCGTTCATTTTCTTGGACGAATATGAAGGTCCAAAGAGTCTAAGCAATTAAAAAAATATATTATTTTAATCAATTTCTCCTCCACTTTTTTGTTAGTTTATGTTTTATTTAAACGTTACTATTGGATTTTAAACTTATTAAAAAACGCTATCTTTTTGATGATATAATTATGAATCTTTTCATTTCTATATACCCCTAAAAAATATTTAAAAAGTTATCAGCAAAAGACAAAAAGAAACGGGAGTTATAAATTCGGCAATCCGGAGATTGTTTTTAAAAAGAATTTTTATTCACGACTAATTTACAATAGATGTTTATCGCGAGGAGGCTAAACAGAAAGTGAGTTAAAAACAGAAAATGTAGTAATCTTAGGATGGTCTGCTGTCGCAGCGTGTCTATATGATCTTTGATGATTTTGCAGTTTCTGCGAAAGCGGCTCTCGTAACTCCTCCGTCCTCAAGATGAAAAAATACCGGAGGTATTTTTGGAACTAGGGTTCTCGCCTAAATCGTCCATCGCCAATTCTTCGATCTTCTTTTCTTCTTTTCTTCTTAGTTCACGGCGTCGGATTCTAATGATGATGAAAGCGGCCAATAGGAGAGTACAGATTATCGATATTGCGGAAAATGTCACTATCAGTGATGTTTTATACTCAAAGTGATCACTTTCCTGTATTGGAGTTAATTGTTTACTGATTTTGTTGATTTCGTATAGCTCTTCGAAGTCCAATTTGGTAATGTTTGGGGCTTGATAGAATTTCTTTGTCTTGAAAGTTTCGGTGGTGAATTTTGGTAGGATCAATGGTTTTCCACGTTGAATGTGTGGGTTATTGGTAAATTTCAAGTCAGCGATTGATGCTTCGCAGCCTTCCGGGATTCTCAGCAGTACGGGAGATTCTACTTCTAAAATTTGGTCGGTCTGACATCGTGATGAGATCTTTTGTTTCTTCGAAGGTATTATAATTACTTCTTCGGCGGTTATCTGCTCTACAATTGATTCTTGGAGATTTACTTCGGTGGCGTAACATTTTTCGGATGTATGACCTTTTAATATGTCTAAGGTACAATTATCGTTCGGGATGAAATATTGTTGACAGTAATAGGAGCCTTCCAGAATGGGGCATTCTTCTTTTTGTTGCTGCGACTCTTCTTTTGCACGTGCCAAGTAGGGGTACATGGGAGTAAAGATTTTATGGTTTTGGACAATTGGGTAAATATGATAGAAATCTAAGTATTCAGGTTTCAAAATAGGAATATGAACAGCAAAAATTAATTTTGATTTTGAAAAATTGACTTGTGTTCCTAAAAAGAGGTAGTATGTCAAAATGTTCTTAAATTTTGGTATTTCGGATTCTTTATAAATATTTCGCAAGTGGTTTATCATATCTAAAATTTCATGACTTGATACTATGGAACTATGAAGAGAATTCAGTTTTGCAAAAAGTATTGCATTCTCGATATTATCAATGAATGTTATTAAATTTTGACAGTCTAAATTCATTTGGTTGATTGTGCTCTGAAAAGCAAGACGTCCTACCAGTGTATCGAGTTGCCCTTGAATTGTTGATTGAAATTTTTCTAAATACGATTGGAACTTTTCTTGGTTTTTCCATAGAGTCGTTAATGATTTATTGTAATGTTCGGTTAATTTTTTGTACAATGTGTTTTGTAAGTTGGACTCATGAATTAATTGTTTTTGATTTTGTTGTAAATCTTTAATAGCATTATCATAACGTTCTCCATCTTCGGAATCAAGATTGCCAAAAAGCCACTTATTTACTTTGCCTAATCCATTTATTAATCCTCGTTTAGTTCGAATGTGAGGGTGGATATTTTCAAGTTTTCTGTCCAGAATACTAATTAGGAAATCAGTTTGATTTAACATATTTTCTGCTGTGAAAATACCATGAATGATTTTATCTTGAAGTGAAGTTAAAACTATATTTTTCATTTTAGAAAAATGTTGTTTAAGTGTTTCTATTTGCTTAACAACCTCGTCTAAATCTAAATAATGAATAAAAGTATGTTTAGTATAGATTAATCTACAAGTTCCTAGCTTAATTGGTAACAACAAATTTTCTAGTTGTGTTATCCGAATGTCTTCGTTACTGTAAGTTCCTGTCATTTGATATACCAGGTATATCAGGATGATCGTCAATTTCGTCGTCATGTTGTTCCTGTAAAGTGCGATTGGGATTAATTCTCGGTTTTCGAGCTATACTTTTGTGATATACGCCCTTGTTAGTGTTTAGGAGGATACCTTCGTCTTTAATTAATTCTGTCTTTTTAAATTTTGGTAATTTTTTATCTCTAAACTTTGTTTGAACAAAGACATTTGATTGATTAGAGAAATCGGGTGGATTTGATCGATTTTCATTGACTTTTTGAATTATTTTTTCTTTAGCTCTAACATTAGATTCGCGGATTTTCTCATAAAGTTTTTTAGATGCTTCTTTGTGATCTTGTACGTAATAGGATAGGACTAGGTGGTCGTTTAGATCGAAGGGGTCGGGATTATTAATATGTCCCTTGATAATTTCAAACGGGGTAAATTTAGTTACAGAGTGAATCGAGTTGTTATAGGTCAAAATTGCGTGTTTCATTAATTGATCAGCTGTTAATTCATTATTTGTTTCTCGCAAACATCTAAAATGTTCAATCAGAGTTGAATGAAATCGTTCGACCGGTGAGTTCGAATTACTGTTCTTCGCAGTGGTGTAATGAAGTTCGATTTTATGCAGTTTGCAAAAATCTTCTAGATCTTGATTTTTAAATTCTGTACCCGAGTCTGCAGTAATTTTGAAAGGTAAACCATGGTGTGTAATGTAGTTTAGTAAACCTTCTACAATAGATATTCCAGTGATGCTGGGTATAAGATAAGCTTGTCTATAACGAGAGAATGAATCGATTATGGTAAGGAAGGGTTTGTTTGAAATTCTGAACACATCGATGTGTATATGATCGAATGGTTTACTAGCTGTCGGTGTTAGGTTAAATTTTATTACTGGGGGGTTTCTATCGTATTTGTTTTTTAGGCAAACTTCACAATTGTTTATGTAAGTCTCAATATCTTCCATCATTTTAGGCCAATAATATTTAGAACTTTACGATGCTTTCACTTCATTAATTCCTCGATGACCATTTTTGTAAACGTGGTAGTATTCTAATTTGTCCTTTTGATCGTCATGTGTTACTACGTCATCTAAGATTTTAGTACAGTGAACGAATTTAAATGCAGAATTTTTAAAATATTTTTGAACGATAACTGCAAAATCTTCCGGTAATAGTGGTGGTCTGAAATATAATGCGTATAATTTCTTCGGGTCGATGAAATCTTTAACAAATTTTACTATACCGTGTTCTAGATCTCTTTGTGGTAAAACAACAAATAGTCTAGTATTGTCAAAAATGTTTTCGGTCTTCGTTCTATATTCGGTAATTTCTCCGCGTGTTATCAAAATTTGATTTTTATATAAATTTACGGCTTTGTTCGAAATGGGAATTTTAAAGATTGGGTTTTCTAATGCAGTATGTACTGCTTCTAAGTCTGTATCGTCACGTGGTGGCTTTACTTGCGTGTCTGATAAAATTTTAATCTTTTGATTTTCTCCTAATATTTCTGATATTTCTTGTTCGGAAATATTTGGTAGTTCGCTAGTAAGATCAATGTCTCTTAGAATTTCGTTAAGGTCGTTAGTACAGTCTGTGTCATCAATATTGACATCTACTGAGGATGTCTCAAGTGCGTTTAGATCAGTATTAATTGGGGATAAATAGTCTGCTACTGTGTTGTCTTTTCCTTCCGAATTCATGTGCTTTGTTCGAATTAAGTTATCTATGTTAATTTTATTTTTGTCCTGCATTTTTCTTACTTGATGTTTATTAGAGAAATTAAAATTATAGGTTTCATATAATGAAGAATCAAAACGGTACGCGTCGATTGGTTTGGTTAATTTAATTGATAATGTTTTATTACTTTCGTTAATAATTTCAACCACAGCGTTGCCATTTCGTGCATTGGTTAATGTTTCCAGAATATACGCTTCGCCTAGATTCGTTTTGTTAATTAAAATTTCGCCATTTAAAATAGTGACTGGTAATGATCTTAGTATCTTTTCTGAGGGTCCTAAGGTGAATTCAAATTTTATATCTGACGGTTGTCTAAATTTTATTGGTATAGTTACGTGATCGCTAATTAATTTTTTGTTAGTGAAGTCAATATTTAGGTTCATTTTTACTAAATCTTCGACGCCTATGATTCCGTCAAAGAACTCGTGGAAGTCGTGTAATATGAAATTAATATTGTGGTTACAATTAAATTCCTTGAACGCTGGTATCTCCGCTTGATACTTGATACGCTTATTAACAAGAGATGTTTTAATATCTACATTTGCGTGATAAATACAATGTGGATAAAACTTTTCTGCAATTGTGGGTCGAATTAATGATTTTGTACTACCTGTATCGATTAATAGTTTTAATGAAGGGTGTTTTATTTCTATGTAAGGCAATGAATTGGTTGAAAATATATTTAGTTCTATTATGTCGCGTCTTTCTTTTCCGAGGCATTTATTGGAAAATTTACATTGTCTGAATTGTCGTGTTCTACAGGGTGAGAGTAGTTGTGGGTGTCGTTACTTTCGACAGTCGATTGAAAGTATTGATCGTCATAATATTGATTGTTGTAATATTGATTGTCATCAAACTGATCATCATCATATTGATAATAATCATACCGATTATTTTCATGGTCTTCGTAGTTATTGGAATGAAGTTCCTCAACTATGACGTTCGGGTTTTGGCCAACATTTTGAAAATGATTGTATCGGTGATTGTTGAAATTCTGTCTAGGATATGGGTTTAACGTTCGTTTGTCGTTAAAAGATGGATTTCGGGATGTCGTCGACATCGGTTCGGGTTTAGGTAATTGATTCGGTGGAATCGGTCTAGGTTTCCATACATTTCGTGGTGGACCAAATACTTGGGCGTTTGTTGGTAGTTTTCGAGGGGGTTGCGGTCGTGGTTGGATATTTATAGGTTGGCTTGGGAATTGTGTTCTTTGATTACTGGTTTCAAATTGATTTTGTCTGTATCCATATTCTTGAAATTGGTTCGAGTTCAGATAATTAGGGCTCGAATAATTAAGATTTGGCTGGTGATACTGATTGAAATTTGGTTGATAGTTTGGTCTGGGGATCATTGAATTTTGAGGTTTGAATTGATTATTTTTCGGGAAAAGGTTTCGTTGTTCGTTAAGGTTACCGTAAAGTCTTTCGAAATTGTCGAATTCGTCAACGTAAGCAATAGCATCTTCAAGAGACGCTGGTCTTTTTAAATGCATGTTGTTTCTCAAAACACCAGAACAACCTGCGATAAATGTATTTAAGGCAGTTTTATCACAGTGATTGATTTGACATAGTTGGTCTTCTTTACTAGCATTAGTATTACTAATTCTTTGAACAACTTGACTCCTTAATAGTTGTAAACGAGTACCAAAATCTACCATATTTTTATTTTTGAAAGGTTTTATTCTAGTAAGTTCCTGTAGAAGACAATCTAGGTCTCTTCTATCAGAAAAACATTGTTTTAACGCTTCTTTAAAATCTTTCCAAGTAGTCAATTCCATTCGATTACCTACCATAGCTTCCGCTTTTCCTACCAATTTTTCTTGTAAACATTCGAAAATATGCTTACTTAGTTCTGCATCTCTATAAATTTCATAATCATGTATGAAACTTTCACAGCGAGAAATGAATTTATTAAGTGTGTTACTATTACCATCGTAAGGTTTTATGTTACCTAGTTTTAGTTTGAAAAGGTCCCAATTTATTTTCTTTACGTCTGGTAGTGTCATTGTTGAATTTTCAATTGAATTTAGATTATCATTTAAATTTAAATTGCTTTCTAAACTTAACTTATTGAGTTCTCTTAATAACTCGTCTTCTAAATTGCTCATAAATTATTTTTCTTTACGTATTTTTGTCTGTTCTTAACCTATCTCTCCTGAACTCTCACAAGGAGTAGGAAAGGTGAAAGGAACATGGCACTTACAGTTTTCGCCTGGAGTTCCGGAGTTCCTTCCCTGACTTCCGTCTTGCCTCTGCTGGTTGGTCCCTGGATCACCTTTGGGTGGTACCGCTGAAGGGTTGTTCACCGTTGTGGTCCTCTGAAGGGGTGGTTCTTTGAAATCGTACTTCAGTGTTGAAACACTTAGATTGCGAAAGAGTATTTTTACCGACACGATGCGAAAAAACGGTTTTTCACTAATCCGTACGAATCCTACTGACTGCGCCAGTTATAAATTCGGCAATCCAGAGATTGTTTTTAAAAAGAACTTTTATTCACGACTAATTTACAATAGATGTTTATCGCGAGGAGGCTAAACAGAAAGTGAGTTAAAAACAGAAAATGTAGTAATCTTAGGATGGTCTGCTGTCGCAGCGTGTCTATATGATCTTCGATGATTTTGCAGTTTCTGCGAAAGCGGCTCTCGTAACTCGGGTTTTTTTCTAATTTGTCACATTTTGATTTTTCATTTGTTTAGCACAACAAAGTTAGCATATCGTATATGGCATCTTATATCTCAGCACGACTCTATCTGGTGATGGGACAACTCTAATGAAGAAGAACTCGAATACTCGATTATTAGTACATCTCGAGTGATAAAGTACTCTAGTATTTCATTGTTGGAATAACCGCGGTTATAACTCAAGTAATAACAGAAGTACTTGATTCATAATTCGAGCAGTACAATTGCTCAAATCAAGTTCTGACATTCACTTTAGAATGATTAAATGTCGAAAACCTAAAATATATTTGTGTTATAATTGTTATAAACTTAGATGTTAAGTGTTAATCATCTATCATCTTGTAAATACTAGAATAAACAAAATTTTAAGTTATAATTAAAAAATTTAAAATTAGATTAGTTGTTTGAAAAAATAAATGGTTAAAAAACTGTTAAATGACCTACGCCAATTATTTGTCAAATTATTATATTGCACTTTAACTGAAATGATAAGCTTAAACATTCTTCGACACTACAAAGTTTCAGTTGGTCGGCCTACCAGTTACATATAGGGAATTGCACACTTTAACATTAGACAATGGTTACCCATCACACTTACTTAACAAACTGATTTATGCAATGCTTGATCAGAACAACATTAACAATATAAACAATAACAATATTGAGCCAGAACAGGTAGAGGCGGAAATTAAGTATAGATCACTCCCTTTCATAAAGGAGTTAACATCCAAACTTATATCTGTTTTCAACCCAATAGGATCTATCAAAATAATGAATCGAACAGTAAAAAGGTTTGGAGATCGCTATACCAAATTGAAAGACCAGACTAAAAAATGGGACTTGTCTGGTGTAGTATATAAGATTTCATGTTCTGATTGCCAAGCTCACTACATTGGTCAAATCTCTAGAAATCTCAAAGCTAGAATTGTGAGTCATAAAAGTGACATTAAAATAAGAGCGGATGCATTTGTATTATCGCAACATGCTAGACAAGATGGCCAAAACATCATTTTCAATGACACAACAGTTCTAGCTAGGGAAAGTAACACTTTTAAAAGAAATTTAATAAAAATGACATACATCCAACAAGAGGATAAACCTAGTGACAAACATACTACAATTTGATGAGGTGTTACTTAATAGGTCTACTAACATAAATCAGGTAAAACGAATACCAACCACGTAAACGTCGTGAACATTTCCAGTTTAAGGAAGGGCGATAGCAATATAAAAAAATAAACATCTCCCTGTTACATGTCATCGTGAAGATATTTCATTGAAACTCGGTCATTTGGTCAAACTTCAAAAACCATTTCCTTTACTAATGTTATAAAGAATCACTTTAACCAGCGATCGACAATCAATTAGTTTAAACACAAGTTAATTCTTCGGTAAATTTGATGATTTCGTTATTTTTAAGGATAACCACACGTACGGTAAGGTGATTTCCTTTTATGAATTCTTCATAAATTTTCATGAACTCCGCTATGTCAGTGTCAAGCCTGGGGTCTCATTTATCAAGAAATGAGAAAGGAGGAGGGGGAGGAGTAACAACCTAGTAAAAAAACAGGGTTCACCTGGCCCTGATGACAGCACCCTGTAAAGGCCCCTACCTAGGGTACAGGTGAAGTAGCACGAGTCAGTAGTCTTGATGGTAGGAAATACAAGCTAATAAAACCTACCAGAGAGAGCAGAAGAACTAGCTACGACGAGAAGTAGAACTGGTCTCCTTAGTCTAGAAAGACAGCCAGTGTAAGAGAAGAAAACTCTGAAAGAAAATTACCTGGTCTGCAGGTTGGGGGTTGGGTCAATGGGCTTGCCCCCATTATCTGTGAAACATACAATTTTGTAAAAAAATCCTAAAGTGCCTCGGAACCCGGACGGACATAACGATGTAAGGCTGAAGCTACTGAAAAGGTTAATGAGTATAGGTTGCTGGAACGCACTATACAAGGATTGAATACGAAAAAATAAAAAGTTTTTCTTGAACTAAAAAAAATAAAAACGTATTTGAGTGAGACGTGAAACGTGAGGACAGTGAGACGAAGAAAAAAGGCCAAGGAAATGAAATCATAGAAGATTTTTTCCTGTTTTTGAGTGGGGTAGAAAAATGTTACGAGCAAAAGAAGGTGTCGCAATAGCGATCCGTAAGAAGTGCAAAACAAGATTAAAACATGGACAGACATAAATGAGAGAATTCGTACAATTGAACTAAATCTCTCCGGACATGACACTGTTATCATAAGAGTATATGCTCCTAATGACGTCCTGCAGACAAAAGAAGAATGTTTCAATATCGTAGCAGATGTTCTGGAGAAGATAAGAAATAGAAAAGAATTTTGTGTGATCGGTGATTTTAATGGACGAATGGGGATGAAGCTTAAGAATAGAATTATACTACCGTATGGAGAAATAATAATAAATGATAATGGATCCCGATTAACTAAGTTATATGAACAACATCAATTAACAATACTCAATGACCATTTTCAACATAAACAAATACACAAATTTACTTGATTTCAACCCGCAAAAAATTTAAAATGAATCATTGACGACGTGGTAATTAAACAAGATTTACAAATAAAACCCGTCGATGTAAGAGTTATAAGAGGTGTTACATGCGGATAGGGCCATTTCTTAGTTCGTGGTAAATTTTATTTAAATTATGCACACCCTCCAACGACAACAAATTATATAGATCACACCCCAAAAGATGAGACCCCGAGTTACCCAAAATATAATTTAGAAAACTTCTAAAATTAGTCAACCGTATTTCTATATAAAATAACATTAGTGAGAAAAATGAACCAACTACAAAACGAAACACCAGAAGAAATGTATTATAAGTTAAAAACAGTACTCCACGAAACCGTAATAGAGGCTATAGGTGAATAGATAAGCAATAAACAATCACGGAATTATTGGTGGAATGAAGAACTGACTGAAATAATTGAACAAAAGAAAAAAATTTATCGCAGATGGTTAGCTACAAGAGACCCAAAAGATAGAAAAATGTACAGTAGATATAATTATATGGTCAAAAAGGAAATAAAAAAAATATAAAAGGGCATTCTGGGAAAATAAATGCGAAATGATAGGTAGACAAATAGGAGGTAGTAAATCAAGGACAGCCTGGAGAGTAATAAATGACATTAGGATGAATAAAAAAGATACAGTGACGATAGACCCTATAGATATAACCCAATGGAGAACGTACTATGAAACACTACTTACTGAATATAGATTATAACACCAAAAGAAGTACTGAAGTACAACCAGTGAGAAAAGAGGAAATTAGAACAGCTATGATAACAATAAAAATAATAAATCACTGGGCGCGGGAGGCATTCCTACTGAACTAGTGAAACACTCACCTCAGACATGCTTACAATACTTGGCTTCCATTTTCACCAAGTGTCTAGAAGGTGAAGAAGTCCCTATGGAATGGAAGATCGCTTACGTTAGCTCTATATTTAAAAAAGGCGACAAAAAACAATGTGAAAATTATAGAGGCTTGAGTGTGACCTCTTGTTTGGGACGGCTGTATGGGAGGGTCCTAAGAAATAGAAGTGAAATGGAGTTAGATGACCTAGAAGAGTAAAGTGGGTTTAGAGCTGGGAAATCTTGCATAGATAATTTATTCTGCATAAAACAACTCATGGAAAAAGAACATGAGTATGATCAAGAACTACACCTTGTATTCATCGACCTAAAAGAAGCATATGATAGTGTACCTATAAAGCTGATATGAAAAGCTATGGAAAACAATAACATTATAAAGGCATACACTGATACAGTTAAAGTTTTCTAGAGAAACAACGTAAGCTATATACAAACAAGAACTGATCTTTCAAACAAGTTTACGGTGAACAAGGGCTTACGGCAGGGATGTTGCTTATCACCCACTCTATTTAAAGTATACTTAAATTCGGCATTAAAACAGTGGCTACAAAAATGTGGAAAATGAGTGTTCAAATCGGGGATAGGTAGGTGGGAACTGGAAGTAAACTTGGAAAGGACCCAATACTTGGTCCCACACAATACGTAATACAAATACCTTGGGGTGCAGTTAAATGAAGCTTGTCAGGATAACGATGATATCATAAGGAAAATAGGAAAAGGAAAAGCAATTACTAAGACATTTCAGTCTTTTATGGGGAAAGCGATTATCAAAAAAAATGGGAATGTTCAAATCGCTAGTAGAAAGCTGTGTAACTTATGGATCGGAAATGTGGACTCTCAATGAAGATATGAAACGCAGAATTAACACGGTAGAAATGGGATACTGGAGACGATGTTGCGGATTGACACTGTTGAATAGGACAACTAATGAAGAGAAAAGACGTAGAATGAACATAGGGAAAACGTTGAGCGATAATATCGAAACGAAGCAGCTCTCTTGATATGGACATTTAATGCGGATGAACGATGAAAGACTACCAATACAAATATTTACTTGGATACCGAGAAGATGAAGAAAAAGGGGCAGAGCGAGGAAAAGATATAAGGAGGAAATTAATAAAGCTATGGAAAAAAGACACTTACAACAGGATAATTGGAATAATAAACAGGAATGGCGCTGATGATGCCATAAACGGCCAGATAGGCTGTAGAAAGTTATATATATATATATATATATATATATATATATATATATATATATATATATATATATGTATATATTAGTTTTCATAGTCAATACTAATCCTTCATTTTCAATTGACTGAAGATGATTTTGAATAAAATCGAAAGCTTTCACAAGTACCAAGAGTTTTCTTTCCTGCCCAAAGGCTGTAACCCCAACAGACTGTTTTATTCTTCGTCAACCAATAGTTTAATATTCAACTATTCAACCACCACTACCCTTCTTCTCTTAATTATTAGGATTGGGTTTTACCAGAACATTACACAAACTTATGGAGAACCTACAACTAAACTCCTGAATGATTAGGCTAAGACGAACATCAAAATAGCAGCATCAAGGAACCAAAGGATCTCCCTACTCAAATGTAGGAAACTAGGCATCAACTAAAACACATCAAGGACCGGACTGACCACATAATGTTAGAAGGAGAGATAAGGATCCACCGAACCATCGACCGAATGGACGTCACAAGACAAGTTGAATATTAAACTTGTAAATTTGGAAGTAATTTCGGCAGACCTTTACCTTTCGTAATTTGGAGTTTTGCTAAAAGCTATTGATGACTAGACTTTTGAAAATGCGATTTTCCATAAGAGGTTAACAGTGTGAAAATTAAAATCTCACCAAAAAATCACCACTGATCAATAAAAAACCGTGGAAAACGATGTGCGCATTCAAATTTCCTCTTTCCTTTTACTATTTGAGAAAAAGATTATTTTTCATCTAACCTCACTTTTCCGCGAACCGCTATTTCGTCGACTTCTAACCGATATGGCAAGTATGAGGGAACCCCAATTTCTCTTTCTGCTACATCCATGGAATGTCTTCTAGATGTGTCGCACTAATTTTCACACATTTCACAATAACACATAAATTAACAAATTTCTATGGAAATGTCCATTTTCATCGAATTTTCTATTCATTTAACATGGAACATCAAAATAATGGCAAAGTACAACACGACGATGGCACTTAAATAGTAGTGGTTAATCGAACGCATTGAAACCGTATTAATTTGTAATTCTGCTTGTTTTTCCTTTTAGAAATATTCAAATTACTAGCCTAGAAAGCAGAATTAGGTTAGGCGGTTTGTTTCTGTTTGGTTTTTTTTTATAGAAACATTATAAAGAACGACATAAACGACGACGGTCGTTCAGCCACTACCGTATCTCCGCTTTACCGTAATTTCAACTCATAAAAGTTTGAAGTAACTTGAATGAAGACTTAGTGAAGTCGGTAACCATATTAGTTCAATACCAACATCGCTAAATTACAAGGTTTCATAAGTCAACATTCACTAAAAGCCCAAACTGAAGTCTCTTGGTTTTGTAATTTAACACCCTCTGCCAAACACCTTTCAATTAATTATTTACTAGCAGATATAGAGTTTTGTACAGCTCATATAATAATATAATAAGAAGAACATTTTATACTTACAGGTCGTCAATATTGTTTGTTACGAACGATCTTCATAAACCGATCGAAAAGTAGAACGAACTCAACAAGCGGTTCAAGAAGACAACGAATTTCTTGAAAGAACAGCCCGAACTTATGTTAAAAGTATTTGGTAAAGGTTGTAACGAAGTAAATATTTCGGGGCCGTAGCGGCAGAGAAGTCTTTGGCAAATTAAATTTTCCTGCTCGTATCAACCATGAAAACTGTAAAACCGGACAAATATCTAGCAGACAATTGTACCCACCGAGAGAGTAAATGGGCAAGTGACCACCAGTGGGAGTAAAAATTTAAAATTTCCTTTCCACCTCCGCTTTACAAGCTGACGCCTTGACACGAGCGAAAGGCGACCCGTATGTTATCAGTGATCGATGATCAGTTATCAGTTACCAGTTATTTCGCATGTACTCCATAGTTTCAAGTATCCGAGTAAACCGAAAACCGTTGTGAATATTGAAGGTAAGTGAACCTGTATATTGTCACGAGCCGGGGCGTCTTGAGGTCCTGAGTCACGGCTGCGTGAGGTAAGGGGGTCGGTAGCTACGGGGGTAGAGCTTGCTATTAACGAAGACGGGTTAGAGCAAAACAGAGAAAAAGGCTTTATTCTCCACAAACGGGGAATCTAAAAATGGGTCAGGTTGGCACAAAAACGAAAATAAATCACAATAATAAAGATGGGGGGGCACAGCGAATCCCAAAAAGGCTGGAGCGTGAGAGGTAAGGAAGGTAACTTACAGGGTTGCCTGTCGTCCGGATTTTCGGGGTTCCATAACGGAGGGCCTCTTGACAGGGTAGTTGGAAGGCTCTTCTTCGGGCGTCCGGCTGGGGTTCTAGAGGCTTCGACGATCCACCACAGTCTCCGCTCGGGGCTCTTTCTACTCTCGTTCGACCGGCCATCCGGCTGGTCCCTTCAGGGACGGCCCTCTTCCGGGCGGTCCCTTGGACAGCACTTGTCCAAGCTCGTACGTCGGGACCTCACTGGTCCTCTCTACTAACTTCCTCCTTCTATTTATGTTCGGTTTTTGTTTTGCTTATACTTTGTTTTGTTAAACACTCTCGGTTTCATTTTTCTTTCTTCACACGAACTGACCGTGGCCTCCGGCCGTGTCCTAATTCCTTGTTTATTATTTGTGGTCGTCGAAGTCTCGTGTTCGTGACAATATTTTCCCGCCACTCCGAACTATTACCGACCGACCGTAAAGATTTCTATGTGTTAATGCCGAATTGCCGTTCCGAATACCGCATCAACCGATTACCCGCGAATCAAAACGCGAATCTGCCGCAATCTACCGTTTTCTAAGCGTTGGTAAAAACCGTATCGCGAGTCGCAAAAACAGATCCGCGAATCCGCTGTTAGTTAGTTAAACCCCGCACGATCGCTTATAGCCGTAATAGTTTAGTTTTTGCTTTGCATTACTTTCTATTTCTCTTTTCTCTACAATGTTGACCACTCTCCGCTTATATCTTCTTATCTCGCCTGCAAGTTTCCGTGTTGAATACTAACCCGCATCACCGTTTATTTATTAGTTCTAATAGACCGTTATTTCCGTAATTTCATTGTACATATGTGAAGATCATGATCGCCTAATGGAAAAACATTGTTTTTATTTTTCTCCGCACCGAAATGTAAACACCGATTAGTTTTTGCGAACAGTGTTGCCGAGGTTTATCCGAAATAAAATAAATGAAGTATTTTTTTCAAATCCTGTTTATTTTCACGAACTGCCTGGAACTTTCTCCTGAGACTAAAACTGCCCGGAACTTCAGACAGCAAAGTCTATAAAAACTGGCGCCCGAGAAAACTTCGTAACTCCGAAACTCCGAAAACCCGAAAAACCGAAACGCCAGCGCCAATTTCAAAGTGGACAACCTCTCCAAAGGCCCAGGATTCTCGTCGTGCCGCCGACGAAATCAAAAGGGCGAGAAAGGTCGTCAGAAGGTAAAGCCACAGTAATAATTAATAAAGGTGTTTATGTTGGGTTAAGTGAAGAGATTCTTAACGACATTAATAGCTATATAACCATTAAACGAGATCCAACATCCACCATTCAGCAGGAGGCAAATAATCTTATTTCAGGTCTTGAACAAAGTAAACATTTAGAACCTGACGTAGGGAAATATTTAATGATTTACAACTCAATTTGTCCTAAGTTCTACGGTCTCCCTAAAATACATAAACCAACACTGGCAGTAAGACCAATAGTTTCATCGATAGACGCACCTAACAGTAAGATCACCAAGCTTCTTTCAGGCACACTTTCGAAAGCGTATAACACAGAAAACAGATACTTTATAACAGATTCTTTTGAGTATGCCACACTAATAAATGACTACCAATTACCATACAACCATAGACTTATTAGCCTAAACATAGTCTCTTTATTTAGTAACATTCCACTTGAACTTGTTATAAAGAGTATCAAGAAACATTGGGTTTGTGAAATACCACAAGTAAAATTCATTAACATGCTTGAATTTGTATTCACAACAAATTGTTTCCAATACAACGGAAAATTTTACAAACAGGTTCCAGGAACTCCGATGGGATCTCGAGTCTCCCCCATTTTGGCCCAATATGTAATGGATGATTTACTTGATCGCTGCTTAAATGAACTATCTTTCAATTTACCATTTATCAACAAATACGTTGGCGACCTTATCTGTGCAACACCAGAAGACAGAGAAGAGATGAGTTTCTTAATGTATTCAACAGTTATAATATACATTTACAATTTAAAATCGAAGAAGAAGAAAATAGAAATATCTTAGACACTCTGTTACACAGAGCCTCCGATGAAGTAATTCAACTGGATTGATATCGCAAAACCTTCAAGTTCAGGGAGATACCTAAATTTCCAGTCTTACCATCCAAATAAAATGAAGATTAATTTAATAATAACTATGAAAACAAGAATAAATAAAATCTGCCATGCCGTTTACAGAACACAAAGCCTTAGGAAATTGCACACTTTAATGTGAGACAATGGTTACCCACCAAACTTATTTAATAAACTGATTTGTGCGATGCCTGATCACAACAACATTAGCAATATAAGTTTCAATCAACAACTTTCAAACAGTAACAACATTGAACCAGAACAGGTAGAATGCGGAAATGAATTAAGATCACTTCACATTTACAGATCACAATTATAGATCATCGATAAAAGAGTTAACACCCAAACTTACGTCTGTTTTCAAACAAATAGTATCTATCAAAATAGCGAATCTAACAGTAAAGGAAGTTGGAGATCTATATGTTATAAGCTAGTGACTCACCGTAACGAAAATCAATATAACCGATGAGATTTGACGCGAAACTATATTTTTCTCCAACTAGGAAGTGTTTATACGGGAGCGGCTATAATTTTTACTTAAAAAATGTTCATCTGATACTTTATTTCTCAATATGTTCTATTAAACCATCAAAAATTTGGTAAATCGGTACGATGACCCTTTTCAGTGGAATCAAAAATAATATTAAGTTGGTGTAAAATGCATCGTAATACATTTTCATTACAATTACATACAGACATATTATTCATTAGCCTTAATGACTCCGGCTACCAATAATTCTTTAACAAATAGAAACTTTCCACTTTCTTTGCCTTTACTGATCCAGTTTAATTGGAATACAGCTATTGAACATACTGAGAAAATTTATTGTCTAACTAGTACGTGTTTAAAGCTTAAAATTGCTCGAAAACGAGTGTTTACACTTGCAATTGTAGTGTTTGTTAAAAGTTGCAAAATTGTTAACAACACAAAACCCAAATATCCAAAAAAATCAATGTCTAAAGCTAAACGTTTCAAAAAATTTTCACTTAAAAATTGAAGTTCGATGTTTTTCAAAATAGGTTTGCTTAGTGCAGCATCAGTTTGAATGTGATGCTCTTTCACTATTAGTATATTCGAATAATGAGTTTCAACGTGTTGCACATGGCACATGGCTTTCAAATTTTTTATTTTCACAAAATTTTATTTTATTTCAAAAATTTTATTTTAATTTTCAATTTTTTTCCCCAAATTTCTGATAATTTGCTCAAAACTGAATATCAGTTGTTGTAATTAAACTGAGCGTATGGGAGCACCATTTAAGTTAAGTTAGCATGGAAATCATTTTTTGAAATATTCATTATTTACAAATATCTGAGATAAAATTAAATCAACAATCTTCACATCTTTACTGTCATTCTCTCACTGAAAGCAAAATTTGATTTCATGTACTTTGCCCATTATCTTGGACGCATTACTGAAATTAATCCTGTTATCAGTCACCATACCAGCTGATCTGTCAACTGCGATATTGATGATGTGTACTTACTATACATACCATGTTTTGTGTATAACATTTAAAATTCTGCCAAAATCTTATAAAGTGTGTGAAAATTATATTCTTTTACAGGAAAAAAGAAAGTATTATCTGCAAAGTATTTGCGAATTCAATGCGTACTGATTCATAAATACTACAACGATTTGATCCTCTTCAACGATTACCTTTGCGCTTTTAAGTTAATATTTTTTTAATGATTGAGTGTTGATTATTGTATTGATTGTTATATACATTATAATTATGTATGTTATATGTAATAGGCCTAGGCGTACGCTTGATAATGTTGATACCTCATTTTGTTGTCAAATTTAACATAGTTTGGAATAAATCGAATAAACGAAATGAGGTCATGTGCGTTTATTGCCAACAACATCATAAAAAAAATGAGGATATGTCCACGACACCTGCGCCGGGCCGCCTTCATGTCTTGATCTCGCCTCTGAATGGGTACTCCGGGTGTGCCGAGATCCTACAAACGTCCGAAATCAAATGTTTCGCATCTAAATTCACTCCGGACTTACCCCTTGAAGAAGTCTTCAAAATTGAGCACCCTCGAACCCCTATCGAGCGCGTTGAGCTCTTCCAACTCCGCACCGGTCAGCTCGAAGTCGAACACGTCTCTATTCTGCCTGATCCGATCGGCATGGACGCTCTTCGGAATAGCGACAATGCCCCGCTGGATGATGTGCCTTATCAACACCTGAGCAGCAGTCTTGTTATGTGCCTCAGCTATCCTCAACACGGTGGGGTTGGACAAGATGCCGGGAACGCTACGGATTAAAGTTACGAGTTGAGCCTCGTTACCTCACAAGCAGGCAACCGATAATACAGGACGCTTCTGTTAATCTCTTATCAGTCCCAGTTGGTCCAGTTGAAAAAAAAGCAATAAAATTTAATAGCCATGTTAACAAGATACAAAGACGAGAAACCGCTTCCACAGACGTGCCATATTTAAAGAAATATGAAAGATTATTATTCACTTTGTCAACGAAATTTTATGACGAAATTTCAAATTTATGCCTCATTTGTTTCTGTAGCATTGTTTGTATTGTGTGTAATGTCTATATCATTGCTATTATTAATTTCGCCCACGTCGATAGGTCTTCAAAAAGCTATTTTATAATAATTCAACTCTCCTTACGCCAATGAATTATACTGATGACTGAAAATGAACACCAGCCAGTGCTCAAATTTAATGGCTGTAGTGGACCTGCTCCAATTCTCGATACTAATAGGCATTTCACATATAAACATGTATTGTAGTGACTAACAACTACGGGGGAAGGTTGAAACGGTACGTTACTTGAATATTCTGCTTTTGTATAGGGTAAAAACATATTTTTTGATTGCGCTCGGTGTAAAGTCGATAGTTGTTTTGTTTTTTCACTGGTCCAACTGGTACTGGAAGGACCTTACATATGATTACACTGATCACATCATACATCATCATACATCTACATCATATCTGGTTACACTACATCATTGGTTGCCTGTATTCTGTATCAAAACAAACTTAAGGTCATTTTCCACATACAGTGCGCGAGGAAATCAAACGTACATAGACAGAGCGATGGTATGTACGTGAGATACCATGCAAACTTGAAATATGAAACGCGTTAGAAAGAGGAGATAAGTTTCGATTCCCTACCTTTTCATTTTGACAGAGGGAAGCTCGCATGCGATTGTGCTTAGAGTAATTTCATGACAAAGGGTGGTGGCAGGCACGCACATCGTTAAATATATTTCGTACGCCTTTCATTAGGAAATAAATTAGATATAAACATAACTTTTCATTTTTAACGTTTCTATCGAAATTAATAAAGAATTATTCACGATAATATTACAAAATATTTTTTTTTCTAAGTAATACGTATTTTAATTTAAAAAAAAAATCGAAAAAACTATGCAAGAAACGCTTAAAGATATTGCCCCTTTGAGGCAAACAGTAACTAAATCTGTCATAAAAGTTATACCTCACGATAGATAACATTTAAGGTGTCATCGTTTGGTTAGAATAGAAAATTTTCATGTTGGCATCAAATATAATTAATGTTTATGGAAAGTACACGAAGGGTAGGGATGATGTGGTTCTGCAATAGAGCAAGATATCTCTGGCCGATTAAGTTTAAATCATAGAATAATGGCCCAACTTCATAATCCCCAATTTTACCACTCCAAACATTTACCTTTTGAGGGTATTGGCTGTCAGTTATAAATCAGACGAGGATTTTTGCGAGCTCATTATCGTATAAAGGACGGATTATGTTTCCACTGTAATGTTAAAAGTCGATTCATCAATAAACCAAATGTTTCCGACAAAATCGTAATGGACGTTAATTTTTTACACTATCATTTCACAAAATTCCATCCGTAGTATGGTATCATCGGTAAAAAGCTCGGTAACATTTGGTGCCCTAGGAGAGTGGTACCCTTTTTCTTCTAACATCGATAACACGCTCTATTGGGAGACATTACATGTTTGAGAGAATTCTTCTCCACTGCCATGAAGATCTGGCGGAATATCTCTGTCTTCCTTAACTCATTTGTTTGGTTTTTTAATGTTTTCAGGAGTAACACATTTAACTGTTTCAAATATTTTAATGACACATTCTTAAGACCCACTGAATTACCCTTATATGTTAATACCACTTTACTAATAATACTTTATCTATTGCTATACAAGGCATAATTATAAAAATATCAGAGTAGCACTTTACAATTTCAATACAGGAACGATAATGAAAGAAAATTGTCGGAGACCGTCGAACCGCGAAGTGGTAGAAGATGATAAAACGTATCCGGATTAAAAAAGAGGGAATGCAATATCGAGAAAGAGATGTAGGACCGTATACATTTGTAAATAAAATGGAAACGGGTAGAACCGCACGAGTCAGCTACGAGTGCGGAAAAGAAGTTGCTTAAGTCTTATGGTCAAACGCAATAGAAGGAGGCAACATATTCCGGCGCGAACCGAAGGCAAAGCCGAAACGTAGTCACATCGCGACAAAAAAATGAAGACCAATAATGTCGTAACGTGTGTTCTCTTTCTAGCGTGTCTCACATTTTACGACCTATGCATTTCACGTTCGCATGTTCCCTCTCGTACTGTATTTACCATGCGCTGTCGTGCTCAATCGCTGCAATCACAGAGTGGCTTATGGCATGTAAATTCTAGGGGTAACAGTTCACGACCGGTGACAACGGCAGAAATATAACTAGAATACGATAGTGTCGCGCAGACCATGAACATCGCTATAATTCATCATAACAGCGCCAGTATTTTCGCTAACGAAGGACAACGACATAGCGTCTCTAGTGTGATTATTGACACATTTTTGTACATATTAATTTTTATGTCATTCTTTATTATAACTTTGTGTTAAAATTGAGTTCTATCAGACCTGCAGAGAAACTAATAAAATTTAATAATTATTTAACCACTGGCAACGTTTGACAACGGTCGTCACACGGACGGAGCACGGTATCTCATGCGGAATTCCACACGACACGACAGCAACACCGTGGTATTTGTTAAAGTGACCTTAGGTTTCCCAGGAACCATAGTTTAGAAAGTCAAGTTGAATGAAGTTAGTTCCACTCGATAATTCAAAACCAGGCTACCAACAGTAGCCTCGTAGTCGTGTCTCTGAGGTTACTTTATTCCGAGTTTCTTGAGCCCCGGCGAGCCCAGGGGAGAATAAGCAGTAACGATTATCTGGTTCGTCTTGCAGAAGTCAACCAAGGGTTTTTGCTGAAGGTACAGGTGATGCTCTATCTGCAAGTTGCTCGGCGGTATCCTCGAATGCTCCAGTACTCTCTGCACCTGGGTCTTGTTGAAGTTCGACAACCCAATCGATTTGGCGCGACCGTCATCGACGAGTTTCTCCATCGCCTGCCAAACAGACAAAGTCTCAGAAATACGTAAAAGCGTTGGAATGCTGTCGTCGAGTATACTGTCGCAGCGCTTATTGTAACAGGAAGGGATATATTGTAACGAATTCTCCCTTACTTGTCGCCCATCGAACCGACTGGAATATTCTCAATACTCTACGGACAAGGCGGCGCCGCCGTTTCGTAGCCGGATCGTTCTACCAAATTCTCGAAGAAATACCTCTAGAATATAAAAAGGCGACAGAGAGATGATAAGCGGGAGTCATTAATCATAGTTAGTGTTATTATTTATTGAGAATCCACGAACGGAACAAGTGGTGTGAGAAGTGTGGGATTAGTTGAAAGCAAATTAGGACAATGAAGAAGTTAAGTGAATTAACGGTCGCCGAACTGAAAGTAGAATTGCAGGAACGAGACGTAGATTGCGAAGGAAAAAAAGCAGAACTACAGGATAGACTCAAAGAGGACATGAACAGCAAGGGCCAAGATCCTAACGTGTTCCTGTATTAGGAAACGGCTTCTGTGAATCAGCTGATTTCAGGTATGACGACGAAAATTACAACCCAGGCGGCAATTCAAATCTCCGCCCAAAAGGATGAAATTATGGCCCAAATCTCCGCTCAGCAAGACGACATGATAATACAAATAGGCGAAATCATGACCCAGATGTAAATATAAATAGACGAAATAATGACCCAAATCTCCGCTCAGGAGGACAGAATAAGGCAGCTAGAGGTGAACATATTCAATTAGGGCGCACCGTCGGAAAACTCTGAATAATATTCAAGAGAAGGGCTGAACCAAGAGTCGACTCCAGATGCGGAACTAGCATGGATAAGTCTGGGGGCATCTGCACAACTGAAGCCACCGACTTTCGATGGTAAGATATCGTGGTCCAACTACCTGAAGCAGTTCGAGGCCGCCCCAATAACCAACGGATGGACATTGCGAGACAAGGCGGGAGCTCTAACGATAGCGTTACGAGGAGAAGCGTTAGATATTCTCCTAGCGGCCACTCCTGAAGAAGAGGGCGACTACGGAGGGCTGGTGAAACGTTTGGAAACGAGGTACGGACACTCGCACCAGTAGCAAGTCTACCGGTCCCAAATGAAGACGGGAAAACAAAAACCGAAAGAGAGCCTGCAGGAGTTCGAAGCTGATGTGTCCAGGTTAGTTCGCTTCGCTTATCCAACGGCTACCTACCAGTTAATGGAATGCCCGGATGTACAAATTTTCGTGGATGGCCTACGAGACCTGGAGGTTCAAAGAACGGTGCGCCTGGCTCGGCCTAAAGGTTTGGTGGAAGCCTTAACTAAGGCATTAGAGTTCGAGGCCGCTACGAAAGCGTCGAAAAATCAGGGTCGAGTGATAGCGATGAACGACGGGAACGACTACAGTGAAGGCGCCAAGGGGAATCCCATCGAGCAACTGGTGAACGTCATAAAGGGCCTAGTGGAGAAACAGCAAAAAACGACTCTTCCCTGTTGGAATTGTGGTGATGTTGGCCATCGTCGTCGTAATCGCAAACGGCCTGTGAAGGAGGAGCTCGTCACGTCGGAGAAGCATGAAAAAGGCCCCCTTCGCTTCCATAGCATCCGTACATCGTAATGGTAGTGTCTACATAGACGGAGAAATCGATGGGGTGAAGTATACCTTACTAGTAGACACTGGGGCGACCAGGCCGATTCTACTGCCAGATCTACTGAAGAACCGGAGAAGGAAGCTAAACGACTCAAGATGGCGGCTACGAACAGCCACAGGCGAAGCAGCCGCCGTTCACGGAGTGACCGACCTATAGTTTTCGATCGGGACCGCGAATTTCCCGCATCGTGTTATTGTGGCGGACATTGAGGAAGACGTGTTTTTGAGAATGGACATTATGAATACTCCCGGTATCCAACCAGACTTTCATAAACGTACGACGAAGGTGAGCTTGGAAGAGATCTTCCTCCATCCTTTTGAGGTGTTTGGACAAGTGATTGTGACGGAAGACGCGACCTTGCCTGGAAGGAGCGAGTCTATTGTAGTGGTTAGACTCAAGGGTGCCATAAACCGAGGGTGTCCTGTGATGGTGGAACCCTGGAACCACGACATGGAAGTGAGCCGAGGCATCCTGTTAGGCAAGATATTAATACAATCTCCCCTTCTTCCGGATAGCCTATCAATCGGCGGTGAGCGAATCCACTGGACAGTCTCCGGCCAATATCCTCTTTGGCAGAGAGATGAGGCTCCCATGTGACCTGAAGTTCGGGTGTAAGCCTGGAGAAGACCTGGCGGGAGAAGACTATGTCACCGAGCTCCAGAAGAAAATGGACGAGATTCATGAGTTAGTTCGAGGCAACTTCCAGATCGCTAGCGACCGGATCCGTATGACGTCAGGGCACATAAAGGCCTCTGCAGTTTAGGTGCTTTGGTGTGGCTTTACAATCCACAAAGAAAGCGTGGGCTCTCACCGAAGTTACGAAAGGGGTGGGAGGGACCCTATGTCAGCGGCGGAATTCCGAAAAAGATTTGGCAAGATCGAAGAATTGCGACAACAATGGCCGGCAGTAGAGCATACTCTGGTATTAGAAGATGGCGGTTCCCACCGGAAGAGTCTATTGTTCCACTTGGCCACTTAACTAAGGTCCTGTGACAAACCAACTTACCAGGACGTGTGGGACACCTTGTTCGACCTGAGAGAGGCTCTGCTGAATATAGACGTCTTAAAACTGGCGATTCCAAAATTAGCATCCGGGTTGGACGGCCTGGATTGGAGAATAATAAGTAACATGTTGGAGGTATTATTCCGGTTCACCGGTATGGAGATATTGGTGTGTTGTTGGAACCCTAGTGAATATCAGAGAGAGAAAACTGTGGACTGTTATTTCCATCAGTTCTCCCGGTGTAGAAATGGGTCCAGCTGTACATTGCCATCTGAACAGCGAAAGTACGTTTCGAGACGAAACTTCTTTAAGGCGGGGGCGGTGTAACGAATTCTCCACTCCTTATCGGCAGTCGAAGGTATTGGAATGATCTCGATGTGTCTACCGACGATCTGACGATGCGATTCCGAGAAGTGTTTACGGAATCGACGCGTCTAGAAGATTCTCAACATAATACCTTTAGAACTTAAAAAGGCGACCGATAGGTAAGCAGTCAGTCGAACGCACAATTATTCATGTGAGCCGAAAGACGTCGCAAAAACTCGTTCGAATACAAATTTACCTTTAACTGAATTAGAATACATCCGTATAGTGTTTGTATTAGTGAAATAATTTACGATTAATTAGTCATTGTTAATGTCATTAATTATTAAGAACCCACGAACCTAACAATATTACGTTCAGAGCTTGATCTTCGATCTAAATTGAACCCTTCATGGTGAGAATTTAAACTCCGTTCCGCGGTAAGTGACGTGTATATTACATTGGTGGTAATATTTAATTTTTTTAATGTAATCCTCCTCGCTCTGGGTGAAATTGTCACTTCTCTTTTTCTTCGCCATTTCAAACATAGATTACTCAACTATTTCTAATGCGTTTTACAAACACAAATTTTAGGTTAGACGCATTTCGGTCACGCAACATCACGATTATTCATAAAACATAATTTTTCTTGCTGCCTGCTTTTTTTTAACAGTCTGCGTCAATGAACTAAAATCAGACGAACTCATGTTTGACATTGATTGAATATCCGATATGTAATTGAATATATGTATATGAGTTTCAGAAAACAATATGCACTAGTACTTAACATATCTCCAAAATTTGGAAGCTTTACGACAGTACTTCGAAAATTGATCATATCTCAGCAGAAAATTGTGATGAATGCGTTTATTTCAGAAAAAATTCGTTTTAATCATATGACAATCGAAACATTTGTGTACACTAACTGCTTTTTCCGAAAAGGCAGTTAAACCAAATTAGGTAAGTATATAGTTGTCATAACACTACGATTTGAGTGTACCTCAGTTATTATTACTTTATAAACAAAATTATTAGTACGGACGGTCCAGCTGTCGAGCCAGCTTGTCGGTTATGTTACGTTCTCTGGTTCTTAATTAATTAACAACTAATACTAACTATAACTAATTATTTTCCCTTGGACTCAAAGATGAGCTTTGGTGAACATATCAGGAAAGAAGCAGATAAAGCATCGACAGTCACATAATCGCTCAGTCGATTGATGAGTAATATCGGCGGACCAAGGGCCAGCAAGAGGAAACTTCTGATGTCTGTGACCAATTCTATACTTCTGTACGGTGCTGAGATATGGGGAGAGAAGACGAAGGAAGAATTTTACAGGAAAAGGATAGCTAGGGTACAGCGCAGGGCTGCTCTTAGAGTATGGAGTGCATATCGCTCAGTGTCAGAACCGGCAGTTCTAGTTATTGCGGGAACCACCCCAGTAGATCTGCTAGCACTGGAACGTAAGGCCATCTATGAAAGAAGACGCAATGCTGTTAGTGACGCTGAAGGTATCTGCAGAGCCAAGATTGCGAAAGAGGAAAGAGCTAGGACCGTAGAACAGTGGCAACAGAGGTACGAAGCGGAAAACCGAGGCAAATGGACTAAGCGCCTCATACCCAACGTGAAAGTCTGGATAGAGAGAAATCATGGGGAGATAAACTTTTATCTAACACAATTGCTGTCTGGACACGGATATTTCCGCTACTATCTTTTCAAACAAAGAAAAGTAGAAAGCCCTATGTGCCTCGCATGCGGACATGCCGTAGACGATGCAGAACATACGCTGTTTACGTGCAACCAATGGAACACACAAAGACAGGCACTTACAGAAAAGATCGGCTTTTTTACACCCGAAATCATAGTAGAAGTGATGCTGAAGAAAGAAGAAAACTGGGACGTCGTAGCTGAATTCGTAGAAACGGTTTTACGAATAAAGAAACAAAATGGTCTAGTTGACGACCCAACCACATGAAGAATAGCAGCACCCTTCGCGTCTAGTCTGTCCCGATCGAGAGGGACGATAACACAGAAAAACGTTGAGGATCAGCAGTTCTCGATATACGTAGTATAAGATAAAGTCAGAAGAACGAAGAGGTCACACAAGCTCGGAGGACGGTGTGACACAACAGTGAGAAATCCCTAAAGAGAAATTTCAGAACGAAACAAGAACAGAACAGACGCCAAACAGGCGAAGAACAGCCATCTTGAGTAATGCTAACGCGGGTCCAAGATGGTTATCTCAACGAGGTTAAGGTAAAAGAGGTAGGGTTTTAGTGGGTCGTACAGGTGACCCCACACACCGGTCGGTCTCGCATGGCCACTGACGGTGCGGATGCGCATTTCCCCCCTCTTCGGACAAAAAAAAACTAATTATTTTTAATACATTTTGCACTCTCATTAACACTATGCGGACTTAATCTAATCCATTTAAGTTGATTTATTTGGGACAGTCTGCCGGCTCGCTCGCTCGAAAGAACAGCTGCGCTCGAATGACTTCGACTCTTATCTCTCGGTCGCTTTTTATATTCGAACGGTGCCCATCTCCGGACCTTTCGAGACCTACTCGAGTTCTGGGAATCCTGGTGCCGGAGAGTCTACGGAACATTCGATTGGCTTCGATGGCCGTACAAACGAGGAGAATTAGTTACACTGCCTCCGCCTTAAAGACATTTCGTCCCGAAACGTACGTCCGTTGTTCGCATGGCGATATCTGCAGCTGGACCCATATCTACACCGGAAGAACTGATGGAAATAACAGTCCGCCGTTTTTCCTCTCTGATGTCCACAAGGATTCCAACAACACACCAAGATGTCAATACCGGTGAACCGGAATAATACCTCCAACATGTTACTTATTATTCTCCAATCCAGGCCGTCCAACCCGGATGCTAATTTTGGAATCGCCAGTTTTAAGACGTCTATATTCAGCAGAGCATCCCTCAGGTCGAACAAGGTGTCCCACACGTCCTGGTAAGTTGGTTTGTCACAGGACCTTAGTTAAGTGGCCAAGTGAAACAATAGACTCTTCCGGTGGGAACCGCCATCTTCTAATACCAGAGTATGCTCTACTGCCGGCCATTGCTGTCGCAATTCTTCGATCTTGCCAAATCTTTTTCGGAATTCCGCCGCTATTCCCTGGGACATTTTCATGTCTTGGTCTACACAGTGCTCTAGAGCATACTCCTCAGAAATTCCGAATATGTCACGGTGTTCTTCTTTTGTCATGCCAAACCTTGCTTTCCCGGTGCCACCCTACGCGTTAATGAACTGATCCAGTGACGGCTCCATGTCCTCTTTATGAACTTGCCGAACTCGCTCCTCCTGATCTCGCTCATATCCGCTAGCCGGTTAAAATACACCTCCCACACCTTTCGTAACTTCGGTGAGAGCCCACGCTTTCTTTGTGGATTGTAAAGCCACACCAAAGCACCTAAACTGCAGAGTCCTTTATGTGCCCTGACGTCATACCGATCCGGTCGCTAGCGATCTGGAAGTTGCCTCGAACTAACTCATGAATCTCGTCCATTTTCTTCTGGAGCTCGGTGACATAGTCTTCTCCCGCCAGGTCTTCTCCAGGCTTACACCCGAACTTCAGGTCACATGGGAGCCTCATCTCTCTGCCAAAGAGGATATTGGCCGGAGACTGCCCAGTGGATTCGCTCATTGCTCGATCGATAGGCTATCAGAAAGAATGGGAAGTGCTGGTCCCAGTCTCGTTGGTGTTGAGACACAACTTTTGAGAGGTATTTGTCCAGTGTTCGGTTCATCTGCTCGACCATTATGTCCGACTGGGGATGTAACGTTGTAGTTCTGGTTTTCCGAATGCCCAACTTCTCGCAGACCCCCTGGAAGGGCTCGCTCTCAAGTTTCTGCCCTGGTCGGAATGATGTTCCATGGGCACTTCACAGTAGCAAACCAGCTCCTTTACGGCTGTCACTTTCGCAGCTTCCTGATTCGGTCTGGCGTACGCCACCCACTTCGTGAATTAATCCACGACCACCAGGATGTACTTGTTCCCCCCGTTGGTCTCGGGAAATGGTCCTGTAATGTCCAGGACATTCCTCTCAAAGGGGATCCCCACCTTATATTGTCGTATCGGGGCCTTTGGCTTGCGATGAGGATCATTACTGGTGGCGCAAGTCGCAGAGTTACGGCCCCATTCCTTCACGTTGTCGAGGCAGTTGGCCCAATACAACCTGTCACGAACCTTCTGCAGCGACTTCGTCACTTCCAGATGTCCTCCCGAGGCTTCATCATGTTGTTGGACTTCTTCAGATGACCAGTCCTGACTAACGCCCCCAGTTCGATAAGTCACTGCTTCCTTACTTTCCAACCTAGTGCAGTGTGGATACTCTAAGGGGCAAGGTCTTCTAGAGAGGGCGTACTCATTTCGGTGACACGTTCCGGCCCGGTGTTCCATACCAAAGTCATATTCTTGGACCCTCTCGATCCAACGCGCTACTTGGCCCTCCGGGTTCTTAAACAGTAGCAGCCACTTCAATGCTGCATGGTCCATTCTCACCAAGAACCGTCGGTCATAGAGGTACTTGTGAAAATGCTCCACGGACTTGACTACTGCTAGGAGCTTTCTCCGGGTGACGCAGTAGTTCCCCTCTGGTTTCGGCAACACCTTGCTAAAGTAGCCAATGACGCGCTCCTGCCCTCCTTGCAGCTGCGATAGGACTCCGTCAATGCCAACGTTGATAGCGTCCGTGTCCAAAATAAACTGACCTCCTTCAGTTGGATACCCAAAAATTGGGGCAGTCGTGAAACATTCCTTCAACTTGTCGAAGGCCCTCTGGCATTTTTCGTCCCACTGGAGGGTCCGTGATTCCTCGGTCAGTCGTGTCAGCCTAAACAGTCCTAGGAAGCTTCGGATTTGTTGTTTATCTTTGGGGACTGGCCAATATTGAACTGCCCGCACCTTTTCAGGGTCTACTTCCACCCCATTGCTGTTCACTACGTGCCCCAAATAGTGTACCCTCGGTTGAAGTAGATGACTTCACATTTAGGTCCTTCATCCTTTCATTCATCCTTTAGGTCCAGGGTAGAGAAGAGCTCGGAACCTGTCAGTGTGTCCAGCGTGTCGTCTATGCGAGGCAAAGGGTAGCTATCCTTTTTCGTCGTCATTTAGCTGCCGATAGTCTACGCAGAATCTAGTGGTCCCATCCTTCTCCTTTACCAGGACTACCGGAGATGCCCAGGGACTATTAGATGGCTCGATCACCCCCTCATTTTCCATGTGAAGATTGCTTGGTAACGATGTAACTAGATGCCCAACTTCTTTCTCTGTAGAGTATTGAGAGTATCACTCGTCGCTGAAATCACCTGATCGAAATTGACAGGACATCGTCCTTTATTAGCTGCTACTCGGTGAATTATCGTCACAGCCGGCACGCAGTTCCCCACTCTGGTACCCTCTCTAAAAGTCACAAGGTATCCATTCACATTGATCAGACGAATGGGAATATTGTCGTTCGGAGACACTAACGCTTTACCTACCAGGATGCCTCGGCCCACCTCCATGTCGTGGTTCCAGGGTTCCACCATCCGTGATTATTCATAATGTCCATTCTCAAAGACACGCCTTCCTCAATGCCCGCCACAATAACACGATGCGGGAAATTCGCGGTTCCGATCGAAAACTGTAGGTCGGTCTCTCCGTGAACGGCGGCTGCTTCGCCCGTGGCTGTTCGTAGCCGCCATCTTGAGTCGTTTAGCTTCCTTCTCCGATTCTTCAGTAGATCTAGCGGTAGAATCGTCCTGGTCGCCCCAGTGTCTACTATTAAGGTATACTTCACCCCATAGATTTCTCCGTCTATGTAGACACTATCATTACGATGTCGTACAGATGCTATGGAAGCTAGGGGGTCTTTTTCCTGCTTCTCCGACGTGACGAGCCGCTCGTTCTTAGAGCGCTTGCGATTACGACGACGATGGCCAACGTCACCACAACTCCAGTAGAGCAGAGGCTTTTCTGCTCTTTCTCCACTAGGCCCATTATGACGTTCACCAGCTGCTCGAAGAGATCCCTCTTGGTGTGTTGAGTGGAGTCCTCCGCGTCGTTCGTCGCTCTCACTTGACCCAGGATTTTCGATGCTTCCGTAGCGGCTTCGAACTCTAATGCCACGGTTAAGGCATCCACCAAACTTTTAGCATGCGCCAGACGCACCGTTCGTTGAACTTCCAGGTCTCGTAGGCCATGGACGAAATTTTGTAGAGCCAGGCATTTCATCAACTGGTCGGTAGCAGTTAGATAGCGAAGCGAACTAACCTGGTCACATCAGGCCTCGAACTCCTGCAGACTCTGGTTTTCGCGTCTTCATTTGGGACCGGTAGACTTGCTCCAGGTGCGAGTGTTCGTACCTCGTTTCCAAACGTTTCACCAGCCCTTCGTAATCGCCCTCTTCTTCAGGAGTGGCCGCTAGGAGAATATCTAACGCTTCTCCTCGTAACGCTACGGTTAGAGCTCCCGCCTTGTCTCGCGATGTTCATTCGTTGGTTATTGGTGCGGCCTCGAACTGCTTCAGGTAGTTGGACCACGATATTTTACCGTCGAAAGTCGGTGGCTTCAGTCGTGCAGATGCCCCCAGACTTATCCTTGCTAGTTCCGCATCTGGAGTCGACTCTTGGTTCAGCCCTTTTCTTGAATCTTTTTCAGAGGTTTCCGACGGTGCGCCCTGATTGAATATGTTCGCCTCTAGCTGCCTTATTCTGTTCTCCTGAGCGGAGATTTGAGTCATTATTTTATCTATTTGTATTGCCATCTGGGTCATGATTTCGGCTATTTGTATTATCATGTCATCTTGCTGAGCGGAGGTTTGGTCCATAATTTCGTCCTTTTGGGCGGAGATTTGAACTGCCGCCTGGGTTGTAATTTTCGTTGCCATACCCAAAATCAGCTGATTCACAGAAGCCGTTCCCTCATACAGGAACACGTTAGGATCTTGGCCCTTGCTGTTCATGCCCTCTTTGAGTTTATCCTGTAGTTCTGCTTTTTTCCTTCGCAATCCACGTCTCGTTTCTGCAGTTCTGCTTTCAGTTCGGCGACCGTTAATTCACTTAACTTCTTCATTGTCCTAATCTACTTTCAACTAATCCCACACTTCTGACACCACTTTTAACGTTTTCTGATTCTTAATCAATTTAATAACACTAACTGTGACTAATTTTTCTTAATTTATTTTACTATCACGAACACTATGCGGACTTAATCTAATTCATTTACTTTGAATTATTTGGGACGAGTATGTAGGCAGTCTGCCGGCTCACTCGCTCAAAGGAACAGCTACGCTCGAATGACTTCGACTCTTATCTCTCGGTCACCTTTTTAAATTCGAACGGTGCCGCTTTCCGGATCTTTCGACGTCCTACTCGAGTTCATTAAATGGGTTCTCGGAATCCTGGTGCCGGAGAGTCTGCGGAACATTCGATTGAGTTCGATTGCCGTACAAACGAGGAGAATTCTTTACAGTTTATAGAGTATTTGGTAAACATGAGGCAAAAATTTAAGGGGTTATTCCTTAGACTATTCTAAAAATATTTTGTTCTTTGAGAATTTTTGAAAAACCCCTTTATTTCGAAGATACAGGGTGATAAAACAATTTGCGTGAGTAACAACAGTTTTATCATCAAAAAGTATATGTTAAGTTGCTTAATCTACAATAAATGTTCCAAATGACTTCAATCTCATTATCGACTACCAAACCCATTCAAACACACCAGGTTTGTTTGTAAGTGAGTCTCACCCAGCATTTATACGATTTCACAAGTCGTCCAAATTTTCCACTGGAGTAGCGTAAACTAATGACTTTAGATAACCCCATAAGAAATAACATAGGAGGGTTTAAGCCCGAGAATCGAGCAGGCCAAGCGTGTGATCTACCTCGACTGATCCAGCGATCTCCGTATGTTGCTGTTAACAATTCACGAGCAACCAAACTAAAATGTGGCGTTGCACCATCGTGTGTAAACAATGTTACATCCTCTAATAAGCTCCCAAGTTCAATATAATTCATAATAGGGGATTTCACTAACTACACGTCAAACAGCCAAAACATCACTCAATCTACATAAATAAATGCGACCGATACATGATAACCCATTGTAAAAAAATTTTTGTATTTGCTAAACCCATCGCCGTAGGCCATACTTTTATTAACATTAATAATTTTAACAAATTGGAAAATGATAGTTGATAATACAACTGTTGTTACTCTCGTAAATTTTGCCCCCTGTATCTTCGAAATGAAGCGGTTTTTCAAGTATCATCAAAGGACAAAATATTCTTAGAACAGTCCAAGGAATTTTTTATTTGATTGATCCAAGATTTTTGATACATGTTTACCAAACATACTGTATAATTTATGTCCCTAACCATGAACTACTGTAAAATGTGATGAGCACAGGTGGATATCTAAAAGGGATCGCTTCAATCGCTTTACGGTGTCTCAAATTCCACTTATAATACCTTCCAGAGAGCTATGTGGTCGGTCTCCACATCAAGCACCCTCGAGCCGTTCTCGTCAAGAAGCACGTCGAACCCATCAGGCTTTTCCTTGACGCCGAATGGCGTGTGCACGAGGTACATGTCGACGTAGTCGAGCTGAAGGTCCTCTAGGGTCTTGTTTATGTACTTGTCAACCTTGTCGGGACGCAGGCCGAAAGCTGGCAGCTTGCTGGTTATGAATAAGTCGCTCCCTGGGAAGGGAAAGGTTAAGGTAGCATCCGCGATTGTTCGTCTCAGTGGATAAGCTAGTGTGGATTTGATATACATACGGTTCAGGCGTCCCGAGTCGAACCACTTCTTGAGGGCCTTTCCGATGAATTTCTCGTTGAGGTAAACGAAGGCGGTGTCGATGTGCCGGTACCCCGCCTCCAAGGCTGTGTCAATAGCCGCTATGAGCTCTGCTTCGTTCTTCGCCTGAATAAATACCACGTTAAGTTGTTACGCTAAGAGAAATTATAGAACTTAAATTATTTGTTAAAGGAGACACCATGGACTACAATATGGACTGTTGATTGAGAAGTAGGTAATCTTTCCCCAAACAGTGGCGCTGAACATATGCATCGCACAAGGTAGTGTTGGTTACGAAAGCATTTCAAAGTGAATAAAAAAATCAATCCTAATTTTTTAAAACATAAATTCGTAAGTTTACTTAGTCGATAGGTTGCTTTCATTATTAAATTTATTTAGTAAAAGAAACAACTGATTTTGGTGAAAAAACTGACCTTATAATAAATGTAATATATGTAAAAACGTAAACGATATGATCCGAGAAATGTGCATGATTTTAGTTGGAAAAAATATAATTTCGCAAATTTTCAATTTCAATATGGTGTTTTTTGAGCAAACTAAGAATTTTGGTAGGAAATAAAAATTTATCGGTAACATTCTTAGTTGAAACATTTAGTTTTCTACAAAGTGACTATAATTCATCAGACTTTTTGAAAAGTTACTGAATTTAGTAAAAGTTAGATGCATGAATCAGTTTCATAGTTATATTTTAATTTCTGGTAATTTGAGAAAAATTAAGTTTCTTGAACAAATGTCAACAAATATGACTTTCGGTAAAATTCTGAAGTTGAAAAACTCGCTGTCTGGATCGCTGTGGATTTCATGTCAGATAACGATATATGGATTCAAAAATGGATCTGGATGGCTTGTTTACAATTCAGTTCCTAAAAAATTTACTAGAACGTTAGTCAATAGGTGACCTCAGCTATGAACGTACTAATTCTGTTTCTGGATATTCAGGAGTTGTTAAAATAGTTTCTCTCTCTATATATATATCCTACTATCTTTAAAGCGTCTTTCCAAAAAATGGGCATCGGGCGTCCGCTGTTGATTTAGGTGACCTAGCGTCCTCGCACATCCGTTAAGGCAAAATGTACGCTAAAACGATTGCGTTTACTATTGGGTTAGTAAGCATTTGCATAAAATAATATGAATTAACTTTCATAGTTCTATCACCCAAGCGTCCTTTCTTATGTGTTACATAAGAGCGTCCTCGATATACGCACTTATTTCATTCTACCACCACTAGAGCGTCTTTGACTTATATATGTAATTTAAGTGATAATGTTTAGAGCGTCTTTGTATACGGCAACTTTTAAACATCAGGATTAGAGCTTCTAGCAACGTTGCATTTTTTTGAAGCTGACGGCTGTGGACAGTTTCAAGTCGTGAGAAATAATCATTTATGTTTGTATTAATCTTTTGGTGGCGTGCCGATAAATTTAAATCTTGGAACACGGCTCCACTGAATAGGATTTCAGGAAGTCCTCTTTAATGTATTGTTAAAAGCTCCAACTAAAATGTATACCCATTAAAATTTTCTGATTTTAGTTCTAATAACTTATTATTAACAATTAATTTAAAAATTCAAAAAAAATTGAAAAACTTTTTTTTTTGATAAAGACTAAATTGTAAGTGCAATAAGTAATTTGTCTATAGTCGTTCCAGCATACATTAACAATTTTGCAACTGAAAATACTATAATTTGTGAATTACAGTTAATTGCAAAATAAAAAAATATTTCACAAAATAATTTTACAGTAAAGATTGAAGTTGTATATTTAGTAAATATTTGTATATTATTACTTTTTCGTATGAGGCACTCATATATGAAAAGTATTTTTAATATGATTTATCGATTTCTAAACTAATAAGAATAATTTTTTTCAAACTAAAGATAGACAAGGATAGGTGAAACATATGTTATTAGTAAAAATAAGATGAGATTTATATAAAAAAAGCATTATTATTTATTATTTCATTACATAAAAAATTTGAAATGTCCATCTAATTGTAATCTGTATTATTGTTGTCGTCGTTACCAATCTCATTCATTTGGATTATACAGTGCGAGTCTCTAAGATTTTTATTCTTTGTCGTTTAAGACATATTTAACAAACATCAACTAATTCGAAAATGAAATCGGATCAACAGATCTATCTGATACCAACTCAAATATTATGTTTTCTAAATAAGTATTTAAAATGTTGTTCACTAACTAACTGACAGTATCCTAAACAGAACTGAATCTCGTTTAGGACATATCTAATTACTTCGACGGGAAAAATTAACCTACACTCCTGTCTTATTCGTTGTTGTAGCTTCTCAGTGTTTCCCGGTTTGGTCTTAAAAACTTTGCTTTTCAAGTAACCCCATAAGAAATAGTCCATTGGTGTTACGGACAGGTTTTGGAAATTGAGGAGGCGTACCATGTTGTTGAAACCAGATGGTTTTATTCAGGACATCGGTTTCATCCGATTCAAGAAACAGCGTAGCCAAATTCGGAACGAGTTCTTCTTGTAAGAATTCTAAATATTCAGCTCCATTGAGATTTCCTTGGAAGAAAATCGGTCCTATTACTTGATCACCAATAATTCCTGCGAACATTGACGTTTTCTTGTGTGGGTTGTTGTCTGGCCAATAACGACAATTTTTGATGATTTACCTCACCATTTAACGTAGATATTGATTCGTCAGAAAACAGGACGTTTCCTATGTTTACAACAATTTTTGTCTAGTAGATCCATAATTTGTTCGCAAACTTGAGTCTTTCATCTGGATCATCTTCGGTGAGTTCCTGAAGGATTGTCATTTTATAAGAAAGAAATTTCTAGGTTTAAAGAATTCTCGTTACTGAAGACATTCTAAATAATTTCGAGATCCCTAGCTATCTGCCCAGTGGGGACATAAGAATATCCTTGAACAGAGAGGAGTACATTCATTTGACATCTTCATTGAGCCCACTCTGACGATGATGATTGTTTTATTAAATGCTCATTTTCCCGAAACTGTGTTTCAATCTTGCTCATGCTACTCTGCGATATGGGTGGTAAATCAGGAAACTTCCCTCTGAATAAATGAATAACTTCACTTTGTGTTCTTGTACTATCTACCTAGCCAATCATCATTAAAATTTCAATCATGTTGGTTCCAGTTAATTACGACATTCTGTTTGATTTTTCAACAAACATTATTTCTTACAAAACGACAAATTAATAAATATTTTCGCTCGATACCATGTTACTTACTTACTTGTTTTCATTCATCATTTTTGTTTGACATTGTCAACATCAACCCAGTTTGACAAGAAATGATGAATAAATCCCTCTTAACATTCATTTTTAAATTGCCTAAATTATTTCACTGAGTTGAATCAGATTCCTTCATTTCTAGAATTAGTTGATATTTGTTAAATATCTTTTAAACGACAAGGAATAAATATTGAATATTTGGTACGCACGTGTGACTTGATGTACCTTTTAAGAGTAGTCATAAAAAAATTAGTATTGCCATTTAAAAAAATAGTCGATGATGTCATACCTCAAATTTGGTATACGCTGTATAATATTTTCTTACACCAAAATAGCACAATTCAAAATACTAATTGACTTCTCCGAGCATATTTTCAACTAAGAACTCTCTTTGCTTTATTGAATTTATTCCAAACTAGAGACTCGCACTGTAGGTATATGGTTAGTACAACTGTTGCCATTGCATTCTAAGCTAGCTACACTGCAACTCAATTCGCTCTTTCTCCACCGGCAAGATGAACCACACCCAGTTTGGCTGTGCAAAAAATGATTTTTTTTTTCAATCAAAAATATTTTTTTAATTTTGCGGTACATTGTTATTAACAAATTGTAGTGTTTTTGGGGATATCAATTATTTTGTATAAAATGAAAATTTTCACTGCAAAAGAGTTTTTCATCGATTTTTTTTAAATTTCGCATTTAATTGTTAACAACAGATTGTTAAAAAGGAAAGGGGAAAAGTTTGGTGGCTTAATAATCTGGTTTGAACTCTTAACATTGCAATAAAAAAAGGCTTCACGAAAATTCGTTCAATTCTGCGGTTCCCGAGTTTTTTCAACTTTTACCTCTAACGGCATTTTACTATTTTAGTAATTGAATTATCTTCGCTGCATATTTATCTATTACTGACCGTTTCAAATGTTCTGCAAGTATTTGTTTGAACAGACCATTTTCATTTATGACTTAGGTAACACTGAAGTATGACTTAACTAAGCTAAGTCCATGTCCATTGAACTTTATTGAAATATTACTGGTGCTATAAAAATGAACGGGGCCATTATGAGGCCAAGTAAAGAAGAAAATTCCATTTTGAATAGTGCCGTAATGTGCAAAATATTTCTCATGCCAAGCAAGTAAAATCTGTTGCGAATTGTCACATTACCAATCCCTTTTTTGTACGAATGTCGCGCTCTGAGCACATACCAAATCTGGTGTTGGTTTTGTAAAATAAGACACTAATATTAAGCTTATTTTCATAAAGAAATAATACGACTGTTTGCATGCTACTTGGTGTTCACCACTTCAGAATGTCATATGTTGGTGCGAAAAATCGGCACGAGTATATCAAATAAAGTAGATAATTATTTCTTTATTACAATTCGATCGGGAATGAGATCTCGTCGGGGTCTGTTAGTATTAGTATAAATATCTGAAAAAAAGTTAACTTTTAATACTGCTGTTTTGAAACGTGGTATAGGTAAATTACCACTTCTAGCGTCCGGATTTGAAAAGCGAGAAAAGTTCGAAGTTAAAATACGAAATTTCACTAAAATCCATGGCCGGTTTCGAGCAAACCTGCCCATAATTAAAGAGGAACGGTTAGATGGACGACAAAACGGACACAGCAAAAAATGCACGAAGAGGAACCAAAAAATAAAAACAGATTAAAACACGAGATTCAAAAATCTCGATATTTTAAGATTCCGCCTTGCTACTCGGAATTTTAAAATCGCGAAATATAAGGCGAGATTTTGAAAACAAAAATTTTGAGTTTTAAGTGGCTATTTTAAAACGTATTTAAATGTTGTTATAAGCATGTATATATTCTTCATCGAAATATCTCCCGTTTGGTAACATCTCTGCAACCTATGCGATCCAAAATGATTCTAATTACTGCTGCAGTTTTCAAAACAAACCGTCGTCGAACGCTTTTGCCAAACTTTCAAGACGCTGTATAATCGAACAAACGTATAAGAAATATACGAATCCGTATATATGTTACCGGCAAGGCCCGTTATGCAGTCATACCTAAGTTTGTCTAGGCAAAGTCCGCATTGCCGGGCCACTTTATGCAAAGTCCATATAGTAAGTGTTCTTATAAATACAGCGGGGCGCACGCACGACGTAACTTCCCCGCACACACAGCCAACCACCACCCCCTGCCACGCACCCCCGTCTCAGACGAGACGCCACTGACCCCAAAAACACAGCCCGAGTATCAGCCTTCGGCGGAAATACTCCCACCTTCCACCCTTTCAAACGGAAGGAGCCAAATCCCCGGGAGGGTTTTTTAGCAGGTAAGGTCCGTAGGCAAATCTTCTGCCTGTGGGAATCCTGCACTCCCACAGACTCTCTGTGGTGTCTTTTGAAGATTTTTCCCTACCCATTGAAAAAAAAAACACGACGTAACTGAATTCTCATTTTACGTCTTTAGTTGTAATTAGGCGGCAGTTGTATTTAATCGTTATTGCAAGTATGAGTGACGCGAGTAAAATGAAGGCGAAATTTTTGGAGAAATTAGAGATTAAGAAGAAACTAATAAATTCTTTTTACATTCCATCGATAGAGAAGTACGAGGCATTAATTAAAGAAGTAGAGGAAGCCAAGAATGCTGACAAAAAAACAACTCTTCAATACAGACGTTTTAAACGTTACGATGTGTTACTTGTTGGGGGCATTAAAAAGTTAATTTTGCCATTGTCTGCGCAAGTCACTGAAGTAAAATACTTTGTGCCCAATGAAGAATTGTTTGAAGTGCTAGATAATACTCACAAGGAGTGTGGTCATGCTGGAAGAGATATTATGATTGTGGGAGTTCGAAGCGGTATCATCAATCATTTTTTATTACGGTCAAAACCAATGCTGCTTCGAACTAACCCATAAATCCCATAAATTAGCAATTGTAAAAACTGCGCCCCAAGCGAGACGGATGGGTAAATCCTCTTTCCCTACAGCGAAGCAATAAATGCTTTGTTGTAGGAGAGGAAAAAGAGTAATTGCCCATCTGAACAATGTACTCGGCGAACATTCCTTAAAAACATCTGTGAATTTCGAAGTTAAAATTCCGCGCCAAAGTAGTTGATTTAGTGAGGGACAATTGACCCTCAATAAAAGTACCGTTAGACTTTCTAAAATATTTCCTGGGAAAATCGAAGCCCAGCTCAGAGTAAAAATTCACAGATGGACTCTTCACCCCGGTTCCGCGGCCAATGAGAGCGACACACAGGGCGCACAGTCACGCCCTCCGCTCTCACTTAGCAATCCGCGAACGCCGTCATTGGCTAAGGCCGAAGGGTGCAGGGCGGAATGCGTCGCAAATATTAAATCAATACCACAGCTAGGAGAACCTCTCACTACCCAGTCTCACTCAGACTTCTCAGCCTCTTGCGTCGCTCAAGTTACGTCTGATACGTCAAATCATACATTTACTTTGACCCAGTCGTGCTCATTCTTACTCGCAGTCGTGTCCCTTCAATCATTTCCACTCACTCAGTTTGTATCTTACATTTTGATTATTTGACTTATTACGTGAGTGGACGGGATCGACACTAAAGGTTGTCTTCCCTCATAACTATTTTACTCAGTCAATCAACTCTCCTGGTTGTGGTATCTTTTATTGCAAATATTGTAAATACATGTAAATTCTTTGTTCACACTAGTCAGGCATTAAATTATTGTATACGTTATAACTTCTCGTTTATCTTTTATGAAAATATATCTTTTCCCTGACGTGTGAGAATTCTCATTACACCACAACCGGCTGCATTGTTTAAAGTATTGGGGCTTCTAGTCAACTCAACGACTAGCACCTACCCCAATATGATTAAAGCATTAAGCAACAAATATGCTAATGTAACTCGAGAATGCATTATATTTTACTTAGAGCTACGTGAAACCTGTCACAAGAAGAAAAAGCATCCAAAAAAAGGAATAACCGTAAAACCTTTGCTATTCAGAGAATTAAATTCGAGAGGACAAGTCGATCTTATCGATATGCAGACTTGCCCCGATGGTGATTTCAAATATATCCTTAATTACCAGGATCATCTTTCGAAATATCTAGTTTTGCGGCCACTACAAACGAAAAGAGCCGAAGAGGTCGCTTATTGTTTAATAGACATTTTCTGCATTTTGGGAGCTCCTTCTGTGTTGCAATCAGATAACGGACGTGAATTTGCAAATCGCATTGTTGAAGAGCTGAAAGTGATGTGGCCACAATTGAGTATAGTTCACGGAAAACCACGACATTCCCAAAGTCAGGGAAGCGTAGAGCGGTCTAACCAGGATGTTGAAAACATATTGTTTGCCTGGATGGAAGATAATAAAACCAAACGTTTCTGTCAGTTACAGAAAAACAATGCATATCACAGTGGAATCCGACAAACTCCGTTTGAAGCAATGTTCGGTGAGTAATGGTTTCAGGCGATAATCTAACCCAATAGATAGATAAATAATTGATTTCGTTATTTGTAGGAAGAAAAGCTCGTATTAGTATTCACACTTTACCTGATTCGATAAAAAAGGTACTGAAAACTGAAGAGGAATTAGAAGAAGCGCTTGCTACTGTTAATTCCAATAGAAGTGAAGCAGCAAATGATGTGCAACAAGAAAAATCCGATTCTGAAAACGACAATTCAAAATCTCAGTCTACACAAAACGTATGTGCTATTTGCTCTAAGGAAACTTCACGTCCTTACAAGTGCAGAAACTGTGGTGAAATTGTTCACTTCAATTGCGCTCAAAGTATCAGTAGTATCAGTACCAACGATGACGAAGAGGGTTTTGGAGCATCAGTTCTATGCCTTCGCTGTGCGCAGACAATTGATGCAAGTGTAAACAAAGAAGTGGCCTACGAAGGATTGAGAGTTCAAGCAGAGAAGATGAAGCAGCTATCGCAAAAAAGTTTCCGGAAGTTCAGGTAGGGGAATCAGTTACAGTGCCAGTTTCGGGTTTGGACAGAGGCAAAGGAGATGCCCGTAATATCCTAGGAGTTGTAATGGAAAAAACTGCAGATGGATTTTATAAAATCGGTACTAAACATGGTGCAATCAGTTCTCTATATGCAAGGAACCAAACCCAAAGTTACAAAGAACAATTTTTTAAAATCGAAAACGTCCCGAAAATAGAACTATCACTTCGCGAAATTAGTGGGCACAGTTCTTCATTTGGAGGGCAAGGGTTTCAAAGGTGTAACTGTACCAAAAAATGCACCACTAACTCTTGTAAATGTAAAACATTAAAATTGTTATGCAATTCCAAGTGTCACCATTCGACATCTTGTACTAATAAGTGACATAATTAACAGTAAATCTATTTTAAACCCTGATTATAAGGTTGTCTCTGATTAAACCTCAATATGCTTTCAGTTTGTTTTTATTTTGTATTTGTAGTTCTTTTTTTTTCTTGTATTTGTGATTGTACGTTAAGAGTCAATAAATTATTAATACAAATTAATTTATTTTTCTTTTATCGCAAACTGTGCCCCATACTCGTACATAGAATATTGACAGTATGATAGTAATGCGACAGGTTATTTCGGAGTTTGCCTGCGACACATTTGGCAAACCTAAGATTGTCGTACCGCAGTGTAGGCAATGTCCGAAATAGCGAACAATTTCGAAATATCGAAATATCGAACAATTGCCTAAAGTGGCCCGGCAATGCGGACTTTGCCTAGACATACCTAAGGCTGACTGCATAACGGGCTTTGTCGGTAACATATACACCGACCGATGCTAGCGCAGCATACAGAAGGTTTTTAGAACTAAAGTATACTGTAGTGTTATACACTCATCAATTTGGGTTACAAGAAAGCGTCCGGCCGATTTTTGCCAAACGAATAGATAGTTGCCTGTCAGTGCCCAGAAGTGGTTTCCACGGTGATTGCATAGAGCGTCCATATACGAACGCTCTATGGAGGGTGGACGCTCTAGTGATGGTAAAAAGATAATGTACGGACGCCTCAATGTTGATAGGATATATATATATATATATATATATATATATATATATATATATCCTCTTATATATATATATATATATATATATATATATATATATATATATATATTACGGAATGATCTCATTGCCCAAGCTATAAGCATGTCAAATTTACACCATATAATTATTCGGCTCTGTTAAATAAATTTTACCCTCATTTTTCAAACCCTCAGAATGGGAAATTAAGAGTTAGAGTATTTTTTGAACTATTTTGGAGTCTAAGTTGTAAGCGTGTCAACTTTAAAGCTTCTATCTCTTTGCGGACTATTAAAAATATCCATTTCCTTGGTATGAAGCAACAGAAGGTTTACGTAGGAATATGATTCGCGGAGAGCTACAGAATAGTGGGGAGCGGGAGTGGGAAGCGAAGTGATTGCTATCCCGCTTTACAGAATAAGTGCCCAGAACGACCCGGATGCGAAGGCTACCAAAACGAAAATTATTTACGTTACTTTCCATTTGTTTATTTATTTATTATTTATAATATTGACTATTCATGATATTAACTATATAGTAAATATGTAAGGTTGTAAACCTGCTTCTGATTTGTGTCTAACAAATTTTATTGAAGATGGGGATCATTATCCCCGGAATATGTACAAACTGTTAATGATATTTGGGGTTTTTTAAAAATAGACAGAGACAGAGTACTACTTCAACAATATATGAGCAGATCAACTTTAGAAAGTCTGAAAATTAAATTCTAATAATTTTTTTAGGCTTAAAGGTCTTTTATACAATTTAATACATTTTAGGTATACCACATTTGTATAAGTATATTTTAATTTAAGTTTAAATAACAATAACTTCATAACAAAGCTACCATTAAACAGATCGCGTTTCGTTGTTTAAGTCATTTTCTCGAGTAGCATCTTGACTATATTATTAAACATGTAATTCATTACATCTCACCCTTCTTTAGAAAATTTGGTTACCTAATGAGAAGCATCAGAACGTAACAAGAATATGAGATACCGCATAACCTGACTTAATTGTTTTGTAGTGTATGTAGTGTGTGGTTTATCAGTGTATTCAAAGCACCAAAAGTTCCTAGATATACAAAGTTCCGCAAACCTGTGATCCCACGTATAAACGAGAGACAGGATAATTCAAATCAAAATGATAGCTAATTTTTAGGGATTTTCTAAACACCTAATTTCTCCATTGAACATTTTTCGAACATGTGACAATTACATCATTTTACATTTTCTGTTCTTTTACTTTTACAAAAATTTTTGTTGGAATGTAATAAAGGCATTTATTATTATTATTATTATTATTATTATTATTATTCCCGTGTGGGGTTGTCCGACCCCCATCGGGCGTGTCCCCAGGTGGCGGATAGGGGAATGCTCGGCAGATATGCCGGGTAGGTGGGAAATAAAATACCACCCACGAACCAAATCGGAAACACAGGTACGTAAAGATAGAGTGCGCGTCTGTTCCCGTCTCGGGCGGCACGCTCTACCCAGCGGCTGTTCACCATGTTAGGTGCGGCTGGGCGTACCACGATCGTTGCACATCGCAGCACTCTACTGACGCCGACGTTTCCCTCGGCGTTGGGACGAGGGCTGCTGTGAGCTTTGCTCTGCCGAAGTGGCCACTGCGGTGTGCATCAGGAGCCAGCCCCTTCGGGCCCTGATCAGGTAGTGTGCATTGAATGCAGCGGTCGGAAGCTGCATCGCTCCGGGCGAGCGCCGATCCGTCCGTGTTTTTCCGGGACCGGTTAAGCGTAGGTCAGGTCTCAGGGAACTGGGGTAGGAGTCCCCGCACTCCGAGGGTACACCCGTTCCTGACTATTACGGCCCGCCCCTCTGCACATGAAGCGCTGGCTCAAACAATACATGGATCCTTCAACTGGAAACAACGCACGAAGTCAAGGAGTGGACGATATAGCTTCCCTACGGGAGCTTATCGCCGAGAGCGAGAAGAAGGCGGAGAAGAGACTCGCAGAAATGCGCAGTCTCATCAAAGCAATGACCGACGCTCTGAAGAAGCAGCCCAACGTAAACAAGACGATCAAGGATGGCCTTCCAGCCTTGATAGAACATCTGGAGGAACTGGAGGACTGCCACCGCCCACTAAGGAAGGCTCACGACCTGTTTGCACGGTCGTGGGCCTCGGTCCCTAAATCCAGCGGGCCCAAGTCGAAGACCGCGAGTGGAGCAGTACTGCCCTCCCAATCCACACCCAAGAGTGGACAGAAACGTGCGGCCTCAAGCCCACCAGCGCTCTCCACTCCGGAGACGTTAAAAAAAAAAAAAAGAACGACAAGAGCCCGGACAAGAGACCGGACAAACAATGGACGACGGTTGAACACAAGAAGAAGAAAAAGAAGAAAAAGGGCGCTGCAAAGAATCCGACAAATAAGACGGAGAAGACGGACAACACGAAGAGCAAGAAGTTAGCTCAGGCACTAACCACGTCCAAAAAGGTGGGAGCCTCGAAACGTGAGGCAATCATCCTGAAGCCGGCCGAGGGGAAAACGTTCGCGGACATCCTCGGGGCTGTCCGTAAAGAGGTTCAATCTGAGGCCCTCGGAATCGACGTGAAGTCGATCCGACGGACAAAAGTGGGAGATGTTTTGCTCGAGCTTCGGAAATCCACCGCCGAGTCGAGAGCAGCTTTTTCCGAAGCCCTAAAGAAAGCTACCGGGGAGAGCAGCTGCGTTAGGGAACTAATACCTAAAGCGAGGTTAGAGGTTAGAGATCTCGACAGATTCTCTGCGCACCTACTGGCTGTTTTGCCTAAGAGTTGCCTCAGCCTAGGTGGCCATAAACTCCGTGGTTTCCTCACTCGGCACGTGGCCGTGGGAGACTCACACGGCGAATTTCAGAGACGTTCGCACCTGGTTACCAGTGACGTCTACTGTGGAGTATGCTTTGCAGCGCGCATGCCGCTCGGCCCCCCCCCCATAGGGTGCAACCTCTAGCCGTTGACTTGTGCCAGGGTTCAACCCTCGTTAGCTGCAATCGCTCTTTTTGAGCTTTCCATATTGCTTCCTTTCGTATGCTACCTTTTTGAGAGTTTCGAGGTTATGCCTCTTGCTCTGTTTTGCACCTATTACGACTTTGTTACAGCCTATGGCTTTGTGAGAGTTACGAGGGCGTGCCTCTTACTCTAATTTTCACCTTCGATTTGACATGCTTTACTATGAGGTTTGTCCTCATGTTCTAATTTTATGTTACGACTTTGTTACTGAATATCTCGTGAGGTTATTCCTCTAATAATTGCAACCAACGGGGGTTACTCCTCTTACGAGGGTGCCCTTTCGTTCATTACCCACGCCACCTCGAGTCCAACACCAGATCGCCGGGGCTGCTCGAAAGCAGGGGCTCCCCGACTCCCGAGTTCTCGTTCGACACTATGTGCCCGGTGAGATCTTCCGTTCGATTTCATTCTGCAAACTCGGCTTGTTTAGGAACCTCACCAGATCAAGCTCAAGAGTCATCCAGACGTGGCTGTCGCGAGGTCGGGTAGTAGGGGGAGACCAAGAATGTCACGGTTTCGTGGCGGTTGTCGCGGCCCCCTATTACCGGGAGCTTGCGCAGCCTCTCCCCTCTTCCCGCTAGCCCACTGGCCTACCTCATCGCCTTTCACAGGTGAAAGACAACCTGTCATTAGGTTTCCCTTTCCATTACTTTTAGTTTCTTATGTTGTACTCTCCCTCTTCCCGATTGAACTGAGTGACGACTTCGAGGACGACCGGTTCTAACCGACCGACTCAGAGCCGACGCAGGTCTAATATACGGGAACCTTGACACCGTAGGCGCGCGGGACACTTCATAGCCTTGCGACGTGCAAGTCTCTTCATCAGCGACTACTCGACAGTGCACGCCGTAGCCCCCGACACGTCGTGCTCAGTTCATATTCGACGGAGTGCCTTTGGCCTCTCTTTCCCCATTTATTGGTATGACGTGTTTATCCAGCAATTATTTATTTATTCTTGTTTGCATATGACTGATTAATATCTAATAATTCGCATTTTCCTCTGACAGTCGACTGGCTTAGTGATATTGAAGGTCGGGTTGGTCCGACGAGGCCATTGCTCTTCCCCTTTAACGGGTTCGCACACGCCCTCGCCCATCCTGTCCGACAGCCCACCGGCTTACCTTCTCACTCCACTCGTCAGGATGCTTCTGTCTACTATTTCTGGCTACTTGCGGCCGTGGCCGTTTCCTGCCGAGCTACAGGTATAATCTCCCATGTTTTCGGTATGCACCCCGGGGTACTGGTAAACCCATCGAGTCAGGAACCCGCGCCCTCCGGGCGGGGTCGCTGGTCGATGCTCACTCTTGCAGGTCGCGAGCACTAGGTGCTGGCCGCAGACGCGAGTCTTTTTACGATCACTTCAGCCGGAATTCGTTCCTCCTCACGGAGGTGAATTCATTCGGCCGCCGGCCTCCAGCTACGGTCCTTAGCACGTATGCTGACCGCTGCGGCGGCTTCTCGTCTCAACATCTGTTCGTTTGCGTGGCAACCCACGCCTTGTTTTCACTAGCGCACATAGTACGCATTTTCTCGCTTCGGCTATTCCTCTGTGTAAGGAGGAACATGTGCCTTCTCTCAGCTTCCTTGGGAGCGAACAATAGACTCAATTATATTATCGCCATCTGCGCAAGGTGCTGAGGTGTTCGTTCGATTTTCTACATGTGCTCCGCAATACATTCCCTCTCTCTCTCATGTGCTCCCCGTGCTCAAGTGAGCGAGAAAGAGTGTAAGAGCAAGAGGGGTGCATTGTTATAATTACCAGGCCATTGTGGGGGGCCCGTTCGATACATGGCACCACAACTAGTCTTCCGGTCGGACCAATTCGCCCGAAGGGGACGATATATGAACTCGCGCGCCATTCAACCTGCGAGCGATATCACACGTTCGTATGACATCGGTTCTCGTATTAGTCGGCAGCGCTGCCAGTCATTTATATATCGTCGCTCCTCTTTTTCGCTGGCGACAGGTTAGTTTAACCTTCAGACGGCATGCACACGTACGTCGATGTGTTCACTCATGGTACTGCAGGATTGACCTGCAGTATTCCTTGAATGCCACAAAGAGATCTGCGTCCATTAAACGGGAGGGCGCAACAGGCCATGTGAGTCCTACCTCTCGACAGCTCCTTATCAAGTTCGCTCGGTGTTCCGAGTTTCTGGGGCAGTCAAACAGGGCATGGAGTGCGGTGTCGGGTTCTCCGCAGCCGCAGTTCCTGCCTTCGACGCACCCTAGCTCGTAGAGCTTGTCTCGGAATTTGCCGTGACCTGTGAGGACCTGTACGAGATAGTGGTCCAGTTCTACCCATGTCATGTTGAGTCTCTCCGTTACGTCCGGGATAAATTCAGCAGTGACTCGTCCCTTGGTCGAGCATCGCCATTCCACCTGCCAACGCTCGGCATAAATCTGCTTAAGACGTCTTGCAGTGGATTTTAGCTTACGATCTGCTTGAATTTGTGTCCCGTCGAATTTCTCCCCACTAATGGTTATTTTCTTCCCTAGCCTTAGCAAGGCCATGTTCATTAACATCTGTGCCTCTAGTTTTATAGGAAGCTGTCCAGAGAGCACGCATAGCGCCTCCGTCGAGACTGTCCTGTATGCTGCAGTTAACGCCAGAAGGGTCATACGCTGTGCTGTAACGAGAGGTCTGACGTTAGTGCTGTTGAGCCTGTCCGCCCAGCCGACAGCGCCATACGTGAGTATTGGAACTGTGAGACCCTTATAAATAATGGTCTTCGCCCTGTGTCCAAGTCCCCAGCGTACTTTGCTAATGCCCGCCAGACTGTGGAAGACTCGCCTTGCTCGCGTCGAGACTTCCAGCACATGCGTTCGGATAGAGCTCCGAACCTCCAAGTGTACGCCAAGGTACCTTAGGTGATTCGACGCTTGAATCGTGGTTCCGTCGACCTCTACACGTGGTTGCCTCTTAAGACAACCTCTCAACATCACCAAGCTAGACTTGCTGACGGAGAGCGTAAGCTTCTTCTGAAGGCACCACTGTAGGGTTTCCTTTGCCACGTTCGTGCACCGAGTCTCTAGTTCCCTTCTATTGTCTGCGCATACCAAAACTAGGATATCGTCTGCGTAAGCGATAGGCATGCAGTCCCTATTGCTTTCTAGCGTCTGCAAGAGTTCATCGAACACAAGGTTCCACAGACACGGTCCAAGGACCGAGCCTTGCGGGCAGCCCTTGGTTACGATTTTTGACACACTTGCAAACTTCGAAAGTATCGAAACCTTGCGGTCGGCGAAGTAGCTCTTCAATAGCTTGAAGAGACCTACAGGGCAACCGCGGAGGTTAAGCTCGCGGAGGACCGCGGGCCACCAGAGGTTGTCAAATGCGCCCGATATGTCGAACGTGACTGCTGCCACGTATCGACACTCAGCGGCTTCCACCCGTTCCCGCACAGCCTTTATCGCATTGTCAGTTCCGAGTCCTTTACGGAAACCGAACTGATTCGCAGATGCGCGGGCGTGCTGGATTACGGGCTTCAGCTCATCAAGCATTAACCTTTCGAGTAGCTTTCCGGCAACAGGGAGTAGGCAGATTGGTCTATACGACTTAGCATCGGATTTATCTTTATCGTCACTCTTTAGGATAGTTCTCATTGACCCATGTTTCCAGACCTCGGGGAAGATTCCTTCAGAGAAGCACTGATTGTAAGTGCTAACGAAGATGTCCGGAACGACCAGTACCGCCCGTCTTAGCACCTCAACCTCAACCCCGTCAGGGCCGGGCGCCTTTCTTTTTGCCAATCTCCTCGTTATCGCGAGGAGTTTGTCGGTAGAAATGATCTGTTCGGTCGCTATATCGGTGGCGGCGTGTTCGTCCAGCTCTACGTCTTCGTCTGTCCTCTGGGCCTCCCTTCTGGTCTGGCGATGCCCGTCGTTTTCATTTGCATCGTCTACGTTGTCATCAGGTGACAACGCATATAACATAGCGCGAGCGGTCGATGTCCAGTCTTTGGTATTACCTGTATTCGTTCTGAGGGCCCTCAAGGGCTCTTCGCGTCGTAACCGACCGAGAGCGCTCCTAAAAGGGATCCCCCAGGGGTTGGCGTTGCCCGCCTTCCCAACCAGGTCCCGCCAACTGGCCATTCTCGCCGCCTTCAGGGCTTTTTTCAAGTCTCGCCTCTTCTGCTTATAGGTATCCCGTAGGACTGCCTTAGCGTCAAGGTTTTGACTCTTCTGGAGTTTTCTCCTGGCCCTGTATGCCTCTCGCTTCATCTTTTCAATCTCACGATTCCACCCAGGTGTCGCTCTCGGACGCCATGTACGTTTCGGTATCGCTGACTGGCTCGCTGCTATCATGCAGCTTTGAAGCTGTCTAGCGCGATCTTCTGCCGTAGTACCTGACTGCTTTGTGCAGCTCAAGCCGGCTTGTTGCCCTTGTGCGGCAATCACGCTGTCAAACTTCTGCCAGTCCGCCCGTCTCGTATCATACCGTTCGCTATATACAGGGGGTCGTGCGGGAGCATCGTCATTCCATTGTATTGTCACCTCGATCGGCCTATGGTCGCTGGATGTGTGATCTCTCACTCTCCAGCTTTTTACCAAGCGCGCTGCGCTAGGCGTTGCGAAGGTGACGTCAATGTAGGAGCTACTTCCGCCCGAATTTCCCCTGTACGTTGCCTGTTGTGTGGGATCGTTTAAAACGACGAGCCCTCGTCTGGTTAAGAACTCCTCCAATTTTGCGCCTCTAGAGTTTCGTCTATCATTCTGGTTTCGCCGACTTATGGTCGGCGCCCAGGGGGGCGCGTGGGCGTTACAATCGACCGCAAAGAGGATTCGCTCCCCTTTTAACGTGTCGACGATTGCCTCGAGCTTTTCAATACCGGTCTTAATGACGTAAGCGTACTGAAAATATGCTGAGACAAAGTATAATCTACCTCTCGGTCCCGTCAACTCAACCACAACGGTATGGGAGTCGCAGAGATGTTCCAGTTTGAGCATGGTGTACGCCCCTCCTCTGCAGAATATCGCAGCTTGCGCTTTGACGCCCGCGCCTTCTGCAGACACTATAGTCGTGCGAGTCCCCACTCCTGCCACTTTACCCCGGTAGCTGTAAGGCTCCTGGGCAAGGATGACGTCGGCTTTGCCTTCGTCAATGAGCTTTGCGACTTCGCACGCCACCGTATTTGAGCGTTGCATGTTCAACTGTGTTATTCTCATCGACCTACTAGCCATAATCCGTTCTAGCTATACGCCATTTTACGGCCGCACGGTACGCCGGGCACATACGACTACGCGCAGAATGTGCAGGGGTTGGTTTCCCTTCCCTCTTGCAATTCGCGCACTTAGCCGTTGCTTTTCTATCCGGGCATTCGAGGATTCCGTGTCCCTCACCAGCGCAGTGCTCGCAGATTCGTGTTCTCTTACAGCGTTTCGCTATATGACCGTACTGCTGGCACTGATAACATCTAGTGACTTCTACGTAATCCTGTACGCCGTGGGATTTCCACCCTACGTACGCTCTACGTTCGCTCAATAGCGTTCTCCTGAGTTCCGGGCCGACCTCCACGACCCACTGCGCCTTCGGAGCATCTCGTCTTCCTACTTTGTAGCAGGCTCGGACGGTGCTTTCTGTCGCGCCGGCGTTTTGCACCTTTAGTGCAGCCTCTAGTTCCTGAGCAGTGATCTCCTTTGGTACACTTGCGATTTTCACCCTAGGGTTTTCACCCAGACACCTCTCGGCTCGAAGCCCGGACTTGCCGAGCTCCTTAGAGTCGATGAGCATCTGCGCGTCCTTCGGAGCAGCGGTCTCCACCATGAGCTCACAGCCCCCGTATTTTCTGACAGATTTAATTCTAATCCCCGTCCTGTTCGGATTGACTGCTGAGTACAACCTAAGTTGCGCCTCCGCAGTTGTCTCTATACGGGAACCTTTGGTGGGCATGATCTTGACCCCACTAATCGCAGGTGCGGCCCGCTTGAGTTTCTCGACTTTCCGCAGCTGTCTCGGTTCCTTGGCTTTCGCTTTCGGTTCCGATGTTCTGCACGGCCCCAACTCGTGGGTCCGGGGCGCGGGTTGTCGAGCCACTTCAGCGTAGCTCAGGGCACTGCGTCTAGTTACTAGTGCCGTAGGCCCATTTGCTTCGTATATATCTAGCTTACCCGCGAGCCTCGAGTTCTGAGCTTGGAGGTCACGTATGATCTCCAGGTACTCATCTACATCTCTCAGCACTTCGCTGGCAGCTAGCTTGCTTATCTTATTGCTGGCTTTATTGAGCGTGGCTCGGAGCTTCTGTGTAGCGACCTTTTCGCGCGCACTTATGGCGCCGATAGTCGCTTGGGTCGCGTCCACATCATGGTTGGCCTGGGCCTCCCGATGGGGGATCGCTTCCTCACAGGTAACTCTTTCGCCACGAGGCTCCGATTCTGAGGCGTCCGGTCGAGCTCTTCCCTCACAAGGGTTAACCTTCTCTTCCTTCTGCCTCCGCTCTGCCCTCTCTTTCCGGGTGGTTCGCGCTTGTGCAGGTTGCCCCCACGCGCGATCACGCCCTTTCTCAGAGGTCAGACTTTCCTCTTTGCCCTGTATATAACCGCCAGTGGGCTTTAGCCTTAGAGCTTCCAGGTGAATCACAAGACTTTTGTTCTTCCCTTTCTGCTCTTTCAGCGTTATCCCCTTCTTCGCCTTTGCGCTTTGCTTTGGTCTCTTCTGGGTACGTCGCACGCGGGCTTCTCGCCCCGGCGACGTTGTCCCATCAGAGAAATATTCTCCTTTTTCTACATGTGCTCCTAATTTCTTTCTCGTCGTCTGGGAGCGACGCACAGGAGTTTTACGCCCCGGCGTCAGAGCTCGCCCATCAGACGTTTCGCGCTCTAAGGTCCTCTGGGAGCGACGCGTCCGAGCAGTTCGCGCGTGCGTCCTTAATATCCCTTCGGGCATTAGTATAATTTTACCAGTTTCACCACTTTCGTCTTTGTTTTTATTGTTTAGCTTGCTCATATTCATCCCACGAGTAACGGGGAAACAGTCAGTCACCCCCGGCAGAGCCCCTTACCGGGGGAAGGCTTATTAAAACCGGAGGTCGCCTGTTATCCGGAGTTCGCATATTAGCGTCCGAGTACTCATTTGTGAGGCTCCCTCTCGAACATTCAGCCATGGGCATATGCTGTTCCACCTTTGGCTTCGGGGCTTTTTATAGAGGTTGTCACCTCGCGGACCGTGTCCCTCGTTCAACCATAGCTTCGCAGGCATTCCCCTGATGCGCCTTTCAGAGGTCGTTGTCGCGAAGTGGTTGTTTACGATTTATAATCAGTATGGAGCGGCGCTCACTCGACCGATTTGCCTTGGTTAGGGTCTGGTCATTTCATGACGGATCCTCAAGGTCTTTCCCCATTGATTCCCTGCCCAGGCTAGGCCGTGATGGTTCGCTGCGTGGTAACAGACGCCGTCAGGTACCGTTGCCTATCTGTTTATAAGCTGTCCGTGGACAGTTGAGGATTCCAACTCTGTACGTATTGGGCTAGGCTCCACCTTCCTGGTTCTGCCCTCCGTCATTTCCCAATGCGACGACCGTAGCAAGCTACGGATCGCCTGCTTTGTTTTGGAACCCTCCACCCGCCCCCGCGTCGTCAGTCCCCAGACCCACTTTGGTCTATGTCGTTTGACACACGGGATTGACTTCGCTAATACGCACATCCACCCACTTAGTAGCTAAGCAGCGACTTCGGAAGCGACCGGTTCTAACCGACCGACTCAGAGCCGACGCATGTCTCACATACGGGAACCTTGACACCGCAAGCGCGCGGGACACTTCATAGCCTTGCGACGTGCAAGTCTCTTCATCCTGGGTCCTCGTGAGGTCAGTGACTACTCGACAATGCACGCCGTAGCCCCCGACACGTCGCCGCTTGTTGTGCTACAAGTAAAGCGGATTCTGCGTTTGTATTTCTAGGCTCCACCTTCCTGGTTAAGCCCTCCGTCATTTCCCAATACGACGACCGTAGCAAGCCACGGATCGCTTAGTTTTATTTCAAATCCCAATTTGAGTTTCTAGGCTCCACCTTCCTGGTTAAGCCCTCCGTCATTTCCCATTACAACGACCGTAGCAAGCTACGGATCGCTTAGTTTTATTTCAGATCCCTCTATCCCCGCGCCGACAATCCCCAGACCCACTTTGGTCTATGTCCAGCCATTTTTGGCATGTGTACATGGGATTGACTTCGCTATTACGCTCGTCCACCCACATGGAGCGGATTCTGCGTTTAAGTCCTCACGAGCGATACAACTCCGGACAGCTTCCAATCTTTCCCTTGGGTAAATCTGCGACTTGAGGAGTCGCTAGATTTGTTGCATCTCGCATTTTAATCATCCCCGACAGTGCTTGGCACCACCGGGTAAATGACAATACGCCCCGACGGGATCCATGTCGCCGGAGCAATCCGTGGTTTAGCCCCGGACAACCGTTCCCCGGGCAGATAGCCAGTGTCAGCCAATTAAGGACTGTTTATCACTGGTACGTGTGCTTCCCAAAAAACCCGACGGGTGTCGGACCGTCCAGGAGTAGAACCTCGTTTAAAACCCCACGACAGATCAACCCTGAACAACTACTGCTCTCTCCCTTGGGTAAATCAGCGACTTGAGGAGTCACTAGATTTGTTGCATCTCGCATTTTAATCATCCCCGACAATGCTTAGCACCACCGGGTAGATGACAATACGCCCCGACAGGATCCATGTTGCTGGGGTAATCCTTGGATTAGTCCCAGGCAACTGTTCCCCGGGCAGATAGCCAGTGTCAGCCAATTAAGGACTGTTTATCACTGGTACGTGTGCTTCCCAAAAACCCGACGGGCGCCAGACTGTTCAGGAGTAGAATCCGTCGTCTTCCCATGCCATTACTAGGCGACATGGTTTTCGTAGATAGTAGGCAGTGAGTAGTCGGCCGATTGGTCCTGCCCTACCCACTCCCGGACTCGCTCTTAGCCGCCGAAAGGTATCTCACCGTAAACGATGTGACCCCCTCGCCGTTGCCCGCCCTCGACCACTTTGGAGGTGACGAGTGTACTTCCTACATTAAGGTGCCAGGACATGCTGTCCGTGTAGCGATGTCTATCTGGCTAGCTGTAGTCCGTCCCGTAGAGCCGCCCCGTCTCTACGGGCGCCCGAGGGCAGAGATCTCGACAGCTGTTCTACCAAGGAAGAGGTGGAGGCCGCCGTAAAGCAGACCCTCCAAGGGTATACCGGACCGTTGCAGGTCACTCTGACCCGGCCGAATTCACGGGAGCAGGTTTCTGCTATCATCACTGCTGATGAGACAGGTGCCAAAATCCTGTTACAAGCGGCCCATATTAAAATCGGATGGGTCAGCTGTAGTATTCGAAGACGAGTGGACGTACCCAGGTGTTTCAAATGCCTGGGATACGGCCACCAAAGCATAAAGTGCAATGGCCCGGATAGGAGTAAGGCCTGCTACCGGTGCGGGGCAGAGGGGCATAGGGGTGCAAGTTGTGATGCTACCCCTGTGTGTTTCCTCTGCCCGGACGTAGAAGGCAAGCCGGAGACGCGCCGTCATGTTGCAGGATCGGGCCAATGTGGGATATTCCGCAAGGCCCTTGCACAGGCCAAGCAATAATGGCGGTCGTCCTACAAGGGAATTTAAACAGGAGCAGGGTGGCCGATGATCTGCTGGGCCAGATTTGTCTCGAGAAGGCCGCCGATATTGTCCTTATCAGCGAGCAATATCGGGATAGAGAATGGCCAAACTGGTACTCGGACACCCTCGGCACGGCGGCAATTTGGATCCCGGACCGACGACGCTTTCGTGTCGTCGATCACGGCGCGGGCAGCGGCTTCGTCTGGGCGAGGAGCGCTGATGTTACTTGCTGCTACCTCACCCCGAACGAGCGAATCGCTGACTTCCAGGCCAAACTTGATGGCCTGGAAGACGCTGTCCGCGCCATGGAGGGCGAGTGGATAGTAGCCGGAGACTTTAATGCCAAAGCCCTGGAGTGGGGTGAGCGCTGGCCGGACTCCCGGGGTGGACGTGTACTGGACATGGCGTCCAGACTCGGGCTGGTTGTGTTAAACACCGGCTCGACGCCCACCTTTCGGAGGCCGGGGTACAGGGAGACTATCATTGATATCTCCCTGGCGACCGAAAACCTGATGCCACGAGTCGAGGACTGGACGTTGATCGAGGACTACACAGCCAGCGATCACCAATATATCACGTACCGCGTACGCGATGTAACCCCAGCCCGGACCAGAACATCACAAGGCCCCGCCAGATGGAACGTCGACAAGATGAACCCCCAGAAGCTGTCTCCGGCCCTATTATGCGGCCAACGAGCCCTCGGGGACATGCCTCTCCCAGCGGGCGCTGAACAGATTGTGGACCTAGTGATGACCCACCTCCATCAGGCTTGCAGGGAAGCCGTGCCGAAAAGGAAAACACGTGGAACGAGACGTCCCGTGTACTGGTGGACGGACGAAATCGCGGAGCTGAGGCGGGAGTGTCTTCGCGCTAGAAGACTCTCCCTTAGAGTCAGACGCCGCGACACCGACGCAGCTCCGAGCACGGCCGCCTACAAAGCGGCGCGAAAAGTGCTCAGACGAACCATCCAGAAGAGCAAGCACCGATGCTGGAAGAAGCTTGGAGAGGACCTAAACGAAGATCCATGGGGACTAGGGTACAAAATGGTCCTTCGCAAGTTGGGGGCGTTTGCAGAAAGCGCCCCCACAGATGCGGAGATTATCGGCCCTATAGTCGATGCCCTATTCCCCGATCACCCCAATCTACTGCGCCGCCCTCGAACATCTCAGGAGACACCGCCGCCCTTCTTTACAGAGGAAGAGCTTAGGTGCGCGGTGCGGTCCCTCAAGAATAAGAAGGCACCAGGACCTGATGGTCTACCAGCAGAGGTGCTTAAAGCCGCAGTTGAAGGACATCCAGCGCTCTTCCTGAAAATGTACAACGCCTGCCTGCAAGCGGGGATCTTCCCTCTCCGCTGGAAGCAGGCACGGCTTGTATTGATTGCGAAGGGCAAAGGGGGACCTGTAGACAGCCCATCGTCTTACAGGCCCCTGTGCATGCTAGACACGGCCGGCAAGCTCCTGGAGAAGCTTCTCCGACCTCGTCTCCATGCGGCAATCCGAGACGCCGGAGACCTCTCCGAAAGGCAGTACGGCTTCCGGAAAGGGAGGTCGACGATCCACGCTATCCAGGAGGTAGTCGAGGCAGCCAGAGGTACAGAGCGGGGGAACCTTTTCTCCCGCCCTGTCTGTCTGCTGGTCACGCTGGATGTGAAGAACGCCTTCAACTCGGTGCGGTGGAGCGATGCTTTGAGCGCGCTGGAGCGGGATTTCAGAGTCCCCAAATATCTGTTCTGGATATTGGAGGATTACCTGAAAGACCACTCCTTGGTGTACACCACCGCGAATGGCCCGATTAGTCGGAAGATAACGGCAGGGGCAGCCCAGGGCTCCATGCTGGGTCCCGACATTTGGAATGTCACCTATGACGGGATTCTACGTATGGAGATGCCCGAGGGCCCTTTCCTGGTTGGATATGCGGATGATATTGCCGCCGTAATCATCGCGAGAAGCGTTGAGGCGGCACAGAAGCTGCTCAACCAGGTTATGCGTCGAGTCCGCTCCTGGATGGACGACCACGGCTTGGAGCTAGCGCTGGCTAAAACCGAGATCGTGCTGCTCACCAAGAAGCGTATCCCGCTTTTGCGGGATATGCAGGTGGGTGCGGCGACGGTCCGGACAAAGGCGTCTGTAAAGTACATGGGGGTGAGCCTTGACTCGAGGCTCACCTTCAGGGAAGAAATTAGATCGAGAGCGGATAAGGCGGCTGCGGTGACGACGTTGTTGAGTAGGGTCATGGCCAACATCACGGCCCCCGACCCTGCAAACGCCGTCTCTTGTTACGCACCGCCGAGTCCATAATGCTCTACGGCGCCGAAGTCTGGGCCGGTGCACTCCGATATGAAATATATCGGAAGCGCATAGCCGGAGTGCAACGGAGAGGGGCCCTCCGTATCGCTTGCTCCTACCGTACGGTCTCGGAGCCAGCGGCGCTAGTGATAGCTGGGGTCATGCCCATTGACCTCCTCGCTCAAGAGCGGATGTCCGCCCACCAGGATTTTCCTGGAGAGGAGGACAGGGAAAAGAAGAAGGAGCTTGCCAGAGCCCGCAGCATGCGAGCCTGGCAAGAACGGTGGGATAGGGACCCGCGGGCCAGGTGGACAGCGAGACTCATACCTCGTTTGGACATCTGGGTAAACCGTCAGCACGGTGAGGTTAATTTCTACCTCACCCAAATGCTGACGGGGCACGGGTATTTCCGGGCCTACCTCAGTAAAATGGGGAAGGTACCGGACCCGGGCTGTTTATCCTGCGGGCCCCAAAGAGACGACGCCCTCCATACTTTCTTCGAGTGCGAAGAGTGCGAAGTATGGAGAGCTCCACTAGAAAGGAGATATGGGAGAATAACCCCGGAGAACATCGTCGGGGATATGCTCCAAAATGAGGAGGCTTGGGCGCAGGTAGCCACCTTTGCGAAGGTGGTCCTCCGCCACAAGAAAAGAATCATGGAGGAGGAACGGGCCCCATAGGGGGCCCCAAGCATAAAGGCGTCACCCTGAAGTAATGCGAAAGCGGTTCCGGGGTGTCGCCTGGTGTAATTAGGAGGAGGTTTTAGTGGGTAGGCCCGAAAGGGGAGTCCCACACTGGCAGGGGGATATTTCATTTTTTTTCCTAGCCCCCTGTCGTGCGTAAAAAGCATTTCCCTCCTCATTAAAAAAAAAATTATTATTTTGGCTATAATACATAAGTTGTGATCATGACTTATTTTCATTTTTCCATTGGAATTTGCCTAGTAAAAACGATATATAACCCAATCTGTTACGTCGTAACATTAGTGTTAAGGTTAAGACATCGAAGGTTTCATTTCACTTGGTATGTCATAACCATTTATGCGCCCTCTATGTATGTCCAGTTTTTGTTTATAATCATTCATTTGTTAAGTTGTTTACAAACAGTAAATAAAAATCATAAAACTATTTCCGTGCCATTAATTTATCGCGGAAAGTGCGTCGATAATCGAAGGAGAATTCAAAATTTGAATTCTTAAATCGCGCACACGAGTTAACATTTGATTTCTTTATGCGCCCTTGTATGAGGATGATTTCTGTTATATGACTGATTCACTTCAATTTCTTTATGCGCCCTTGTATGAGGGTGATTTCTGTTATATGACTGATTCACTTCAATTTCTTCTCCGCGAGATTGTTTATTCAAAAAGTTTATTAATTCTATAAAAGTGGGCATGTCATCATTTTCTAATGTTCGTTCCCAAACTCTACGAGTATTTTTATCTAATTTTCTGCTTATTATGTAAACTAACATAGCATCCCAATGTTCGACTGGTAACCGTAATGATTTTAATGCATTTACGTGTAATTGCGCTCTTTCTGATAAGGTACGTAAATTCGATGGAGAATCGCGAGAAAATTCTGATAAATCTAATAACCCCTTTATATGTGCTTGCGCAATTTGACGTGGTCTATTGCAACGCTTTTGCAATAAGTCCCAAGCTGCAAAATAATTCTCTTCCGACGCGTTGAGTGTTAATAATATTGAAGCAACTTCTCCTTTAAGACAATTTTTTAAATGATGAAATTTTTGTACTGCCGGGAGATCATTATTTTCGTGTACTAAAGATTTGAACGTGTCATGGAAACTACACCATTCAATAGGGTTGCCATCAAAGGATTGAATTTGAATAGTAGGTAATATAGTATTAATTTGTCGTACCGTAACAGAATTCGCTGAAGTTGACGCTTGAGAAGGTGATTGAATGGGAATATGTTTGGAATTTATTTCGCGCAAATGTTTATTAATTAATTTGGCACACTTATAATATTCTTCTTCAAATTGTGACCGTTCTCCTTCGTCAACCTCTTCTGCTAATTCTTCCAAATTTGATTGTACTTCAAAAAATGAACTATTAATTTCTTCTAATTTGGATCTCCTTAATTGAAGATCGTCTACATCCTTTTGATTATCTGACTCTAAGAAATTGATTAATCTGGTTAATTGGCTCTTGATTGCCCCACGGTTTCTGATTAATGATTTTTGATTCATTATTTATAATTGAAAACGAGCGATTAATAGTTGGGAAGAAAATGTTTTAAACTGATAAGATGATTCGCTTTCTGACTTACAACCTTCTGAATCTCTGAAACCTTTGAATCTCGATGTCGTCGGCTGCTCTTTTGTATATGTCCAAACTGGCTACTCTCCTGTAGGTGTCCAAACTGGCTGCTCCCCTGTAGGTGTCCAAACTGGCTGCTCCCCTGTAGGTGTCCAAACTGGCTGCTCCCCTGTAGGTGTCCAAACTGGCTGCTCCCCTGTAGGTGTCCAAACTGGCTGCTCCCCTGTAGGTGTCCAATGTGGCTGCTCCCCTCTAGGTGTCCAACGTGGCTGCAGCTTGGGACTTATTGCAAAAGCGTTGCAATAGACCACGTCAAATTGCGCAAGCACATATAAAGGGGTTATTAGATTTATCAGAATTTTCTCGCGATTCTCCATCGAATTTACGTACCTTATCAGAAAGAGCGCAATTACACGTAAATGCATTAAAATCATTACGGTTACCAGTCGAACATTGGGATGCTATGTTAGTTTACATAATAAGCAGAAAATTAGATAAAAATACTCGTAGAGTTTGGGAACGAACATTAGAAAATGATGACATGCCCACTTTTACAGAATTAATAAACTTTTTGAATAAACAATCTCGCGGAGAAGAAATTGAAGTGAATCAGTCATATAACAGAAATCACCCTCATACAAGGGCGCATAAAGAAATGGAAGTTAATCAGTCATACAACAGAAATCATCCTCATACAAGGGCGCATAAAGAAATGGAAGTTAATCAATCATTTAATAGAAATCATCCTCAAGCAAGGGCGCATATAGGAACCACATATCAAGAGTGTCCCATATGCAACCAAAACCATATGATTTATGGTTGTAAACAATTTTCATCATATTCAATTCGCGAACGCACAGATGCAGTAAAGAAAGCGCGACTGTGTTTCAATTGTTTAAAGGGCAATCATTTAATTAATAAATGTTTATCCAGAGGTTGTAAGATATGCAATAAAAAACACAACACGTTATTACATATGAATTCAGCAAGTAGGAATATAGAAAATAAGGAAAATAATTCAAAAACTGTAACAAGTCAATCAAATCCCCAGCCAGAAACAAGTGCATTATTATCAGCAACAGAATCAGAGGTTTTTCTTGGAACAGCCGTTGTAAAAATCTTAGACAAACATAATCATGAACATAATTGTAGAATTTTATTAGATAGTGGATCTCAAACGCATTTTATAACCGAAAGGTTAGCGGAACGGTTAGGTTTAGAAAAACAAAGCATGAACATACCCTTTTCAGGTATAGGACAGGTAAAAACAACTGCCAAATACAAGGTTTCAACTAAATTAATATCACGAACCTCAGGGTTTTCTTCTGAATTAGAATTCATAGCATTACCGACAATTACCGGACTTTTACCAACAAGGCAATTAAACAAACAATCATTTTCGATACCTAAAAATATAACCCTGGCCGATCCAGAGTTTTTCAAAAGCAGAGAAATAGACTGTTTGATCGGAAATACCCTTTTTTATAAGTTATTAAGTGTCGGTCAAATCAAATTACAAAATGCATTGTTACTACAAAAGACATTATTAGGTTGGATTGTCACAGGTGAGCTGAGTATGCCGGTAATTAATTCTTACGTAAATACTAACTGCTGTCATGTAACAACATCATTAGAAATTCAACTTAGTAAATTTTGGGAAGTCGAGAAAATACCATTTAAAAAACACCTAACAGACGAGGAACAAATCTGTGAAGAACATTTTTGCAAAAACATCCGTCGTAACGAAGACGGTAGGTATATAGTTAGTCTACCGTTTAACGAGAAAAAGAATCGAATCGGAGATTCACACAAAATTGCACTAAAACGATTTTATTCCCTAGAAAGGAAATTGAGTTCAAATCAAAATTTAAAAAATCAATATGTGGAATTTCTTAGAGAATATATAGATCTAGGTCACATGACAGACATTACACACACAGACAAAATAAATGAAGGTTTTTATTTACCACATCATGCGGTAATGAAAGAGTCAAGTTTAACTACCAAGATTAGAGTTGTTTTTGACGGTTCTGCGAAAACTTCTACGAACATATCACTTAACGATACGTTAATGACAGGACCGACAATACAGGACGATCTAGTGTCAATCATCATTCGGTTTCGGTTACACACTTATGTATTGACGGCAGACATTGAAAAAATGTTTAGGCAAATAATAGTAGCACCCCCAGATGCAAATTATCAAAAAATACTTTGGCGCGAACGTGATTCCGAACCGATCCGAACTTATCGATTAAATACTGTCACATATGGAACCACTTCAGCTCCTTTTCTTGCGGTACGATGTTTAAAACAATTAGCGGAAGATGAAAGAACACATTATAAATTAGCTACTTCAGTTCTCGAGCAGGACTTTTATATGGATGACTTGATTACAGGAACAGATAGTTTAAAAGAAGCAGTAGAGTTAAAAAAGCAATTGATTGAGTTGTTACATTCAGCAGGATTTAACCTAAGAAAATGGTCATCCAATGACTTTAATATCATTAAAGATCTTGAATCATCTTCATCAACAGAACATTTTTATTTAGATTCTAATCAATCAAAGAAGGTACTGGGAATTAAATGGGATTCAATTGCAGATAACATTTATTATTTCTTAGAACTATTTCCGGAGAAAGAACATTTAACAAAAAGAATCATTTTATCACAAATAGCTCAATTGTTTGATCCTTTGGGATTATTAGGTCCAGTAATAACATGTGCAAAGATAATAATGCAGGAATTGTGGAAGGCGAAATTAGAATGGGACGAGTCAGTTCCACAAACTTTATACAGTTCATGGGTAAACTTAAAGAATCAACTACCGATTTTAAATAACTTCAGAGTTAAACGAAAGATATCTATAGACAACACAATCGAATATCAATTGCATGGGTTTTGTGACGCGAGTGAAAGGGCCTATGGCGCCTGCATTTATTTAAGAACTACAAACAAAAATAAGCATCATAATGTTCAATTAGTGTGCTCTAAATCAAGAATAACACCTATCAAAAGTATTTCCATTCCTCGTTTGGAGTTATGTGCAGCATTACTGTTAGCAAAACTATATAAATCTATTTGTTCAGCATTAAAGTTAAATTATACGAACATAAGGTTCTGGTCCGATTCGACAGTTACATTACATTGGATAAAAACATCTCCACATCTCTTAAAGACTTTCATCGCAAATCGTGTATCAGAAATACAAACAATCACAAATCAAAATGATTGGTACCATGTGTCAACAATTCATAATCCCGCAGATTTGATTTCGCGAGGTCAAACTCCGTCCGCATTTATTCTGACAACAGAATTATGGTTAAACGGGCCATCTTGGCTATCAGAACCTGAAGAAAATTGGATAGTGTCACCAATATCTTTCATTGAAATTCCAGAGAAACGTACCAAAGTAACATTAGTTAGTAATCAGTCTCAGGAAGACATATTCAATAGGTTTTCATCTATCAGCGCCATTAATCGGTTTGTAGTTTATTGTTTGCGTTGGCTTAAAAACAGAAATGAAACCAACAAATCTAAAGGCGAACTTAGTGCCACGGAAATTGAGAAGGCACATTTGCACATAATTAAGTTAATACAGTTGCAAGCATTTTCAACGGAACTAAAACAGTTAAATGCCCACAAACCGTTAGACAAAAAAAGCAAAATTCTATCTTTAAATCCATTTATAGATGACAAAGGGATACTACGAGTAGGAGGTAGATTAAAACATTCTCAACTAAACTATTCACAAAAACATCCTATACTTCTACCACGTTCTCATCATATAACGAAATTAATTTTAATTAACGCTCATTTGAGAAACTGGCATTCGGGAGTTCAAGCGACATTAAATATCATTAGATACAAATACTGGCCTATCGATGGCAAAAACACAATTAGAAATATTGTCCATAATTGCATTCGTTGTTGCAAAACAAATCCAAAATCAACCACCTATGTCATGGGTAACTTACCCAAAGATCGAATTGTACAAACGCGACCATTTGAAAATGTCGGAGTAGATTATTGTGGACCCTTTTTTATAAAGGAGAAAAAATTAAGAAATAGGAATAAAGTAAAGTCCTATATAGCAGTTTTTGTTTGTTTCGCCACTAAGGCAGTTCATTTCGAATTAGTAACCGACTTGACAGCCGAAAGTTGTTTGGCAGCATTCAAAAGGTTCTTTGCTAGAAGAGGATTGGCAAAAAACATATACTCGGATAATGCAAGCAATTTTATTGGAACCAAAAATGAACTATTAAAATTAAATCAATTCCTACTATCAGACGAATACAACAATAACTTCAAACATACCTTAGCAACAATTGGTATCAACTGGCACTTTTCACCACCTCGTTCACCGCACTTCGGTGGCTTATGGGAAGCTGGTGTAAAATCCTTGAAGGGGCATCTATACCGAACAATCAGCGATTATTTATTTACTTATGAACAGTTAAATACCTCTATAATTGAAATAGAGGCTATTCTAAATTCACGACCTTACCCCCGCTCACTTCCTGATAGGTGATTCGTTTACAAACCTTCCTGAAGGGGACTTTCGGAAAATTTCCGTCAATAAGCTATCGTTATGGCAACATATTCAGAAGGTGAAACACCATTTTTGGACTCGATGGCATAAAGAGTACCTCCATCAGTTACAAAATCGCAATAAATGGCATCAGGGAAATTCCGATGGAATCAAGGTGGGAAATTTAGTAACCATCAAGGAAGAAAATCTACCACCGATGCATTGGAGTCTCGGCCGTATCGTCGATCTTCACCCAGGAGAAGACAACATTGTGCGTGTTGTGACCGTGAAAACTGCCAACGGCATATACAAGCGTAGTGTAAAACGGTTGTGTCCTTCCGATAAATTGTGAAAACAATAACTGATCTCATTCATTAGTGTCATATTTAGTTTAAGGAAATTTACACATTTATACATTTTGCATTTTTTACATTCATATCTTCACATTTTCACGTGTAAACTTCACATTTTTAGAAACGTTTTCTATTTTGTATATAAGCAATATTAATGGAATATCGAACACTTTTTAATTCCATTTATATGGTTCTAATTGTACATTTTTGAACAGTTGTTCAAAGGGGGCGGCATGTTACGTCGTAACATTAGTGTTAAGGTTAAGACATCGAAGGTTTCATTTCACTTGGTATGTCATAACCATTTATGCGCCCTCTATGTATGTCCAGTTTTTGTTTATAATTATTCATTTGTTAAGTTGTTTACAAACAGTAAATAAAAATCATAAAACTATTTCCGTGCCATTAATTTATCGCGGAAAGTGCGTCGATAATCGAAGGAGAATTCAAAATTTGAATTCTTAAATCGCGCACACGAGTTAACACAATCAAATAAAATTTTAATACACGTAAATCTCACAGTAATCCGTTTCAGATTGAAACTTTCCTAAAATCCAAGTTTAGGTAAAAAGAAAAGATACTTTTCAAAAAGTATCAATTTAAAATGACGGCGCCACTGTTTAAACACCGTTTAAATATTGAAAATTGCAAAAAAATGAGTTTTTTAAAGGTATTAAAGAACACATATAACAGGAAGCATTAAAGTTTTTTTCCTTATAGCTGCTTGAAAAAGACTTCATTCTAGACCTGCTAAGAAAAAAATATAAAGGATTTATTTAAATAATTGCAAAACAAACCATCGAAATTTGAATTTACAATGAACAAAGAAAAAAAACATAAATTATTTGGAAACTTGCACAGAAATTTGACTTTTACTAACCTTAAGATTCTCTTAACATTCGGTTGAAAAATATTAATTAGTTTATGAATTATTCTATTTGTTTATTAAAAAGTGTATTTTTGTAACCTAAAAAACGCGGTTGTTGCTGCCATAGTAGATAGTAGAAAATTACGAGGAAAACAAATATCAAAACGAAGTTAACATAGATTTATTTCTTGTAGTGTTATTAACGAAAAACTTTGTAACGAAGTAAATTTTTCGGGGCCGCAGCGGCAGAGAAGTCTGTGGCAAATTAAATTTTCCTGCTCGTATCAACCTTGAAAACTGTTAAACTGGACAAATATCTAGCAGACAACTATACCGACCGAGAGAGTAAATGGGCAAGTGACCACCATTGGGAGTAAAAATTTAAAATTTCCTTTCTACCTCCGCTTTACAAGGTGACGCATTGACACGAGCGAAAGGCGACCCGTATGTTATCAGTGATCGATGATCAGTTATCAGTTACCAGTTATTTCGCATGTGCTCCATAGTTTCAAGTATCCGAGTAAACCGAAAACCGTGGTGAGTATTGAAGGCAAGTGAACCTGTATATTTTCCCGCCACTCCGAACTATTACCGACCGACCGTAAAGATTTCTATGTGTTAATGCCGACTTGCCGTTCCGAATACCGCATCAACCGATTACACGCGAATCAAAACGCGAATCTGCCGCAATCTACCGTTTTCTAAGCGTTGGTAAAAACCGTATCGCGAGTCGCAAAAACAGATCCGCGAATCCGCCGTTAGTTAGATAAACCCCGCACGATCGCTTATAGCCGTAATAGTTTAGTTTTTGCTTCGCATTACTTTCTATTTCTCTTTTCTCTACAATGTTGACCACTCTCCGCTTATATCTGCTTATCTCGCCTGCAAGTTTCCGTGTTGAGTATTAGCCCGCATCACCGTTTAATTATTAATTCTAATTGTTAATAGGCCGTTCTCCTTTAGCTAGCTGTGTTTCGTTAGATGAAACTGTGTGTGAATTATACATCATTAATATGTTGTTATTTCCGTAATTTCATTGTACATATGTGAAGATCATGACCGCCTAATGTAAAAACATTGTTTTTATCTTTCTCCGCACCGAAATGTAAACACCGATTAGTTTTTCTTTTATTTGTCTTCGCCTGCCATGTACCGTAACAGTGTTGCCGAGGTTTATTCGAAATAAACTTAATTAAGTATTTTCTCAAATCCTGTTTATTTTCACGAACTGCCTGGAATTTTCTCCTGAGTAAAACTGCCCGGACCTTCAGACAGCAAAGTCTATAAAAACTGGCGCCCGAGAAAACTCCGTAACTCCAAAACTCCGAAAAATCCGAAAAACCGAAACACCAGCGCCAATTTCAAAGTTGACAACCTTTCCAAAGGCCTAGGATTCTCGTCGTGCCGCCGACGAAATCAAAAGGGCGAGAAAGGTCGTCACAACTTTATAAACAAATTAGACAATTTTTCAAACTCCATTTTAGGGGGGAGAATCTTTGAAATTTAAATTTCCAATCGAATATTTTGAAAATATAGATCAAGGCGAAAAAAATGAGCTCTTATAAATTTTTCTACTATGGCAGCAACAATAACGTTTTTTAGGTTGCAAAAATACACTTTTTAATAAACAAATAGAATAATTCATAAACTAATTAATATTTTTCAACCAAATGTTAAGAGAATCTTAAGGATATTAAAAGACAACTTTCTGTGCAAGTTTTCCAAATAATTTATAGTTCTTTTTCTTTGTTTATTGTAAATTCAAATTTCGATGGTTTTTTGCAATTATTGAAATAAATCCTTTATATTTTTTCTTCTTAGCAGGTCTAGAATTAAGTCTTTTTCAAGCAGCTATAAGAAAAAAATCTTTAATACTCCCCGTTATGTGTTTTTTTAATACAGTTAAAAAAATTAATTTTTTTTACAATTTTCACCATTTTAAACGATATTTAAACAATGACGCCGTCATTTTAAACTGATACCTTTTGAAAAATATCTTTTCCTTTTACCTAAACTTGGATTTTGAGAAGGTTTCAACCTGAAACGGTTACTTTGCGCTTTTTTTTTAATTGATTGGGCTAATAGTGATGTATACCAAACTGCAAAAACCATACACAAACGGTTACACGTATTTTCCGTCTCCAAGTGAAAATAACAATGCAAAGAAAAGACAGGTTTAGATATACTTAGTTGGTTGTTCTAATGTATCTCCCAATTTAAGAATTTACGATAAATTGAACTTTAATTGAAGGTTATTATACCTAACCATATATTTAAACATATTTTTCCATTCTTGTCCCATGCTGCGCCAGACCAGTTTGAAAGGGTAAGATAAGGTGGAAGGCGAATATTAAGAACTTTTTTCGTTCCGGATATGTTATAACGTCGGTCTAGTGTTATCATTGTGGATTTCTGTTAAAAAAGAGGAAAATCGATAACTAGCAATAGTCCTAATTCTAAAAAATCCCTTCAATTGTTATTGCACTTCGTATGTTTCTAATTTCATACTATTTCTCCCACTATAAACGAAACCAAACTGGGATTAAGGGCATTTCATACACCTAGTGATTTGAATAACACCGAAATGAGCAATAAATGGGCTCTTATATGTATATCGAGAGAACATATATTCACATATAAAACTGGAGGCGATGTGAACCATCCTATTGTGAATTTCCTGTGCAGAATCTTATATGACTGTTGCTATAGCATTGATTCTATAGAGAATATATTCAGATTCAGCTAATTTACATTTGGTATCCTCATGGTAAACATTAGCTTTAAACTCTAAAATTCCTTTCAGGATTACCTTACCTGCCAAGTGCCAAGGCCGATCGCGGGGATCTTCTCCCCGTTCCTCAGTTCAAACTTCAATTCCTCCTCACAAAATGCCCCCGGGACTAACGCGCCCAGCAAAAACAAAAGCTTGATATGCATGTTCCGTAGGTTCGTAAAAGACTGAACGTGACCTTAGAATTTGGATTAATCACGAACGATTTTAAATTAATCGCCTGAGGGGTTATCGAGTCATGATGTCGATTGCTCGGCGCGAAGGAAATAACCAGTCGTTATATTCGAATTATTTAATTTAATTGAGCGCGGAATGTCGGCGAGTAATAGCATGAATGTTTAATAAACTATAGGACAAATATGATTATTATGTACGTTTGAATGCACGCCCATAATGGTCTATTATCCTTCCATATCTTAATTTGTTTGTAAATTACTTGTGATGGGTTCTTTAACTTCATTGAACTGTATATTAACGGGAAAGGACGTAACGTGACGTGCATGACACAGAGGTAATAGAATGAGAACGCATGAGTGTTTAGTATATGTAAATTTGTTTTCAGTGTTATTACGTATTTAAATGCATATATTTTGAGTGATATTTTATATACCTTTCTTCTTCTTCTTCTTCTTCATGTGCCTTGCCCGGTCCTCCGGACGTTGGCGATTACTGTGGAGAGTGCTTCTCTATCTACTGCCAATCTGAAAAGCTCACTAGCTTCATGAACTCCCGTCCACTGTCTGATGTTTCTCAGCCACGACATCTGTCTTCTACCGACACCTCCTTTTCCTTCTATTTTTCCGTTGAGTATGAGTTGTAGAAGGCGGTATTTTTCTCCACGCAATACGTGGCTCAGATAGGCAATTTTGCGACATTTTATTGTTGTTATCAATTGTCGGTCTGTTCTGGCTCTTTGCAAGACTTCTTCGTTGGTCAGCAGGTCGGTCCAAGGAATCCGCAGCATCCTTCGATGAATCCACATCTCTAATGCCTCCAAACTATTAAACAGTACTGCCTTTAAGGTCCAGCTTCCACCCCATAGAGGAGGACCGATCAAATGTAACATCTCACCATGCGTTGTCGTAGCTTAAGATTGAAATCATTATTACAGAACAGAGATTTCATTCTTTTGAACGTCGTTCTTGCCACTTCTATACGTGCTTTGATCTCGATGTCAGGATCTAAGTTTTCCGTGATTATACTGCCCGAGTACTTGAACCGGCTTACCCGCTCAATCAACCAGCCGTTGAGACTCAGTCGAGCATTCTGCTGTCCTTCTCGGCTGAATACCATAAATTTAGTCTTGCTGACGTTGATGTTTAGACCCTGCTCCACTCCAGCTGCATTTACTTTATCAACTAACTGTTGGAGACCCTCCATGCTATCACAGAAAATCAGGGTATCATCTGCGTATCTAATTGTGTTCAGGAGGACGCCGTGGACTTTCACTCCATATGTGTTTCCTCTAAAGCTTCCTTAAAGATTTTATCTGAATATAGGTTAAATAAGAGGGGTGAGAGGATACAGCCCTGCAGAAATCATTTTCGAATTTCCACGCTAGACGTTCTCAGCTATTCCGTCCGAACTTCGGCATTCTGTCCCCAATAGAGATTCTCAATTATCATAATATCCTTGCGGTACAGTTGAGTCTGGCTAGTATTTGCATCAGCTTTGAGTGGCGAACACTGTCGAAGGCCTTTTCATAGTCGATGAAGCAGGCGAATATATCTTTTCGTTGATCTCTGCATTTTTGAAGTAGGACATTGATTCCAAAAAGAGCCTCTCGTGTTCCGAACGCATTTCTGAATCCCAACTGAGCGTCGTCCAGATCAAACTCGCAGTTCCCCCGTATCCTGGCCTGAATAATTCGCAGAAAAGTCTTCAACAGGTGGCTCATCAGGCTAATTAGTCGATAGTCTCCGCAAGTTTTAGGATGCCTCTTTTTGGGGATTGTCACAAATGTTGAATTTAGCCAGTCCTCTGGTATTACTCCGGTGTCGTCAATTGCGTTGAATAATTTTGTAATTTGTCCGATGTTATCACCGTCAATAAGTTTCAGGACTTCTGTTGGGATTCCATCAGGGCCAGGGGATTTTTTGTTTTGAGCCGAATAAATAGCACGAACTACCTCTGCCTGTAGTATTTCCGGACCGTCCCTGGCATCCTGGGTAACCAGTAACGGTGGTAACGGTCGTTAAATAGATTCCCTATGTATTGCTCCCAGGTGTTTTTCACTTCTTCTTCATTAATAATGGGCTGATTTGATTCGTCGTAAAGTGTCGGAGTCTGTTGTTTCTTATATGTTCCAGCTACCTCTTTGACTTTTTGTGCATTTGGGTTATGTTGTGCCTACTTTCCAGTTCTTCTATTTCTCTGCATTTCTCCCTCATTCACTGTTCCTTGGCTACTTTGATTTCTGATTTTATCTCTTTATTTATCTGGTTATATTTTTCCTTATTGTTCTTAGAAAGTCTTCGTTTCTCCATCAAAGTTAATATGTTGTCAGTCATCCATTTTCTTCTCTTGACTCTCTTTGATGGCCGCAGGTTCTTGGAACATACACTGGTCAAAATACGTTTTAACTCCCCACAGAGTGGTTGCACTTCTGTATTACGTTTGACTGTCACTTTGGATAGCTCACTGTTGAGTTCTTGTCGCATAGTTTCGTTCATCTCGGGATTTTCCAATTTTGCAGTATCTAGTGGCGTGTTTTTTAGTTTGCGTTTAATGACTGAGTTTTAGCTTTAGGTCTGCCATTAATGTGACATGGTCAGAGCAAACGTCCGCTCCCGGGTAGGTTGTTACGCGCCTTACGCAATTTCTGAAGCGCTTATTTATCAATATATAATCTATTTGGTTTCTTACAGGTTCTTGTGCATTGTTTTCGGCAGGCGATATCCACGTATATAGGCGCCTCCTGGGGAGTTAAACCAAGTGTTCATAACAGCTAAGTCTTTTTCTTGGCAGAAATCAAACAGTCTGTCGCCTCTGTGGTTGCTCTCTCCGAATCCAAAATTGCCCACCAAGTGTAATCGACGTCCTTGACCGATCTTGGCATTGTAGTCACCGATTATCAAGTTGACGTTATCATTACCAAGCTCTCCAAGAACCTTGCCGAGCAAGTCGTATAGCTTTTCAATATCATCATCATACTTCTTATCTGCTGTTGGTACATACAACTGTATTATGTTCATGTTGAACGGTTGGCCCTCTAATTGTAGCAGCATCACCCTGTCGGAGATTGGTGTATAACTTATGACGCAGCTGTCGTAGGTAGTAGAAACAAATATGCCTACACCATTTCGGTGGTGTTGATCTTGAGGGTCACTTCCTGAGTAGTAGAGGGTGCCATGTCCGTTTCGGCATTTTCCTGAGCCTGGCCAGCGTATTTCACTAACTTCAAGAATATCAATTCTCAGTCGCTGCGCCTCCATTATAACATTGTCAAACTTACCAGCCGTGTAAAGGCTTCTTACATTCCACGTGGCAATTCGAAGTTTTGACTTTACTATGTTGAACCGGGAGATTCTTCGCACCCCTCGCCCGGGACTAGGGGCCGTATTGCTTTGTTTCCTCTCCATAGTAATGTCCTAGGAATTAGTTAGTGCGGTAGTTTTCCGTTGCTTTCCACACCGCAGTGTTGTGGCCGTTCTGTTGTTTCAACTCCGCCCACAAGTATTCAGTTCTAAGCCTTGTCTATATCCTTTATCTTCAGCCTTAGCCTGATGCTGGTGCTGCTGCTGCACAACACCAGGTGCTTCTATACTATCCCTAGAAGCGGGGATGCCATTTGCGCCGGATCCTCCAACCTGAAGTCCTTCTTCTCCGCGTTCACCGCCGGTGTGGTCTTCACCCGTATCCCTGAGCAAGGGGAGCGCGGTATACCCCGCGATAGTGGGTCCCCAGCAGAACTTAGCCACCCACTTGAGCAGTGGGGCCCATCCCCGCGACGTGGACGTGCCTGCTGAGAGTTACCTAAGTGGATTCAGAGAAAGTAACTCTAGTTTCCCTTAGGCCGGGTCAATGTCCATGTATGGTTCCATGAACAAAGGCTATATACCTTTAATACAGTTAAATGCGTACCTAACTATCAAAGCGTTATTTGTGTATTTGCTGTGTAATTAAAATACATATTTGTCGAATATTATAACTACATTGCTTCGCTTGCATTCACTTAGAAACAAATATTTCCCTTAAATGAAGCATGCAGAAACTCAATGCGATGCGAGCGTTTGTTTGTTGTACAAACTGATTAGTATTATGTTATCCGGGTTTCTATGAGCTGCCATTTCTTGGAAGTTCTAACGACTAAATGATTTTGGTTACATTGTCTGCTTTCCTGGTTTTTCATTGGCCACTATTTCAAAACTGAATTTTTTTTGAGGTAGGTGAAAGTTTCATATCCATTACATTATAGATTTTCATGAAGCATAAAAGAGAAGCGATGGATAGTGTACTAAGTTGCCCGCCATTTTACCACTGGAATTTTTGAAGTAATATACGTATAAAACAAAATTACCACCAAGTGCTTATTATGCATTGGTAGTAATAAATCTTACAACAGATAATCAAACGCCACTATAATTTTTTTAACTCATGTTCAAATAAGTATATATCCTACTGGTTGTTTTATGAAACGAATGATTTAAATTTTGTATTAATTTTATTATTTAATTTATAGAAAATGTAAGATATTACAATGTATTATTATTGTTATTTATTAATTTTTTAACTCTAGCTATCTTAAATATTTGCATTGAATTTTGAATACCTAAAATTAATTCAAAAATATCTTTTGTACAAAACCGATCTGATATGATATCGAATAGGAAGCTCACAAAAGTAACTGCAAAAACTTGATTCGAATTCCATCGCAATTACTGCCGTTGGAGGAAATAGGAAAGTTATTTCAAAAGAAAAGGTATTGTAATTAATGTTTTAAAACTTAGATTATTAATAGCATTCTCTTGCGTGTATTTACAATACAAGGTAATAATACATATCGTATGAGAAATGCGATCCTTATTAACCTGATGCGGACACTAAAAAAAGCGAGGGGGCATAGTAGTGGACTGTATGGGTTTGTTTTGCGTCCGTCACCACCGATTAAACATTGCTCGCTACCACTAATACACTTTACTACTACCTAATACACTTTACTACTTTACTACTTGGCTACTACCAAGTACTTTCTGGAGTCTGTATCAGAGTACTGAGTTCAGAGTTTACTTCTGAGAGTGAAGACTTTCCTCTACGCTTGTCTATTCCGTACTGTAGGGAAGTGCAACTAGTATAGAAAAAAGTGGCATTCAAGTCAGCCATTTTCATAGCAGTAGAACGAAAAATTTGAGAGTACGAACACAAGTCGAAGTTACGAAGAATTGTACATTCTCGCGTCGATAGCCAAGATGATCGCAGCGAAATTAGAACCACGTGCTAACCTCAAAACAGTCCAAAGATACCAGTGCAGGTATTTAGAGTTATTATATGTTTTTCAATCTCAAGTTGACGATTCCGATTCGATTCGATTCGAGAACGATTCCTCCGCAGATATTCATGAAATAAGCTCAAAGTAAATCAATCCGAGTCCACTGATTGTACTTAACTTCTATCAATTAATGAAGATTTAAAAGAAATCGCTACTAAGGCATACAGTAAATCCAGCAAAGGTCCCTATGAAGTTTAAGTTACCAGCAGCGATGGCCATAACATTGGCAATCAATCCCTATCAAAAATAGTAAAGTTTATATATCATATGAACCTCAGTAACGTCCTCTCTACTGATAGAAAGGGAAAAAATAAAATAAGCGTTAGATTTGCCAATGTGCAACCAGCTAATCAATTTGTTATTAACAAAAACCTCGGAAACCTTACCCTACACCTGTAAATTCGTGGCCAGGGGAGTCGACCCTGACCTTTCTACAGATGAATTATTGGCTTCCATCAAGATCCCAGCCCTGCTTCAGGCAAAAATTTTGTCTATCAAAATACTTTCCACCGGAGATAGAAAATCCAAAGTTCCTAAATATATCCCAATCCCCTCAATTGTCTGTACGATAACGGGAACCTCTTTCTCAAAGGAAATTAAAGTTTATGGGCTATCACACAGAACATCGGTATTTATTAGCCCAGTCATCCAATGCGCATCATGCCTCTTTTACGGACATACAAAGTCTCAATGTCGAAGCAAACCCAAGTGTTCTAAATGTACAAAGGAACGACATGACAGCCCTTGTGAAAAGTGCTACTTCTAATGTAACTCTTCGGAGCACTTTTCAACTCAAAAAAATACTCTATGGCTGTGGATAATAACTCCTATGCTGAAGCTGTTCTGCTATTCCCCAGAAAACCCAGAAATCAAAGGCAGTCCGAATTTTCATCACTCCCAGAGGACTTCCCCCCACTTCCGAACTCCTCACAGGACCTAGTCGTCCAGGCCCATCAAAGGAGATACATTTCTCCACCTTCCCAGGTCCATGGACCTTCACTGCCTTCCTTGTAGGCGAAAAAAAATTGATGAAAATCCAGAAAATGAAATTGAAATCCCAGCTTACCCTTCTCCCAATAAGACATCGGTGGGTAACATCAATATGTTACCTACCCCTCCCCATCAATCTGATGCAATCCTGCATCAGATCTATCAGGACTCGTTCGCAAAGGAGCTAATCAATTATATTGGGAGTATAAAACAATCTCATTTTAATTCCAGTCAATTAAAACAATTCATTAAAGATATTAATGAGACCTTCAAAGATAACAATGATTCAATGGAACATTAATGGACTGAAAGGCAATCTCCTCGAACTTAAAATCATTATTAACAATCTTACCCCCAATATTATTATGCTCAATGAAACACATTTAACTTAACCATTCCACTTCCATATCAACAACTATTCCTACAGCCGACAAGATAGATGTGATGGATTCGGAGGGGTAATCACGCTGGTAAAAAACACTCGGCAATATGAAATCATTACGCTTAACACATCAGGTTTCTCTGATTACACCCAAGTTATTCCCATCCGTATCCCATCGTTATCAATTTCGGTCATTAACGTTTATAATCCTCCACAAATCAATACAGACAAGATAGACTGGGAAACCACGACATCATCAATACCAGAACCATTCATCATCATGGGAGATTTTAACAAACATAATATGTCATGGGGTTCCTATAAGAATAATCACAATGGGCGCATTATTATGGACTCACTTAACACTAGCACTCTTGAACAACGGGGAACCAACAAGGAAGAGACAGTTCAACGGTCCTACATCAATATTAGACCTCACTATATCCTCTAATTCTATCTCTTCTAGATGGAGGGTCCTTAATGAATATCTATCTAGCGACCATTTCCCTACCATATGCGAGTATTATCCCCCTGGGAAGTTTACCTCATCAACTTGTGGCTGTCATCAAAAGAGCATATGAGGCATCTATTCCGCAACTTCACACTCCTGGACGAACTAGTAAAGCCAACAAAAATTACATTCCTTGGTGGGATGAAGAGTGTAAAGAAGCATTCCTAGAGAGAAGAACTCAGTGGCCTAAATGCAAACAATGCCCAAACATAGAAAATTTCATTAACCTTAAGAAAAGCATTGCATTAACAAGGAGACCATTTAAAATTATGAGGCGAAAATCTTTTAGATTATTCTGTGAATCCTTAAGCAGGGAGTCCCATTATCAATGCAAACAATGCAAAACTCTTTCTTCCCCTCTCCAATCGTAGACGCACTTATTCGATCCATTGGGTCAGCAAATCCACGGATCCCTATCCCACAGTTCAACGTCCCAAAAGCGGGATATAGCTCGTATACATGAACATGAGTTAATCCATGCCATATCCTCAAAAAAAAAAAAGGATTCAGCATCAAGCCTGGACGAAATAACATATTCTATGATATATAATCTCCCTGCAAAGGCAAGAAGAATCCTCCTGAACGTATTTAATCATATCCTCACATCTGGGGACATCCCGTTAGAATGGAAAGAAGTACTACTTATTCCTATACTTAAGCCAAGTAAATAGTTAAATCAGAGCGATTCCTACAGGCCGATAGCCTTATCCTCATGCCCATCCAAAATTTACCAAACCACCCTTAAAAACAGACTGGAATGGTTTTGTGAGCATAATAACATCCCCCCCCCTATCAAATAGGATTCCGGAAAGGAAAAGAATGCTATGATACCCTTGCACTATTTAATCGATTCATACAAGCTAGTAACTCAAAGGGAACATAAACACTAGCAGTGTTTTTGGATTCTCAGGAAACGAAAAAGCCGATCAGCTGGCCGTCAACTCAATGTCCCGGATACGTTTCACCCTGATACCCAAGATATCACGATCATATTTAAAAGAAATCATTTAGAAAAATTTCGCAGTCAATGGAGGTCACTTCAAGCAATACGATGGTAGGCATTATTCTGGATGAATTCCCCTCTCATCCCTGGTTCTCTTGCGTTCCAAATAGTAGGGGAGCCCAAGCGGGGATTTTGGGTTTTACTTAAGCGCGACAGAAAAACATAAGGAAAGAAGCCTTGCACCTTGTTATGAACCACCATCATATATGAACCCTTAATGTAAAGGGGTGCGTCTAGGGCAGCCGATCAGATTAGTAAAAAAAAAACGACCCTTGAATTAACTCGAGCTCGTCAGATTAACACAAGGTAAGTTGATTACATGCAGAAAAGTGTAGATTTCAATATTCTGACGATTTGACCATGACGTAAGAAAATAAGCGAGTCACGAGTTTGCAAAAAAAAAAACGTCACCTGGAAGTATTCGAGCGCGGTTAAATTTTTTTTCATTTTGAAGGAAATCATGTAAGAATTACGGATATAATATAATCTGCCGGTTTCTTTGCGGTAAAACAGCTAAAATTATCAATAATTAGAGCTACGGCAACATGTATTACGAACGCAATACATTGCGTGCTTATGGAGAAATGCCCACTATCGAACTGCCACTAAGATGTCACCAACAGATTTCGGGTGGAAAAATGTGGATGGCAAGTTGGAGATGACTTGGTTTGTTGGGAATCAACTACCAGAAGCATATGAAGATATTGTCATAACACCTGACATTTTAGGGGATACTCCGGATTCAAGTATGTTTTCTTTTTAATACACTACTAATATCATGAAATAAATGCAATATTGTCAAGTATCATAACCATTTCTGATTACAGATATGCAAGATGTAGATGATTAAATTAATTCGAACTCCGACATGAGGATGATTCATCTGATGATGAAGATTAAAAAAATCCTGCTTCCTTTTACCATTAAACTATTTTCTTATAAATGAATGGTGAAGGTTTACACATATATTCATATATTTTATATATTATTTTCTGTTTGTTGTAATTCCATTAAGTAATGAAAAAAAATAAAAATTATTTTTTAAACTGTCAGAACAATGGAATTCCTCTACATAATTGTCAGATTTTAGGTCAGCACAACAAGGACATCAAGCTGAAACGTCTGTATAAAAATCTGACGAGCTTGAGTATTTCAAGGTCACGATTTTTTTTTACATGATCAAAAATCGGCCATGAGTTCTGGTCGCGTCCAAATCGTCAGTCTTTTGAAAATAATACCTTTTACAGTTCACTTGAAATTCCTTTTGAATATCTGATACGCTCGAATAATTTTTTTTTTTAATTTTCAACCCCGTCATACGGCCACCCCCACCTTGTAAGCCGGCAGATAAATATTTTTTCGTTATCAGAAGCACGTAGGGCGTATACGATATTAATGTCTGACTCGCTCTAGTATTTCTATGTAACAATTTTTTTTAACATTTTTGAAAATTTGTACACACTTACCCCCGCAGTGAAAGTGCATATATCATATAAACTTTTTTTCTTTTTAGTATCTAAGCTTCACAATTTAATAGGTTCCCGCAACGCTTGAATAACTTCCCATATAGCCTCTTGGGCTCCCCTACTAAAATAATCGCAAAAGATTCTCCTCGACTATCAATAGACTCATGTCAGAACATTGTCTGTCCCTCAACACCTGTTTAGAATTGGCCTTAGAGACGATCCATATTGCGAATGTGAACATCTTGGTACGATAAATCATATCCTGCTGGAATGCCCAATCAACTCTAGGGGTAACAAAAATACACTTTATTCAGAATTAGCGGCCTGGGTGGAACTCCCATTCTCAATAATTATAGCACTTATGGAAAAGAATGTCCATGTGCTGGCAGTTATTTATAGGCACGTTTGCAAGTTCAACATCCTAATATAATTAAAACTTTAGTCGCTTTGCTTCCCTGCTATGTTAGTCTCGTGATGGAAGCATGTGGAAGAAAAAAATATTACTTTCTCTCTCTCTGCTTTTGTTCTTTCTATCCTGCTTAATAACCTTACCTTATCTAATCCTACTTTGGTATTGCTTTATTAGTTCGCTTGAAAATGCATGCTATTAGAAACACTTTACTAACCTAATTCGCTCTTTCACTACAGCACGTTCGACACTGCGAGAATTAATCATATCTCAGTACATAACCAGGAATTCATTGTATGACTTCGAGTCAGACAAGGCTAGAATTCAACAAAGAAATCAATGAAAGGATGAGAAATTAAGCGCACTGATTCTGGGTTAATGGCCTAAGTAGTCGAGCCCAATACCGCCCAACGAAGAAGAAGAAGACGATTTGTATTTTCATGTGTTGTGTGATATTGCGTGGTTATGTATCTCCGTCTGTGGCCTTCTTCGACGAGCAGAAAGGCACACAGTTACTTTAACTATTTATTTCACAGTAAACTACAATGCAATCGCTAATTTTCAGGTAAGAAATGGCGTGGGTCGTCGAGCACGGCAGTCAAGCATTCGTTGTGGTTGTCGTCATTTCTCTGTCCTGCGTTTTCTCCCTAACAGCAGTCCTGCCAACCGATTTGGTGCGGATGGCCGTTATGTTCTGTGAATTCGCCACAGGGCTCCCCCCCCCCGTGAGGAACACCCAGGTTTTGAGCGGCTCCGTTGGCGGATACTAAACAGCAGGCGGTCGGCGTATGTATGTTCTTCGAGCAGCTGATATGACGCGGGAATATATGCTGGTTTAAGTCTATCCATGGAGACTCGTTGGAGAACATTCTGGACATCGACTGTGAGGAACTTATCCTGTGGTTCCAATATTTTGAACGGGCGTGTACGATACGAAGGTATAAGCGGGGGCTTCACTTTGTCTGTACGGATGAGCACATGCATCGTCGTCTGCAGGTCCAGGTGGACGTAGGCTGTACGGGCTGAGCGGTTGCTTGTTGGTACAGGACGTAATGCTCCCATGGTCTCACGCAACCGTTGAACAAATTGGTGTTCGTCGGGTACAGCCGTGCTAGGAGTAAGTAGCTGTCCCGGGAGGCGGACTGCGACTCGAGTGCGGTCATCTTGGACCGCACAATAGCGAGGTCATTCGCTATTCGGAAGTACGATCCGTTGGAGGTGTAGAGAGCTGGCAGGATCTTGCAGGACCTGTTGTAGACCCTCGTCTGTAGTCTGGGCTTCAGCTAGCCGGTCAAAGTCGATGGCGATTGGCGCCGCAAGGGCATCTACTTCAGGTCACGAGAGATAGTCCGCCACGATGTTTTCTGCACCCTGGGACATGTCGGATGTCGATCGAGAATTGACCAATGAATTCCAGCTGGCGAATCTGTCGAGATGATTGGCGGTCGTGGCGCCGTTGGAAGGCGTATGTCATCGGCTTGTGGTCGGTATATATTGTGAACTGCCTGCCCTCGAGAAAGTGGCGGAAATGGTGGATGCCATTGAATATAGCCAACAGCTCTCGGCCGTAAGTACTATAGTTACGTTGCGTCTTGGATAGTTTATTTGAGAAGAAAGCAATGGGCTGCAGATGTTTATTGACAAGTTGCTGTAACACTTCGCCGATTGCGGTATCCGAGGCATCAACTGACATGCTTAACGGGGCATGCGGTGCTTGGCAAACCATTTCAGTAGTAGCAGCCAGGAGTTCTTTAACTCGGATGAAGGCGCCCATTGCGTCTGGGGATAAACTGAGTTCCTGCTGCTTCCTCTTTTGATGAGACAACAGCTCGGTTAGTGACATGCGCTCAGCTGCATCCCCTGGGAGCCAATGCCGAGAGAAGTTGACCATCCCCATAAAAGGACGTAGCTGTCCGTATGTTGTGGGTTGTGTGAAGCTGCGGATTGCGCTGACTTTGGCTGGCAAGGGTCTTACACCCATTGAGGAGACTGTGACTCCCAAGTAGTTGACTTCTCCCAATTGATTTGAAGCCTGCTTGTGTTCAGAATTCGGAGGACTGATGCCAAGTGCTATTCGTGTTCTGTCTCTGTTGATGAGGCTACCAGAATGTCGTCGATGTAAACATATACAAAGGGACATTCCCGGAACAGGTGATCGAGATACCGCTGCAACGTCTGGGCGGCGTTACGCAGGCCGAAGGGCATGCGCAGAAATTCATATAAACCAACGGATGTGATCACCGCCGTCTTCTGTACATCTTTTGGATGGACTGGGATTTGGTAGAAGGCGCGTACCAGGCGATGGTAGAGAAATTTGCTTGCCAAGTAGCTGGTTCATGAAGTCCTGGATATGTGGCACTGGATAATGATCCAGTGCCAGATCCAGGACTGATGATAAGGATCAGGTTGTTGAATTCGGCTCGTGCAGCTTGCAGGCGATCTGGCGGAAGCCTTCGTGGCTTGGAAAATACGGGGGAACCTTGGGTGTTGATGTAGTGGAGAACTCTACCAGGGCATATGATGCTACCTGGGATGGCTGGACTCACCAGACGCTTGTTTCGCATGTCTACAGTGATGCCATAGTGTGTAAGAAAGTCAGCGCCCAGTATGGCGGTGGTGACGTCTGCAACTGCGAAGGTCCATGTGACTGGTTCGCTAAGGCCGAGATTCAATAGCAGTTGTTTCTGTCCGTACCAGTAACAGTGCAAATCCTACGTGGCAGCACACTTAAGTCGGCTCCAGTGTCTATGAGGAATTGGAGTTGGAGAGCTTTATCTGTGACAAATAGACGACGTGGTGTATGCGAAGTAACAGTTGTCGCCACTACTGCGCCCTCTGGTCGTTTTCCGAGAAAGTACATGGAGGTCTGCACTTCTTTGCTTGAAGTCCAAATCTTCGATAATAATAGCAGTGTGCGTCGGGAGGTGAATTGCGCGGGATCGCTTGCGCTGATCGAGACTTTTAAGCTCTCTCATCTAAGCCTACTTTTTTGGATAGGGCGCTTACGTGGCCACTTAGTTCGTCTTGTCTATGGTAGACTTCTCTTCGTTGGACATAACCGAAAGGCTGGCACAACGTGTGTATGTATCGACCTTCTTAGCTACCTGCTCTAGGTCCCCGTCAAGAACAGATATGACCCCTTGGAGTTGGGGCGGTAGGCGATCGAGCCATAAGTTTTTTAGGACTTGTTTACTTATTACGTCGTCTGTGGACAGGGCTTGCATTCGGTGAAGAAGCTGTGTCGGTTTAAGGTCATCTTCATCAGCCGGTGGATTTTTTCGTCAGGACTGATGCCATACCTTTCCAGAAGTTGGGTTTTAGGTTCTCGTAAGCCTTGCCTTTCTCGGGTTTTCGTAATATGTCGGCTACCCGTGCGCCAGAACTCTTTAATGCCTACTCGGGCGATCATGACCTGGTCGTCGGTTTGGCGGGACACCGTGTCGGCCGGATCGTTCATGGCGGCGTTGGCTTTGTATGAATCTTCGAGACACTACACACGTGTTGGTTTGAGTTCGGGGTCACCAATGCAGCCTTCTTCGATGAGCAGAAAGGCACACAGTTAGTTTAACTATTTATTTAACACTAAACTACATTGCAATCGCTAGTTTTCAAGTAAAAATGGCGCGGGTCGTCGAGCACGACAATCAAGCACTCGTTGTGGTTGTCATCATTCTTCTGTCCTGCGTTTTCTCCCCACCAGCAGTCCTGCCAACCGATTTGGTGCGGACCGACGTTATGTTCTATAAATCCGCCATACGTCGTCCAAAAGAAGTCACTAATTTCGCAATCTTTGCGGTACGATAAGGTAACTGCCGCAATAATCCAGTTATATTCTAATATTTAGATTATTTGCTATTTAATTGCATTGAACTATTACGTTTGCCTCTTTAATATGTAAGGATGTCCGCTACATCAAGTGAGTCTGGTTACATTGGTCATATTAAATATTCTTGTAAATATTCATCTTGCAAAAATTTCTATTATACTAATATTGTCAGGAACGATTACATCAATCTCCATTTTCATCCATTTTCAGAGCGGCCAGGGTTATTAGAGCAATGGAAAAATATTTCTGGATAAGTCCTTCTATAAATTGTGATAATTTTTGAAGTGAAACTTTTTAGCGGACGTTGTATATTTTGGTGAGGTGGGATTCGAAAATCCGCGTAACGCTTAAATAAAGTGAGACGCTTTTTTCTCATTTCTCATTTCTCCTGAACACGTGGTGTGTTTTAGAGTATCTTTCTACGTGTTGGCTATGGAAGAAATTTTTATTAATTTTAAAAAGGACCTGCCGCACCAGGAATCGAACCAGACACTCCCGTGTGAGCAGCAAGAGCTCTATCCACCCACCCATCGCGCCTCTTGTGTATATATTATCTTGTGGATTATAAAGTTTATACATCAAAATTTGTTAATTTATGCAAGGGACGGTTCAGCACGGCTCGATGAAAATTTTCATGAAATCCCAATGGTAATGAGCGGAGATTTCAACATTGATTTTTCCGATCAGAAGGCAGTACCATTGATAGATTTTCTGAAAGAAAAATTAGATTTTTCAAAAAGTCTGGGTTCCTTGGGGGAAGCGTGCCTGTACAGTTGGCACACATAAAATTTGTTATTGTTACATTGTTTAAAATTGGTTGATTAGCAAGTTGGTATCGAATTTTTTCAAAAGTTGTGGGTTTCTGGGAAAATAATGAAAATAAAGTTGTAGCACATAATTGTTTATTGGCCAATTATTTAAATTAATAATCATGAATGACTGAGCGTAAAAGTGTCATATTTGAGACGGTGAAATTTTTTGACATTCAAAATGATCTAAAATGGAAACAATCTTTTTCACAGCGAGTCACGACATTCTTTTTGGCCGATATACAACTCGTCAGAAAAAACAACATTTCGTGGGACAAACGCTGCAGGATTTTACAGGAGACAAATCAAAGATTTTGTTTCGTAATACAGGTTAGAAGGAACATTGATTTTCCAGAATTCTTCAATTTTTACTATATTTTTGAGAATACATGTTTTTTTTTTATTCCTTTTTGTAGAAATCTATTATCATGGATCAACGAGACTCAAACTTATTGACACATGATACAAACTCAGAGTTTGAGAACAATGATTGTGAGGAAGAAACGGCAGGAATGGCCATTGATAAAGAGATGATAGAGAGGAAAAGGAAGAAAGCAGAGTACAACAGAAAGTATAGGGCGAAAAAAAAATATAAATATACTCAATAACTTAAAAAATTTTGTTTTTTTCAATGTATGTCCTGTTTGTGTGCGGCTTATACCCAACGAAGTTTCACTTCAACCGTCTGGTCCAATGCAGAGCCAATTTTTTTCTATAGACGATTCTTTTAATTTTTAATCAGATACTGATAACACTGGAAAGAAAACTCTTATTTTAAGGGGACAGGCTATGTTGAAAATACATAAATCAACCCTAAATAAAGTTTCTAAGTTGAAGTCCAGGTTAAAAAAACGAAATCTACATTTGTCATTTATTCAAAACTTATTTTTAATGATATGTATGATATCGGATGAGTTTATCGAAAATAATTTAAATGTCGTGACAAAGTAACTTCTAAATGCTCAATTGCGTAATGTTAGTAGATGTTCCACTGGTAAGAGATGAATTATTGAGGATAAAGCTTTTGCATTGGATAGATATTTGAGAATTCATTTTCAGTTACCATCAATAAGAACTTTAAAATCTGTGTCTTCTATTCCATTGGCTTGTGGTGTGATCGATCCAGTTATGGATTGTTTAAAATCAGAGATAACTAATTTCGATGCAATGGATTGATTTGTACCTTATTTTCGATGAGATTTCATTAAGTCATGGTTTCTATTATGACCATAGTAAAAGTCAAATGATCGGTTTTGAAGATTTAGATACACTAGTTCGCAGCGAGAAGCATGCAAATAATGCATTAGTGTTTATGAATAGAGGTGTTAGAAAGCAATTCAAAACGACTGTAGCTTTTTACTTCACTCTGGATACTGTAAAGACCATCCAGTTGAAGCAGTTAATTGTTGATGTTGCTAAAGTTATGAATATTGGTTTCTGTGTTATTGTTACTGTTTGTAAGCAAAGTCCTACAAATAGGGGAACCATTTCTTTATTAACTAAAGGATATCCCGGCGAAAACCACATACCTTTTTCTTTTGTTGTTGAAAATGAAATGGTGGTAACAGTTTTTCATGTCCCTCATCATTTAAAAAGTACTCAAAATTCTCTTTTCAGGTGTAATATTCAGTTTGAGCCCAATAGACAAGCTTGTTTTCACCATATCAAATCTGCAAATAAGGCCGATCAGAATAGAACTTTCAAGTGTTTACCGAAACTCAAAGAAAATTACTTCAATTCATAGGACTCTTAATCCAAAATGAAGGTCACAATTTGTTCATTTATTTTTGTTATCTACTTGTTAATACTAACATATATAAATGTTTATGAACAAAAACCAATTGTTTTATTTCAATACACCAAGTTCATGTTCCTCGACAAAGTATAAGTGTAAAACGCTATAAGATTACAATATTTTGTTTATTATATTGTTTATACACTTATATTTTGTCGAGGAATAACTGTTTTTAATTTTAATTGGGAATGAGAGAGAGAGAGAGAAATGTGGTTTGAACTTTCCACCATAATTTAGTTCAGTGTTAGGGAACCAGACGGCGCATATGTCGCCACTTAATGCCATTCAAAATACAACGCCTTACATTTCCCTACCCTAAATGCTAAAAGCTAATAATAATAATATAATAATAAATCGCCTTTATTTTACATTGTAAATATTACAGTACAAATTTCACATTTGAGGAGGCGAAATATAACAAAGCTATTCCTACTTAACCTCCCTCACGTTAATACTTATTGTCGAAAGATACAAAAAACTATAATTACAGGTATTGGAGAGCAGTTAAGGGGATTAACACTTAAGCATTTAATTCAAATTAGACTGAATTTAATCTAACAAGTTTAATAAGTTTGGGATCGTCTTGCAAATTGATTCTGCGCATTTTAATGAAATAGGCCTTGTACATTTTTTTGAAATACTGGACAGTACGCGTTTTAAATTCTAGCGGTACTGAATTGAATATTCTGACAGCATTGTATGTAAAACTTTTTTGAAACCAGGCACGACAAAAGTAAGGCATTTCTAAAGTATTTAGGTTTCTGATATTTATTGAATGGGCATCACCCTTAAAATTTAATTTTTCTTTACGGTGAGGGGGAGTGGAGGTAAATATGATACGAAAACTTGTTGCACTCATATGATATTTAAACAAGCCTTCAAGTTTCAACCGTCCTAATTCATTCATTTTCACTGCAGTTCTGTCATATTTACGTAAGCCATATATAAATCTACAACAGTAGTTTTGAATTTTTTATAAACGATATTTAGTTGCTTCATATAAACAGGGGTAGTACAAAACGAGGCCATAATTTAATATAGATGGAACTAGGCTTTCACATAGTTTCTTTTTTAAATTAAAACTAAGAATGTGTCTATTTCTGTGCAGTTGTTTCAAAATAAGGTAGGATTTTTTTACCAAAATCGACACATGTTCTTCAAAACACAACCGCAGTCGAATATTATTCCTAGGCTTTTGAATTAAATATCATAACACTTCATTTATGAAGGTTAAGGCAAAGTTCGTGGGCTTGAGAATACGATTGGAGGGATTTGAGGTCGTAATTGATACAATTTTCTGCATGCTTTATTTGTCTTGGGTCAAAAGATGGCAAAAGTTGTGTATCATCGGCAAACGATTGTAAGGTACAGTTTTTAACATATTTTGTAATATCAGACACATAAATTAAATAAAGCAGGGGCCCCAGTATCGACCCTTGTGGAACTGCCGAGGTAGCGAGTGAGGGATCTGAACTTAAATCTTCAACTGTAACACTTTGTACTAATCATAAAGCCTATTGGAATAAAAACGTCCCTAATGGAAAGTTCGGTAATTATCTAGATTGATTCGAAAAAAACATTTTTCATTTTAAAATTTCTTCATTTATCCAGTGACAACAGGCAACGGAAATATTCCCTAATGTTAATGGAAGTGAGAGGTGACCTCTATTTCTGTAATGTATTTAAAAAAGCATTCATCAAAATTAGTTGTACGTAATTGTTATATACCACGAACACATGCTTTATTACATCAGTCTGGAAGAATCTGAAAAAAATCGTGGTCCACTTACTATTGGAAGCCATTGCAGATTTAAAAAGGTGTTACTAGGCGTTTCCTTTATGAGAAACCAATGACTGACGTAACATTGTCGCCCATAAAATTAAACAACACTTTTTGATTCAGTGAAAAGTGACCAATGCTAACTTCCGAGTTGTAACTATATTTTCTTCAGGTTGAAAAAAATGCAAACTTTATCCACGGAGTTCCCTTAATGAATACTCGATGAATGTAATGACGTATGAATGTTGGAGAGGGGATGGTAACCCATAGCAACTGATGTACACAAATCGTTTCCTTATGGAAATTTACATGGGGTACATTTTCAAGCAGCTGGTTCTCTATATAAATAAAATCTCTTAACTATAAACTGTATACAACATTAAACTTTGAAGTCTATAGTTTATTTATGATAAAAAAATTGTGTTTTATCATAAAAAAGTTTATGATAAAAAAGATTGTGTTTCTGATAAAAAATATACATGATTAACTGTGTACGACGATAGAAAACTTGATTTTTTTCGGAGGATTTTCTGAAATTCTACTGCCTTCAAATTAGGTGCCATTTGTCTAACGGTTTGACAATGACAATTTGTAAACCAATCAAAAACGAACACGTTACGAAAGAGATCAGGTCCTCTTTTCTTTATTCCTTGTCGTGCACATTTAATCATGTATCCTTTTGTGTCAGAAATAAACTAAGTATTTCAAAGTTTTCTATTTCATACACCCTATGGTTAAGAGATTTTATCTACATAGATAATTAATTACTTATGTGCCCTATGTAAATTCCTATAAAGAAACGATTTTTGTGTAGATATAGTTGCCATATGTTACCATCCCCTCTCCAAATGGATACGTCACACTTTCACCGCGTGTAACAATTGCCACTTGCCTTATCTACTCCTAATTTGTCTATGGTTCTGTGATCTCACATTAACATAACCTCACTTTAGGTGCCGGTTTTTGTTCTCTCACGTGTCTAAGGTATATGATTTGTGTGCGCGAAGTTTTGTTATTTATTGTTGGTTTCCGCCACAGGTCATTCTACAAATCTGTTTCCACAAATATCTTGGTTTCACACAATGGTTTCAATAGAGGAAGTATAGCCGACTTATCATGAACGATGTCAAGGCGATTACTTGCGATTGGTGTTTGCGAGAAGCACCAATGCAGACGATCGAGAAGAAGTTATGGCGCTTCTTGAAAGTAATTAGCGCAGAGGTGAGTGTACCTCATTTACTTCTTGTAGCTTTCTTACAGAATTATTACTGATGCTTTGCCTCATTATAGTATTTTACAAAGCGATCCCTCAACTTGTAATAGACATTTTTTTTTTAGGATCTGAACTTAACATCTCGCAGGAAGATTTGCAACAACTGTAAATCATGCTATAAGGAATGTTCGATATACATCTAGAGGTGTAAAACCCACCCGACTGCAATCAATGAGATACTATCTTACGAGATATCTCATCTCGTGGTATCTTATGAGATACTGTCATTCTACAGTATTAGGTGGAAATGTGATTGAATACCGAGCACTACCAGATTATTCTAATTTTCAGGATGACATTTTTCTTACATGTAGTAGTAGTAGTAGTTTATTCATATTAATACACACATGGTGTTCATACACATCAATATATATATATATATATATATATATATATATATATATATATATAGAGCTCCAAACTAGTAGTCAGGTAGGTAAACAATCATACAAATATTTTTACACTAAATCTGCAAAACATTTAAACAGTTAACGAATAGACTAATAATAACACAAAAATTGTAAAACAAAACGAGAGAAAAAAATTGCAATAGTAAAGATATTCCAATTAGAAATTAATTTTAATATATTACAAGTCAATTTCACAAGTCATATTTACAAATCAAATTGACTACTGAGGTACTCATCCAAGAAGTAAAAGGATCTACACAAAAGATATTTTTTTATAACCTCTTTAAATGGCTTTTCTGGAAGTTCCCGAATTCTAGTGGCAATATATTAAAAATTTTGCCCCGTAATAGCTGGTACCCCTACGAGTTCTCCCGTCTGTGATAACCAACAATAATGTCAGGCCTATGCCTAGTACCATAAGCGTGTATTTGACTTACTGTCACAGTATTCATTATATTTTTCTTAATATATAGCAAACAATTAAAAATGAATACACTTGCAAGTGTATTCCATGGAAGAGTACGTATATTATATTGATCAAAAACATGTCGACAGCTAGATCGAGCATTTAATCTGCCAATTATTCGAATACAATGTCGCTGTAGTTTAAAGATATGCATCGCGTGAAATGAGGGGCCCCATTCAAGTATTGCATAAGATAGGTTAGCTTGGAAGTAACCATGGTATGCTGAGAGTAGAGTCTTTTGGGATACAACTCTGGACAGGCTTCTAATTAGGTAAATAATTTTTGATATATTTAAGGACAGTTGAGAAATATGCTCTGACCAGTTTAGTTTACGGTCTAAAATAACTCCTAGAAATTTAACAGATTCATTGGAAGGTAAACTAATGCTAGTGTTTTTAAGAGAAAAAATTATGTTCTGAGTTTTTGATTGGTTAATACTCAGCTTGTTGGATGAGAACCAATCAAAAATACATTCTTGTGCACACAATACACTCTCTAGATTATCAGACGGATGAATTCTTTGCAAAGTCGTGGTATCATCTGCAAAGAGAATAAGATTTAAGTTGTCACTACAGTGGGGAATATCATTAATAAAAATTAAAAACTGCAGAGGACCCAATACAGAACCCTGCGGTACCCCACACTTTATAGGTTGTTTATTAGAACTTTTAAGATTAAGACTTTTATTATATCTAGCAATTTGAAACATCCCATATGTTTTCATTCAAGTGAAAAACCTTTTAAATGTTCTGCAATAAGGCTTTTGCTCAGTCTGGTACTTTGGTACTAGCATTTTGATTATTCACTCTGCAATAAGTCTTTTACTCTGTCTGGTACTTTAAAGAGACACATACAGATTCATACATGTGAAAGGCCTTTTAAATGTTCACTGTGTAATAACAATTTTAATCAGTCCGCCGCTTTGAAGCGTCACACATTCAGACAGTAGTTACAAAGCAGACGTTACAAAGCTTTCAAGTGTTCACACTGCAATAAGAGCTTTGTTGACTCTAGCAACTTGATGTATCATACACACATTCGTACGAGGGATACACCTTTTAAATGTTTCCTCTATAATATGTCTTTTGCTCAATCTAGCTGCTTGAAGCATCACATGCGCATTCATATAGGTGAAAAGCGTTTCAAAAGTTTGTTTTGCAATAAGACTGCTCACTCTAGTACTTTAGGAACTCACAAAAACATTCATAAAGTTGAAAAGCCTATTAAATGTTCACTATGTGATAAGACTTTTATAGTATCTAAGTATTTGAAGAATTACATGCGTGTTCATATAACTGAAAAGCCTTTTAAATGTTCAATCTATACTAAATCTCTTATTAAACCTAGTAATTTGGAGTCTCACATGCGCCTTCATACAGATAAAAACCTTTTAAATGTTCCCGCTGTAATAAGTATTTTACTCAGTGTAGTAGCGTGAAACGTCACTTGCACCTTCATACAAATGAAAAACCTTTTAAATGTTTGATCTATAATAAAATTTGTACTGTATTTAAGTATTTGAAGAGTCACATGCGAATTCATACATCTTAAAGAACTTTTAAATGTTTACTCCTTTACTTTTAAAATGAGATCTTAAATATGGCATCATTTTAACCACTCTGTCTACTCGCCCACGAGGCTTTGGTTTCTTTGAGAGCAGACACTCAGTGTCTGGCTATTGATGGCTCGAGACACCATCACATCATACAAGTAAATGGGATTCAATGGATTGAGACATAGAATTCCTCCTAAATGCTACCATTTACTTGTGTAACGCGACAATGTTTGGACACTGAGAATTCCATCTGAAAGGAGCCTTCAACGATTCAGTGAGAAATGAGTTAAGTACAAATTTTCAGTTTGTCACAAATATCTCATACACGTACCTACTTCGAATGTAATTGAATGTCATATCAATAACTCATTTTGTCATAACAGTATATGACTCATGTTAATTATAGGTAAGTAAAAGATCACTTCTAGTCTTGTTCATTTTATTAACTAAAAATAAATGGTTTATTACATAAACAGTGCTATAAGATTATAACACTCAATATATGAATGGGAAAATCATTAAGGAAAATTTCGCGGTTAAAAATTACCTTCAAAAAAGTTTCATACATTTAAACTAATTGTTGCAAGTTTCATTAATACTGACGTTTGGTTAGAAGTTTTATAAACAGTGTTCCGAATTCAGAATCATTCACAATCAAGTCAAATGTTGAATACAAATGAAACATTGCAAAAATTATTTCATCTGTAGCGAATGACAACCCACCACTTTGTAAGCAGTCAAAATATTTGTTACTAACTTTATCACCTTTTCCATTCCTTACTGTGGAAGTACAAAGTGCAGTGTGTTCGCTCTACTAATGAACATAAAAACTATATATTTGATATTGTGGTCACACTAAAACTCCTTCACCCATTTCAGACAACTGTTAATAATTCCAGCTATTTCTAAAAATTTAATTTCTGAATTTTATTTATTTTTGTCAAATTCGGAATTATTTCATCTTGAAGTTTACGACTTGCTGTAGATCTAATTTATGTTTTTTATAAGTAATTTTTTTTCTATATGAAGCTTTCTTCTGATTTGATTAAAGGAACTGGAACTACATCCTAATAATCATCGATATTTGCGAAAACGCTTTTCTAGACTGCCGATTAGAAGTTTACCTAGCAACTGCATATGAGAAATATTTATACTAGCCTTCAATATATAATAACATAGACAATGAAGAGTGCACATTCTTCGCATTAACTAGCATTCATTATAATCCTCAAAATATGAAATAATCTTATGTAAAATAAGGAAATTTGCAGTTTTCTCAGTCACCTGAAAATCTAATAGCTGTAAGTCTGTTCCCATACGTCCACTAAAGGTTTGTGGTACAACTTTTACTTTCATTTTCTCTTCTGTAGGTATCAGAGTTTGTTTCCAATGATTAAGTTCTCCTCAATTTGAAAGTTAACGGATTTTTGTAAAAGTGTTTCATTAATGTTTGGTTTATCTTGTGTTTTTAATGTTAAATTACCGAATATGAACCCATGAATGAATGAATTAAACTGGGGTGCCTTTCGGAGACACTTAGACTAAAGTCCATTGTGTCATCTCCCGCCGTTTAAGGTCTCAACCTAGTCGCACTTTCCCCATGAAGGTACTTATGCTTCCTAGTGAGAGGTTCATTGCTTCCTCCGGAAAGATCTTTTCTACCCCGAAAATTGTCCACCTGGTCCCTGCGAGTGCTTCGCAGTCGCACAAGATGTGATAGGAGGTTTCATCTTCCTCCCAACAGAACCTGCACAATGAGTCGTCTTTCAGCCCCATATTGTGCATATGGTAGTTTAACGTCCAGTGCCCGGTCAGGACCCCGGTTACCGTACGTATATGTTTCCTGTCTAAACTAAGCAGTTCTTTTGCCTTCTTCTGGTCGGGTCCTTCAATGAAAGCCCTCAATTGCCGGAGTCGGTCCTGTTGGCTCCAGTGTTCTTGGAATTCCCCTCTTAGGCACTTTCTGAAGTATCCCACTGTAGTCGCTTTGGTAATTCCACAAGCCGGCTCGGGCCCAACGAGGAGAGTCTCCGCCCCTAGCCGGGCCAGTCGATCAGCCCGTTCGTTACCTTCAATGCCGCTATGTCCTAGCACCCATATCAGACGAACCCTGTTTCGCTTAGCCAGCTCCTCTAAGGTTCTCTGACACTCTAAGGTGAGCTTGGATGAGGTTCTGTGTGACCCCAAAGCCCTTAACGCCCCCTGACTATCGGAGCATATGTCAATGCTCTGTTTACAGTAGTTCCTTGAAAGGTTCTCTTGTGCACAAGCAAGGATGGCGAAGATCTCTGCTTAGAAAGCTGTGCAGTGTGTCCCCAGGGATATCGTTTTTAATACTTCACTCCTGCTACCCCTGCTCCGAAGCCGTGCTCCGTGTGTGATCCGTCCGTGAACCAAATCAGTCCATGTTCCATGATTATGTCCCCCGGAGTGTCCCAGTCCCACCTTTTGGGGATTTCTATGGAATAGTTCTTATCGGACCTGTGAGTAGGTACGCATTCGTCCCTTATCTCTAGAATGGGGTTTTCTCTGGTTGCACGCGGCTAAATAGCAGAGTGTCCCTGGTCAATGCTCCCCTCACCCCATGCTCCACGATCTGGCAGCCTGCCGGCGGTTCTCCCCGCCTCGCTTTCCACCACCAGTTGCAAAGGGGGCAGGTCAAGTATCACCTCCAGGACCGCAGAAGGGGTTGTCCTCATGGCTCCTGTTGTGCCTACACATGCCAGGCGCTGCACTCTGTCGGCCATACGTCGGTTGATGTCCCGTTGCATCCCGGTCCACCAGACGATTACCGCATAGGTGAACATGGGTTTCGTGATTGCCTTATAAAGCCACATCATGACTTCAGGCGCGAGACCCCACTTGCCCATGGCGGCTCTACAAGCCCATAGGGTTGAAGTCGCCCTTTTGGTTTGTCTCTCAATATGGCTGTTCCAGGAGAGCCTAGCATCCAGGATTACGCCCAGGTACGTAGCTTCCCCGGCCATCCGTATTGGTGTGTCATTGAAAGTTGGAACTTTCCATTCCAGCTTCTTTTTCTTGGTGAACGGGACCATCACTGTTTTGTCGGGATTGACATCAAGTTTTGTTCTTCGACACCACTTGTGTACAGTATTCAGTGCTCTTTGTATGAGCTTCTGTATTGTACTGCTATATTTGCCTTTAGCCAAAATTACAAGGTCATCTGCATACCCTTGTATGCATTTCGCCTTCTGGTAGGCGTGTTGATCTAGGTGTAGGGGTCTGCGAGTCAGTGCCACTTCCCTTACGTAAACATCGACCAGCCTCTCTAACGTCTTTAGGACAAAAGATGTTAGACTGATCGGTCTGAAATCTTTGGCAGTCGAATGTTTAGCTCTTCCTGCCTTAGGGATAAATACTACTCGGACTTTCCGACAGAAGATTGGTAAGTAGCTCCAGGCGATACTCGCCCGAAATAGATTCAACAGGTAGGGTAGGAGTATGTTTTCGCCATTTTGAAGGAGTGCAGGAAAGATGTCATCGGGGCCCGCGCTCTTGTATGGTTCGAAAAATTCGATAGCCCATCTGAGCTGGTACCGGTGACAACCCTCCTGGCTGTCTCTCAGTCAGGTGCAATGGTTTTCAACCGGACACCATTTTCGTGCTGATGTTCGAAGTTAACATTTCCAGGGACATGCACATTGAGCAGCTCCCGAAGGTTTTCGTCTTGGTTGCTTGCATAGCCCCCCGAGGATAGTCCTGTTCCTTTTACAGAGGTTCTAGCCAAAACCTTCTGCAACTTTGCGGCTGCAGGAAGGATCTCTATACCTTCCCAGAATTCCCTCCAGCTGTCTCTCTTGGCTCTGGCTTATGAGAGTCTTGTAGAATTTCTGCGATGATTTGTGCCTTGCTCATTCCTCAGATTTTTTTGTCCACATGGCTCTGTTTAAAAGTCTGCGTGTTGCTTTACGCTGCTTTTCCAGCTCCCGGTTCCATTTGGCTTCTCTGGGATGCTTTAAGCTTTGTAAGGGACAGCTGTCCTCGAAGGCCAGGTTCATACCTTCCCTTAATCTCGACGATAGCTTTTCAATGTCACAGGTCCTTCTGCAGACCTTGGCATTGTTTTTCAGGTTGTCCCTTAGGATGACTCTGTATTGTCCCTAATCCGTTTTCCTTGGATTGCGAAAGTCCTGACAGTCTTGACCCCCGTGTAGTCCTAATCTAAAGAGGATATATCGATGATCCGCCAAAGTCGCCTCATCTGATACTCTCTATGGCAGAAATTCGGAATCATCCTGGCTCCCGTTCTTCTGACAGCGAAGACGGGGGCGCGGGGGTTGTCAGTTCCTGCCCTGTAAAAGAAAAGCCCTTTATTCAGTCCTTTAACATGTCCCGCATAGGCATAAGGTTCCTGTAGGAGGTAGAGGTCTGTGTACCCCATGGACGTGCGGCGATCTATTAAGCAGGTCGCCACTTTGCCATGTTGTAAGTTGCTCTGTAAGATGTCTAGTCTCCAGTCATTAATCGGTCCTGGCGGCTAGCCTAGTTCTGCGTTTCCTGGGTCCCCTCTGGGGACTCCATTGACGCCATTTCTTCGGAGAGGGGAGTTATCTCCCGCTCCATTTCTTCGGGTGTAGGTGGTGCCCTCCCCGGTTGCTGTAGTTCGGCCGGCTTGGTCCTCCGGCTGAACGCCACATGTCGAAAGCCTGCGTACGCCTTGAAATTTAAGGTCTCTAGTACCTTCGCCGGGGTCCCGTCCACCCCCTGGATGAATAAGGTTTTGCCTTTCTGCTCCCTGCGGTGGTGGACCCTCCACATCTCGGTGCGGAGGCCCTTATTTTGCCTTTTCAGGCGCGCCAGGACGGTTTCGGCTTCATGAGTTCCCTCAATCATCGCTCCCATCTGGACGTATCTCGGGACTTCTGCGCCCTGCGCAATTCGCAGTGCCGCTCCGTTCCAGGGCTTAATTTTGCTGATCGCGTCCCTCAGCCATTCCACAGTAAACTGGTCCCCACAGTGCATCTTTACGACGCCTCTGGGATCCCACCTCACCGCATCGCTGCGAGGGAACAGATCATCAGTGATATGATCAAGGAGCCCCTCGAGGGCTCGCTCTATCAGGTCGCTCTGCTCCTTAGTGATCATATCCTCGGGGTAATCCCGAGGCATGACATGAGTGGGGGTACTTCCGTCCGGCCGTTGCCTTTTGGGCCCTAATGTGCGTTGTGTCCCCCCACTCGTAGAAGAGGCAGCAGATCGTATTACAGCTCTCCTTTCCTCTTCAGAAATGCTCTGCGAGTTTCCTCTCCCTTCGCGCCTTCCTGCGTTGTGCCCCCGAAAGCCTCTTTTTAGGGAGCTCCTCGGTAGCACTAGGTGGTTTCGGTTTTTTAGATTTGTCGGTATCCATATCTGGTCCCACGAGTATATCGGAAAGAAAGGTCCACCCCCACAGAGCCGTGTTGAGGCCATCTGGTTACAATGGAAGGTCGCCAGGTATTCCAAGGGCATCGTTCTTGACATTGCTACCCCAGTGCCATGCAGTCCTCGGCACGATGGCTTACACCTTGACTTGGGAGATCCCTCTTAGTCATCCGACGCCTGATCCGTCCTCTTTGAAGGGCGCACCCCGCGACGAATTAAGCCCCGCCACCACGTCAAGGTGGGGATCCATTCGGGGGGAATATGAACCCATATTAATATTGCCGATTTAATATAGCACTCTGTCAATATACCAAATACAGTAGAGCGTCGATTATTTGTAGTAATGTTGTGTGGGTGGTTTAGATAAAAAAATTTGATTTGAAACGTGACTGCCAGTGGGCGTTTATGCCTCATCAAATATTTTACAGCAGAACTTTCAAACGAAACATCACATTTTTTCTTGAGATTTTCATACAAAATTTTCCGGTGGACTTTCCAAAAGTTCACTTTCGTTCAAACCTTGTCCTGACAATTAAACGCAACAAAAAAAAATCAGCTGGAACAGTCGAGCCGTTCTCAAGTGATGATATTTCATACATGCGACAAGTGATTTTTTTATTAATATAGATTATGAACAATAAAGTACAGTTAATATAAGAATCGAGTAAATTTTAAACATCACATTTCTTAGACATTCTTGGCTCGGATAGCGGCGCGCTTAGCAGTGACGGCCTGGAAACCCGACTTGATGCTCGCAACAGAGCACCTGGAGCCGCAAGCTTCACATTGCAAGAAGAAGAGCCTTGTGTCCTTTTGGAGGATCGTCTCCGGGGACTTACAGGTATGACAAGTGACGTACTCCTTAATGTACCTCCTGAGGACGTTCTCTATCTGCCTCTGCTGAAACCGACCTTTGATTATTAGCTGATTATTCCCGTCGACGGAGCCACTCGTGCCCAACTCAACGAGTAGGAAATCGAGGAGGTGCCTATGCTGCCGGTGCAACGTCTTACAGATCTCAGAGAAGTTTGCGAACAATGTCTTCTTCGCCCCGATCCTTACAACCTGAGGAGGTTTCATTACGAACTTCTGCTTCTTTTCGGTGGAGACCTCCGGGTTCTTCTCCTTCATCATGTCGTAGATGCGCCCGAGGAGCTCATCGTATGTGTAGTCCCTATTATCCCAGGGTAGAGAGTCGTCGTCTAGAAAACCGTCGAATGCACTCCCATCGCATCCCTTCGTTTCTCCTTCGGCTTCGGCGACGAGCTCCTCGAGCGTCTTTTTTTTCTTTTTCTTTTTTTTTGCCTTGGTGAAGTCCACGTCCAGGTCGAGCGGCGAGTCCTCCGGCTCAGCGCTTCCTGCCTTCTTGCCTTCCTGGTGCAAGCCGCTCGATCCTGCTTCCAGTTTATCCTTCTGTTCAGGTTTGGTTGGCTCCTCGTCGCACAACAGTGCATCCAGGTCGATTGGCTTCTTCTTTTTCTTTTTCTTCTTCAGGCTAGTGTCAAAAACCCCTTCGGTGTCTTCCATTCTTCTGAGAAACGAAAAGATCACGTGATTATAGCACTGGCGTTATGACAATATTCAGACAGTACGTCTGATAACGTTTGTTCGTTGCCGTAGTATCAAAAAGAAAAAAATAGAGATCACAGGAAAAATGACGCAAAGTTCAAAAGTATATCCGAAACACTTGAGTGGTTCAAAAAAGTAAAGAACACTGGTAAGCGTTTCTCCATATGCAGTATGTTTGTATGTGTGCAGCTCTTGGTTTGTCCTTCCTGATGAAATAGGAAACGTAAAACGTAACGGATCTCACGATTGGGCACAAATGAGAATTTCTTGCTTCAAACATGAATTTAATTTAACGGTTTAAAAACGGGCGTATTTAAGATTTTGTCTTACGTCCACAATGTTTTACGACTAACATGTGTTAAATAGTTCTCTTCCGTAACTACTATTCTCTATTTCTTCCAAAATATGTATTTCTTTATTTATGTAAAAAGAACGAACATTACGAAGTATGTTAGTTTTATCTTGCCCCTATTACCCTATAACCCCATAAAGAAATTTGTAAACACGACAGAATGCTCATTTTTTAACTAATTCAAATGAAAGTCGGTAGAAAAATAGTTTGGGTGAATGCCTTAGTTAAATTCGTTAAGCAGCCAAATCACCCCAGTAAAAACAAATTGGCTGCCTGTCAAATTAAAAAAAAATTGTAATTTTTCTGTTTTTCTGATGAAGAAATGTGATATCCGTCACCGCGCAAGCAGTTGTCAGTAGTCACCAAGGTGATGATCCAACTCTAGGAAGAATACAAGAAAGTAGAATAATGCGGTAAAAGATACAAGCGATGAAAACCAAAAGTCAGAAACACGTGTCTACGGTTGCCTTTTTTCACATACTTTTGCGGTCATTGCCCGTTTATCCATTTTTTTATATTTACATGTACATGTCATTTGGTTAGATTCAATTTGACTCGCGAAGTTTCCAGCTAACGTTCTTTTTTGTGTTATTCCTTCCATTTTTTTAAGGATTATTTTGTTCGTTAATTTTTTTTAAAATAAAATTGTTCAATTCTTTTTTATATCAAGTTTTTTTCGTACGATTATTAATTGTTCTTTACCTACCTTCTCATCCTCACTAAATAATAATTAAATACAGGCTATTTTGTAATCCCTAGTCGAAGACAACCCTTCGAAGAAACGCCACCGTTGAGGGAGGTCGAAAGTAAACGGCTTCCCTCTTAAATCACCTAAAGTCATTTTATTTGAGAGATTTTACACTTCTTTTACGGGTAGACAGCGCGGCTTATTTGGAGAAAAGCAGAAGTAAGTAGAAATAACTTTATTTTTTGCATATTAAACAATTGAAAAAACTGAACGCTCCTCAAACAGTGCTTAAAGAGGCTGGTGAGGGGTGGGACGTTTTTACACTTATTATTCTACTTAAAATTACTACCTATTCTACTACTATCTAAAACTGATAATAAAAAAGTTTTCAATTTGAAAACTGTTGTGTTATCAATTTTAGTAAATAAGTCATTCCTCATAAAAAGTCCTGCAAGGTCTAAAACCGAAAGTGCAACTACCAGACAGCAAATGTTTTCAGTCCTATACGAGGTTTGTCAAAGAATATGAATTTCGCTCAAAAGTAAAGTGCTTTTGCTTTTGAGATATTAAAAAAATATTAAAGAAACTTGTTTCTAGTCACATTTTACGCCAACATATCGATTTTGAACAAGATATTTCTACTTTAAGAAAATTTTAATTTTTTATATTCTTGAAACACCACCGCTACTCATGTTTCGAAACATTGATAAGTAACTGATGTTAGTGTGTAAATTCGGCGTACGAACCCAATAAAAAAACTTTAAAGTGCTCTTAAATGTAGAGTTGACCTCGCTTATAATTGACTTCAAGAGATCCTTCAAAATAGTCAATTATAACCGAAGTCAATTATATCCCACTTATTTGAAAAAGATTACAGTATTAGTACGAGTAACTACATATTTGTAACTGATGTATTGTATTTAACGCTAAATATTCACAAACACAATACATAATCGATACTAAATACATAATATGTACTTAGGTATCCAATGATCAAAATTACAACAGGTAGCCCGAAATTGTGGTTTGAATTTTATTTTTCAAATTCTGATTCGATATGGAAGTATCTATGTTGAGATAATCGATGTTGGTCCGTAGATCGAATTGGTGAGGTGGCGGCAATCAATAAACACTCCAGTATAACACAACTTAACTTACTACTTTATTTACTAAATACACTTAAGTTCCCGACTATTACTTTCTACAACCGCTCTCTGCGGAGGCTGACTCTCGAGTCCTGTCCGCTCGCTCTCGTCGAACGCTTACAGTCTCTCGCGTGTGATGGCGCTACATACACTCATAATACACATAAATGTACCTTATATTCTAACACGCCTCCTTACATTTATGTAGTACACAATACAATTCCTCTAACTTAAATTTAACAATTCTCTCAATTTTTTAAATCTTACTCGTCCTAGAGCCTTGGTTAATATATCTGCAACATTTTTCTCTGAACTAACTTTTACAATATCTATTAAGCCCTTTTCATAATTCTCATTTACAAAGTGATAATGTACTTCTATATACTTTGATCTCTTGGTCAAATTTCCAAATTTTGCAATACTAACTGCACCAGAATTGTCTTCATACATATTCACCGATTTACTTAACATTACATTGAAATCGCTCAACAAATCCTTAATCAATAGAACTTCGCTTACTGCTTCTGACAGTGCAACATATTCTGCAGCTGTCGAAGATTTTGTTACACTTCCTTGTTTTCTAGACTTCCAATAAATTACATTTCCATATAATTTTACAAGGTAACCAGTTGTTGATTTCCTATCTACACAGTCTCCTGCCCAATCGGCATCAACATAACATTCAAGAATATCTACCTTTTCATCTTTCTTAAATCTTAATTTCAAATCTTTAGTTAAATACAAATACTTTAAAATTCTCAAAGCATATTTAAAATGCGTCTCATTGTAACAATTTTGAAAACGACTCAAATAGTTAACACTGTAACTTATATCTAATCTTGTACCTGAGCTTATATACAAAAGTGCTCCTATCAAATTTCTATATTTTACATTACCATTCATTTCCTCTGCAGGTTCTAATTTTAGATTTTGCTCCATTGGAGTCTCATACAAGTTTGCTCCTTCAATTTGATATTTTCTAGCTAACGATTCAATATACTTTTCCTGATCTAATGACATTTCATGTTTCTTTTCATCATATTCAATATTAATACCTAAATACGTACTTATCTTGCCTAAATCATTCATTTGAAACCTTTCTTTTAACAACCTTTTAATCGAATCTAAATTTTTTCTATTCTTACAACAAATTAACAGATCATCTACAAATATAATTAAATAAATGGTTTCATCCTTTTCTTTTAACATATACAGACAATGGTCATGTTCGCTTCTGACAAAACCTAATTCATTTAAATAATCATCAAGACACTCATACCACGCTCGTGGACTCTCACGCAATCCATACAACGCTTTATTCAATAAGCACACTCTTTCAGTTCCATCCTCATAACCTTCAGGCTGTTTAACAAAAACTTTTGACTTAACTTTACCATTTAAAAACGCTGTCTCTACATCCATTTGTTCTATTGTCAAACCATTTTGGCAACAATATGACAATAATACTTTTAACGTTTGAGTTTTCGCAACAGGTGAATAAATATCGTCTGTAACATCTATCTGTTGAAAACCTCTTACAACTATTCTCGCTTTATATACATTTTCTGACTTTTTTGTATAAATCCATTTCAAATCAAGCACCTTATCAATCTTTGGCTTTTCAACTAAATTCCACGTTTTATTTTTCTTTAAACTATTCATCTCTTTATTCATAGCATTCTGCCAAAAAGTAGATTCATCACTCTCTATTGCCTCTTTAAAGCTTACAGGACTATCGGCACTACAATAATTTACATAAATACACCCGTAGTATACATAATTATCGTCAAATCTACTTGGCCTTTTAATCTCTCGTTTAGACTTCCTTAATTCCGATTCATTGTCTTTATCATCAGTTTTCTCATTTTCAAGATTCTCACTTGAGTCCTCACTTTCGAATTCCTCATTTAAACCTATGCATTTGACATCCTCTTCAATAATATCGACATGTCTCGCTACTATGACTCTATTTCCTATCAAAACTCTGTACCCTGCAACGTCATAACCTACCAAAGTTCCTAAATCAGCTTTCCTATCCCATTTAGAATTTCTTTTACTTTCTGGCACTCGCACAAATACTTTACTTCCATATAATTTCAAATATTTTACATCTGGCTTCTCATTAAAAACTATCTCATAAGGAGATTTATTTCTATCTACTGTGTTTGCTATAACTCTATTTTTCAAGTAAGCCGCAGCACAGACTACTTCTGGCCAATACCTTTTCTCTAACCCTGATTCGGCTAACAAACACCTAGCACTATCCATAATTGTCCTGTTATATCTCTCAGCAGTACCATTTAACTCATGCACATAGGGTGGACACGGTTCAACTTCAATTCCCTTTTCTCTAAACAATCTATACATATTTTTATTCAAATATTCGGTGCCATTATCACATCTCAATTTCTTAATTTTCTTTCCGGTCTTATTCTCGATTAAATTTATGTATTCAACAAATTTATCGTACACCTCATCTTTTGTCTTAATTGGATACACTTTTGCCAATTTACTATAATCATCGATAAACGTAAGAAAATATTTTTCCCCTTTATATCCTTCAGAATGTGGCCCATTTAAGTCTGTATGAACTATTTCTAAAATTCCTCTGGCCCTTTTTCTATTATTATCAAAAGGAATATTATGCATTTTATTTTCTATACATGTAGCGCATTTAAAATATTCAGATTCAATTTCGTCAGGTAAACCTTCTAAAATATGATTTTTACACATAGTATTTAAATAATTAAAATTTACATGACCTAACGTCCTATGCCATTTCTCTTTTACAGTCATTTTATCCTTATCTCTTTTAGTTGTCAAATTTGCTTCATGATTAATTTCTAAATAACTCGTCATCCTATAAATTCTATCCTTTTTCCAAGCTACTGCTACTAAATTATTATTTTTATAGATCTTAGCATTTTCTCCAATTAATACAGCTTTATGATTATCTGTCACTTTTGCAAAACTAATTAAATTTCTATCCATATCTTTCACAAAAAAAACATTTTTCATTTCGATATTAGTAACATTTCCATTAAAAGTTTCAAACTTACTATTTACCTGTGCTACTTTAGTCGCTTTCAAAATTTTACCATCTCCTATTTTGACATTTATCGGTTCTTTTAAATCAATCGCTTTACTAAAATATTTATCATTATTTACTACATGGTCTGAGCAACCACTGTCTAAAATCCAATCAATTTTGTTTACATTACCGTCCTCATAATTCGCAGAATTAACTTGTATTGACGCGCTAAATGCCGTTTCATCGCTTGAGCATTGTTGACCTTGGTTGCTATCGCTGCCGTCTCTTACGCCTTTGAAGCGCTGCCCGTAGCCGTTGCCGCCGCGCCGATTGAACTTTCCGCGATGTTGACTGGCGCCTTGTCCGCCGCGTCCGCCGTTGTTTCCCCTTCGTCTTTGTGGCGCGTGACTCTCCCGGCCGCCTCCTCGCTGTGGCGCGCGATTCCCGGAATTGTTTTTCATCGGGCAATCGTATTGTATGTGTCCCATACCGCCACATACATAACATGTCTTTTGATTTTTCACTTTTCTTCCTCTCTCAAACACAAAAGCATTCGACTTTGAATTTTCACTATCACCATTTCTTTTCTTGAACTCTAATTCCAACTTTGATTTTACAAATTCCACTGTTTTGTCCTTTTCCGGTAATGCATCTACAATATCTACTATATGCGATAAACTTTCCGGCAGTGCTAATAAGAAATAATTCAATCTATCTTCCTTGGATACCTTTTCTCCTGCATTTTTTAGTTCGTTCACAAGTCTTTCAAAGTTGTTATAAAAGTCTGTCGGGTTTCCACTTTCTTCCATTTTCAAATCGAGTAATTTTCTTTTACATAACAATTTCACTGCACTGCTTTTAACCAAATAATTCTCGTCTAATTTATCAATCATTTTCTTTGCACTTTCTTCTGAAATAATCAATTCTAATTGTGTATTATAGTCTGTCTAAAAATGAGGCGAAGTAATAAAAACTCATTATAAATGCAAAACCGATACAAGGTGGCACCCACTAAATGTGTCGAGTTCTCTAATGTTTTGCACGCTACCTCCCCTAATCTCTTTATATTACGAGTGTTTCTCCCTGAACATCTGCTATTTTGTGCGTCTCGACACATGCGAAGAACCACTCACTGGCGTACGGTCGGGAAAAATGACGAAATGTGCAATAATCGATAACTGAAAAAATTACGTGTGCGTGCGCGTGTGTGTGTGTGCGTGCGTGCGTGTGTGTGTGTTTGTGTGTGGGCGCGCGCTTGAACGAGATAGAGAGGGAAAGAAAGACAACACGTCAGTACATGTATGGTCGTACATTAATTTATGAAATTTTGCGGCCCTGAGAAGGGCCAGTTTATGAAAAGTTTTTCCCAGCCGTCACCTTCTCCTTGGTAACCTCAGTCGTCGTCGTCATCGTCGAATTCTTCCCAAACATCGGAATCTGAAGAAGAATCATCATTTGGGTTGATAATAATTGGTTCTATCAACGACTCCGAAATGTTATCTAACTGAAACATTTGGTCTTCTATTTTCAGAACGTGATTTATGCATTTCCGCCAATTTTCCTTGGAAACTTTACATATTGCTTCTTTAAGCAAATTTTTGACATCTGCTAATTTGAACGTTGTATTTGTCCTCGCCACGTCACCTTTTATTTGTGCCCATATTAGCTCAATGGGATTCAGGTCGCAGTGGTACGGAGGAAGCCGAACCACTGTTATTCCTTTCGCCTTGGCTAATCCATCGACGACGTGCCTTTTAAAATCACCTTTACGTGAATTGGCTAAACGCAAGAGTTCTACTTTTAATAGGTTTTCGGCACATTGGATCTTTTTCGAGGATAACCATTCTGCGATACGTTGTTTTCGCCAAGAGCTATTTAGTAATTTCTCTTCTAATCGGGAATGGTAACTAGCGTTGTCCATAACTATTACGGAACCATTCGGAATTAGATCGATCATTTGACCAAACCATTCTTCAAACACGTCCGCAGTCATTTCTTCATGGTAGTCTCCTGTCTTAGTTGATTCAAAAATTAGTTCTCCCCCTTCAACGAAACCATCCTCGCTTCCAATGTGAGTAATAATAAGCCGTCGCCCTTTACCCAACGAAGGCTTTAAACCGGTGGACCAACCTTCTAGAAAAGATTGCCTTCGATTAGTTACACTGGTATCTTGCCAAAATTTTGGTACGGAATGTCCTGCGTTAATCCAAGTTTCGTCCAGATAGAAAATTTTTTTCATTTCTAGCCTACTCCTTCGAATATCGCGCAGGTAACTTCTTCTCCACACAATGATGTCATCTCTTTCCATCAATACAGATTTTCTATTGTGCTTCTTCCATCGAAATCCCAAATCCTTTAAAATCGTCCATAATGTACATCGGCTCATTTTTGGAAAGTCCTCGTCTTCTTGGACAGACAATAGAATTTTATCTAGTGTTGGAAGTTCGTTGCGGAAAAAGAAAGCGTGAACTTTTCGACGTAGTCCCCTTTTTAGAAATTCGTCTAAGGAAATTTTCGGACGTCCTGGAGACTTTTTCTCCGGTTGAACAGGGCCACTCTTTCTTTCTTTTAATAACCTGTACACTGATGTCTTACCAACTCTCAGCATCGCAGCGGTTAATTCCACGGTTTTATCCACACTCGCATCTAAATTTTGTTTCTTGATGGAATCGAAACAATTCAAAATTAGAACTTTCTCATTAACTGAGAACGGCGCTAATTTTGGGCGTTTCGATGGTCCTGGTAAATTCTCCATACTCCAATACGTATCTCCGTACTTTAAAAATACCACTATGAACACACAGGAAAGTCACTGTCAAAGTCTGTCTAATCACACACACGTACACGTCTATAAGCAATGCTGACTGACTACTGTCTTAGGCTTAAATGGAATAAATGGGCCGATCTTATACACATAACCACCTGATATGTTAACGCAAGCATTAAGCGCAATCAGTTCCTTTAACTTACCTAGAATTACTGAGAAAATAATAGCCGTTTGGTCCCTTCTTGGAATAGTTAATCACATAATCCGAACTTTAGTATTTATCTGCACCTCGATTAGACAGCACCCACTTTTGTACTTCGGTAGGAAATGTTCATATCTCTTCGATTCTTCCATATCCCGAGGATTTATTAGACAAACAGTATGAAAAAAAACATTACCGTAAAATATTATAAAAAATACCGATTTCCAATATTGTAGTATGTTATATTAATGACGAGTTAACAACAATTCAGATAAAAAGGGCAGCGTTCCTGAGATGATAACAATCGCGGTCGTAATACCTACCTTTTAATAAATCAATTATACCGGTTTTAAGGAAACTCAACATTACATAGACAATTTTAATTCATTTATTAATATTCGTTGATTTCTTTAAGAACGCCTCTGGTTACCTGCGAAATAATCGGTTTATTACTTCGCCTCATTCTTTGACAGGGTATAGTCATACTGTTCACAATATAATTTTTCGCTCGTATTTCTTTCTTTTTCCACTCATCTTCCGTTATATTTGACGGTCTTCCTTCATTTTCAATAACTTCGCTACACTCTTTAAATTCCAAGAACAACTTCAATTTGTACTTCCACTTATCATAGTGTGTGCCGTCAAATACTTGTAACGTGAATCCTTTGTTCTCTGCAGCCGCCATTTTAAATGTGCCGGTAACGAACCTTTTATCACTTTCAATTTTCACCTTTTGTTCTTAAACCAAAACCACGGTCTCCGCTATCATGTTGAGATAATCGATGTTGGTCCGTAGATCGAATTGGTGAGGTGGCGGCAATCAATAAACACTCCAGTATAACACAACTTAACTTACTACTTTATTTACTAAATACACTTAAGTTCCCGACTATTACTTTCTACAACCGCTCTCTGCGGAGGCTGACCTCGAGTCCTGTCCGCTCGCTCTCGTCGAACGCTTACAGTCTCTCGCGTGTGATGGCGCTACATACACTCATAATACACATAAATGTACCTTATATTCTAACAATCTAAGACGGCCACTGCATCCAGAGTAGATTGAGTCACATTTTGGGATTTTTTCGGACATCTTTTGTTTTATGACACTAGCATTCGCTAACAACTAATGCAATTTCTATAAATTCACACTACCTGCAGTTATCCTTAAATCCCAACGATCACATTTCGATGAAATGCCATTAAAGACCTTTTTAGCAATACATACCTACCCACTTAGGTATCTTACGTTTTGAGAAGGATTGTTTTTTGTTCAGTATTTACTGAAATCTAATTATCTCGTATTCGGTTACAGTGAACTTCTCGGAAAAATTGGTCAATAACATTCGAAAGTCAATCTTAACTGGGTGAATTATAACCGAACACATTTACATTTATTTCCCTATTCCTATATTCGGGACCATAGAAATAGTCAATTATAGCCGGTGGTCAATTTTATCAGAGTCAATTGAAGGCGAAGTAGACTGTATTTTCAAAATAGTCGATAGGAATTAGAAATTATGTCAAAGTACATTTACTGATTACGGCACGTATTTCCTCATCGCTTTGATAAACTTCGACATTGTTTTGCAAGAATTATTAATAATACAATGTAGACAAATACATCAATACTTAAAAACCATTTATTTTCAAAATGCAACATCAAAGATTACATGTATGATAGAGAAACATCTAACATATTCACCGTCCCTTTCTAAGCAGGTAATACCAGCTATTGACATTCTATTTTTAAACTGCCTGAAATATTTCAATGAGCTGAATCAGATTTCTTCATTTTCGAATTAGTTGATCTTTGTTAAATATCTTTTAAACGACAAGGAATAAAAATTTGTTATTTGGTACGCATGTATAACTTGACATATCCTTTAAGAATAGTCATAAAAAATCAGTATTGCCATTTATAAAAAGTAGTCGGTGACGTCATATCTAAAATTTGGTACACGCTGTATAACATTTTTTACATCAAAAACAGCGCAATTCAAAATACTAATTGATTAGTTGTGTTGTTAGTAGTAATGTTTTTGATTTACTGATATCAACGAATGTTTCCTTGACAAAGATGTTCGGAAATTTTATAGCGATGTAATAGATTTTGTCATAGATTGACGAAACGTCACTTTATTGAGATCGAAAATTGGTTCAAATGTTTGATGGTCATTTTATTAAATCATTCGTCTACCGATGAGACCGTTTTGAATGTTAATAAATTGCTTAATTTGAAAACAAGCAGAACCGATTCTAACGAATTACACATAAATTTTGCTGAATGTATGTACCTAACCTAACGAAGGGGAAACACAAAATTGGTCTGCATAAAAGTAGCAATTTTTATACACATTTCGATATATTATTTAAAGCATCACAAATACCCCCCATTTTACATCAATTAAGGATAAATCGTACCCGGTTAATATATATTACTTTTTTATTAATTTTTTTATAGATATTTGCCAATATGTTCTCTATTGACGACTAATATTATGAGAAGGAGAAGTGAAAAGAATCATATCAGCAATACTTTAGTCGGAAATTGTTTCAGCCATTAGAAGACTAATATTTTGGAAGTCAAGGAAATTTAAAATGTTCAAAATTCATTCGAAAATGTAGGAAAAATGTATTGGGACTGAAAAGAGTTTACGTTTGTTATACATAAATCAAAATTAACAAAACAAAAGATAGTACGTTCTGCGTTTGCCAAGTGCTCCGCAATTTGGAATTTAACTTCAAAATCACCAAAAGCATGCGAAATATATCAGAAAATAACTGGAAAATCTCCTAGGTCACCTTGTCTAACTCGTTAGAATTTATCATTTGATTGCCTACAATATTTAATGACAGTCAAAGAGAAACTGTTTGAGTTATGTGAATCCTTGGATTTGCCACAATTTAAAGAATCAAAACTACAATTTCTTTCAGTAAATATAGAAATTCTTCGTCCTTCGGTACATAGACAATCTTCAAGGATTCAAAATACTTTTTATGGGGAGCTGATCCCAGAACTCCTTCGTATCAAGAAAATCCTAAAAACATATTAATTACGCCAATCAAGATTTGTTCAAAATTTGGTTAATAATTTATTTGAAAATTTGGAGACCAGATTCCAAAAATATATCTCACTATCTTCAACTATAAGCGATAATTTTCAACAATTTTTCATCCATTTTTTTTTAAGGTACGATGTACTGCAAAGGAAAAAAGGAGTAAATTAAAAGATTTGTTATTTAGTGAACTAGAAGTTCATTGAAAACGGATAAAGACGCGAGGGCTGAAACAACCTGAAGTAGCGGGTACGGCAAATAAGCAGTTAAGCAAAGAATATTTTCTTTTTGAGGAAAATTCAAATGACACTTTTGGACCTGAGGGTGCTAATACAAATAATGGCTTGCAGCTTGAAGATCTTCGCTATCTTCAAAATGACGATACTGATTTAATCATGCTGGATCAGTATCCAACTATCAAAAAGATATTTATTCAATATAATACTCCACTGCCATCTTCAGCTCCCGTAGAGAGATTGTTTTGCGACGATGTATGGGTGACGAGAATTTGGAGAAGCAATTGCTGATCAAAACGAATTTATTGAAATAATATTTTAATAGCTACGCACTCTACATTCACAGTATTGTGTTTACTGTTTACTGTACTTTTGGTACATGTTATCGAAATATCAAAGACAAAAGTCTTTGAATCTTCATTTGAAATACTTATTTCCCATTTTATAATTTAAATGGTTACGTCTAAACCATTGTCCATTTTGAATTTCGAATAATCTTTTTGAAAGTATTTTCCATTTTTTTTTTATTTCTGATATATTCTCAATGCTATTTTACCCAGCTGTGCCATGGGCACCTATTCCTGAATGTGGGTAATTGTAATTGTAATTACCTAGGGAAATTTTAAAATTACCGTTCCATCAATAATTATACTTATTGGTGGAACAGCAATTTTAAAATTTCCCTAGGTAATTACAATTACCCACATTCAGGAACAGGTGCCCTGGTTTCATCCTGCTTTTGCCCTAACCTCGGTTATTCCATCGACATACTCCTTGTGTGTTCTGTAACGAGTTTGTGTTTTATGTTCTACGCATTCTTCTAGAAACGTCCATACCTGTTCTGTGGTCCATATTGTTGCCTACTTGCCTACCACGTTCCAGATATTTCGCTACCACTTTTTTACAGCTCTAACCCAAAGGCAAAATGGTAAACCGTCTAAGAGCATCCATTGGAAGCGTAAATTAATTGACATCTTTTATTCGTAGTCCGCTGCGGTAAAACGTCTCATCCCTCTGTTCGATAGGATTCTAATCAAGAAATTCGAAGCGGTCACCAAGACGAAAGGAGGCATAGTCCTACCGGAGAAAGCGCAAGATAAAGTTCTACAAGGTACCGTTGTGGCGGTCGGGCCGGGAGTGAGACTGCAGGCAAGTATTTCTATATGATAGTGAGAAGGAAAGTTGTAGGTTAGAAAAGAGAGGTTAGGGTTCCTTTAGATTTGATTTAATCAACAGTGCTCACTATACAATAAAGGCACTTCAGCTCGTATTCATATTTCCTAATGGTTTTGTTACTTTGTTTTAGGATGGTTCTTTTGCGAAGGTGAGTGTCAATGTTGGTGATAAAGTGCTGTTGCCGGAGTATGGGGGTACAAAGGTTAACCTAGAGGAGAAGGACCAGGCAGAGTACCATTTGTACAGAGAGTCCGATATCTTAGCTAAAGTCGAATAAGTCCAACTTAACTAAGTAAAATTTTTAAGTTTAGTTTTTACATTTGTATTTGGGAATTAATCTCAGATTTAAAATCTGAAGAACAGTGTCTCTGACCGATGTTATTGTTTCGTCTGAAGCACTGTTCCTTTAGTTTGTTGTAGTTTTTTTGTATAGTTTTGTTAAAAAAACGTATTTGTAAATAAAGCAAGCTTTAGCTACTTTCTACAAAGTTTAATTGAGTTTCACTACACTTGCTCCACGTTTATATTTTCAGTCCCACTTATATACTTTCCCGGGAGTAATCATTTTGAGTCCACTTTCTTCAGTACCAGTACTGATCTGTTTGGTTCCATCTACTATAATTTCGGGGGGAGTTGCTTCGCGCCTTGCATCTCTTGTGAAATAATAGTTCGAGTGCAGCTTGTGAGCAGGACCATCTGGGAGCGCCGGAGGCGGTGGAGACCTAGAGGAGACTTGCTCTTGAAATCTACGGAAGAAGGAAAATCATAGGCAACTAGATTATGCTTTACACGTGTTTACAACTACCTCAAGGCCAAAGTTAATTTCCTGCCTAACAGGAAGTCTCGGCAAGCCTGAATGAATGGATTCACATCATGAATTTTGATATTTGTGGGCTTTGGTGGCATTTTAAATAAAAAATTCTTGGTTATGGTTTGACAGTTGCGTAACTATTATTTTGTAAAGTATCTAGTTTACCTTGATAATTTCTCATGAAACGAGCCGTCTCATACTCATAGATACACAATGTATAGACTGGAAAGAGTAACCGAAATCGCCAGCGGCATCTGGGCACCTATTCCTGAATGTGAGTAATTGTAATTACCTAGGGAAATTTTAAAATTACCGTTCCATCAATAATTATACTTATTGGTGAAACAGTAATATTAAAATTTCCGTAGATAATTACAATTACCCACATTCAGGAGTAGGTGCCCAAATGAAACCATTTTACTTTTTTGGTACCATAAATACTCATATCCATTCACAAAAACGTTCTCAAAAGGACAGTCAATAAATTGAATAGTTATTACAGTTGAACATAATGAAAAATATAGAGTTAAAATCTACGAAGTGTTCGCCTTTTTTACACTAATAACACTGTACAATATTATTGAACGAAAATTATGATATCGTTGAAGTTGCTGGTTAAATCTCGTCTAACTTCTTAATTCCCTGTTTAAAATGCAAATTTTCTTTCTTTTGAAATTTTAACCTGACTATGGGATTCGTAGACTTATACTAATTCGTAAAGATGGCGCCGGCATCACTATCGGGATAAGGGGTATTCATTCTGGTTTTTGTGAACTATGATTATTTGACAGATCACGGTTGACCTTTTGAGGTTACGTAGCTGTCATTTGTTGCATTTTTTCGTTGTAATTTCTTATTTTGTAACTTTTATGCGACATATTGAAACATGGACAAGTCCCTATCCCATTTCGGTAAGTATTCATCGGTACCGTTTACCTAATCTCCACGTGTTACGTATACCCTGTTTGGTTTAGAAATGGCAGAGAGCACGGAAAACGGCTCAGGTTCAGAGAAGAGTGATAACATTGAGATCCTGAATTATGTGGATGCCGAGTCATCTTCTAGCAACAAGTCTGAGGACGACTTCGATAATAACCTTCCAGAGACCGTTACTCTGTTAAGGTATCAACCCAATGGTGCTAAGGTGTACCTCATAGGCACCGCACACTTTAGCAGGGAGTCTCAGGAGGATGTCATCAAGGTAAGAATAGAAAAATAAATTTTCACAACGATCAACTAGAACATGAAATAAATATTTACTGTGTGTGTACCAAGTGTATAAACAAGTTATAGCACACACAGTTATAGGGTTTGTTGGCATAATTTTTTCTTTGAATTATTAATGGTAATTTTAACTTTAGGAAACCAGTAGTTTTTGAGGAAAAAAAAAATGTGAAAAATTTCGCCAAATTTGCCAGTTTTCAAAGTGAAATTTTTAAATGTTCCTGTATGTGTTTCTCATGAATTAAACGATAATAATATAGTTTAGTTATTCTAATTTACACCAATATTCAAATTTCGTGAAAAGAGTATGGAGAAATAAGTGAAAAAACTATTATAAACGACGCGGTTTTCGCCCCTCCGCCATTGCGAAATTTTAAACGCGGGTGTGCTCAGCCAAGATATGGCACTGGCCAAACGACCATCGGCACGGATGTTGCATAAGTGTAAGAAATGTTATGGTACTCTGCAACGTTTCTGTAAAACAAACAAAACCAAACTACCTAATCTTACAGTGTGCTCAGGATTCTCCACAGGAACTAGTACATTCACAATTCATTAGAATGAATACTCGAATTATCTCGCCGAGATGTTTTAAATGATTCAAGAAGGTGGTAGCCATCAATACATATTATGTGTATGGTGGTTTGCCTTTAATACATTCTCTTGCAAATAATGAGCTATTCGCTGTAAATATATGCATACAACGTATTTGAAGAAGGCCGTGTCATACCCCAACGCCATCAATAATTTCGAAAGTATCTTAAAAGATTAACGATTGAAAAGGGTAAATTGGAAAGCTAAGCAGTGAGTTGCATTACAATAGCGGACCGCGGAAAAATGAGGTTAGATTAAAAGTAATTTTTTTCTCAAAAAGTAAAAGGAAAGGCGAAAATTGAAAGCGTACATCTACGGTCTCGTATTGATCATTGGTGGTTTTTTGGTGAGTTTTTAATTTTCACGGTAATCATATATATCTTTTATCAAAATTTAACATGCGATAAGGTGAAGGTCAGCCGTTCAATTACCGTATTTTGTAAATAAACTTCGGTGAACTAAAAAAATTTTCAGTTTTACAGTGTGTGTTTTATTTAATCTGAAAATAATTTATTAAGATACTTTGCATTGTATTTGTACCAACTTCATCATTCAGTTATGAGACTTGAATCTCACCGATTCTACATTAAATTCTTCAATAGGTGGTGGATCAGGTTCATTTATGTCTCATCCCGACTAGAAGTTATTTCCTGTACCCGACCAGGATCCGGCCGGGATTGCTCGTCTAGCACCCTGTGAGGACTGTAACACAGATGCCCCGTCGGGTCCTGATCAGGACGACCTGACGTGGACTCGATCAGGTCATCCTGACCAGGACCCGACCGGGCCGGCGTTATAGGGTGCTAGACGGGCAATTCCGGCCCGGTCCTGGTCAGGAAGACCTGACCGGGTCCACGTCAAGAAAACTTAATTTATATTATACAATATTTTATTGATATTACAACATAAGATATACACCAAAAATCGACATACAAAAGAGACAGTACAAATACAAACATATTAAAGAATAATAATACATAAATAAATAAAATAAACAAATATAAACACATGAAACAATGTATACAGGATAAAATAATAAAGAGATATAATACTAAAAAACAGTACAAATACAAAGAATCGCAAAAAAACTTAAAACACGACAAAAAACATTTTTTTAATGCGCCCATTCCAATCTTTTCGATTTTTTAATGTAGAAGAGAACGCCAACACCTGTTTGCTTTCACCCAGTGGGGACCTCGAAATGTCAGAGTCTTCTGTAAATTGAGAAATAATTATTTTCTAACAAATATTCACGTTTTAGTAAATGAATTACCTCATGACATACCCATTCTAATAATCGCATTTCCGATAATATTACACTTTTATTATAATCTTAATGTAGTATCTTAAAATGGGTTGGAAAAATATGTGGTTTTGTTATATGTTGTGCCTCCACAAAACTGTAATATATTAATCTTGACTACTTCTCATGATTAAATTTACTTTGTTTTGATTGTTTGTCTAATTTAAGTTTGTTGATTAAAGCAGGCTTGTTAAAACTAGGAGTATATCACACATACCGTCAAATCAAGTATACCGAACTAATTTTTCTTTCTACTTTCCGCTCACGACGCTTTTGTCTGAGTTGGGGGCCTACCGAATCATGTCTATCGGTCCTTAGAATTCTTTGCCTAGAACATATCAACTTTAACAATCCTGATTGAGGCCATTTATGCTGCTTTCGTCAGGAACGGACATATGGGACCCCAGGACAATCACCTTCCCCAGCATGATCCCCAACATATCACTATTTATTTTTCTGAGCTGCAAGTTCACTAGATCACTTACGTCTTAATTTGGTTAATATAAGACATAAATACAACATGCTCTAACTCAAATACGTTTATTTTTTATGTCTTTCAAATGCGACTTTCGTTCGTCCTTTTTAAATTTTTGAAAGTGATGAATAGACACCAAAAATATTTATACATGTGTTCATTGAGGCAAAGTTATCAACAAATCCTATTAAAAAAACAATACCATAAAAATAACATATTCACAAATAGTTCTTTATTATTAATTTATTTATATATTTTACCATTATTATTTTCAGGTAATCAGGAATGTCCATCCACACGTGATAGTTCTAGAACTTTGCGCTTCCAGAAGTAATATCCTAGATCTAGATGAGGAAACTGTCATAGAAGAGGCGAGGAACATTGATTCTACCAAAATCATACAGACCATTCGTAGGAACGGGATCTATAATGGTCTAATGTATATTCTATTGCTCAATATGAGCGCTCATATCACTAAGGAAATTGGCATGGCCCCCGGGGGAGAATTTAGAGTAGCATATAAAGAGGTACTACAATAATTCTTTTACAATGAATCTGTTGTTAGATTGGAGATAACATAGAATGTCTAATATTGCATGTTCAATAATTGCTATCGATTTTATGACCATTTGAGTATATTTTCTTTTCACAGGGACTAAAAGTACCAGGCTGTGAGATACACTTAGGTGATAGACCCATTCACATTACCCTCCAAAGGGCATTGGGGAGACTTACTTGGTTTCAAACTTTCAAGCTCGCTTGGCATCTTTTAACCACTAGGGATTCAATAAGGTATGGATGATTTCTTCTAGCTTACTTTCCAGTACCGAAATATTGAAAGTTATGGCACAATGTATGAGAAGGCAGTGTATGGGTTGTTTGAATATGGACTGTATGTGGACTGATTGGATACAATTATGTGTGAATTTAAAAGTCTTCACTTTTAAACGATTGAACATAATGAATGTTGATCAGAATTGACAATAAAGATTTATCGACGACATTAGCATCTTAGCGTCTGTTTTCTTCTCTGTTCTCTCTCATACATGCTGTGTGAAAGACTTCCTTCGTTACCCATCCGTCCCCTGCTCTAGCTGAGGAAGGATAGATAGCTGACCTTCGACCAACGATTAGGTCTCTTGGCTTCCACATGAGAGCCTCTAACCACTATGTTGTAAGGCTGTATCATTGTGCTATTTAACCTCTTGATGAGAAGTTCGGTCTTTCTGTTCTATCGTAAAGTTAAGCCTTTTTATCAAGGTATATTAAAGATGTAGTCTAACAAGTTTCTTTTGCTTTGACGCACTGCTTGTATTCTCACCAAGCCGCTGTAATTCTAGTCAGAGGTGCGAGATTTCCACTGAAGTGGTTCTGTGTAGTAACAATCGAATAATGGTGAGCTTGGATTGGTGTAAATCCCTGAAGTTTAAATTTGGGCCACAGTTTGCGACCATCAGAGTCCGGCCAGTACCCAAATGCTACTATGCACAAACCATTTCAGTCGGACTACCTTTTTAATATACCCTAGTTTTTCTCTTCTGCTGTGAGGTTAAACTTCTGTCGTCTTGTGAGGTTATAAGTCTGAAAGAAAAAGAAAGAGAAAGATTTTTGGCAACGCTGACCAATTGGCACAGTTTTCGAGACGTTTTATCGCTGTTGCCGATAGTAAAATAAGGAACTAGTATACTTACTCTTGGTTTTTACAAAATTTTGCATTCAAAAGTAAAAAAAAATATTAAATGTACTATTCTAATACCCAAATTTATTCCATGTTTTTGTGGTATTTTGTCATTGAACTTAAGTTTTAAGGTAGTATTTTGTGTGTTATGTTTAATAACTCCGTATCAGTGATATCATAGTGAGTGGATTTCTCTAGAAAGAGTGTATATTTGAATTGTATTTCTACATTATTTTTTCAATGTTCATCTACAAAATAACAGTTATACTTGTGCTTAAAGCATCCTTAGCACAATTGATTATTTTGATCATTTCCATGATTAGCAATTGCTGCCGTACAATATTAGAGTTAAATTGTTTGGTCCATTAGAGTAACCACCTCCACACGATGTGCATGCGATTTCTTTTCTCAGATTTATGTGATACTAAAATTTTTTGTATCTATAAATTTGGTTAGGATTGGCTGTATGTGCTGTATGAATCTTTTTCTTTGTAAAGACTGACCTTCTTTCTACTTAACGTAATGAAATAACAATTTTGGTAAAATGGAATGGTCATTTGATTACTCTTTCAGTATCGAGGAGATCGAAAAATGTAAAAACAGGGATATGCTTGAACAGCTTTTGGCTGAATTAGCCGGAGAATATCCTGCGTTCCGTGAAGTTTTCTTGGATGAGAGAGACATCTACCTCACTAATTCCTTACATGTAGCAGCTTCTCAACTGAGGCCAAGAGGAAATCAAGGTCAGTATTACAATAACTGAAGTGTTGGTTTACTATTGCTGTAACTCTAGAGTACTATACCTATTTGTTATAGTAGGAAGTTCTAGACGTTCGTAAAAATATGATTGTCATATATTATTTTAAGGTGAAAACATGTTGGTGTGGCATATTAGTAAATAGTTTTTAACGTAAAGGGCATTTGACGTGACAATGGAAAAAAATGAAACAATGTGGAATTCGTTCATATTCTGGAAAATTGTACTCTTAGAAGGTATACATGTAAACTTGTAAATTCCCAATTTTTCTTGCATCTTGATATCAGTATGAGGTACTGACTTTCATATAAGAATTAACTTTTCTTATTAATTATAGGTTCAGGTCGAATTTTTTTTTTTTCGTGCAAAAAAGCGAAAGTGAATATTTCAAATCTGAATTCTAGCAAGTTTGACCTTTTTTTTTTAAATCATTTTTAATTCAAAATGATGAGTTAGTCTTTATCCAGAACGACTTTGACTGCACAAAGGTATCTGACAGAAGTTATAGAAAGCCATGCTGTACTGCAAGTCACGTAATTTGTTTAGCATGCAAGAAGTGCCAATTGAAATCCGATTGAACATGTTTAGGATGAGATGGGGACAGGTTTACGGAGACATGTGATGGCTCCCAGAAATTCTAGAGAGCTTCGTGATATATAGCTGCAGGAATGAGACAATCTTCTGCAGGATGTAATCCGAAGCATACCTCGTCTTTGGCAAGCTGTTAACACTGCCAGAGGAGGGAATACTCATTCCCGCAATTTCTTTTGTTTGAACTAAAAGCATATCAAGTTAAATTTTTCATTTCCATTATTTTCAGTGAACCGTGAACAAATTAACAAAAGCTTTTTTTTATTCAAGTAGTCACGACAAAAACATCGCATAGAGTTTGTAAACTGTAACAACTGAAAAAAATCCGAGAAAAATGAAGTTCTAAAATAAGTGCAAATTACGTGGTGACCCTAATTTTTTGTTAGGCAGTAGTTAGAAACCTTAAATTTGGAACGTTTATATATAAACTTCAGTCGGCTTCAAGGAAGAGTAATATTTTTCAAAAATTTCTGGACCGAAAATAATCTGAATTCAAATACACATCGTTAAAATATCATGGTTATGAAAATACAAACGTCTAGTATTATAGTGTTGAGTAAACCCTAATCACATTTCAAAATAACTTCGTTTTTTAGTTAAAAGATGAGATGATCACTATTTGAAACGAAAAATATGGCACTCAAACCAACCATTTCTTATTTTGTTTAATATAATGCTTATTTGGTGTGATCTTCAATTATGTTTGAAACATGTTTCAACATTCGATAGTGGGACTGGAAGAAGCGCTGTCGCGTGTCGTCGTGGGGGTTGTCGGCATGGGTCACGTGCCGGGCATCACCCGCCTCTGGAACGACAGCCAAGAGAGGTTCGTTGAATCGATAATGACTGTTCCTCCGCCGGGCATCACAGCTAGGCTGGTCCATTTCACATGCAGGGCTTCCCTGTTAACATTCGCCGGATACCTTGTCTATAGGTACGTCAGGTACGTCCCACTACCGAGGGTCTTCAGAGAGAACATACAGTTGGTCGGAAGGGGACTCGCTTCCACTTTGAGGTTCACTTCAAACTAATTCAGGAGCAGGTTGTTAGGGGGGTTGTTTGCTTGAAACACTTCGAATATGCTCGATGTAGAATGGGGCGACGCTTTACAGTGTAAAGACAAGCTATTTCTAAGCCTATTCAGTGTTTTAAGGTTTATGTAGTTTCCATTATAAACTTGGTGTTAGGTTGGAAAATATACAGCATATTTTTTTACTGATTAATTCAGCCTTGTACAATAGTGATTCCCTTCGACGATATAACGCGAAACATGGAAGTAATGTTTAATAGCCGTGCGGAAACTAACCTTTTTATAATAAAAATTTAACTCTGAAGTAATTAAAGTCGAGTGTAAGTTATTTTCCGGCAGATTACAGGACGATGGAGGCAGAACTGATGTGACAAAGTTTGTGCCAAAGTGCATCATTCATGTTAGGAATTCCGTGTATTGTATGCAAAATAGTTCCAAAAGGATTGTAGGGTGTAATTTCGCAAAGAGAAGGCAAACTATATCACAAGTTAAGCCAAACTCAGCTTTGACTAATTTAAAAATGCAAACTAAAACATTTTCAATCAGAAAATTATAAAAATTGCTAATGGGCGACTAGTAGTGACAACAAATCCCTGTTATTTTACTGTCTATGCATTTTATTTTCAGCTTAAAAAAAATTATCCAATACCAACTGTTTTTTTGATTTGAATAACTTATATAAATTAATAAAATGACACGGATCTAATCAGTTACTAACGTGCGATAATTAGAGGAAAAAATCTCGTTGACAGGGCCAGTCAAAGACTCTTATTTCAAAATAAATAAAAGGCTTATTTCCGGGATAAATTGAATAAAAATTAAAATGTGTTCTTTAAAAAAAGACACGTCGATTTTTATTCTTATATGGTTTTTTTATGTTTTTCAATTTAATATGCAGGGTATCTCAAAAGAGAGAAATGACATTCGATATTGTTCTTAATGGCCTTCCCCATTTTCTACTGCGTAATTAAAAAGAGCACATCTTTTTATGTACGACAAGGTAAATATGCATGATTTTTGTAAACATAAGCAAATTTTGGAGAAAAAATTCGACGATCCAGATCGTTAAAATCGATAAATTCGTGGGAAAGTAGTTTCGAGGACCTGGAGATTGATGGTGATAATTCGGTGGCCCTAAACGTCAGAGCCGCGAAGTGCACGTCTCAGAATGAACAGAAGATTTGAGTCAATTTTTCAGTTAGAGTTACAAATACCCATCTGCATCAGTTTACATGATGATCTTTTGAATTATATAAAAGTTGATATATTGCAACGCCATCCGGTGGTTACTTAAAATAAAGTTAATAACACGAAAATAGTATCCGTACTCAAATGTCCATTTATACCAATTATCATGGCTACCAATTTAACGGTATAGAAGTTGATATGCCGTAGGGCCATCTGGTGGCGAGTTACAACCAAGTAGATAACATAAAAGCCTTTTCCATGAAAACATACATACATGTACCAGCTTTCATGGTATTCGATCAAACGGTGTCATAGTCTATTAATTTGGTACACAAATCAACATGAGTTTTTGTTATTATGCTTTTAACGTTTAGCGTAGCTACTAGCGTTTTTTACAGCCAATTTTCGGTTTTTTAGCGTTTCCTGTTTTAGACGCCAAATTTTCTCCAAAACGTTACCAGAACCACATCGCATGCTGGAAAAATTTGAGAGTACATGTAATCGATGTAAAATTTTCCAAAGAATCCATTCCCGCCCTCAGAATTGGCCTAAAATTCTTCCACTTGCGAGAAATCCCAAAAAAACATTTTTTTCAACTTGCTCTGACTCGTGTGTATAAATTTTTGGATATTTTGTCGGAGCGCAAAATGTTTGGTTTTTAGTGTACTTCTGGGTACTTTCAACTTTCTTGGAAAATGGAAACTTTCCTGGAAAAAACTTGAAAAGTTTTACATCGACTACCTGTAATCCCAAATTTTTCCAGCGTGCGAAGTGACTCTGGTAACGTTTTGGAGAAAATTTGGCGTCAAAAACAGAAAACGCTTAAAAACCGAAAATTGGCTGTCAAAAACGCGGTGTAATATTTTGGGCTGAAAATTTGTGTAAATACTTGTAATTAAACTTACAATAGAATGAAATAGTTTTGGGGCCCGCCAACCTCACGACAGTTAACATAGAATCACCCGTATACACTCTTTACTTGTTAATATTAGCAGGGATTTGAAGTATGCCATTCAATAATTTAAAGACTACTTGTACCAATATGTAAAAGTAAGAGAGGCGGTAAGCCTACTTCATTATTTTCTTTTCCTAATAACGTCAGGAAAATGGAGTGGTTTTTGATGCCATTAAGAACCATTTTGGTAATTTCGAATATTCAGACGTAACTTTGAACACCTGAAAATGTGTCAAAATCATTTTTTTTAAAATTTATTGAAACCAGTATAAATGCTACAAATGTAACAATCCCTAGAGAGGTTCACGCAGGAACCTGTGCTTAAAGCCCGCCGGACACGATGCATTTTTTCGTGGGTGATTGCATGAAAAAGGGCATGGGGAGAGACGGTGGGGAAAGTGGAAGAAAGCTTATGAGTACGACGAAATATAAACAAACCGTGCTTTTTGATATTTGCCAATACCGTGGAATGGCTGAGGGATGCGATCAGCAAAATTAAGCCCTGGGACGGCGCGGCACTGCGAATTGCGCAGGGCGCAGAAGTCCCAAGGTATGTCAAGACGGGAGCGATGATTGAGGGAAATCATGAAGCCGAGACCGTCCTAGCGCGCCTGAAAAGGCAAAATAAGGGCCTCCGCATCGAGATGTGGAAGGTCTACCACCGCAGGGAGCAGAAGGGCAAAACCTTCTTCATCCTGGGGGTGGATGGGACCTCTGCGAAGGTACTAGAAACCCTGAATTTCAAGGCCTATGCAGGCTTTCGAAACGTGACGTTCAGCCGGAGAACTAAGCCGGCCGAACCACAGCCACCGGGGAGGGCACCCAAAAGGGGGTCCCCAAAAGGGACCCAGGAGACGCAGAACTAAGCTAGCCGCCAGGACCGATCAATGACTGGAGGGCTAGACATCTTACAGAGTAACTTGCAACATGGCAAAGCGGCGACCTGCTTAATAGATCGCCGCATGTCCATGGGGCACACAGACCTCTACCTCCTACAGGAACCGTATGCTTATGCGGGACATGTTAAAGGATTGAATAAAGGGCTTCTCTTTTACAGGGCAGGAACTGACAACCCCCGCGCCTGCGTCTTCGCTGCCAGAAGAACGGGAGCCAGGGTGATTCCGAACTTCTGCCATAGAGATTTGGTGGCAGTTCAACTGGAAGTTACCCAGGAGGGAGGAACCAAAACCTCCATGGTAATCTGCTCGGCATACCTACCGTATGACTCGAAAGAACCACCGCCATCTAAGGAACTGGTTCAACTCCAAGAGTACTGCAGGGAGAAGGGCCTTGCACTCATTGTGGGGTGCGATGCAAACTCCCACCATGTAATATGGGGGAGCAGCGGCACAAACCACAGGGGTGTAAGCCTACTGGAGTATCTTAGCACCACGAACTTGGAAATACACAACAGGGGAAACAGACCAACCTTCGTGAATGCCGCGAGGGCTGAGGTTATAGACAACACCCTTGCCACCATGGGAGTAAGGGTAGAGGGATGGAGAGTATCAGATGGGCCGACTTTGGCGGACCATCGATACATACTCTTTAGATTAAAAGGACTACACGGGGGTCAAGACCGTCTGGACTTTCGCAACCCAAGGAAAACGGATTGGGAACATTACAGAGTCATCCTAAGGGAAAACCTGAAGAACGATGCCAAGGTCTGCCGAAGGACCTACGACATTGAAAAGCTATCATCGAGACTAAGGGAAGGTATGAATCTGGCCTTCGAGGATAGCTGTCCTTTACAAAGCTTAAAGCATCCCAGGGAAGCCAAATGGTGGAACCGGGAGCTGGAAAAGCAACGTAAAGAAACACGCAGGCTCTTTAACAGAGCCATGTGGACAAAAAAATCTGAGGACTGGGCAAAGCATAAATCGGCCCAGAAACTCTACAAGACTCTTATAAAGAGAGCCAAAAGAGACAGCTGGAAGGATTTCTGTGACAGTATAGAGAGCGTACCCGCTGCCGCATAGTTGCAGAAGGTGCTAGCCAGAACCACTGCAAAAGGAACAGAACTCCTGGAGCTATCCTCGGGGGGCTATGCAAGCAACCAGGAGGAAAATCTTCCGGAGCTGCTCAATGTGCATTTTCCTGGAAATGTTGACTGTGAATATCAGCAGGAAAATGGGGTCCGATTGGAAACCACTGTACCTGACTGGGAGACAGCTAGGAGGGTAGTCACCGTGGACCGGCTCAGATGGGCTATCGATTCTTTCGAACCATACAAGAGCGCGGGCCTTGATGGCATCTTTCCTGCACTCCTTCAGAATGGGGAGGACATACTCCTACCCTACCTGTTGAATCTATTTCTGGCGAGTATCGCCTGGAGCTACTTACCTGTCTCCTGGCGGAAAGCCCGAATAGTATTTATACCCAAGGCAGGACGAGCTGAATACTCCACTGCCAAAGATTTCAGACCGATCAGCCTAACATCTTTTGTCCTAAAGACATTGTAGAGGCTGGTCGATGTTTACGTAAGGGAAGGGGCGCTGACTCGCAAGCCTCTACACCTAAATCAACACGCCTATCAGAAGGCGAAATCCACCGAAACGGCCCTGCACACTTTGGTTAGCCAAGTGGAAGGATCGTTGACGAGTAAGGAGATAGCTGTATGTGTCTTTATAGACATAGACGGGGCGTTCAACAACACGAACCTCGAAGCTATCATACAAGCGGCAACTGAGCACGAAATCGAACCGTCCCTTATAGGTTGGATTCGAGCGATGCTTAGTCACCGAAACGTAATAGCGTTATAGTTATATAATAACGTTAAAGCACAGAGAGGGTGCCCGCAAGGGGGCGTCATGTCTCCCATTCTGTGGTGCCTAGTCATCGACTCCTTACTGAGGCAACTGAACTCAATAGGGGGATTATACGCACAAAGCTATGCGGATGACCTTGTAATTTTGGCTAAAGGCAAATATAGCAGTACAATACAGGAGCTCATACAAAGAGCACTAAATGCTGTACATAAGTGGTGTCGGAGAACAAAACTGGATGTTAATCCTGACAAAACAGTGATGGTCCCGTTCACCAAGAAAAAGAAGCTGGAATTCAAGGTTCCAACTTACAACGACACACCAATACGGATGGCCGGGGAAGCTAGGTACCTGGGCGTAACCCTGGATGCTAGGCTCTCCTGGAACAGCCATATTGAGAGACAAACCAAAAGGGCGACCTCAACCCTATGGGCTTGTAGAGCCGCCATCGGCAAAAAGTGGGGTCTCGCGCCTGAAGTCATGATGTGGCTTTACAAGGCAGTCACGAGACCCATGTTCACATATGCGGCAATCGTCTGGTGGACCGGAATGCAACGGGACATCAACCGACGTATGGCCGACAGAATGCAGCGCCTGGCATGCGAGTAGCAGGAGTCAAGCCGCGGGTATCAAGAACGATACCCCTGGGGACACACTGCACAGCTTTCCAAGCAGAGATCTTCGCCATTCTTGCTTGTGCACAAGAGAACTTGTCAAGGAACTACTGTAAACAGAGCATTGACATATGCTCTGATAGTCAGGGGGCGCTAAAGGCTCTGTGGTCACACAGAACGTCATCCAAGCTTACCTTAGAGTGTCAGAGAACCTTGGAGGAGCTAGCAAAGCGAAACAGAGTTCGTCTGATATGGGTGCCAGGACATAGCGGCATTGAAGGTAACGAACTGCTGATCGACTGGCCCGGCTAGGGACCGAGACTCTCCTCGCTGGGCCCGAGCCGGCTTGTGGAATTACCAAAGAGACTACAGTGGAACACTTCAGAAGACGCCTAAGAGCGGAATTCGGAGAACACTGGAGCCAACAGCACCGACTCCGGCAATCGAGGGCTTTCTTTGAGGGACCCGACCAGAAGAAGGCAAGAGAACTGCTTATGTTAGGCAGGAAACACATACGTACGGTAACCGGGGTCCTGACCGGGCACTGGACGCTAAACTACCACATGCACAATATGGGGCTGAAAGACGACTCATTGTGCAGGTTCTGTTGGGAGGAAGATGAAACCTCCTATCACATCTTGTGCGACTACGAAGCACTCGCAGGAGCCAGGTGGACCATCTTCGGGGTAGAGAAGATCTTCCCGGAGGAAGCGAGGAACCTCTCACTAGGAAGCATTAGTACCTTCATGGGGAAAGTGCGACTAGGTTGAGACCTTAACCGGCGGGGGATGACACAATGGACTCTAGTCTAAGTGTCGCCGAAAGGCACCCCAGTTTCATTCATTAATTCATGGGGGTCGGGGTGGCGGGGGGTAGTATAACGAAGGTCTAGATTTAATTTTGAGTATTTCCATATAGATCGATATACAATTTCATAATTTGTTGCATAGTAGTTCGAATACAGTTGTTACGAAGCCCTCTATCCGTACACAAACATGTATCCGGACCGTCTGTAGTACTGTTGAGTGAGCTCACATAATGCCGTCCGTGGATGGATGTCAGCATCCTCTCCAATTCCGTATTTAGAGATCTGTGTAAACTGAGAAGCTGGGCTTTGTGTCGAGGTAGAAGTACATCTTCGAACTCGATTAAAAACTCTTTAAGATCCATATTGTAATTTCCTGTCTAGAAGAAGAGTCGGTGCTGATGCAACAGTAATGAGCAGCACTGTTAGACTGAAGGCGATATAGCAGATCAAAAAATATATACTGCTCGAAACTGGAACCTGGGTGTGAGGGAGGCTGCTAGTTAGGTTCTGCCATGTTGAATCTTGATATGTGCGATTAGCAAAGGTTGCACGAACTTTATAGTCCGTCGCATTCTTATGTAATGGCTCCATCAAAGTTGGTGTGTATAGATTGTATATGAGGGAATTCATCTTAATATGTTCTGCTGGCCCAGTGGCATTTCTATCAAAGCAAATAAACACATCATTTGCATTATATGGTGGTGAAATGTATACGACGTTATTGAGAACTGCTGAGAGCAGCAAAACGTTTGACCATAATCTAATCATGTCTGAAGGAATACTGAGGAAAATTAAATGCCTATTGCCATTTTATTTATTTATTGACTAAAAACCACCGGTATAATTTATCGCAATTTCTAATTGTACACATATAAAACAATTTGAGTTGTGATTCATACATAACGATTTATCACGCTTTAAAATTTGGGGATATCCTGGTTGGAGTTTCCCGGTTCAGGTAGATGTTCGATATTGATGATTTTTAATTAAATAATTGATTAATACTATATCACACGAAAGTATAAAATTCATCTGGGAATATCCGCGATAGATAAATATATTGCCTGTGGTAATTTGATCTTGACATTTACAATTTTGTAAACGTGTGACTTGTATAATAAAGATTAATACAGGCATGTACCCCATTAATTAATTATATCGCTTCCACGAGAAGCATAAAATTCATATGATTATTTAACATCTGCAGTGTGTTTTAGTTCCTCTTTTGAAACTATCCTTTTTAAAAACTTAACTTTATTACTAATACATTAATTAAAGATTTAATATACAATATAAATTGCGAAGGACCGACGTTGACCAACTGATGACTCGGGTCTGACTGACTGTTGTTCCGCCGCGAGTTACGAGAGCCGCTTCCGCAGAAACTACAAAATCATCAAAGATCACATGACGCTGCGACAGCAGACCATCCTAAGATTACTACATTTTCTGTTTTTACTTCACTTTCTGTTTAGCCTCCTCGCGATAAACATCTATTGTAAATTAGTCGTGAATAAAAGTTTTTTTAAAAACAATCTCTGGATTGCCGAATTTATAACTGGCGCAGTCAAAGTAGGATTCGTACGGATTAGTGAAAAACCGTTTTTTCGCATCGTGTCGGTAAAGACTCTTTCGCAATCTAAGTGTTTCAACACTGAAGTACGATTTCAACGAACCACCCCTTCAGAGGACCACAACGGTGAACAACCCTTCAGCGGTACCACCCAAAGGTGATCCAGGGACCAACCAGCAGAGGCAAGACGGAAGTCAGGGAAGGAACTCCGGGACTCCAGGCGAAAACTGTAAGTGCCAAGTTCCTTTCACCTTTCCTACTCCTTGTGAGAGTTCAGGAGAGATAGGTTAAGAACAGACAAAAATACGTAAAGAAAAATAATTTATGAGCAATTTAGAAGACGAGTTATTAAGAGAACTCAATAAGTTAAGTTTAGAAAGTAATTCAAATTTAAACGATAATCTAAATTCAATTGAAAATTCAACAATGACACTACCAGACGTAAAGAAAATAAATTGGGACCTTTTCAAACTAAAACTAGATAACATAAAACCTTACGATGGTAATAGTAATACACTTAATAAATTCATTTCTCGCTGTGAAAGTTTCATACATGATTATGAAATTTATAGAGATGCAGAACTAAGTAAGCATATTTTCGAATGCTTACAAGAAAAATTGGTAGGAAAAGCGGAAGCTATGGTAGGTAATCGAATGGAATTGACTACTTGGAAAGACTTTAAAGAAGCGTTAAAACAATGTTTTTCTGATAGAAGAGACCTAGATTGTCTTCTACAAGAACTTACTAGAATAAAACCTTTCAAAAATGAAAATATGGTAGATTTTGGTACTCGTTTACAACTATTAAGAAGTCAAGTTGTTCAAAGAATTAGTAATACTAATGCTAGTAAAGAAGACAAACTATGTCAAATCAATCACTGTGATAAAACTGCCTTAAATACATTTATCGCAGGTTGTTCTGGTGTTTTGAGAAATAACATGCATCTAAAAAGACCAGCGTCTCTTGAAGATGCTATTGCTTACGTTGACGAATTCGACAATTTCGAAAGACTTTACGGTAACCTTAACGAACAACGACACCTTTTCCCAAAAAATAATCAATTCAAACCTCAAAATTCAATGATACCCAGACCAAACTATCAACCAAATTTCAACCAGTATCACCAGCCAAATCTTAATTATTCAAGCCCTAATTATCCGAACTCGAACCAATTTCAAGAATTTGGATACAGACAAAATCAATTTGAAACCAGTAATCAAAGAACACAATTCCCAAGCCAACCTATAAATATCCAACCACGACCGCAACCCCCTCGAAAACTACCAACAAACGCCCAAGTATTTGGTCCACCACAAAATGTATGGAAACCTAGACCGATTCCACCGAATCAATTACCTAAACCCCAACCGATGTCGACGACATCCCGAAATCCATCTTTCAACGACAAACGAACGTTAAACCCATATCCTAGACAGAATTTCAACAATCACAAATACAATCATTTTCAAAATGTTAGCCAAAACCCGAACGTCATAGTTGAGGAACTTCATTCCAACAACTACGAAGACCATGAAAATAATCAGTATGATTATTATCAATATGATGATGATCAGTTTGATGACAATCAATATTACAACAATCAATATTATGACGATCAATACTTTCAATCGACTGTCGAAAGTAACGACACCCACGACTACTCTCACCCTGTAGAACACGACAATTCGGACAAGGTAAATTTTCCAATAAGTGCCTCGGAAAAAGAAAGACTAGACATAATAGAATTAAATATATCTTCAACCAACCCATTGCCTTACATAGAGATAAAACACCCTTCATTAAAACTATTGATTGACACAGGTAGTACAAAATCATTAATTCGACCCACAATCGCAGAAAAGTTTTATCCACATTGTATTTATCACGCAAATGTAGATATTAAAACATCTCTTGTTAACAAGCGTATCAAGTATCAAGCAGAGATACCAGCGTTCAAGGAATTTAATTGTAACCATAATATTAATTTCATATTACACGACTTCCACGAGTTCTTTGACGGAATCATAGGCGTCGAAGATTTAGTAAAAATGAACCTAAATATTGACTTCACTAATAAAAAATTAATTAGCGATCACGTAACTATACCAATAAAATTTAGACAACCGTCAGATATAAAATTTGAATTCACCTTAGGACCCTCAGAAAAGATATTAAGATCATTACCAGTCACTATTTTAAATGGCGAAATTTTAATTAACAAAACGAATCTAGGCGAAGCGTACATTCCGGAAACATTAACCAATGCACGAAATGGTAACGCTGTTGTTGAAATTATTAATGAAAGTAACAAAACATTATCAATTAAATTAACCAGACCAATTGATGCGTACCGTTTTGATTCTTCATTATATGAAACCTATAATTTTAATTTCTCTAATAAACATCAAGTCAAAAAAACGCACGACAAAAATAAAATTAACATAGATAACTTAATACGAACAGAGCACATGAATTCAGAAGAGAAAGAAAACATCTTGAGATTATGTCGAACATTTTCAGATATTTTTCTAAAACCAGGTGATCCTCTAACTTTTACATCAAAAATTAAACATGTAATAAAGACAACGGACGAAATACCCGTTCATACTAAGTCCTATAGGTATCCATATGTACACAAAGAAGAAGTACGGAGACAAATTAATGAAATGCTCGATAAGGGAATCATTAGAGCTTCGAGTTCCCCCTGGAGTTCTCCAATATGGATAGTTGGAAAGAAAATGGATGCATCAGGAAAACAAAAATGGAGACTCGTAATCGACTATAGGAAGATTAACGAGAAAACCATATCAGACAAATACCCAATACCTAACATCACTGACATACTTGACAAGTTAGGACGAGCACAATATTTCAGTACTCTTGACCTCGCCAGCGGGTTCCATCAAATAGAAATGAGCAAATGCTCAATCGAAAAAACAGCATTTAGTGTAGAGAACGGACACTACGAATTTTTAAGGATGCCGTTTGGTTTACGTAATTCCCCCTCCACTTTCCAAAGAGTCATGGACGAAGTGTTAAAAGATCTCCAAAATAAAATATGTATGGTATATATGGACGACATCATTATATTTAGCACAAGCCTACAAGAACATATTCAAAATTTAAAATTAGTATTTCAAAAATTAAGAGAAGCACAGCTAAAAATCCAGCTAGACAAATGCGAATTCTTACGAAAGGAAGTGGAATTCTTAGGTCACGTTATTACACCGGAAGGAATTAAGCCTAATAAAAAGAAAATCGAGACGATTAAGAGGTTTCCCATCCCGCGAACACAAAAGGAAATAAAATCGTTCCTTGGTCTTTTAGGTTACTATAGGAAATTTATTAAAAATTTTGCCCAGATAACAAAACCGATGACAATCTGCTTGAAGAAAAATCAAAAAGTAGAACATACGAAAGAATTTGTAGAATGCTTTCAATTATGTAAAAATTTGCTATCCTCAGAACCAATTTTGGCTTATCCCGATTTTAATAAAAGTTTCGAACTAACGACAGACGCATCCAATTACGGAATTGGCGCGGTATTGTCCCAAGGCGGTCATCCTATTTCGTACGCTTCACGTACCCTAAATTCAGCCGAAATTAACTATTCCACGATTGAAAAGGAATTACTAGCACTCGTATGGGGATGTAAGTACTTCCGACCTTACTTATTTGGTAGAAAATTTCTCTGTTTCACAGACCATAGACCATTACAATGGCTCTTTTCTTTAAAAGAACCTAATTCACGTCTCGTAAGATGGCGACTGAAACTTGAAGAATTCGACTATACAGTCAAATTTTTGAAAGGGAAAGACAACACGGTAGCAGATTATTTATCCCGAATTAATACCGATCTAAACGCACTTGAGACATCCTCAGTAGATGTTAATATTAATAATCCCGACCCCTTCGATCTAAACGACCACCTAGTCCTACCCTATTACGTACAAGATCACAAAGAAGCATCTAAAAAACTTTATGAGAAAATCCGCGAATCTAATGTTAGAGCTAAAGAAAAAACAATTCAAAAAGTAAATGAAAATCGATCAAATCCACCCGATTACTCTAATCAATCAAATGTTTTTGTTCAAACAAAGTTTAGAGATAAAAAATTACCAAAATTTAAAAAGACAGAATTAATTAAAGACGAAGGTATCCTCCTAAACACTAACAAGGGCGTATATCACAAAAGTATAGCTCGAAAACCGAGAATTAATCCCAATCGCACTTTACAGGAACAACATGACGACGAAATTGACGATCATCCTGATATACCTGGTATATCAAATGACAGGAACTTACGGTAACGAAGACATTCGGATAACACAACTAGAAAATTTGTTGTTACCAATTAAGCTAGGAACTTGTAGATTAATCTATACTAAACATACTTTTATTCATTATTTAGATTTAGACGAGGTTGTTAAGCAGATAGAAACACTTAAACAACATTTTTCTGAAATGAAAAATATAGTTTTAACTTCACTTCAGGATAAAATCATTCATGGTATTTTCACAGCAGAAAATATGTTAAATCAAACTGATTTCCTAATTAGTATTCTGGAAAGAAAACTTGAAAATATCCACCCTCACATTCGAACTAAACGAGGTTTAATAAATGGATTAGGTAAAGTAAATAAGTGGCTTTTTGGCAATCTTGATTCCGAAGATGGAGAACGTTATGATAATGCTATAAAAGATTTACAACAAAATCAAAAACAATTAATTCATGAGTCCAACTTACAAATCACATTGTACAAAAAATTAACCGAACATTACAATAAATCATTAACGACTCTATGGAAAAACCAAGAAAAGTTCCAATTGTATTTAGAAAAATTTCAATCAACAATACAAGGACAACTCGATACACTGGTAGGACGTCTTGCTTTTCAGAGCACAATCAACCAAATGAATTTAGACTGTCAAAATTTAATAACATTCATTGATAATATCGAGAATGCAATACTTTTTGCAAAACTGAATTCTCTTCATAGTTCCATAGTATCAAGTCATGAAATTTTAGATATGATAAACCACTTGCGAAATATTTATATAGAATCCGAAATTCCAAAATTTAAGAACATTTTGACATACTACCTCTTTTTAGGAACACAAGTCAATTTTTCAAAATCAAAATTAATTTTTGCTGTTCATATTCCTATTTTGAAACCTGAATACTTAGATTTCTATCATATTTACCCAATTGTCCAAAACCATAAAATCTTTACTCCCATGTACCCCTACTTGGCACGTGCAAAAGAAGAGTCGCAGCAACAAAAAGAAGAATGCCCCATTTTGGAAGGCTCTTATTACTGTCAACAATATTTCATCCCGAACGATAATTGTACCTTAGACATATTAAAAGGTCACACATCCGAAAAATGTTACGCCACCGAAGTGAATCTCCAAGAATCAATTGTAGAGCAGATAACCGCCGAAGAAGTAATTATAATACCTTCGAAGAAACAAAAGATCTCATCACGATGTCAGACCGACCAAATTTTAGAAGTAGACCCGTACTGCTGAGAATCCCGGAAGGCTGCGAAGCATCAATCGCTGATTTGAAATTTACCAATAACCCACACATTCAACGTGGAAAACCATTGATCCTACCAAAATTCACCACCGAAACTTTCAAGACAAAGAAATTCTATCAAGCCCCAAACATTACCAAATTGGACTTCGAAGAGCTATATGAAATCAATAAAATCAGTAAACAATTAACTCCAATACAGGAAAGTGATCACTTTGAATATAAAACACCACTGATAGTGACATTTTCCGCAATATCGATAATCTGTACTCTCCTATTGGCCGCTTTCATCATCATTAGAATCCGACGCCGTGAACTAAGAAGAAAAGAAGAAAAGAAGATCGAAGAATTGGCGATGGACGATTTAGGCGAGAACCCTAGTTCCAGAAATACCTCCGGTATTTTTTCATCTTGAGGACGGAGGAGTTACGAGAGCCGCTTCCGCAGAAACTACAAAATCATCAAAGATCACATGACGCTGCGACAGCAGACCATCCTAAGATTACTACATTTTCTGTTTTTACTTCACTTTCTGTTTAGCCTCCTCGCGATAAACATCTATTGTAAATTAGTCGTGAATAAAAGTTTTTTTAAAAACAATCTCTGGATTGCCGAATTTATAACTCGCGTGTTGTTTTTATAAGATTTATTTACTGACTCGGTGGTTTACTCTTCTTTATATTAATCCTTGGTTTTTAGTTGATATAACTCCTCCCCTCGAAGATTCGACTTCCGAAGTTACTGAGGAAGTTGAACATTCTTCAAATCTAAGGCCTCTGGTTGCTTCCGCGTTGGGGATCTTCTCGTCAGGAATTTCTTGCGGATAATGGTCATCATGACCATTATCAGTAATCCATAGAGTATTATCGTCCAGGCACTCGGGACGTGTGAGACGGTTAGAAAGGTGATTAGTGGGTCGTTCTCGATGAATTTTTGTTTAATTTCACGGAGTTCGTCTAAGTTACTTTTCTCCAGGTTTATAGTGACATTCAATTTATAGTCTTCCGCGGTGTCTTCCCTTAAATCCGGAAATAATATCATTTGTCCAGTTGTAACACCTACGTCGTTCGATATTAGTTTGTTATCTGTAGAAATTTGGCAACCTACTGGAATTTCGAATAGGTACGACCCTTATAATTTAATTACTTCCATTTGTTTCTCGCAGTGGAGATGGGTAGTCTCTTCTTTAGGTAGTATTGTTATCCATTGATTGGAGTTTTCAGTTTCTTGGAATACGTTGTCGTCTAGTTGAACTTCTGTTTGTTGACAAGTGGGTGATGTCTTGACTTCCAAGAGTTGGATTTCACAGGGGGTGTTCGTGTCGATGCGTGTAAAGTCGTCTTGTCGCAGAGGAAATTGTTCGTAGACATTTCCAAACAATTGTCATTTATCGAAACGAATAACAATCTATTTTTTGCAATGAATTTTGACTTTGGTATTATAGTCTTGAAATGATCTCTAGAGAATATGGGTATTGAGTATAGGTGATAAAGGTCAAATATCCTCCTACCTCCAATGGTAGTTGGTCCGCCTTAAGTTTTGATTTTAGCAATTTTAATTCTTGGAATAAATCTGTTGTTTTCATGATACTCGAATGAAAAGTTCCAAGTCTACTGAAAGAGACTGTTGTTTCAATATCTTGTAATATCGAACTTATTATCTCAAACATATTAATAATTTGTATAAGAGTGTCTTTAATAAACCTTGTATGATCTCGGCTTATACTACTCTACACAATTCCGGAAATCTGCTTAATTCTTACATTTAGTACTTCTTCGTTATGAATAATTTTACTTATAGTTTCATTGAATTTGTTGATCATCGATACGGCAAGAGAGTTTTGTGTTTTAATTGAATTCGCTAAATGGTCTTGGTTTTCTTGAAGGTTCTTAATTAATTCTTCGTAATGTTTACCATCACTTGCGTCTAAGTTTCCTGTAACTGCTTTAAATGTAGAGCCAAGTCCATTAATTAGTCCTCGCTTTATTCTATCTGGATGGGGTATTATTTCTATTACCTTACTTTCTACTTTTTCTTCAATAAAATGTAAAACTTTAATATAGTTATCAACTTCTACTCTATAATGTTCATTATTATCTAAGTGCTTAATTATGTTTTCAGATTGTTTCTTTAATTTATTAATTTCATCTATTATTGGGTTTAAGTCGTAAAAATGAATAAGTGTGTGGGAATATTCTTTGATTTTTGCGTTGCCAATCCTAAGTGGAATTAGTTCAGGGTTGTTTTGTAAGTTTCAATATGTTACTTCTTGATAACCGAAGATGCATGGTAATCTGAAAATAAATTACAACTATCTAAGATTTTTGCTTACCTACTTAATTGACTAATTTTTGTTTTAGTCGAATGAATAAGTTTTTCTCAAAGGACGTTTTACATTGTCCATATAGATTTTAGTTTGGGATGTGGTTGCAAGGGATTTTCTTTGGGGGTTAACACTTTCTATCGTTTCGGGTTTATTAAATTTGTTTGCGTTTTTTCGTCTAATTTGTTTCTTTACAAAGGCTTGCTGTCCTGGTTGAAATATTTCTGGTTTATCACGATTTTTGTTTGTTTTTTCTAGTACATTTTCTTTATTTTGGATAAGATCTGAATTACTTTTTGCGTATAATAATCTAGATTTTTCTTTGTGTTGTTGCACATAATCGTTTAATAATATTTTATCTAATTCCAAGTTAAAAGGTGTATTGTCTGATAAATGTCCGTTTATTACGTCAATAGGTTTTAATTTTGTTACTTAATGTATTGAATGGTTATAAGCTAATATTGCATATAACATTTTCATTTCAGCGGGAGTTTTTTGGAAGCCTTGAGTGTTTAAAATCCTCAAGTGTTGGATGATTGTGGAGAGAAACCGTTCAACTACTCCATTCGATTGTGGATGATTCGGTGAACAAAAATGTACTTGTACTTTATGAAGACTTAACAATTCAATAATAACTGAATTTTTGAATTCGGTTCCGTTATCGCAAATAATTATATCAGGGATACCATGATGCGAGAAGTAATCAACTTGTCCGCTACTTCTGTGCTATTTAAAGAATTTAATGAATAGGCTTGTGCGTACTTCAAAAAACTGTCGATTATTGTCAAGAATTTGATTTGCTCAAATGTGAAAGTATATAAATGAAGGATCTCAAATGGTCTAGACGCTGTTGTGGTTTGATCGAGTTGCATTTTTATTGGGTTTCGTTCATATTTTGATTGTTGGCAGATTTCACATTCGTTTATGAAAGTTTGGATTGAGTTTTTCATAAATGGCCAATAATATTTTTCTTTAATCCGTTGTAATGTTTACTTTTTCCTTCATGATAGTTTCGTATTGTATCTTTAACATCATCTTTACTTATTACATCAATTAGTTTTATTTTACAACGTTTCAATTTTAATGAAGCCCATTTAAAGTTTCGTTGTAGAACTATTGAAAAGGGTTCGTATATTTCCGGGTTTTCGAAATATAAGTAGTATTGGACATTTGGGGCAATGTAGTGTTTAACAAAATTTATAATATCGTTTTCTAAGTTATTTTGTGAGATTTGTAAATGAATTCGTTGTTTTTTATCAAATAGTTTTTGAATTTCTGGGTCTGCGGGTGAATATAACCTGAGCTTATTATTATCTGGTTCTGACCGTAATTTAGTGCGTGTTCCCAAGGGCGTCGCCAGGGGGGGGGGGGGCAGGGAGGGGCAGCTGCCCCCCCTAGAGATTCTAAAAAAGTTGCCAAATATAATGCAACCAAAGTGCTCGTGTAGCTTTACACATTGGACTCTGTACTGTCACAGAATACCTACAATTCATACCTACTTTACCTACAATTCATACCTACTTTTCTCATTCATAGAGAATGAGAAAAGTATGAATTGTAGTAGGTAAAGTCAACTTGCCCCCCCCTGCGCCATCGGCTGGCGACGCCCTTGCGTGTTCCGCAATTGGAATATTTATTATGGGATGTTGATCTGCTGAGTGTATTGTCTCATCTTGGCTTTCATTTTCTATAATGTCATTGTCAAGTTGCACTATCATAGAAACGTTATCTACGTCCGGTATTATCTCGTGAATGATCTCAGGTTTCTCATTAATTGCGTCTTTGTTTAAAGTTGTCTCTGTTTGTTCATTGAAAGTTACTGTTTCGAATTTATTATCAAAATTTTCTTTAATTATATCATCAAATTTATTCCAAAATGAATTTGTCTCTTTAGTATGAATTTCTATTCGGGAAAGAGCGTCAGCATTTGTATTTGCTTTTCCTTTCTTACAAATGATATCGAAATTAAACTCATCTAATTTAATTCTCCATCTTAATAATTTTGAACTCGGATCTTTCAATGAAAATAACCACTGTAAAGGTTTGTGGTCTGTTATTACGTTAAATTTTCTACCGTATAGATAAGGTCGAAAATATTTTGTGGCCCATACTATGGCTAAAAGTTCCTTTTCTATTGTCGAGTAGTTTTGCTCGGAATCATTTAAAGTTCGTGAGGCGAATGCTACAGGGAGATCTTTTCCGATCGGTCCTTGTGATAATATTGCGCCTAAGGCAACGTTTGACGCATCTGTTGTTAAATTAAACGGTTTTGTAAAGTCAGGGTATTATAATATCGGTTCGTTCATTAACACATTTTTACATTTCTTAATACAAGTCAAATAGTCGTTGTTGAGTTCAATTTTTGCACCCTTTATTAGACACTTTGTCAGAGGTTTTGTTAATTTTGCAAAGTCTTTAATGAAACGACGATAGTAGCCTAACAATCATAAAAATCCTTTGATTTGTTTAGTAGTTTTAGGTACTGGATAATTTTTTATAGCTTTTATTTTGTCGGGATTCGGTTTCTCCTTGTGGTTTAACGATATGTCCTAAATAAGCAACTTCTTTTCGTAAAAATTCCGATTTGTCTAATTGAATTTTGAAGTTCAATTCTTTTAATCGCTGAAATACTAACTTTAATCTTTCTAAATGTTCCTGAAGGGGTGTTGAAAATATAATAACGTCATCTAGGTAAACGAGACATTTTTCGGTTTGGATTCCTCTTAGAATATTATCCATTACACGCTGGAATGTTGCAGGTAGGTTTTTTTAGTCCGAATGGCATTCTAAGAAACTTTTTTTCTATATCGTCTTCGTGCATTTCAATCTGGTGATATTCGCTAGCTAGGTCAAGGGTGGTGAAATACTGACATTCACCAAGTTTATCTAAAAGATCAGTTATGTTTGGAAGGGGATATTTGTCGTCAATCGTTTTCTCGTTAACTTTTCTGTAGTCAATTACTACGCCCCATTTTTGTGTACCTGAAGCATCTATCTTTTTTGGGACTACCACCATCTCACCAGATGGGTGAGGACCATGGGGGTGAGCTTGGTCTAATAATTTTAGAATCTAGCATCCGTTTAATTTGATTATCTACTTCCTGTTTGTGAATAAAAGGATATCTGTATGTTTTCGTATACACGGGTGTTTCGTCCGTTGTTCGGATTTTATGTTTTTCTCTATTTGTGAAAGTCAAAGGGGTGTTTTCATTATAAAAAATGCCAGAAAATTGTTCGCATAATTCTAGTATTTTTGTTTTTTCTTCGTCATTTAAGTGATCAGTTCTGATTTTTGACAAATCTAGATGGGACTTTGAATCATCAAGACAATTTAAATCAAAATTTTGAATTTCTTTTTGATTTAATCTTTCTACCGTTATCGGAGATGATAAGTTGATATTAACGTGTTCGGTACTCTTATTTATTATAGTTGTAATTGCTTCTCCATTTTTTGCAATTGATAGGCATTGAGGGATTTCGCAATTTTGGATTCTTTTATATGGAATAATAATTTCTCCGTCGTGTATAGATGTTCTTACTTTAATTACCTGCTCCGTTCTAGGTAAAATCAGAATTTGATTTAGGTCATTTTGTGTATTGGTTTGATTATACTCAAGTTTAATTTTTGTGTTAGGTATTTTCAAAAATTATTGAACCCAATCAATAACTGCTTGTAATTTAGTCAAGTTATCAATTCCTATTAATCCGTCAAAAATATCGTGAAACTTAAACAGATAAAATTTCAATTTATCCCGATTGTTTAATTTAAAGATTTTCGAAATTGGAATCATCGTACTATATTTATGAGCGGATTTTTGAAAAACGGTTGATACTACAAATGGATCTTCTATAATTGAATTTGCGAAATATTTTTCGGCAATAATTGGGTTAATAAATGATTTTGTTGAGCCGGTGTCTATTAACATTTTGATATTATATTCAGGAAGAGTGACATAAGGTAATTCACTTGAGATTCCCGATATTGTGTTTGATGTAACGAATGTCGGCGTTAAGTCTTTTGGTCCTTCTGAGGTACCATGTGAAAATTTCGTTGTCCTTTGGAATGTTCGTTTTGTTGTTGGTACACTTCGTAATCGATAATGTCTTCCTGATCATAATTTTCGTTAAACTCTTCGTACGTTTCTGTTTCGGTATTAAAGAGTTCTTCTGCTACGAAAGGGGGTTTTTGTGAGCCGTATGTATTCTGAAAGGCGTTAAAGGGTTTATGTTGGAAATTTTGGCGAAAGTTTTGATTAGAGGTCGACGGTTTTTGACCATGGTTAGTGTTTCATGGTTAGGTACTCATTGGTGTTGGAGGGGGTAAATTTTTGAATCGATTTTGATTGGGTTCAAAAACATTGACATTTTGATGTGGTTGTCTGAAGACTTGACTATTCGTTAAAAATTTTTGAGGGGGTAAAGCCCTTGGTTGGATGTTTATCGGTTGCGATGGGAAGTTGTTTTGGTTTCTAAAGAAGTTATTGGGGGTTTGAGAGTTGAAAGATTGTTGGTGTCTCGGTTGGTGGTTAAAGTGTTGGTATTGATTTTGGTTTTGTTGATGACTAGGAATTTTATGAGAATTGAATGGGATTTGTGGTCTCGCTGCATTCCTATTAGTATTATTTTGAAAATATTGAATATTTTCTTCTTGGTGAACAAATTGCATAGCTTCACTTAAAGTTTGAGGTTTCATGCACCTAATTGTGGTGGCTAGTAGTTCTCTAAGACCTGCTAAAAATGTTTTTAAAGCGACATCTTGATATAACTTTCTCTTTAAATCTTTACCTTCTTTTGATATTTCATGAACGTCTATATAGCAACACAATAAATTTAAAAGATGTAAAACCCTATCATAAAATTTTTTGTGGACTCTCATGCGGTACTTGTCTTAGCATTACAAGATCGCGATTTAAACAGATTTCGTCTCTTTGGTCAGAGAAGTTTACTATTAGTAGCCTTTTTAAATTATCCCATGTGAGGGTACCTTGTATATTTACAACTATTTTTGCATTTCCTTTTAATTTTGAGATAATCGAGTTCAATAAGTATAAGTTTTGGAAATTATTTGGATTCTGATTATCGTAGAATTGATTTATTAGTGATTCACTTACGTTTAAGAATCGGTTTAAGTCGTCCGGATTACGGGTACGCAATTTAGAAATTCGGGTCTAAATTGAGCCATTTCGCTAGTTGATGGATTTGAAAGATTTAACATTGGGGGTCGGATTATACGTTTAATTTTTGGGATTTGCGAATTTGAGGAGTCAGTCGAACTCAAATTCTCTATAGCGTTTGTTAAATCTTCCACAGACATAAATATTTTAGATTGTTAAAACGTTTTAATGACTTACAGTGTAAGGAAGACTACGCTGGTCATTTTTCTTCTTTCTCTCTGGGTTGAAGTCTCTCGAAGAACTCGAAGATACGAATTCTGTTATCCGTACTTAGGTGTTGATACACTTAGTCCCCGAAGAGTTTTTTCGACACGATGCGAAAATCACTACCGGAAACCGTACGGATATCCTACTGACTGCGCCAGTTTTAGTTCCTCTTTTGAAACTATCCTTTTTAAAAACTTAACTTTATTACTAATACATTAATTAAAGATTTAATATACAATATAAATTGCGAAGGACCGACGTTGACCAACTGATGACTCGGGACTGACTGACTGTTGTTCTGCTGCGTGTTGTTTTTATAAGATTTATTTGCTGACTCGGTGGTTTACTCTTCTTTATATTAATCCTTGGTTTTTAGTTGATATAACTAGTGTTAGACACCGTTTCCCACGAAAGCTTGAGAAGTCTGACGTTACCCACTTGAAAAAATGCGCGACTTGTAATTATAAATAATTTATCTGAGTACATATACCGTTTCCCAGTAAAGTTATCTAAATATCCGTTTGAAAATTCAGACGGCTTGTAATAAGGCCTAACATCTGCATTGTCTGAATCATTTCGCAACGAAAGCATATGAAAACACATGTACCACTTGCTGATGAAGTTGAAAATTGCGAGACTTGCTGTGTCTGGGTACATATGCCGTTTTCAATTAAAGTGATCTAAATATACAATTCAAAAACAGACGACTTGTAATGAGGATTTAACATTTCCACACTATCACTGATCAGTCGCGCTACTTAAATCTGTGGTGTTCTCTTCTGAGTGCAACAAATTTAATGATGTCTACTACCGCCGTTACCCTATCTGCGCCTCGAAATGGAAGAAGGTAAATTATCTTTTTAAATTAGTACTAAGTATTACTAATTCTTTTTATTTGATTTTTTTTAATTAGATTCTTACAATTTTTAAATGATCCTGTTTCAATTATTAAATACGACCATCCGTCTACTGAGATGAATGAGATTAAAAAAATAATTTAAGTCATACGTCTTGAATTTTATATGTTAAGCCTTGGTCGAACTCAAGCATAACCAGTAATTTGCAATATATTTTACAGAGCCATGAGCGTCCCAGGATTCAATATTTTATATGTAAGCGAACCTTTAAATGATGTTTTAAAAGAAAACCTCACTGAACATGATAAATTCGTGCTCAGCAAAGCTATTGCTAAATTACGAACTCTTAAAAATCGAAGTTGCATCGCTGGCGGATTTGCTAGCTACATGGTTGGGCGCACAAAGTCTTACCGCAATATTAATTTGTATACTGAAGACGCTGATGAATATGCTTTTTTTAAAGGTTCCACTCGGTGCCAATCTATGAAAGAATTTGATTTTAAAAATGGAATCTTATACGACTGTGTATGTGTAAAAGAGACACCTACACCAACGATGGAAACGTTCTCCATATCAGTTATCAACAATTTCGATCTGGAAATATGTAAAGTAGCATTTTATATTAATCCATCGTATAATAACGTACTTTGTGTAAGATATAATGAAACTTCATCTCTTACGGGATCTGAACAGATCTGGTCAATATATAAGAAGAAGAATTGTGCTTGAGCGAAATTTAAATCCTCAAAAATTGTCGCTCTTATGCTTAGATAAGCTATTGTAATTTATGAATCCATTTCTAGTGTTAAGATTAATATGTAATAAATTTTGTAGATGGGGGGAGGTACCATTTTTTATTTAAGATTGATATGTAATTAAATGTGTAGTTAGCTAATGTAGTAGTAATAATAAACTATTATACTTATTTACATGGTTTTATTATATAAATTGCATTAGATTACAATTTGCTTAAATCTTCCAACAATTGATTCCTATTATAATACATCATTTCTCTGATACAATAACTTTCTATAGATGCAGTAATATCACAAAATGCTAAAATCACATCTTCATTATTTTGAATATTTTTTAACTTATTAATAAATTTAATTAATAAATTAATTAATATAATATTAATAATGAAATAACTTAATTGAGGTAGTTAATAATTACTTAATTAAGTAAGTTAATTAATAAAGTTAATTAATAAAAGTTAAAAAAACCCTTATAATACTCTAAAATACTTTTTAAACTTGCTATTTTTATACTAATGAATTGTCTGTTTATATCACACAGTTCAGGAATATTATTTTCCGTTAAGTAGAGTGAAATGGAATGTTTGGATACAACAACCATCTTCTTTTTACCTTCAAATTGTTGAGTCTTAATTATAATGTTATCACCACAGGTGTATCTCAGATGAGAAATTTCATCGGAGCCATTGAAATAGCCATCGAGTAACCAAGTGAGTTGATTTATAAATATCTGCCACTCCGAAGTATCAAATTGCAGACTGCTTACATCGTTAATGCATATGCTGATGGCTGGTTCGAAATATTGTAAAGTATTTAGACCTACGTTTACACTGAATCCGCTATTCAGGCACGCAAACCGAGAGTTGAGAATGAAACAAGTTTCAACTTGTTCTGTTGTTGTTGCTGCTGCTGCTGCTCGTTCTTCTTCTCATCCTTCGCTTTGCTCAAAATTTTCGTATAAAGCCAATAACGAACTTAAATAGGTTTGCTGCTCCATCACTTTTACTTTTCCTTTGATGATTCCTTTGACATAAGAATCAATGCTAATCGGTGTGGTGGTATCCTTTTTCCATAGATTTTAACGTGAAACGCGAACACTCCCTCTCTACAAGCGATTAGAGATGTCGATCCACGAATCGTGACTTTTATCAAAACCGAGCCAACGTACGAGGACTTTATTATCTTTCCGCCTCAAATTTTTTTCCACTAAATATACGTGTGGAATTTTAGTTTTCTGTAATTCCTCCGTATAGAATCCACCTTTGATGGGTCGTCCATCGAGATCTTCCAACGAATACGTTATGGGGTTGGTTATTTTAATGTTTTTAATTTTGAACAGTTCAGTCGTCCAATTGGGTGTGTATCCTTTCTCGAAGACGTGCTTCGCTTTGCTAATGCGTACGATATCACCTACCTTAAACTTACGAACACCCGTCGCAACTTTTAGGTGACTGCATACCGTATTCAGTAAATATTTTTCATTTTTCTCGGTAACATCACAAGGTTTCATCTTAATAACAGAATATTTTTACTGATTGTAATTTTGCACGATCGTCGGTAAAGCATCGATCCATTTGTAAGCCATTTAAACTAAAATATTTAAACAGTTTTTCTTTAATCGTACGTATCGATCGTTCAGCTATCGCAGCTTTGATATGAGTATAGGAATTGTAATGATTGATTCCATGACGTTTCATCAGCCGCTGAAAATGTGCATTGTAGAATTCGGTTCCTTGATCGGTTTGTAAATTACGTGGTGATATTGTCGCTTGATGGAGGATACCTTGGAAAGCTTTAGTCATTTCTTCACCAGATTTCGATTTTAACGCTCTAGCTCATATGTATTTAGAGAAACAAACTATAATCAGCAAAAAATACCTGAAATTTTTATTCACTTTCGCGTACAGGTCTAGCTGACCGAGATCCGCTTGCCACAAGTCATTTACACCTTTAATGATCGTGCAGCGTCTAGGAAAGAATTTCCTTATCGGTTTCTGTAACTCGTTAACCAATTGAATTTTTTCGTCCGACATTTTATCTAGTTTTCACCAGATCTCCATTTTTTCTTATCGCTTTGTCGTTTGGACCTGATTGCTCATTTATACCTTTAATGATCGTGCGGCGTCTAGGAAAGAATTTCCTTATCGGTTTCTGTAACTCGTTAACCAATTGAATTCTTTCGTCCGACATTCTATCTAGTTTTCACCAGATCTCCTTTTTTCTTATCGCTTTGTCGTTTGGACCTGATTGCTCGGTGGGATGGATACTACTACTACTACTACTACTACTACTACTACTACTACTACTACTACTACTACTACTACTACTACTGTGCGAAAATGGTAGAGATATAGTTGTGGTAGAAGTTTCTGGTCTATTCAGGACTATTTTACCACTAACTGATGGTTCTGATGGTGGTGGTAGTGGTGGAGGTACCGATTCATTATTTGTGAGCGACTCTTGTAATAAATCAATTCTTTTACTGAGGGTGTGTATCTCAGTTATATAAGGTGTAGTATCGTATGCAGCGAGAAATTTATTTTAAGCCGCTTCCAATTTCTTAGAAAATATATCTGCAACGAGCTGAATTTCCTTCTTAATTTGTTCACCAGTTTTTTGAATAGATTCATCTACATACTTTTTGCTGATGATTGCTTTTTAATGGTGGGAGGAATCCTCGAGATGCTCGCTCGAATTCTATCAAGTCGTTTATTTATATTAGCACATTGTTCGATAATAGTATGGTCTACATAAGCTCTTGTAGCGGCATCGGTATCTTGCGTAGGAGATTTCAGGTTGATAATCTTCACGATTTCGACATCAATATTTCCCTCTGACGTACGAGATAAAATCCAATGATGGGAGGAGAGTGCTTTCGTATTATAATGCATTTTAGGTAAAATACCCCACGCTTAGGTAAATTATATTTTGATGGTGTCTCTTCATATATCGGTTTAATTACTTTATTATATTTAGCATCCCCCTTCGAGGAATCGAAAAAGCCCTTTTTGTTGACTATCGTATTCAGTAAAATTTTCACATAGTTTCGCTGATCTTTTTCATCATATATGTGCTTCGGCTCCTTATGGAATAGTAATGCCAATAGGCCTCGTGAACTTGGAAAACGCTGAACTCCTCCCACAAATATATCGCCAGTTTTTTTGTACCAATCTTCTGGGATCGTATATTGGACCTCGTTTCTTATCCAAGACATTCGGTTGTCTGCATATTCATGAATGTCTGGATATTCATGAACTGTTTTGAGGGTAGTCTCTTCAGCTTCAGCATACGTAAAATGATCCGTTTCATCATCATCAGACTTCTCCTGCTCTTCCTCATCCTCCTCACCACCAATGCTAGCAGGAGGAATATTTTGAAATTTTAAACGTTTTTTTTGGAGCACGTGGGGTTGAGGTTTTTATTGGACTTATCCATTCGGCTTTAATCGATGATGATGGTGATTGTGTTGATGGTGGTGATGGTGGTGGTGATGACTTCTCAAGTTTCCTCTTGACTGGACCCAAAGTAGATTCAACAGCCGCAGATTTTTTCGTAGCTTCCACCAGTTCAGTCAACGGTTTCGTTATCGGAGCCAACAATTTGTTCAAAGTTTTATCACCTTCAGATCGTCCAAGTTTCATAGCCATAAATTTTTTTCGTGCCGAGCGAGATAATTCTAAAAGTTATTTAGCGCGCACACACTCTACTAAACGGTGGTCTCATGACTACTACTAGTCGTGAACTAATGAGCATCAAACTTTATATGTTGATCGAACCCTCTACGATATCGATAAATCGAAATTCATCTCTACTAATTACCAGGGAGGGTTGTGTGTGATAGAATTTGTCTAAGCAATAATTTAAGTTGTTCATATAAACTTAAATTAGGACAGCTAATATTGAATATATTTAATATGAACTAAAGATCGAATTAAAGAATTCGTAAATTCATCGAATTCATAATAGCGATCACCTTGCATGAAATATAATAATCCATTATTATATCTAAATACAGAATGTATACGAGAAGGAATACCTCTAAAATCGTTGGAAATAGAACCGTACCTATCGGGTAAAAAATTGTATTCATCCAACTCCACGTAGTAATCATTTTCAAAAAATAAAAATGTTTTTCCTCTATAGGTGTTTACAGCAGCAATTAATTTTCCCTCAAATTGATTGTAGATATCTGTATATTTTATACGTCATTTCAAAATAATTTTAGGTATTACTTCAAAAAATATCTCATTCTTTAAGAATAGCGCAATTTCATCATTAGGCCTCTGATAAATTGCAGTTATTTCGTGAATGTGTTCTGGGATAATGTATAACATCCTGTTAATATCCAATGCTTTAGAAGACATTATTACCTGATTTGAGATCTAGAATCCACATCCAATTTTTATAAATAACATATAATCCCTCATTCAATATCAAAAATAAAAGTTTTTTTTATAACTTTTTATGTTGCAAATATCGATTTTTTCGGTCGACGTTGGTGTAGTCACAATCGTCGTGGATGTCATAGTCGAAGACGTTGTTAACGTTGTCGTCGTTGGCATCGTCGACGTTGACGTCGTTGACATCGGCGACGTTGGCGTCGTTGGTGACTTCGATGTCATAGTCGAAGACGTCGTGGGTGGCCCATGTAAAAATTGAATTCCATTTTTATCATCCTCGTGAAATTTCAATACTTTTCCCTGGAAGTATGGATACATTACTGCTGAAGATTTACTCGAATGGCCTAAATCCAAAGTATGTTCAATCTCGTGAAGTATCTCATGAATTTCCGAAGCTTTCTCCTCTCCTGGATGGGAAGAAAATGCAGGTGCATCAACATTTCTTTTTAATGACAATGGGCATGATTCGTTCACAGTATCCATATTATGCTTTTCCTCTTTAAATGTGATGGAAATATTCGCGTTTTTCAAATCGTCTACATATTCAAATTTTAAATTTGCTATCTTCTCCCACGCCTTAAAAGCCCCCCGTGCAGCAATTTTGCACTTATAGAATTCGTGTGGTGCTCGTAGCGTCCATTTTGAGGTACTATCCTTACTCCATTTCGTTTGATATGCCATAAATTCATCTATATCGGCCATTCCACATCTTAGTGTTTCGATTAATTCATTAGTTTGATCATTCAGTTTTCCATCTGAGACCAAATGGAATCTTTCTTGAAATAAAGATAATGCTTCCGACACGTTTCCATCACTATCTCTTATTAAGTAACCATATTCTCTTAAATATTCTTCAGGTACATATGTCGACCCATAGAAAAATATGCTCATATCTTATCCTGTTTTTCGCAGGCGACATCATCGAATAAAAAGATTGAATTTCGGCATGCCTTCTCGGGTTCCATGATGATTTCATTATCGTCATACGCGTAATAACCCATACCTTTCACCTTCTTCAACACCTCTTCTAATAGTCGATATTTTGGTTGATACAATAATCTTGAATACACGTATACGTTACGAAATTTTAACCCATTCTTGTTGAAAAGTAGTATTAAAATGGCATTCGTTTTACGGCAGCCAGATGGACCGGAAAAAATGGCTCGAAAACAATTCGGAAGTAGTTCACTATGTCTCATCGGCACTTTTTCTTCAACAAAGTCCAAGTTGTCTATAGGTAAGACGTGTACTTGCTGAACCGCCTTCATTCTTACAACTGTCACTACTGTATATGGTTCAACTATAAATAGGGTACCACCAACTCATTTATTTTCAGTTGTGATGCTAGTATACAAAGGTGATGGTGTTTTAAATACTCTCATCAATAAGTTACCGTTCGAATTACACCTTCCAGGATATCAATTTTGTGGTCCCAGAACTAAATTAGATAAACGACTAGCTAAAGGTGATACCGGGGTGAATGCCCTTGACACCGCCTGCAAATTGCACGACATTGTTTATTCGAAAAGTTCTTCTTTGGAAGATAGACATATGGCAGAGCGAGAATTGGAACATCGTGCTTGAGAACGTGTGAAAAGCAAGGACGCATCGTTGGGTGAGAAAACTGCAGCGTGGTTTGTTACGACGGGTATGAAGTCTAAAAGGAAGCTCAGAATGGGTCACCGCCCAGTCTCATTTAGAAAAAACGTTCTGAAACATGTAACCAATATTTTGAAGACATCAATGAAAACAAATCCTCGTATAAGTGGCACATCTGGTTTGAAACCGTCTGCGAGTATCGCCTTACGAGCAGCTCGGGCTGCCGTTAGAAAGGCAGGAGGTCGTAAAAAGATACGTATTCCACGGATTATACCCTATGAGAGAAAATCTGGAGGAATATTACTTCTACTACCCATATTTGCGGCGCTAGGTGTTTTAGGAAGTTTAGCAGGTGCGCTACGGCTATAGCAAAGACAACCGTCGATGCAAAAAATGCTCAGAAAAAACTGGAAGAGCAGCAACGTCACAATAAAGCCATGGAGGAGATCGGCAAGACCGGATCAGGCTTGTTCGTACGCAAGTCCACCAGAGGGTTTGGTTTATCTTTAAAAAAGCAGCAGCGTGGCCGTGGGCTGTACTTAAAGAAGTAGACAAAAAACTTTTAAAGCTACCCAATAGAGCTCTATATGATTATGAAATCATTAAATATGCAAATAAAATGAAAATCCCTTATTTTAGAGGAGTTTTTATGCGTGACTCTCTACCTAACAGACCTAGACATAATGAGAGCGCAATTATCACTCTAGATCCAAAAGATCATCCTGGAACGCATTATAAGAAAAGAGGGAATATCGTTGAGTATTTCGGTAGTTTCGGTAATCTGAAACCGCCACAAGAACTCATTCGATATTTCGGTGGAGAAAAAGTTGAAGTTTTTTATAATCGAAACCAGTATCAAAAATTTAATTCGAGTAGTTGTGGTCGCCTATGTCTTGAGTTTCTCTATAAAACATGAGTACGGGTTGGTTTGGAGGTTAATCATGTCTGAGACTTTCACGTTAAAGAGTCGCACATCATCTTTCTCCATAGATTTCACACCACCGATCCGATTAGATCCAAATTTTGAGTACGGATTGGCATTAATTCGATTCTATTCATACAACACCATTCCTAACCTAGAGGAGGGGACCAAATTCAAGTATTATTCGAAGGGAAACGTCGATACACCACATTTCGTCAACAGGTACTTACGAAATCACCTATCTCGAGAATTACCTTAAAAAGTTCCTGATACCGGAAAATAGTGTAGTCGACGAAAAAGAACTATTTTTCTTGAGACCAAATAACAACACTTTAAAGTGTGAATTATTTCTGCGGGACTACGACATCGACTTTCGTGCTGGTTATACCAGAATCGCTAAACTGCTTGGATTCACTCCAGGACTTTTAGAACCAGGAAAAGTGCACGAATCTGCTTTACCAGTGAACATTGTGAAAGTGCGAACCATACATATCGATTGTAACATAACTGGTGGCTCGTATTACAACGATCGTCCATCGCACACCTTGTACGAATTTCCAATTAATTCAGACCCTGGGTACGCTATCCACGAAGTACCCCGAAATTTAGTATATTTACCGGTTATTCGCAGGGAAATAAGTAACATTGCGTTAACGGTTCTCGATCAAAATTTTGAACCTATCAATTTTCGTGGTGAAGAGACTCATTAGATTGGAATTAAAAAAATGGTCTTAATCTTGGGTGATTACTATAAAAGTGAAAGTGTGAGGGACACTACAGCAGTAACAAAAAGACTTTCGACGCAGCAGCAGCAGCGACTTTCCCGATTGAACGCTACTTTTTTCAACGCCATTGGATATGTTGTCCGACCAGATTTTCGACCTGAACCCGAAACTCCGATACCATGATACGATTAAGAGTATAAAGCGTCACACATACCATCCATTCGTGAAATCATATCTAAAGAATGATATTCTTGAAATTACGGTGACCAGAAACGATGCATTTCTCAACTTATACGATTCCAAAATAAAAATCTACGGAGAGTTAGAGAGGAAATCTGGTGATGGAGGGGTGAGCTTCGTAAATAATGCAGTCGGCTTTTTATTTGATTCCATGTCATACTTATTGAATGGAATTGAATTGGAACATGTGAAACAGCCAGGTCTAGTGAGTTTGATTCGAGGTTATTTATGTTATAGTGAAGAAGACAGCAAACATTTAGATAAAGGTAGTTGGGGTTTTCCTGAAAGGCCTGCTATTAATGGAGATGGAACTTTCATTTGGATCGTTCCACTATCGCATTTCTTCAGCATATTTAATGATCATAAGAAAGTTATGTATGGAAGGCACACTGTTCGAGTAGTTAGAGCCCTTAATGATGATAATTGCGTTATGGTTACAGGAGCAAATACTAATTTTGAAATTACTATAACTGAGACATTGAAGATTCTACACGTCACTCCTTCATCATAGCATTTCGCACTTGGCAAATACATGAATTACCAGCTCTCAATGCAGGTTCAACCAATGCCGTTTGGTCAATCCAAACAATGAACAACCAACATCCGCCTCGATTCGCAATCATCGTTTTCCAAACAGATAAACGTGATAAAAAAACGGCTGACGTTACACAATTCGATCATCTTAACATATCTGATATAATCTTAAATTTATCTGAGCGCTATCCCTATGAACCACTAAATTTGAATTTCGAAACCCACGATTATGGTGAAATTCATGATAGTTATGTAGATTTTAATAATATCTATAAGGGAGACTATTTCGGTTCGAAGAAACCATTGCTTGACATGAAAAAATTAAAATATATATAAAAATACAAAAATATGGCATTGTTCGTTATCGATTGCTCACGTCAAGATGAGCAAGTGAAATCATCGATCGTCGATGTCTCTATTGAGTTTCAGTCGAGGACTGGATTTCCAGCCAACGCTAAAGCTTATTGCATTATTATTTACGAAAGCGTGTACGAAGCTACACCACTTAGCGAGATGGTTCGCAGCATATATTAGTCTTCATTAGATCATCAAACATGAAGGTACTCGCAGTCGACATTCAAGGTTTCACGCTTACAAAGGATTCGTTACCAGAATTTTATGTTAAAGAAATGTCGGTTTATGATGGGACACGTATGAATCGTTACTTGTTTAAGGAGCCTACACCTTACAACAATTTATCAAGCTGTGATGAGAAGCAAGTACATTATTGCACTAGACACATACACGGACTCCCCTACACTTCAGGTTATGTACCATATGAAAAACTCAACGATATAATCGAGGCGGATATTTTCCATGCTGATACTGTTTACGTACGAGGACATCAGAAGAAACGTTTACTCGACAATCACCTAAAAGAAATGAATCATAAGCAATACTTCGGCCCGAAAATCATCAATATCGAACATCTACCTGAACCGGAAAACTCCAACCAGGATATTTCCAAATTTAAACGTGATAATTCGTTGTGTATGAATCACAACTCATCGTTTTTATATGTGTACAATTAGAAATTGCTATAAGTTATACCACTGGTTTTTAGTTAATAAATAAATAAAATGACGGTAGGCGTTTAATTTTCCACTCCGCTATTTAATTGATTCTCTTAATAGCATGACCCCCTCCTCTGTTGACGTTGTAACGCGCTCCTTCATTCAACAACATCACATACTTAGTCCGCACAGCTGCATTAAACAATTTGCAGATGTTTTAGTTAATTTCATGGGAAACGGTACACAGACACATTAATTACAAGTCACTCAATTTTTCAAGTGGGTGACATCTACAATTGACACATATGTTAATAATTCATATGGTTTCTTTGGGAAATGCAACAAATTATGAAATTGTATATCGATCTATATGGAAATACACAAAATTAAATCTATACTTTCGTTATACCACCCCCGCCACCCCGACCCCCGTACTATGCGACAAATTATGAAATCGTATATCGATATAGAAATACGCACACACAAAATTAATAATTATTTGAAATAGGTATACTAGACTTTCGTTTTGTTACCCCCCGACGCGCGCCCCCCGACACAAACGTAGCCGGCGGAGGGCCGCGAGCCGCCCCTTTTTATTTTACAGGCTAGCTTAAACCTATATTCATTCTAATTCTACACCCCCAACCCCCCGACGACACCCCGACCACCCCTAACGCACCCCCGACGCACCCCACGACCCACCCCTCGACGCACCCCCGATGCATCCCCGACGCACCTCCCAACCCCACGATGCACCCCCGACGCACCTCCCAACCCCACGATGCACCCCCGACGACAAAGAGTGACGACACTTGAAGTGAATTAGAAGGAACATTGTATAACTACTGTTGTAAAAAAAAAAAATAGAGAAAGTAACTTGAACTAACTGCTATTAACCGACATATGATCTTGTTGGATCCGCTGGCCTTCATGGATAATCTGTATTATTGGCTGCATGGAAGATGTACCTTTGTCATTGTTGATGCTAATTTGCCTTCATACAGTTTATGCACTTGACTTCTGTAGATGAACATGATGAATCATGATTTTCTGCACATTTAGAGCAACCCTTTTGCCATTTACCTTTTTTATCTTTCTTATCCTTGTGGCTAGGATTCAGAACACTTCTTGCATCTTAGGTCATTGTAGTCATCCAAAATCCTGCATCTTTGGTAACCAATAAAAACAACACGAGGTCTCATAATGATATCATATGCCACTGGAGTGACTTGAGCTATTATAGTATTATTACCATTTTTTTTTTGCTTAGGTTACGTGCACACACATAGCTGAAAAACGAGCGTGTTTGTCCGAAGCGTTGCATACCTGAACCGAGCGAGAATTTGTATGCATATTAAAAGCGTTGAGCCAGGCGGATTCGCGACGAATTTCACAGTTGATTCTGTAACAAAACGGCGGGCGGTCACGATGTAGATTCAATAATATTGTTGTTATTATTAGAAAATCCCTTATTAAAACGACGATTTCGTAAAACAAATGTTAGCGCCGTCAATGATGGAATTAGAGTACGACGGCTTTCCGTCGTAAATGGATTTGAAGGTTACGGACCCGAGGAGATGCGACGTGCTGATCTTGACTTTTATTCATTATTCGACTAAGATTTATCCAAAACAGACCTGTTACGTAGCGAACGTTCTTTTATAATTATAATCATTGTTATCCTTATTGATCGGTTATTCGCAAATCTCCCCTAATCTAATAATTCAGAAGTGGGATGAACTAACCCCGTGTCGCGAGGGTGTTAACTTTACGCGCGTGGTAAAAAGTGCAGAAAAGTTAAAAACAAAAGTGCGTCATCTAAGAGACAGTAAAGTGAAATGGGAAGAACCGGAAAAGGGAAACGAAGGCGACGTGAAAGTCCATCGTCATCGTCATCGAGTTCTACAAGTTCTTCTTCTTCGAGCTCTACACGTTCTTCTTCTTCTACTGGAGGTAACAAGGGCAGTAGAAGGGTGCTAAGGAGACTCAAAAAGAAATTACGAGAATTGAAAAGGACTACAACTGTGAGTACTAACAATCCTGTTAATGAAGCGTTAGTTCCTGAGTTTGATCCTGCCAGAGAGAATTTGAGCTCCTCTCTTTGGGTTAGAAAAATCGAAGAACTTAAACAAAACTTCAATTGGGAGGATCAAACAACATTCAAAATTGCTGTTAATCGGCTCCGGGGTAATGCACGCAAATGGTATGATTCGCTAGAGGAGCAAATATGTGGGTGGGCGAAATTCAAAATTGCCATTATGCAAACGTTTCCAACAGAAATGAAGTTTGGGAAATTGTTGGTTGACGCGGCTAATTACAATCATTCATCAAGTCAAAAACTCACTGATTACTGTTTTGAAAAGGTAGCCAAATTAAGAAAATTGAATTTAGGGATAACAGAAGAAAGTCTTGTCGATTGTGTAATCGAGGGTATTAAAAACAATCAAATTCAATTAGCGGCGAGGGCTGCGCAATTTCGAACTATCAGCAGTTTAGTGAATTACCTCGATAACGTCTCGACCATGAATTATTCTGAGAAGTTTCCGACGACATCACCAGCGACTGCGAGTAATCCGAGATTCGAAAAAAGTGCCAAAAGCAAAAACATTTTTATCCCGAATAAGAAAGTTTGTTATAATTGCGGAGGAGATCATTTCATCCGAAATTGCCCCAAACCTATTCGACAGTGCGAAACTTGCAAACGTGCTGGTCATAACAAGGAAAATTGTCTGCGAAAAAAATATGGTAAACAAACGATAAATGTAATTAATAAAGGACCAAATGTCAAGGCAGCTAAAATTAAGAATGCAGTTGTACCTGATTGTTTACTTGATACCGGAAGCTCTTGTACGCTGATGAAGGAATCGGTAGCCCTGAAATTGAACTTGAAGATACAGAACGGAAAGTTTGTTTCTTTACGATGCTTTTTGGGAAATACTACTGTCAGCAATAAATATGTTGAAGTCGACGTTAGTGTCGACGAGGTTAAGGCCAAAGTAAAGTGTGTCATAGTAGACGATGAACTTTTACAATATAACTTAATTATTGGAAGTGACTTTTTGAACCAACCCCATGTTATTATGATTGGAGCAAATGACTCGTTATTACTAAAAGAAAACAGATTTTTAGACGCGCATTTAGTAGATTCGCGACTCGAAAGGAATTTGGTAGATTTCGGAGATATCTCTAAGGAATGCCAAAAGGAATGTTTACTTCTGTTGACAAGATTCATTGACCGAATTGCCTTCTCGCTAAAGGAGTTGGGTAAAACGGACGTTACAGAAATGCACATTGTCTGTAAAACTGAAGACGCCGTTGTTTATAACCCCTATCGAATATCGGTGCAGGAAAGGGAGATATTAAGCACCATGATGAAAGATCTTCTCGATAATGGGATAATCAGGAATTCGGATTCGCCGTATGCTAGTCCAGTATTACTAGTGCGAAAGAAAACAGGAGATTATAGGGCTTGCGTCGATTATCGTCGCCTGAATCTAATCACGGTTAAGGATAAATACCCTATGCCTTTAATAGATGATCAGATCGATCGCATAGGTAATCATAAATACTTTATAACTTTAGACATGATGTCGGGATTTTATCAGATTCCAATGGCGGAAGATTCAATAGCGAAAACGGCATTCGTCACTCCCGATGCACATTATGAGTTTCTCCGGATGCCTTTCGGCTTAACAAATTCACCAGCTGTTTTTCAAAGAGCAGTAAACGGTATCTTAAAAGAATATTTGAATAAGATAGTGTTTGCATTCATGGACGATTTGATGATACCTGCTAATACCTTCGAGGAAGGACTTGAGCGATTGGCTAAAGTGTTGGAGGCATTGAAAAAAGGGAATTTAACCCTTAGATTGGAGAAGTGTCATTTCTTCAAAGAGAGAATTAATTATCTAGGCCAAGAAATTAGTCTAGATGGAATCAGACCGGGTGAAGTAAAGGTTCGAGCAGTAAAAGACATGACAACTCCAAAAACTGTGAAGCAGGTTCGGCAATTCCTGGGTTTGTCCGGATATTTCCGTAGATATGTAAAGGACTATAGTAAATTGACAGAGCCGTTGACGAGGCTTCTTAAAAAGGACGTAACCTTTACCTGGGGACCAGAACAGAGGGACGCTTTTGACAGAATTAAAATGAGATTGTCGGAGAAACCAATTTTATCTATTTTCGATCCGAAACTACCAACAGAATTGCACACCGATGCAAGTAGTATTGGATTTGGGGGAATCTTAATACAGATACATAATGGTCAACCTAAAGTAGTGTCATATTTCAGTAGGCAAACTTCGGCAGAACAGAGAAGGTATCATTCTTATGAATTAGAGACCTTGGCGGTGATACTTTCTCTACAAAAATTTAGAGTTTACCTATTGGGCTCACATTTTAAAGTTGTAACGGATTGCAACGCTTTACGAACCGCCTTTAACAAAAAGGACCTTGTACCAAGAATAGGTCGTTGGTGGTTATTAGTTCAAGAATACGATTTTGAAGTTGTGCACCGAGCTGGGAAAAGGATGGGACATGTCGATGCACTGAGTCGAGATCCAATGGAAGAAGGTCTTGATATCTCTGCAATCGACATAACTGAAGCAGATTGGTTGCTAGCCGCGCAGCTCCAAGACGACCAAATTAGTAAAATAAGGGCTATTTTAAGTGACAAAGTTGCTGATAGAAGCACGAAGCAGTACTTTGAAGAATATGAATTAAGAGGCGACAAAGTTTATCGGAAGTTAGGGAAAGGAAAAGTAGCATGGGTAGTTCCGAAAGCTACAAGATGGCAAGTATGTAGACTATTTCACGACGAGAATGGTCATTTTGGCCTAGAGAAGACCCTGAAGAAAATGAGCGAAAATTATTGGTTCGCAGGAATGAAGAAGTTCGTTAAGAAATATGTCGAGGCTTGCCTAAATTGCATGTACTACAAACAACCAGGTGGTAAGAAGGAAGGGTTTTTACATCCTATCGAAAAAGTGTCTGTCCCGTTTCATACGTTACACCTGGATCATTTGGGTCCGTTTGAAACCAGTACGAAACGAAATAAATTCTTATTGGTGATAGTTGACGGATTCACTAAGTTCTGCATTATCAAACCAGTTCGTGATACAACCACCAGGATGGTAACGAAGGTATTATTTGGAGTAATACATTTATTTGGTGTTCCAGTAAGATTGATAACAGACAGAGGAACGGCCTTTACGTCTAGAACATTCAAAATATTTTGTGAAAGTTATGGCATTAAACATATTTTGAATTCAGTTGCAACTCCCCGAGCAAACGGTCAGTGCGAGAGGTATAATAGGACAATACTGAACGCGTTGAGTACTTCTGCAGCCGGTGATTCAAGTAATAAATGGGACGAATATGTTAAGAAGGTACAGATTGCTATCAATTCGACCTTTAATAAGGCGTTGGGCTTATCTCCAATCGAAGCCCTGGGAGGCTACAAACCTAAGGGATTGGCCGACAGTAAGTTCACGCAGGAGATTGAAACAGATCTCGCCAGATTGAATATCCAAGAGTTAAGGTCAGAAATTGACAAGAGAATAACGAGGGATCAGCAAAAGCAAAAGGAACGATTTGATAAGAAAAGGGTAGAAGCAAAGAAGTATAATGTAGATGACGTAGTAATGGTGTTGAAAACTAGTTATGCAAGTACTGGAACCAGTAGGAAGTTGTTACCTAAATACAAGGGTCCATTTAAGGTGACAAAAGTATTGTTTAATGACCGCTACGAAGTGCAAGATCTACGAGAAGGTTTCAAAAGTTCGAAGACAGTCATAGCGGTCGAGAATTTGAAACCGTGGATAACATTAAACGGTGAGTTGGAAAACTGCACCGAAGTACGTAAGGAAGAACATTTGATGTTTTGCGAGATGGGTGCGAAAGGAAAGCGCAAGGCTCGAACATCTGAAGTTTTGCAAGCTTGGTGTAAGGAAAAGCATTTGATGTTTTGCGAAATGGGTGTAAAAGGAACGCACAAGGCTCGAACATCTGAAGTTTTGCAAGCTTGGTGCAAGGAAAAGCATTTGATGTTTTGCGAGATGGGTGTGAAAGGAAAGCACAAGGCTCGAACATCTAAAGTTTTGCAAGGTTGGTGCAAGGAACACATTTGATGTTTTGCGAGATGGGTGTAAAAGAAACGCACAAGGCTCGAACATCTGGTGCCCCGTTTGCACAGTGTGTGCAAACAGCTTTAAGTAAAGGTATTAATTAATTTGTACTTGTTTCAGAGTACGACGAGACTGGGGACAGCCTCGAGAACAGGATGGCCGAATGTTAGCGCCGTCAATGATGGAATTAGAGTACGACGGCTTTCCGTCGTAAATGGATTTGAAGGTTACGGACCCGAGGAGATGCGACGTGCTGATCTTGACTTTTATTCATTATTCGACTAAGATTTATCCAAAACAGACCTGTTACGTAGCGAACGTTCTTTTATAATTATAATCATTGTTATCCTTATTGATCGGTTATTCGCAAATCTCCCCTAATCTAATACAAAGAACTTCTTGGGCACATAGTAACAATTTATGAAAAAAAAACAACTTGGCGAATTGGTCATTTAGAAATTTTCACGACGATTCCGAAAAATTCTACAGATACTTTCGAATGAAGTTAATCTCTCCCATTGAAAAACTAGCTATAACTTTAAGGTGTATATGATATTTAGGTAAGATATGATATGATTTCAGCTCGTAAACGCTTTGAAACACAGACTGATTCGTGTTTGCTCAACACGCTCGGTTGCGACCATCAGTAACGCTTCATATTGTTCAGTAACGCATCATATTGTTCAGACTTGTGATTGTGTGTGTACGTACACTTATATATGAACACAATATTAAAGCTGTCAGCAGGTAGATCATTTCTCGCTATTATATTGTAACGAATTCCGCTCGTTCCGAAACCGACACGCTTGAAAATAAATTTAAGTAAATGAATTAGATTAAGGCTTAAAAAACACAGATAGCGGTTTTCGTCGAGCAGCAGCAGCTCGGCTGCCGGTCGCTGCACATCTTTCAATGTGAATAAATGAATCAAAACACACGTGTCGAGCGGTATCACAGCGCCGAGCTGCTGCCGCTCGTACACTGATCAGAACTTTTTTTTTTTTTTTATTAATGGGTAGGGAAAAATCTTCAAAAGACACCACAGTGAGTCTGTGGTAGTGCAGGATTCCCGCAGGCAGAAGGGTTGCCTACGGACCTTACCTGCTAAAAAACCCTCCCGGGGATTTGGCTCCTCCCGTTTGAAAGGGTGGAAGATGGGAGTATTTCCGCCGAAGGCTGATACTCGGGCTGTGTTTTTGGGGGCAGTGGCGTCTCGTCTGAGACGGGGGTGCGTGGCAGGGGGTGGTGGTTGGCTGTGTGTGCGGGGAGTGAGCGGTGTTTACTCGCTCACACGTGTATTTGTAGTTTCGGCCTTTTGTAAGGCCGAACGTGATCTGTGTTGTAGTCAGAGGCCTCCCTGATAAGGGGGTTTTGGTGACTGGCCGCGACCAAGAAGAACTTCTCGGCCCGGCCTTTGATAGTTGTAAGAAGCGGAGTGATCCCAAATTCCCTCTGAATTTGGGAGTTTCGAATATACCAAGGTATGTTTAGGGACTGTCGGATGATTTTGTTTTCGCGTGATTGCAGTCTGAGCAGCTGACTGTTCGACGCGATTCCCCACGCCGCAGAGGCGTAGGTTATCGTTGGTCGAAGAAAGGACTTGAGAAGAATGGTTTTGTTGAACCGATCTAGATGACTTTTTCGGTTCAACAGGGGGTAGAGCTCTGTTCTGATTAGACCGATCTTCCTGTGGATGTGTTGGAAGTGACGTTTCCATGTGAGTCGCCTGTCGAAGTAGACTCCTAGGTATTTTACCTCGTCGGTCCACGGGATGGTCTGATCAGAACGACGTGCAGCCGCGTTTTTATTGCTTTCGGCGTTGCTTCGTACCACGTTATCTTATGAAGCAAAACACACACAGCGGTTTGTAATCGTCAGAAGACGAAACAGTGTTGCAGTCTTTTGCAGTATCAGTTGGAAGTTGGAACTGCAGTTGTACGGTACAATATGGAAGAAGAAATAAATATAGAAATGCTGATTCAAGAAATAGAGCGTCGTCCACCCTTGTGGGACATGAGGGGGCTCGATTATTCCAATAAAATAAAAAAACAACAATGTTGGGAAGAAATTGTTCATATTTTTTGCAAAGAGGGAGGAACAGAACACGAGAAGAAAGATTTAAGTAAGTACTTATTAACCACATACATTAGGCGACTTTCGAAAAGTTTTATTTGAAATTTTGAATACAAAGTAGAAAGAAATATAAAATAATTAAATATATTGTTCCTGCCAAGGTAAGGGGTTAACATGAACAAAATAGCTTTTAAATTTTTCTCGTGCATCGGCAGCTAACTGGTTGGCTCTGCTTAGATTATTGTCATTTACATCCTGCAAATTATTCTCTGGCAAATCGTTATTATCAATATTGTTGTTTCCATCTTGTTGTCGAACAAAGTTATGAAGTATACATGCTGCTTTAATAATTTTTTCGGCCAAATCACTGTCGATATTTAGGGCCCTATGGAATATTCGCCATTTATTTGATAGTATACCAAAGCAACATTCGATGTATCTTCTATATTGTGAGAAGATGGAAGGAAGTTTCTCGACTCATTCTTGTGTAAGTAAAAAATTTTTGGTTGTCTTCCTGAATTTCACGAAATATTTTATTGAAACAACCTTCACTGTCACTTTTCTATATAATGGGGTGTTCCCACAATCTTTTATTCCGTTTTACTTTTTTTTTTCATTTGACAGTATAGCAGTCACAACAAAATCAAATGTTCTTCACACTCTAGGTCAACTGCTTTCATGTTGACGTCTGGTGAAAACTGGCACCATGAAACGAAACAACATCTCTGCAAACCGCTAAATGTGTTTTGCAACGAGCGGCAGCCGAGCTGCCGCCGCTCGGCGAAAACCGCTGTGTGTGTGTGTTTTAAGCTTAAGTCCGCATAGTGTTAGTGTAAAATAAATTAAGACTAATTAGTTATAATTAGTGTTAGTTATTAAATTGATTAAGAACCCGAGAACGTTACAATATCTTCTTTGAGTTGATCCTTAGTAAGACATAATGTTATATTAATTATTTTTAGTTGTGGATGATTCTTTCTTATCAACTCAGCACACTTCTGATTTTTCTTGTCACAATTTTGTTTTTTCATTACCAATTCAGAATTGTGTTCAGTTGACTATTATCTTGTCAATTTTCGATCTTGAAATATTCGGTATACTTGATTGAGTAACTCATTGCGAACTTTATCTAATACATTTCCACTGAAATTTTCACTCGGTGTTACAATCCCTTCAACTGGTTTGATGTTAGGTAAATTACCAGTAACAATGTCAGTATACGTGAATTCGATTTGATGTTGTTTATTTGACTGAACGAGATTTCTCAGAAAATTGTTGCTTTCACGCAGTTCGTCATTATGTTTAATGAGTTCCACATTCAAATCTATGACATGACTATTTTCTTAAAATAATTGATAACAGTATCCACGATATTTATTTTCAAGTCCATCACTCCTATGTCGTTTTTAGGCATATTTATAGAATTGCTCGGAATAGATTCATTATCTGAGATGAAATCCTCTGTATTAGACTCATTTGATTCATTTCCTACATCAGAATTATTCATGTACTCTTTCAGTAAATCAATTTTGTAATTAATCAATGCTTTCATATCTGCTTTCTTTTGTAATTTGTATGATCCATATGGATTTAATGAGAATTAAAAGTTTTGAAAATAAATAAATAAATAATGAAAATAAAATAAACGATTGCCATTGGCTAAGCAAATATTTCAGAAAAAATTATATAACAAATAACCTCGAACCTTTCGGCTGTACTTATAGAGAGAAGTATTTTATATAATGTAACTCGTCGCCAACAATTGCAATTAAATAATTTGAAGGTATTAATTTGAAAAATCGAAAATAAAGTTAAACCTCAGATAAAATTGTTATTGCAGCTAGAAGAATTAATAGATGATATTGGCATCAAGTTTATCGTTTCTCAATTCACGCATTGTAAAGTGAAGAAGTACATGGTGAACATTGATCATTAGATGATAAAGCGTTTGCAGTTGCATGGCTTGTATAAAATAGAACCTAGGTCATCTAGGTTTTTATCAAAATTTTTACGTTTCCCTAGCAAGTCCACTCCAACATCTCCTTTACGTATATTTAATTTTAAAAAAAACGAAGAAGTATTTTTATTCAATGTTTGATGAGATGTCTTTATCTCGTGATTTTCATTATCACAATGGTCTACGAAAATAGATTATGTAGATCTTTGTGACAACAATGGTAGATCTAATGAGTCAATAAATCATGCTCTGGTCTTCATGATTTATAGTTTATGTCATGGAAACAAAAGGTCAACTAAAGACGCCTCACTCGAAAGATATGGATGGTTACAAACCGATAAACTATTGTCATTTCAGTGACAATAGTTAGCTAACTGATATATTGATATCTCGGGAAGGATATAGATGCTAATTCCAAATTGCCCGCCAATTTATTCTTAGTTCGTAGGTCTGACTTGGAGGACGCACGTGTCAAACTTTGGAAGACATTGAGCTGACTCTCTTGTGCTTACTTCTCTATGAACAAATGTATATGCCTATGGTCTGTGTCAAATCAAGACCTACGTTTGGTTCGTTTTGTTGATCATCTGTCAAATATGAGTTGTCTTTGTTTTGTACGTTTTGTACAGCATCGTTCATAGGCATAATTATCGTTCATTGTCGAATAGTAAGGTGCTTAAGGTTTCACGATGGTCGTCGACAAGAGTCAGTTAACGGGAAACGCTCTGGAGCAGTTCGTGTTGTTGGCGAAGACCGCCAAGGGGGCCGCCTGTACGGAGCTAATCAAGCAGGTGTTGGAGGCGCCTGGGGTCTACGTCTTTGGCGAGCTCCTCGACATGCCCAACATATCCGACCTGAGGGGCACTCACGACAAGAAATACCTCGACACCCTCGAGCTGTTCGCCTTTGGTACCTATAAGGACTACATAGAGCACAGCATCATGCTCCTGGAGCTCTCTCCTGCTCAGAAGAAGAAACTGCAACACCTCACCATTGTGACCTTAGCCACTAAATCAAAATGTATACCATATAGCATCCTCTTGGTAGAATTAGGTATTAAGAATGTTAGAGACCTAGAGGACTTAATCATTGAAGCAATATATGCTGATATAATTCATGGCAAGCTTGACCAGAAGAATAGTCAATTAGAAATTGACTATGCCATTGGTAGGGATATCCGCACCGATGACATAAACACTATTGTGAATTGCCTGCAAGACTGGTGCTCGGCCTGCGAAGGCGTGCTCAGTTGTGTCGAAACGCAGATCAATAAGGCCAACACTGAGAAGAACCGTTCCATGCAGAGGAAGTCCGAAATTGAAAACGAAATAGTAAACATCAAGAAGACACTAAAGACACAGCAACAAGAGCGTTCTGACAGTACCGATGACATCATTACAGCCGACAACAGGGAAGCTACCTCTGTGAGTGAGAAGGGCAAGAAGAACCAGAAGATAAGTAAAGGGCTGAAGATTCTTCGTTAACATGAATTAATCCCAAAGGTGATATATGAAAAGTGGTCCAGACAGAGATATTCGGATCAGTGAGTGTTCACAGGTCAATATTTTTTGTACACCAGTGTTGTACTTAGCCTTAGCTATGAAGATTTTAGTATAGACATTTTAACTTTAGTTTGCAACAGTCTTAAAAAAGTGTTTAGTGCTACGTACCAAGTTGATTCTAATATCAAGGCTTCATCAATTGATTTTAATTTATGTTCTTCAAATTAAACTAAGACTCGTCACCATTTCCTATGTGTAATCAAAAATTAGCTTATTCTAAAGAAATATCGCACCTTGTTATTGACAAGACATATCAGATTCATAGCTTAATATTCTTTTCCTCTTCAAATTTGAATGTGTCATATAAAATAAATTATTAATTTTTAGAATGTGATGTTTTAAAGTTCAACCAGAGGTGGTTGAAACATCCAGACAAAAGATGTCTATTGTCCAAGTCAAGACAATAAGGTAAATGTTTGCCATTTTAAACATGTAACTTCTAGCTAATTTTCCAAATAAACTCATCTTTGGTTAATTGCAGTAAATGCACTTGACCTTGTGAATTACTGTAAACCAAATATGGTTCAGTACTTGACAAAATTTCCATTGACCAATCCAGAGATAAAATTAAGTTCTCGTTTTGAACGTTGTGCCAGTAGCAACATAATAAATGATGGCATAATCCATTCCACCGATATATACCTATTGTGCTTCCTGCATTTGGTAAATTTTTAATTGAACTCGTTTTTGCAATTTTTTGCACAAACATGATCGAAATGCTTCTAGGAGTCATTTCCATGCAATTAGTAAATAGTGCGTAAGTAGAAGGAGAGTAAAATCAGCAGCTGCTCCATCCTCCCCTCTCCCCCCCCCCCCAACGAGGATCAGAGACGGAGATGGTCGATCATGTGCGTGTGAGAGACTAAGATAGCCAGACCACTTAGGGTCTGCGTCATCGTCGTTGACAATGATAATTTGTGAACTAATCAAGAGAGAATATGTCACGAGAATTAACCGTCACTGTTTTCGCATTTATCGCATTTAAAGTATTTATTACGATTTTTTTTTAAAATAGCTATATACCATTAATCTGCTATGTCTGAGCCATACATCAACTAGCAAGATATTTACTGCCTAAAAATGATCCTAACGATTTTTTAATTTGGTCTCCTGACTTATTTTCATAGAATTCAAATGTAATGCCAATACCGAAACATACAGGAGTGTCGAAAAATGCTCTCTGAGCGTCTCGCTATATAGGCTTATATATTATTTTAAAATTAAAATATCGCTCCAAAACATTTCGTACCGTGCTTTTGATGACATTTACTAAAAACAATGTAATAAAATTCTGATTTTTTTTGAAAAACTTTAACGAAGCAACGCCCAACTCTAGTTTGGTATTCGTTTTTGATTGGTTCACAAATTATCATTGTCGAACTGTTAGGCAAAGGAAACCTAGTTTGGATACAGCGTAATTTCCGCTTCGAAATTGATCAAATTTTCTGTCGTCGTGCACAATTAATGTAATGTTTTTGTATTAGAAATAAACTACATATTTCAAAGTTTACTGTTGCATACAGCCTATAGCTTGTTTCATATAGACGCGAATTGCGAATAGCGAATATTCGTGGAATATTCACATTTCGCAAACCATATTTCGACAGTTGTGAAGTGTGGTAACTGTGATTGCAATTATTTTGGGGGCATTATTTTCTCACTAGACGATGGTTGCCATCTCTACCTTTACGACATGAGCACATAACAACAGATCAGGTTAGGTTATAGATAGTCAACCCTCTAATATCATTTTGGTTAAAGTCACTAGATATTAAAAGTACCGCAATTGACGGCCATATTTGTTCCCAATTCAGGCGGCAAATTGAAATCCAGATGTGAAATAAAAAACGTGACGTATTTTGAATGTATGACGAAGACGAATCAGATGATAACTATTTTTTAGGTTGAGTGTAGACATTTTACAATCTAATTGTTATACGATTCAATTAAATAAATGAAAAAATGGTCTAGAACAGTCAAGTTTTAATTTGTAGAACTGTCTCCTGCAGAAAACTCTATTTTGCTAAATTTGGTTTTTGGTTTATTGTAGTGTTATCGATTAATCACTTTAGAATAAGTTTTTAAACATTTATTGAATATATCATAAATAATATATAACAAATTTAAACATGGAATGTTGGAAATGGTGTTTTTATTAATTATCATATTTCTGCACTTTAACCTACAGTTATATGAAAGATTTGTCCAAATTTAAGTCATACAATACCACCTATTTAAAAACATGTTACAATGTTCAACGAATTAAAGTAAATTGATTTTTGACTTTTATAACAAATATTAAAATATACAAAATATACAATATAATATACAAATATAAAAAATTAACAAGTGTAATTCCATTTACATAAAATTTTAAACATTTTACCAATGATACAAAAATACCCAAGTTATAAATCACAAAATGATGTTCAATGGAACTCTTAACTATTCGAACTCCGATTATCCAAATCCCTTACTCTAGTTTTATTATGACTTGGATTAATGGATTAAGACAATGGATTAAGACAGCCAAACAGCTTACTTTTATTTGCCATTTCATTCTATTCATGCTATTCACGGTGATGGTTGACCACATTCATATTTTTTTAGGCTTTCAACTACACTTAAAACAATAACAGATAATATATGGTTAATAAAATAGCTGGTTGCAATTCAATCTTTCTTTTACAACTGAACTTACAATCTACAGAAAAAGTTCTTAAATTGCTGTCAGCTATTCTATTAACAATATATTATCTGTTACAGTTTAAGGAAGAGTTGAAAATAAAAAAAAATGAAGAAAATTTAAATTTTATTAAGAACATCTCTCATGGCTATACTTTGGCTACTACGATCAATAGTTGGTTTTCTATGTTCCTCATTTGTATTTCTAAGAGAAAAAATAATTCTTGCTTTAATGAATTGCTCAATAACCCTCAGCATAATATTATGGCATGATGGGATTGTTTGAACATATTCCATTTCTAAAAATGTTTTTTTTAAATTTCTTTTTGCATAGTACTCCGCATTATGATTTGTTCATTTAATCTATATGTCATTTCTAAATTATATATGAAGTGATATAAATCCATTGATGGATGTACTAGCAAATTTTCTTTGTACTCACTTAATTTTGTAAACCAATTTAATGTATTACAAGTTTGGTCTACTGTAATTAATTTCGAATAGCAATTGTCACATATCTTAAATTATTTTTTTTTAATTTATACAAAATTGCTCCCAACGAACTATAAAGGGCTGCCTTTGAAGTTTCACATAAGGAACTGTTACCTGTAAATGGTATCATAAGGGAATTATCGAAATCATTGCCTGTGTGTTTGTCGAGGATAGGGCTTTTTGTGTTGCAATAACTAATTATGTGTTCCTGATCGGATTGAGAATAGTAATGGGTATTGGATTCATATTGTGACAAACAGATTAATCTTAACGCTACTTTAAATTCATAAGCGTTTGGTATGGGTTGGCGGCAACATACAGAAGAAAATAAATTTTCTAGCGCATCTTGTGTAAATCTTCCTAATAAAACATACTTAAAATTGTATTTTTCCAGAAAAAGTTCTTGCATATCAAGAGCGCTTTGTGTTGCTAATAACAGCCCTGTTTTAAATGGTTTCCAAATATTATCAACAGAAGTAATATTATATATGATGTCTTTAAATGAGTATAAAAAGCCAACTATTGACAAGTATTCTTCTTCATTATAATGTGACAAACCCAATTTTGCACATCTACTGGTCATGTATTTAAACCATTTATGCATCAAAAGTAGAAACCAGGCTGTGGTTTGATATTTGTCTTCAATGTTGTTTGTTGTTATGTGATACATAATGGCAGCTGCAACATCGCTGCTTAGAAGTGCCGTACTTAATCGCACATTCATTTTTTCAAAATGTGATGGGCTCAAGACATTTTTTTTGAGACGAGGGGAAAGTTTTAAAATATTGCATTGGTCCAAATTAAACACTTGTATTATTGCTTCAATTGATATTTCATTGGATGGTAAATTATATTTTTGTGCAATATCATCTGTAATATATAACAATTTTCTACTGATGATGGCTCCAGCAACATTTTTGAAAACATGTACTGCATCAGGCATTATGAATAATTTCTCCCCAGAAAGCATAGGATGTGGCACATGATTTCTTATGTGACTATATTTGGAAGCAACAACATTCAAATGCTTCCAAAAACCACGATTTTGGCCACCCATATCTGAAACGACGGCATGTACTTTAAGGTCAATACTATGAGCCTTTGCAATAATTGCGTATATTTTTCCTACCATTTCTTCACCTGAGAAAGAATTACTAGTGAATTCGTAAGCTACAGTTTGCTTCCAACGTGTACTCAATCCCACAAGCATAAATACTAACGCATGAGTAGCAACAGCATCTTCCTCTCCTGATGCCTTTTTCATTGTAGGCTGCCCTATAATTGAAGAAGTGGTAACATCGAACTGCTGACCTGGTTTTATGCTCATCTCATCTACAAGTAGGACGGCATGCTTTTCAGTGTCATCAAACAGCTTCACCTATCAAAGAACAAACATAAATTTAATAAATTAAAGTAGAGAAATAAAAAGTAGTACTAAAAAGTAAACTAGATTAAACAATTTGGTCTCGAAAGGCTACCTACTTTTCCTTCTACTAAATGTAATATGTGGAAGATGAGGAAAAAATAAAAGGAAAGTAAAAACTAAACCAAACCCACAATTTACAACTGCTCCATACCTTTAACTCTAACAGATTGATAACATCTTCCAAAATACCTGGTTTAAATTTCAAGCTTTGAAGACGATGCTGCAGCGTACGAATACTAGGATAAGGAAGATTCTGATTTCTCAGTTCGTTATATCTCCTTTGGCTTCACAAGCCAGATATAATTTTAAGCTTTTAGTAAGTGTCTCATCAGACCATTTTTGCCCTTTACTGTTGCCTTTTTCTAAAAATTGTAATTGATCCTTATGGAAGACTTTCTCAAGATTTGTAACTTTTGTTTCAAATTTTTTTTTGAATGCGTTACGCTCACGTAGGGCCTTTCTCAAGTTATTAACCAGTTGTTCTTCTTTTACATCATCATTTGAAAATAGCTGTTCCATTTCAGGCTCAACGAATTCATCTCGAAAACTAATCTCCATTGGATTTTTCACAGATTCTTCATGAACCTCAGATCGTACTTCACATATATTATGTGTAGAAGTCGAAGGTTTCACTTCTACACTTGTGTTGCATTCACACAATGTCCCGTACAGTAAATCAGGCACAGCATTTCACTTCAATAACTTCTTTTCATCGGCCCTATTCTGCTCGAACTGCTTTTCAGAAAAATGTCTCTAAAAGTTACCAAAGTGAAATATTGCAAATGGCAAATTCTGTTATAACTAACCTCGCAAATTCTTGCATTTTCATGTAATTCCCTGTTGTCAACAGCCCTTTTCCATACATCTCTTCTGTTTACATCTAAACAAACAAATATCATGTAAGGTTATTAAATAATACAAGAGGCGTTAAACAATACATTAAATAATTTTAGCTACAACTTACCGTCAGGTAATTTGAATAATCTCACATTACCCTCACGAGCATCGTATTTACACACGCAACACGAAGGCATTTGATTCTTAATAGTCAAAAAAACAAATCACAATATATATCTCACCCATAGGGTATTGTTCTAGATCGGAAACTGTAATGTTGGGAAAGGCGACGCGGCGAGCGCCCTCCTTGGGATGGGTACCGAAACAAATTTCTTCTTCCACCCCCCTCGCCCCCTCCTGATACCTACAACCTCACCGCAACGTAATAAAACTACATATATAACATAAATTATTATATTTTCCCAAAATTGACATTAACAGACGAATTCAATGCATAAATTACACAACACAATATTAATACATGACTGAACAATTGTGGAAATATTTGAGTGGAATGATATACAGCAATTACATTACTAACAAAAAAATCTACATTAATAAACTTAAACTAACTGATATGTATTCTATACAAAAATTAATTATGTGAAATATTTATACACATATGATACAAAAGAGAAGGAAATAAAGCGTGTGGGTGCTCAACTAAACAATGGGATAAAACAATATTAATATATGACTCTGAGATGGCAATTTAATTTTAACAATTTACCTATATCACAGTAACATATTTAATATAACTTCATATATCAAAACCCAATTGGAACAGCTAAAAAATTCTTCATGCCACTCAGCCCACAACAAAAGAGCTACGGGAATGTCCCTCAGACGTTTCGTGTTTAAAAATATAAAATTTACTCACTTTGTCAATGATATTTTATGATAAGTTTTAAAATCAGTTTAAACGTTTACAAACGTTTTAACAAAGAGGAAAACTAAATAAATAAAGAATTTAAAAATTTCATTGTCCAGCAAAGACCACGAGGAGGTGTGAGTAAACTTTGCCAGGATGGGAAATGTGACTAGTGTATTGTGGTTAGTAGAGAAGATTGTTTGTAGAATTGAAATAATAGATATTTAATACAAACTCTGTCTTCTCTGTTGGCACTCCAGAACTTTTTTGTCTTGATCTGGGATTTTTATCTCTAGGCAAATAGACAAACAGATAACTAATAGAAATAAACATTTAACATTTATAGAAGTCATTAAATATTTGCAAATAACCTAAGCCTGGAACCTAATTTATGAACTTTGGTAAATACGTGCCTCAGAGATCATCCACAAATCACTGTTCCAACTGAAACCTACGAAATTCTCCTTACCGTCAGAATCCATCGTTTAAGGTCAAATATTTCGACAAGATTGGGCATCTTTTTCTTGCCCTTATCTAATCCAGATGATGCAGCCTGTCGTATCGGTCCCATAGGCTTCCAGAACATGATTCGTTAAAGCTTCCATTCTAGGAAAAGCGGCATCATAGGCAAAATTATTTAGAAACAATGGCATCAGGGTGTTCTATAAATATTAAAATTTTTTATCAGATTAGTTTCTAGAAGTTGATAAGTAATGCTTACATTCATGGTGCTCTTTTTAAAGCTTCCATTTTCTGAGTTGAAATAGTTGATCCTCTTTGGCGCCTTACTCTTTTGTTTATTGACAGAATCTAACTTGCAAATTTTAGTTTGAGTGCGATGTATTGTTTTTTTTTTAATGCCTTCCGTTGCGAGATTTTCTTATTAATACTTCATGTGAGCGGAACCAGTCAGGTAACTTTTGTCTCGATGCTACTTCGATTTCGGGCATGAATCTTGGATATTGTATTGCACTTCCAGAATGATGATGTTTCAAAGGCATTAACTAATGAAGCTGTGGTAGTCATTTATGTCTTCCTTGCACTTATTGCAAATGGTGTCTGGCAACAGACAGTGAAGAATTACCTAGAAAAATAGAAACAAGGCATCAATTTAACATATCTAAAGGTCAAAATGTCCATAGATGATACAAAGCTCAATCACGAATTGAACCAAGTTCAATTCGTCACTCGTCTGAAGGAAATCCTAAATATGTCCAAGTCTATGGGTGGAAATGATGTTTCAACATAAATTTGTTCCATTTCAGGTATAACATTAATATTGAAGTCTTGTGTGTTCACAACAAATTGGAAATAAATAGGCACTGAATACAAGAGTCACTGATTTAATTTTAATGAGTTCGACAATTGACTACCAGATACTTTAGATAATAGATATTTACTTACTGTTACTACCAGTATCTATAAGCCAGCAGCTAGTTCACTACAAAACAAATACACTTAAACAATTCAAATCGCTTTGAAATCGCTTTCAAATATTCACAACCCAACGCTTTCGCAACGCAGAATAAAATGGACGCTACAGTTTGTAAACACGGAACGCGTGACGTCGGTTCCTTAAGCCCAAGCTACGCCACGGTGTGTTTAAGGCGCCGTGACAGAGTGCATATTTTTGGAACATACAGAAATGAATGATTTTGCGTATACTGACGACACGCCGCCACGTATGCGTCGTGAGATGCATGGCGCTGCGACAGAGGGCTTCTCGTGCCTCCCGTCCTATGTGCCCCACCCGTCATGTCACTTCGCAGTCTTAGAGCGCCGCAACCCGCATTTTCGTTTGCATTTAGCCTAAAAAGTTGTGTGGCAGCGCCATCCTTTCGATGTGGTTCAAACTACTTTCGTGTCCCAGATCCTCCCATAAGACTTTCCTGGCCCTGCTGTATGTGTAAATCGAAACCGACAAATATAACCATTAAATTCTAATCGACACGCTTGTCAAACAGCTGTTTATATTAAAATCCGCCATATTTGCTCCCAAACGGGTGGTTCTCTCTCTTACTCATTGGGCCAATGAATTGCGGTACTTTTAATATCTAGCGACTTTAAGAGAACCAGCTGCTTCAAAATGTGCTCCATGTAAATTCTCATGAGGAAACGATTCGTGTAGATACAGCTGCCATGGGTTAAAATCTCCTCTCCAATAATTCATACGCCATTACTTTCATCGCATATTGGTAGACCAACAGCTTGCCTCCTCTATATGTGGTTGGGCTATGGCTTTAAATGTTTCGTGGTCTGTCCTATGTCTGTGGACTGTGACCTAACCTATTCCACTCATACCATACGCCCTAATGCAAGTGTTTTCTGTCTACGAGTAGTCAAAGACCAAGGAGCCGACGTGTTCAAAGTCCAGACGGTCCAAACGTTACCAATAAGATTACATGCATTTTGCGAATTATCTGCGTACGTCGTTGGAGTTGAGTTCAAAGTTTTAAGTAAAATAAGATGGCTTCTCTTCGAACATTTGGAGCACTACCCAAGGTGTACTTTACTAATTTAAAATTCAGTTGCAATTGTAAGTATTATTTATTTAAATAGCGAATATTTAATGTAGATATGTTAACCATGCAGATATTTTCATTGAAATATTTAAATACATACTGTGTTACAATCACCCAATTCATTTTGGCTGTTCGTTTCGATTTTTCGGCGTTTCACATCCCATTGCCTTAAATCGTCTCTGGGACAGAACCCCTTTGGGCCTTTTCTGATTCCATTTTTATTAGTACTATTACTTTTCCTTTTCAGATCATTTAAGGCACATGTCGTCAGTGGAATTGAAGCATTTCAAATTGAAAGTAATTGATAATGTTGGTGTTATAACCATTGATTCACCAGGAGCTAAGGTAAGTCTGATTTCTCTATTTGGGTTCCATAAAATTACTGGGCACAAATAATATAACTTTGAAGAGTTTTGTTAGGTAGGTTTGAATTTCATATAACTGTATTATTGATATTGGGAAATTTTACCATGTCTCTGAAAATACACACTTATTCATTTCTGTTTCGATTATTACTTCAAAATGTAGATCAATTTTTGAAAAAAGTTATTGAAACAACTCATCTGAATAGCTTCATTCATTACTAAACTGATTATTAAGCCTGCTATAGCCTGTACATCAGACATTAAAGAAAAAAATTGTTATTTGTCATGACAGTGATGACATTTATTGAAAGTTAGAAAATGCAAAATCTATCATCCAAACTATGAGTGCTTTAGCGATTGGAACTGCAGTGATCATCAGACGTAGCAATGGTACAACCCAGTCAGCAACAGTGTCAGCAATAGATTATAATAAGAAATGCATAAACGTCGAATGGACAGAAAATACCGAGGTGAAAGGTAAAGAGATGGAGTTTTCTTCAGTACTGGAATACAATCCTGGCATACAAATTCCAAATCCTATGAATTTGGGAGTCAACGTGAATAACAAGAGATGCACATCTTATTCTGCTAAGCCGAGGTTAAACTATACCGAGACGGGTCCGAAAAGGAGCTCTCTTAGTGAATGTGCCACAAAAATAAAAGAGAGTTGTATACTGAAGAAACTCCACAAACTCGAAAGAGACAGAATAGAAAGGAGGAGGCGGTATGCTGAAGAGAAGGTAGAGAAAAACAAGATCTTCAAGGAAAATGCGGACAACCCTCATTGGCAATTACTGAGGATGATAGCAGAGTATCGCAATTCTGTAGACTTTAGTCCATTATCAGGAGATGAGAAAATAAATGACCACCTCATAACCGTAGCGGTTAGAAAACGGCCATTGAACGACTTTGATTTTCAGCAGAAAGAAATCGACATAATCACTGTACCTAACCGAACTCAAGTGATTATACATGAACCTAAATACAAAGTCGACCTGACTAAATACCTAGAGAACCACAAGTATACCTTCGACTACACCTTTGATGAAAATTGCACAAATGAAATTGTTTACAAATACACAGCCCAACCATTGGTTAAAACTGTCATGAACGGTGGTTTTGCAACTTGCTTTGCCTATGGACAAACCGGTTCGGGTAAAACTTACACTATGAGCGGGAATTTCATAGGAGGTGGCGAGAAAGGCATATACGCTCTAGCAGCTACGGATATCTTCAACCAAATCAGCAAAACCAAGCAAAAATTGGATCTGTGTGTATCCTGCAGCTTTTTTGAGATCCACGTGAAGAAAGTGGCAGATCTATTAAACCACAAGGCATCTTTGAAAATTTTAGAAGATGGTAAGCAACAAATACAAATAGTAGGACTAACTGAAAGACATGTTACTTCTGTTAATGAAGTCTTGAATTTAATCAAGGCAGGTAGTGAGGAGCGTGCGTCAGGAAAAACATCGGCAAATTCCACCTCGTCCCGGTCCCATGCGATATTTCAAATATACTTACGGTATAAATTGGATATTGAGAAACTTCACGGGAAGTTCTCATTGATAGATCTAGCAGGAAATGAGAGAGGAGCTGACACATTTTCCTCTTCTAAAGTCACCAGACTTGAAGGTTCTGAAATCAATCAATCCTTATTGAATTTGAAGGAGTGCATACGGGCCCTAGGTCGAAAGGGGGCGCATTTACCTTTCAGGGGCTCGAAGCTTACCCAAGTGCTAAGAGATTCCTTTGTCGGAGTCAACTCTAAAACTTGTATGATCGCTATGGTCTCTCCCGGAGTGAGTTCTTGTGAGAACACCCTCAATACCTTACGTTACGCTGATAGGGTGAAGGGATTATGTGGTGAAAATGATAATAGTAAATGTAAGGATTACGACGACAGTTCAACAGATTTCAGTGTAGGTTGCATCAAAACTTGCTCAGGAGACACATCCAAAACCGAAGTCGATGAAAATATAATTAGTTCACACAAGGAAGTGATGAGATTGTTGAAGGAGGGCTTGCAAGAAGCTGAGAAGTTATTGAATAATTCCCCATATGACTTTGACAAGTACACAACGAACTGGAATTTTTTGGTGGAGGACATGACACAGCTCTTGCTCAAAGCCAAAATGTGATGGGGTACTGGTCTGGACATGTTTTTTCTCGATTTGTCTTTTGAAGTTTATTCCAATAAACGATGTAGCACATTGTAATAGTCCTTATATTTATATTTCAATATTTAGCAAATGTTACAGATTAAATCTAGGGATTTTAACTCTTAATACCATATAAAATGTATAGGAGTCAATAGAAACAAAAACAGTTTACTTTTGAAAAAATAGCTATGGATTTTTATTAAACATTTTGTAGCATGTTCTAAGTGGTTCATATAAAGACCTAGCTTGGTGTATGCACCTTTTTCAATTTTCCAAAGAGCATTGGTTATTCAAAATTCAGTAAAAGTCTCTAAGTAAGTGAATCTAATGTTCAAATTTGACAATTCAAATGGCGATCGCAATGAAAGTGTAAGAAATTAGTTATATATAGTACTATTAAACTTCTAAACTAACAACTGAAGTAATTAGTATGAACCACTAAAAATTAATTATATACATAACGGAATACTGGCTAGGTCGTCAGTTACAGAAGAACCTTACAGATTACGTTATACACCTTGTTCAACACATTTAACTCATAAACATATTCAAGGTGTGCAACTATTAAATCTTTGATTAACATAGAGTATTTCTTTGACATTGCATTAAACTTGGTACAGAGAGTTAAAACACGTCGAAATAAGAATGGATGATATTTGGAGGTGGTGAATACAAAAAGCAAGATTTAAATAAGTTGATATGATTATTATTATTAATAATTAAAAAAATTCTATAGGATGTATATACAATTTTTTAAAAAACAAACGAATTCCGTTCGGTCACACTCTTTCAACATCCTTTTTTTTTAAATCTCTTAATAAGTTGGAGTTGATGTCGCTCTAGCGGTTCACCATTACCTATCTTCGTTAAGATGTTAGAAAATTCGACATGTAAATTAGCACATATAACGTGTTATTAATATTTAGTACAAAGTTTATACTGAGTATGAGTGCTGCAGAGTGTATGATGATTTTTAGCACTTCAGTTTGTTATAAATATGCTGGCGACAACCGTAATGTTGAAAAGTGCAAAATGCATCTAAGTGTCATATTTTGTGCAGGTGAAAATGAAGCAAAAAATTGTAATGTAAAGGAACTTTGCAAATTCTAATGTAAATTATAATTATTGTTGATCATATGACCTGTGACAATATGCTGTAATGCTCAGTATTAAATAGGAAATTGAATACATACATTGAAAATACTGAGTATCCATTTGGGCCCGATCTACCAAAGTACATGCTTACTAAGAAGAGTACCCGTCCATATCGACCGCACTTACAAATCAGAACACCAACAATAATAGGAACATAGAATGAGTGAATTAGATGAAAATATTGAACTTATAGAAAATATTCAAAAAATGGTAACGAATACGATATAACTGAAATAACAGAAAATTATAAAAGTAGGTAAACCTAGGATATTACATAGGTGTTATTAATAGCGGTACAAAAGAAAAACTTTAAATTTTTGCTTTACATCATCACTTAATCTACCTAAAACAGAATTTCTGAGTCTCTAAAAAAATTTTTAATTATGAAAAAGGAAACTAAAAACCACCTAATAATTGATGAATTTAATATTGTTACATTATTGTAACAACATTGTAACACAAATGTATGTCTTCAGTCAAGACCATTTAAATAACTGCAGTGAATGGACTTGCATTAATAATATATTCATGAAAAGTGACTCAATTAATTCTAAATGTTTTAAATAGTCGAACCTTTTTCCTTTTACTTCGTTGACAGTAGTTACTGGATGGTAACGGGTACCAGGGATTTCCAAGAACAGGTAGTGGCGAGATAAGGAGATTCTGAACTTCCGTACTGGTAATAGAAATTCACAGGACTGTAATTATAACTCGGTATTAGAACCCTCTGTACTGTAATTCTAACTTGATACTAGTATTCAGACTAGGTGCCAGAATCCTAACGAAACAAGAAAATAATCAAAGAACATTACGATAAATTAACGTCCTATTACGACAAAATGGCGGAGTTTGGACAAAACGTGTTTTCCAGTTTCCTAAGCCAAATGTTTTTAACAGTGAAACATTGGGACAATCATCTCTCAAGGCCATGCTAAACACTACAATTGCTCTGCAAGAAGAAGTCCAAAAAACGATTTTTCTTTTATGAAACTTTCCAAAAATGGCCGTCAGTAACTTGGAATAAACGGAACAAACGATACTCGGCCCTCACCATGCGGATGTAAACAAAAAAAAAAAAAAAGAATGAAAGCGCGAGTTAAATTTCAAGAATTTAAAATTTTGTTTTTAAAAAACTTAATTACGACAAACACGTAGTGACAGCGATTGTCTCTACTACCAACTGAACATAAAGCGACCACGTTAGTTTTTATATCTGAGATCAAGAACGTAACATGATCTTACAATACAAGTGTAAAAAAATGCAAAGTGACAAATTGTATCTTGTAACTCCTCCCGTCGTAGAAACGAATCAACGGTGAAATTGATGAAGTCAAACCATTATCTCAGCTTCTCGGATTTCTCTCTTCTTCCTTTTTCGGGATGTTTTCTTGATGATGAATTTTATTACTAAGAATGAGGAAATAGTGGATACGATGACGTATAACAGGATGGTCCAGATGCTAATTGTGTGGAATTGGACAGGTTCAGATGAAATCTCGTCAAGATTTCATTTTTGGACGTCTAAGGCTGCTCGGATGTGCTTCATTTCTTCTAGGTTGACGGATTCCAATTTTAAGGGTTTCACGGGGATGTAGTTCGACTCCTGGTTATTCTCGAAGTTTAGTTTCGGAAGGGCGATGTTCTTGAATTTGGATTTTGGGTTTGTGTGACTTCTAATTAAGATTTTTCCAATGTGGACTTCGCAAGCTGGATCGATTTCTAGTAAGTAGGTGCCGTGTAGTGGGATGTGTTCTTTGGTCGTGTTACACTGTTGAATTGCTGAAGTTTTCTTAGGGATAATTAAAATCCATTTTACTTTTTCCAATTTCCTGACTTCCGTTGTTTCAACTTCAACTGGAGCTTGGATGCAATTAGTGATATTTCCAGCGAAGGTTAACATTTGTACTTCGCATGGAGCTTCCTCGTTCAGAGCGGTGGGATTGTCTTCGTGACACATGTATTCTCCTGGAGTAATTTCCTGGCAGCTTTTATCGAAGTAAATGTAGCGGTGCTCATTAAGGATTAGGTATTTTGATAAGGGGATAATAATTTTGTATCGATCAGGGGATGGTGTAGGTAGAGGGTATAGGTGATAATAGTTGTAGTTATTGGCTTTCACCAAAGGTATTTCTAAAACAAAGATTATTTGATTTCCTTTGCTGTAACTCTTAATTTCTAAAACCTTTTCGAAATTTAGTATATTTTCGAGTATAGATTCAAAGGGTAACTTACTGTCAATTAAATGATCAGATATTAGTTTAATTTCTTGTAATAAATCTTGTGGTTCTATTATGGAATTATGGAAAGTATTCTTTTTGGCGAATGTGATCGCTACTTCTAGATCTTCAAGAATATCATAAATATTTTGAAAAGATGACATAACTTGAGATATAAAAATTTCTAATAGAAAATATTCAGTCGTTTCTAAATCTTTAATTTGGAGGTTAGCTAGAGCCTTTTCGACGTTTACAAGACGTGCTTCTAGAATTAACTGATTCTGGGTTATGTTTAAAGAAATGTTTTCCAAATTGTTTACGGTTTGCCCTAATATGGTAATCTGTTCTTTCACTAATGTTTTAATTTTTTCTTGATTTTGTGATAGGGATGTTATAGTTTTATCATATCTGTCTGCGTCTTCTTGGTCTAGATTTCCCGTTAGAGATTTTATGATTGTTCCTAGTCCGTTAATGAGACCTCTCTTTCTCCTATTGTTTAATATAGGATTTATTTGTAAAAATTGATTATGAACTTTTTCTTCTAGAGATGTAGCAATATTACGTAAATGTTGAAGGTATTTTTGTATGCGTCCTGTGGAATTTTCAACATTTTTCTCAAACTTTTGATAAATTTCCTGTAACTCTAGAAATTCGGTTAGTAGGTGAGATATATCAAAAATTTGGATAAATGACCAGTGATCAACGATATTTTGGGCGGTACCAATTTTTAAGGGTAGGGTGCCGGGGTTTTTGTTGAGGTTATGGAATTCAGGATAGTCTAGTTCTGATTCTGACTTGCCGCCGTGGATGAACGATCTGAAATATTTTTAAGTTCTTTTAAGATTTTAAGTTCTTTCATGTGTATCGTTTCGATCTTATTATTAGTTTTATTTTTTATTTTCACTTTATTATGTTCTAAAATTTCGATTGGTTCAAACGGACCTTTGAATTTATTCTCAGATTTATTCCATTTTTTATTATTTTATATACTACCTGTCCAATTTTAAATTGAAGTTGTACTTCCTTTTTCCTTTTTTATTCCTTTTATTTATTATTATTTAAGTTATTCCTTTTTTCTAATATTTTCTTTTCACATTCTTCTAAATTTTGGGATAATTTTTGATAAAGGTATTTCATTATTTCTCGATGATTGGAAACATAATTAGAATAGAAGGTAGTCCCTATTAAGTCGGATGGGTCTCGAGAGTCAGTGTGTCCAAAAGTCAATTCAAATGGTGTAAATTTCGTAGCTGAGTGTAAAGTGTTGTTATAAGCTATTAAAGCATAGGTCATTAAGGTATTGGTATTTTCTTTACAGTACTTTTGTTGCAATACTCTAAGGTGTTCAATTAAAGTGGAGTGAAATCTTTCTACGGGAGCATTTGATTCGTGGTGTAGGGGTGTAGTGAAATGTATATTTATTTTATGAGAGCGCAGCATTTCTTTTACAGTTTCATTTTTAAACTCTGTTCCGTTGTCTAGCGTGATTCGTTGAGGAATACCGTAATACGTGAAATATTGTAAATATGCTCTGCAGATTTCTATTGCGATTTTTCCTTGAATGGGTAAGGCTTGTCCTAATTTTGAGAATGCATCTATAATTGTTAAGAAGTGGAAACCATTGAATTGAAAGACGTCAGCATGAATTAGCTGGAAAGCTTTCCCGATTGTTTCAGTTAACACTAAGGGGACATAAGGTTGTTTTCTAGAGTATTTGGAAGTTTGACATATGTTACATTCATTGATGTAATTAGTGATGTCTTTTTTCATTGATGGCCAATAATAGTTTCGTTTTAACTTTTCAAAAGTTTCGTCAATCCCTCGGTGATTACATTTACCTTCGTGTTGATATTTGATAAGAAGGATTCGTTCATCATGTTCCCTGACAGAATTAACTAATTTAGTACATTTAATTAATTTTAATCCGTTCTTGTTAAGGTATTTTAAAAATATGTCATTGAATTCTTCATAGAGTGTATCATCATGAAAAAATAAATGAGACGTCTTATTATTGGTCATGTAATTCTTAAAAAAGGTCGGAATTGTTGATTCGGATTTCGGGATCTTTACGTTAAGGATTTTGTGGTTTTCGAAATATTCTTCTTGGACGTCTAAAGTATCATGAGGGTTTTTTGAGACAATAATTTGATTAGATTTATTGTTTATTATGTCGTCTAATATGCGAATTCCATTATTAAAATTATCGTTTTGTTTATGTAAATAGTCAAAAATTTCGTTTTCTATTTCGGGCAGGATAGTTTCTTCTAAAATTGGATCATTTTCTATTAAATTTCCTTCAGAAAGTTCATTTAAATAATCTAATATGTCTTGTTCAATTTCACCTGGATCATTTAGAAGACTTTCGGGTTCAACCGCGTTTATTTGAATACGTGACAAGGCGTCAGCGTTAGTGTTATATTTACCCGTTTTATATATTATTGTGTAGTCGAATTCTTCTAACTTAAGGCGCCATCTTACAAGTTTACTGTTAGGTTCTTTAAGGTTAAATAGCCAAATGAGGGGTCTGTGGTCTGTGTATATTTTGAATCGTCTATCAAATAGATAGGGTCGGAATTTTTGCAAGCCTAAACTATTACGAGAAGTTATTTTTCGATGGTGGAATATTTGCATTCAGTTTCACCTAATGTGCGACTAGCTACTGGTTTGTCATTTGGAATATTTCCCTGTGATAATACGGCTCCCAATGCTTTTCGAAATCGAGGTAAATCAAAATCGGAGCGTTAATGAGAAGTTGTTTGCAGTGTTCGAAAGAATTAATAAATTCTGGCGTATGAATAACCTTTGCATCTTTCTTGAGACACAGAGTCATAGGACGGGTTATTTTCGCTAAATCTTTGATAAAACGTCTGTAATATCCAACGAGACCAAGAAAGGATTTGATATCTCTGGTTTTTGGGGATCGGAAATTGTTTTATTGCGGAAATTTTATCAGGATTGGGTTTGATGTCTTCTGGAGTGATAATGTGGTCAAGATATTGAACTCCTTTTCTTAAGAATTCGGACTTATCCATTTGAATTTTGAAGTTTGATTCTCGTAGTTTAGTAAAAACTTGTGTTAATCGAACTAAGTGTTATTGAAGTGAACTGCTGAATATTACAATATCGTCAAGATATACTGGACATATTTTGTTTTGGAGACCACGGAATATATTATCCATGACTCGTTGAAAAGTTGATGGACTGTTCTTGAGTTCGAAAGGCATTCGTTTAAATTCATAATGGCCATTCTCGGTAGAAAAAGCCGTCTTAGGGATGTCACGGTGGTCCATCTCTATTTGATGGAAACCGCTAACTAAGTCTAATGTAGTGAAATATTGACTTCTTCCTAGTTTGTCTAAAGTGTCATTTATAGTTGGTAACGAGTATCTGTCGTCTATGGTGCGTTCGTTTAGTTTTCTATAGTCAATCACCAGTCTCCACTTTCGTTTTCCGGAGGCATCTAATTTTTTGGGTACAATCCATATTGGACTTGAGTATGGAGATGTTGAATTTTTTTTGTGATTTTTTCTTTTATTTCGGTTTTATGTACCTCAGGATAACGATAGCTTTTGGTATAAATGGGTTTGTCGTCCGTTAGATTGATTTCATGTCTTATTTTATTGGTAAAAGTCAATGGAATTTTGTCATTATAAAAAATGTCCCTAAATTCAAAACACAGTTTACGAATAGCAGTTGCCTCTTTTTTATTACAATGTTCAAGTCTCAATTTATCTAAGTTCGATTTCAGAATGTCACCGTGTTGTTTGTCAAAAGTCGCGTTAGTTTCTGTTTCTTCGCAAGCGTTGATGTTTAATGTATCGATGGGTTCAATTTCGAATGGTTGAAAAATTTTAATTTTTACTAGATTCTCGCTTGAATTTAAAATGGTTGTTATTGCAAAATTATTTACCACTTTTACTAATGCTTTTGGCATTTCGACGTTATCTTTGAATTTTTTATATTCTAATAAATCAATTCCGTTTTCTAAATTTACTGGAATTTTTACAATTTGTTCGCCTCTGGGTGCGATCGTTACTTGACAATTTTTGAGGTTAGCATTATCTTGCGAATGGCCCTTTGTATTTTCAAAAATGATTGGGACTCGAGCAAATGGGGTTATTAACATTTTATTTTTTAGATCAATGTTGACTTGTAACTGTGTTAGGAGGTCGGCGCCAATTAGGCATCGTACCTTTCGGAAAATTTAAAAACATAAAATTTATGGAATTCGTTAGTGTTAAAAATTTTGAAAACAGGAATATATGCCACTTGATTATGAAAAGTCCTTGCATGGGCGGTCTGAATGTTAAAATTTTCGTTACACACATTTTGAAAGTATTTTTGTGCTAAATTTGGGTCGATGAGACTTTTAGAACTGCCCGTGTCTATTAAAAAATATGCATTTATCTCAGGAACATATCACGTCGGGAGATTGTTGCCATGAACCTGGGAAAAATTTTGCTCGTAATCCGCGGGAGAAGAATGTAAGTGATAATTTTCATCGTGAATGTAAAACTTGCGTCGTCTTGAGATATGTGTCGTTGGGAGATGTTATATGAGTAGTAGTCCGGATAGAAATTCTCAATAGAGGAGTACGTTACGAAATTGTTGTATGCAATATTAGAGTCAATATTCTGTGTCATACAGGCATCTTGATTTTCGACAGTATCGTTTTCAGGATTCTCGTTATTATTGACTTGTTGGGCGAATAATTCTTTGACAATAATGTTAGGTTTTGATTTTTGGGCAAGATTGGTGTTTCCAGAACTAGTATCCATAGGGATAGGATAATTCTGAGTTGTTTTAGTTACAGCGTTAGATTTGGAATTTTGGAAATTTGGTACTGTCGTGGGCCCATCATTAATCATAAACTCAGGAAAGGTGCGCATATATTGCAACCTTTTTCTATAGTCATTTTTATAGTTGACAATTTGTTAATACCGTATTTCAATGTAACATTTTCTTCTCTTTCATTTTCTTCAATCATTTGCACACACGCGCGCGCGCCACACACACACACACACACACACACACACACACACACACACACACACACACACACACACCACACATATATATATATATATATATATATATATATATATATATATACATATATATACATATATAGGTTTATAATGACAAATTAAGGGTACCTTACATATTTAAAGGCTATTTGTACTTACACTATAAGTTGCGTGTTAAAAAAATTCTGTAAGTTTTTCCAAGCAGATTTCTTTACATATTTTTACTAATAAAAGTCATTTTTTATTTAAATAGGCACATCTTTTTGTTTATTAACTTTAATTTTTCTCTCTGTTTACAAGGTGAATGCCGTTAACGATGAAGTGGGAAATGAACTAAAGATGCTTTTACCAAAGCTACAATCTGACTCACAAATTCAAGCTTGTGTCCTAATATCAGGCAAACCTGGTACCTTTATAGCTGGCGCCGATGTGAATATGCTTTCATCATGCAAAACTGCAGATGAACTATCAGAGAAATCAAGAGAGGGCCAACGATTGCTCCAAATGATTGAAGACAGTGAAAAACCGTTTGTATCCGCTATTTATGGTACTTGCTTCGGTATGGGTACTGAAGTAACTTTGGCTTCACATTATAGGATAGCTGTTAAAGATAAGAAGACTGTTATGGGTTTACCTGAAGTTATGCTAGGCTTATTACCAGGTATAGTAATAAAACTGTAAAAACTTAAAAGTAGTCATTAAAACTAGATGTTGAGTCCTAAAGAGAGAAATTTTTCCTATGTATTTGAGTAGTATGAGTAGTATGGGGATTCTAGCCCACCGACAGTATGCTTTGAATCCACGTAGAAGCCTTTTCGCGTTATCAGTATTACAGTGGGCCGCATTACCCAACCCTAATAGAAGTACTCGTCGCGAGGTCCGCAAGGCTTGGTGGTGGTGGAACGTGTGGTCTCTGCTGTAGTGAGAGTCGAATTTTGGGTGGGAATGATATGCTGAGTTATGTTCCAAGTATTTTATTGAAAGTACAAAAGAACTTGTTTTGTTAAACAGGCAAAGTTTTGCTATATTGTCTTAAAATTACATAATATGCAATGATAATTATAGGATATTAGACGAAGGAGTATTATACAAGTATTTTAAGTAATATTCATTTTCAAAATTTGTGTAGCATTTCTACTATTGATATATTTGGATTGAGTTACGTAACTCGACATTAACTCAAAATCCCCATCACTAAGTATTCTTTCTTTACCAAATTCTCTATACTCATGATAGCTTATTGTGCAAGGTTTTCTTTATATAATTAGAAGTATAGGTGCAACGAATTGTTACTTCAAGGTTATTGACGGATCTATTTTCCAACAAATACAAGTATTAATTTTTGAAAAATAATTATAAATTATATGAAATTATATGTTAAAAATGCTTAATTGAAAAAAATGAAGTGGTGTATTTCATAATATATATATATATATATATATATATATATATATATATATATATATATATATATATATATATATATATATATATATATATATATAAGCATATCATAAATCATTCTTATTATAATCCGCCACATTTAATTTTTATTTTTTATATATTGATCCTCTTATTGAAAAATATATCAGTGTTGTAGAATACACCACTCTATGCTGTTTTCCGTCAATTAATTTTTAACATATATTTCCACATAATTTATAATTACTTTTAAACAGTGTTAGTCGTATTTGTTGGAATATATATTCGTAAATAATCGTGAACTACCACTTCGTTTACCTATTCTTCTAAATTTAAGAACAAAAATTTACAAATAAGCTCTTATGTGCATAAAAAATTCGGTAAAGATAAGTATCGTTAGTAACTCAATCCAAATATATCAATATTAGAAATGCTACACAAATTTTGCAAATGACTATTACTCAAAATACTTGTCTACTTCTCTAATATCGTATAATTATCATCGCATATTACGTAGTTTTAAGAGAATATAGCAAAACATTGGTTGTTTAACAAAACAAGTTCTTTTGTATTTTCTATAAAATACTTGGAATATAACTTCGCATATCAATTCCCATCCTAAATCCTACTCTTACTACAGCAGAGACCTCCGAAGCAGCCGCCGAGCACACGTCCTCCCACCGCAAAACTCTCGTGTCACCAGAGCGTAAAAGTAAGGTTAGGAAATGCTGCGCGCTGTAATAATATAGGCACGATAGGACTTTTTTATGTATCCAAAGCGCGCTGTCGTTGGGCTACAATCTGTACGTCATCACTACTTAGTTGCTAATTTTTCAGCCTACCAAACCTGTTCCCCGTCCTAAAATCCAGGGAAAGAGTAACCCCAAATGAATAAAGTATATTTTTCAGCCTACCAAACCTGTTCCCCGTCCTAAAATCCAGGGAAAGAGTAACCCCAAATGAATAAAGTATGTTTTTCGATATCTTTAATTTTCTATATATTTCAATAGTTGTTTTCTTTTTAATTGTAGGGGCTGGTGGTACCCAACGCCTTCCACGGCTCACTTCACTCCCCAACTCTCTGGACATGATGCTAACAGGTAAAAGCATAAGAGCGGACAAAGCTAAGAAAATGGGTATTGTTGATCTCCTGGTGGACCCTCTAGGTCCGGGTCTAGGCGAACCAGAAGAGAACACCAGAAGATATCTGGAACAGATTGCCATTCAGGTGGCGAAAGAGCTCGCTGGCGGTAAACTGAAAACCGACAGAAAGAAGAAGCTTTCAGATAGGATTCTGGCATATGCACTGCAGTACAGTTGGATTAAGGATCAGGTGTTTGGGAAGGCAAGGAATCAAGTGATGAAGATGACACAGGGGCTCTATCCGGCTCCTTTGAGGGTAAGAGAAGAACAGAAATTTCAACCAAATTCAATTATAATATAAAATTTGTCTTAAAACCTCGTAATTATATCTGGAAATCTATCTAGGTATTCAAAAATAAACTTTTGGACTCCTCAGGTAAAAATCTAGGCCATTAATGAGTGAACCTTTTGACATTTCTTCTTGATAAGAAATGATTTGAATCGAATTTTGGATTTCAGTAATGACGTGACAATTGCTTTCAGATTCTCCAGGTAGTCCGTACGAGTTTGGACCAAGGCGGAAGGGTAGGGTATGAAGAAGAGGCGAAAGCATTTGGCGAACTGGGCATGACACCTCAAAGTAGGGGCCTAATGAGCGTCTTCCAGGGTCAGACTCAATGCAAAAAGAATCGTTTTGGTAAATCTAATGTGGATGTGAAGACAATAGGAGTGGTTGGTGCCGGCCTAATGGGTGCAGGTATAGCACATGTATCCCTTGATAAAGGTCTACAAGTCGTGCTAAAGGACACTACAGAAACTGGATTAGCCAGGGGTGTTGATCAGATTTATAATGGGATCAATGGTGCTGTCAAAAGAAAGAAGTTTACTGGGTAAGTGGTTTTCCTCCAGTAAAAAATGACTTATAGAGCTGAGACAATTTTTTTATGAAGATAAGCAAACACAATAAAGGAAATTCTCTGAACCAAGTGAAATATGACCTAATAAAATTTCTGTTCCTTTTAAAAGGATAACAAAGAATGCAAACAACGGTAGCAACAAATTTTTTGGTAATAAATATAGTTGTGTTAATGGTCGATTCGGTGCTGACTTCACTTATTAATGGATCAGAAGTGGCTCTGTTACAACCACAATTCTTTAAAGAATGTCATTTTTTAGTATCTGATAAGGGTGTAAGGGAGGGTAAAGATAGACCACAGCAGTTAGGGTTGTCTCGTTCTTTGGCTAGCTTTAAAATGGTTGATCTGGTACGTCCGATTGTTGATCGCCTTGTCAAATTTTGCTGATCATAGTTTCTGTATCTAGTTACTTTCATATGAAGTCTCTGTGTATTCTGGCGTCTAGATGTTCGAATTACGCCTGACTAAATGCTTTCCATTTTTGAGCAGCTGGTGTGCAATATTGACTTAGCTAGACATTTGCATGCTGACTAGACATTTAATAAATCCCTTGCCTTATGGCTACTCGGGCTTATATGACTTTCCTCCATCAATTTAACCCATTTATAATGTAATACATCAGCAAAATTCAAATTGTTGGCAAATGTAGTTTATTAATTTATGCCATAGCAACAATCAGTGAAAATTGCAAATTCAGCACATCGCTGTACCAAGTAATAAAATGAAATTGAAGAACTACGGAATTGATCAAACCGTGTCGGACAACACAACGTAATACAAAAATAGTGAATTTCTGCCCAGCTATGGAGAATTATTTAATCCCTGTAATCTCTCAAAAAAAGAAACATTTCACATTTTTTGTTTGCCTCTGATATCGAAGAAATAACAAGATTTGCTTGTCTCATAGCTTCCTCACTGAAACAGCTCTCTTCAAATAAAATACAGTGGTCCTGTAACGTGGCAGCTTCAGGCATAAACCCTGTTATGTAACTGAGTTTGTTCCTCTAGGGATAGACGCTCGGAAATAAGTTGCCTTCCAAGAAACTGCCTTGACGAAACTATTATGTTCTTTTAGGACGAAATATATTGTCTAAATCCTTTGTCAAAAAGTGTTCCAAAGCTGTGCCAGTTGGCCTTCCTGAAGTTGTATCTTCCTAAAAGTCGCCTTTTGTGGCGAGTAGAGAGACTACACCTGAAAACACCCGAGAAATTAATGATCGGTGGTGTTTTCTGAATAGATGGGCAGACTAATTTGGAACACTATTGGGTTGCTTTTTGGTGATTTTGTTTCCTCCAAATAATAAATTTTGTTTCACCTCGATATTTCCGAATTTGTATCAGATACTTTCTATGACAAAAAATTACACCATCTCTAATATATTATATATTCTCTTTTTACTTTTCCAGATTAGAGAGGGACAGGTTCATATCCAATCTGAACGCTACACTTAATTATGATGCTTTCAAGCAAGCAGATATAGTAATTGAAGCAGTATTTGAAGATCTAAGTATTAAACACAAAGTCGTGAAGGAAATCGAAGAGGTCATACCTCCTCATTGCATTTTCGCTACCAATACAAGCGCTCTTCCCATAAAACAAATTGCTGAGGCTTCTAAAAGACCTGAAAACTTTCTGGGTAAGTATCCACTTAACTACTATATTTTAACACACATTAAATTACTTTACTGACGATGGTATGAATGGATTTACTTTGGCTATCTCAATTTGGTGAGTGGTCATGAAGTCAGTTAAATTATCCAATATCAGAGGAAGTTGACACACTTCCCTATGCTAGGACGCCAGTGAAGGAATACCGAGCACTCCCAAGGTTATGTGAATATTTTAGTTGCTAAATACCACAAATCTGTTAAAATTATGGCAATGAAGTTTGTCAACGCACTTACCATATTTCTCACTTACTCGATCTATATTTATACTCTATAATGGTTATCTATGGGTACCTATTTACTATATTGAGGTATTATTTAGGATTGATGTAATTAGTAATAAATACATAATTGTAGCAGAGAGTACGAAAAATTAACTAACGATGTGTTACAATTGTCAATATAAACACACCAGTTAGTAATGGTAGGTATTTTTAAACCATATTGTGAACCGTATTAGGTGTTGTAAATGACAAGTGACCAAAATTCAGCAGAAAAATGATGTGAGCCTTATCTTGTTTTTTAAGTCTATAAAAAAAAGGTTTTTTTGGAAATATATATATTTGCAGTCACGTAGCCACGATTATCATATGAAGCACTTGTAAATGGTCCTAATAATTTGTATGGATGCAAAGATCAACATGACGTAGAAAATTAAACTGTACTTTTCACATCATTTACACATCTTGCCTTAAAATGATCACCGAATCTTCAGTGTGACTCCATAATTCCTCCTCGCTGTTTATGGGCCTGGAGTAAACCATTGATTTTAGCGTACCCCATAAAAAAAATAATCGAGGGGCGTTAAATCTGGTGAACGAGGTAGCTAGTTCGCAGGAGCGTCAACATCGCTACCTATTCATCTAATTAGATATTGTTGGTTCAAGTGGTAAGTCGGCTTGTATAAAAAGAAAAGAAACACTTTTACCCCGAGTGGTGGATCTCCGTTTGGTGAGTATGGTGAGTTTATCTCCGCGTTTCAATATTCTGGCCACTTGCCACGTCTGTTCTTATTTTGTCTATGGATCCAACTCGGTGCTTTTTAATTTCGACATGTGCATCCTCAAACTCAGGCTTACGAACTAAAAATGCTTTGGCGAACAATTTGAATTAAGCACCTATATCTTTACTGGTTATATCAACATATTAATTGAAACTAATTGAACGTTAATGAAACATTAATTGAAACATTGAAATAACAAATGAAACATTAATTGAAAGCCAGAAAACTATTGTAATTGAAATGTGTACAGTATTTCGGTTTGTAATTGACAGTTATATAAACTGTCAACATCTCAGTGGAAGTTTTCCATTAGCCAACTAATATGTCAAAAGTTTAAATAAGGACAATATTCAGATTGTTAAACGTGTATAAACAAATAAAAAGTGTACCATAAATAATGACTTTATTATGTGTTATTGTAATACACTCCAGGGAAATAAAACAAATAACTATTCCACAGGTATATATGTTGTATGATATTACATAAAGTGGAATAGAGAGAGAAAAAAATCAGGTAAACATTTTTCTTGTGGCACTAAGAATTCAAAAATGGCAATTATTCTACTAAAAGACGACTGTATGAGGGTGCTGGGAAAAATAATTTTAACTTTAGGAAACCAGTAGTTTTTAAGAAAAAAAATAAATAAATAATGATAATAAAATAAAATAAAATGTGAGAAATTTCGCCAAATTTGTCGGTTTTCAAAGTGAAATTTTTAAATGTTTCTGTACGTGCTTCTCATTAGTTAAACGATAATAATATAGTTTGGTTATTCTACTTTACACCGATATTCAAATTTCGTGAAAAGAATATGGAAAAATAAATTAAAAAAACGATTATAAACGTCGCGGTTTTCGCGCCTCCGCCATTGTGAAATTTTAAATGCGGGTGGGCTCAGCGGAGATGTGGCTGTGGCTAAACGACCGTCGGTACGGATGTTGCGTAAGTGTAAGAAATGTTACGGTACCCTGTTACGTTTCTATAAAACATAAAAAACCAAACTACCTAATGTTACAGTGAGCTCAGGATTGTCCACAAGAACTAGTACATTCACAATTCATTCGAATTAATACTCGAATTATCTCGCCGAGATGTTTTAAATGATTCAAGAAGGTAGTAGCCATCAATACACATTATATGTATGGTGGGTTGCCTTTAATACATTCTCTTGCAAATAATGAGCTATTCGCTGTAAATATATGCGTACAATGTATTTGAAGAAGACCATGGCATACCCTAACGCCATCAGTAATTTCGAAGATATTGTAAAAAATTAAACGATTGAAAAGGGTAACTCGGAACGCTAGGCAGTGAATGACAATGCGTTCCCTTCGGTCGATTAACCACTATCATTATGCGTCTATGTCTTGGCGCTTTTTTTAATGTTTCACGTTAAATGAAGGGGTAATGTAATGAAAATGGACATGTCGATAGAAATTTTTTAATTTATATGTGTTGTGTAATATCGTGTGAATATTAGTGCGACTCGTGTAGAAGACATCCCACGGATGTAGCAGAAAGAGAAATTGGAGTCCCCTCGTGCTCGCCTTATCAGTTAGAAGTCGACGAAATAGCGGGCCGCGGAAAAGTGAGGTTAGATGAAAAATATTTTTTTTTCTCAAAAAGTAAATGGAAAGGCAAATATTGAAAGCGCACATCGTTGTCTACGGTTTCGTATTGATCATTAGTGATTTTTTGGTGAGTTTTTAATTTTCACGGTGTCAGCCTCTTATGGAAAATCGCATTTTCAAAAGGCCATAACTCTTGAACGGATCATTTCCTTAAACTATAATTGATGTTTTCGGACTATTTGTTTAATGTACTTTCTAATCATATATAGCTTGTATCAAAATTTAACATGCTATAAGGTGAAAGTCAGCCAAAAACTATTTAAAATATATCTAAAACCAATAAATATATAATCACAAGAACAATTAAAGCTGATATTATTTGGCTTAATTGGCTTATCGCAGAAATAAAATAAAAATTCGACTAACATTTAATGGCTTTCAAACAATAAATTAACTGTTTACATATATTATAAATACTCGAAATGAAATGTAGTCAATAAAAAGTAAGTTCTTTGGTACACAAAAAATTATGTACCTTAATGAAACATCATAGTTATATAATATAAGCATTATAGTTAATGCTATATATTTCTTTATATTAAGCAATAATACTTTCGAACTGTCGACACATATCCTCACTTTAATATATGAAACATCTTTAACGTACTATTGCATATATGGATGACACTGATAAACCAAGCTTAAAGTGCCCGTCTTTAGCATCTCTCCATCTAACGAATTTCAAACTCATGCACTTAAGCGCGGGACGAAGAAGAAGAATACGAAGGAAAGCAGTTTTACAGCTTGCCTCCTCTAGTTAAATATTATCTCTATGGAATTAACACCAATTAAACGATTTCGAAAGTAGTTATTCATTTTTTATTGTCTCAAGAAGCTAGAAACATTGATAAAACAGTCTGGATAGCCTCTACAAACCACAGGCTGGAAAGACACGACTAAGAATTTTTTCCCTTAGGGGTCGCCACATTGAGCACTTTAAGGTCAGTGGGAACTTTTTTTTCGAGAAAAGCCATACAGTTACCAATTCACATTGTCAAAGATTGACACTCCCTCTCACATATGGGCATCATGTCCATACACAGGAATTGTGTAATGCGCGGGTAAATTGGCATGGAGAGCGGAACAGAATCGTGTTTTCAATTTATCTAGGGTTTACTACTGTGGGTCAAAGAGTGGCAATGCTTCCTGACCCACACAATAAATTTGCCACAGTTGCGTGTCGCCTTAGAAGTAATTTACTTGGAATGAACTCCATCAGGAATCTGTAGATCATGTCATCAGAAACATGCCCAGGCTAACAGCAGAGTTTATGCATTTACATTGGACGGCAACTCACTACTTCTGCTGTTTTATCTGCTTAGGATGCATTATTTTCAATAAAAACTTGATTGTTACGGTGTAATTCATATTACACCACGACTATATACACAACATTAAATTAAAAAATATCTGCCTTTACCGAATTGTCTGTTTTTGTTTTCCACATAAAGTGTTTTGCTCAATTTTTTTATTCTACTTAATGTTTTTGGCATGACCTTGATTAAAATATTTTTTGTAGGAATGCATTACTTCTCTCCAGTTGACAAGATGCAGCTTCTGGAAATAATCACAACTGAAAAGACTAGCAAAGAGGCCACAGCTCTAGCTGTAGACGTTGGTTTAAAACAGGGTAAAGTCGTCATAACTGTAGGTGATGGACCCGGTTTTTATACCACCAGAATTTTGGGCGCGATGATGTCGGAGTGTGTGAGATTGTTACAGGAAGGTGTCGATCCGAAAGAGCTAGACCAGCTGTCTAAGAAATTCGGATTTCCCGTGGGAGCAGCAACACTGTGCGACGAAGTCGGAATCGATGTTGCCGCGCATATTTCTCCAACTTTAGGACAAGTAAGTAAATGTTAAGTAGTATGGTTAGACCATCGTCCGAATGCTCGTTTGAACCGCTGTTTGTCACTTTTATTCAGCATTTCCAGATTTAAATTCTCTAACTTCGTTGCTGTTCCGACTGTGTAGCAATCCCACTTTCCGATATCATGAAATAAATGTAGTGTTCAGTTCGTTTCATCCAAGCGTATAATATAATGTAGTCTTTTTCTTTAGAATTTCTAAGTTTTATTGTATTTGGTTAGTTTAGAAATGAAATCATTAAATCCTGGTTGTATAACTCACCTCTTCGAAATAATTCTGACGTTTACTTCAGCGATTTCATAAAATCAAACATTTTTTCTATGCTTCTTCTCAGCATACCTACAGTCATTGGATGATTTATTTAAAATAGTTGATGGAAATGTACATCATTTTTCAGTAAAGGTATGTTGGAAAAATGTTTTCACATCGTCCCACGAAAACCGTGAAACCATTATTAAATAATCTGTATAAATTCATTGCCTACAGCTTCTGTTTCAGTTGTGACAGAAAAAAAGATTTGATCACCTTCAATTCAGATCTTGCCAGCAGAACAGGCTTGATATATTGTTTGGATACTGATATCTTCAAAAGGTCTGCAAAATATTTTAGAACTAGTACATGTCTCACTGTAGGTGAGACACTGTAAGCTAGTAATAATTATTTAAAATACACAAGTATTGTATAGGCCAATCAGTAAATTTTGTTACAGTTAATTACAAATTTGTTTTCTGTAAAAAATACTTTTTGTGATTTTTTTTGGAAATTCTTTAAAAATCTGTTAGAACTATTTTGTTGAGACCCTATACCATGTTTAATGAAAATATGTTTAGTAGTTCAGAAAGTTTCAGCTCTCTAATTCACGGAGTTTAATAGTTGTGGCTGATTGTATAACAACCTGACGCACCTCTACCAAATTTCACCAATCACACACTTACCCCATAATTTATAAAAAAAAAATATTCGGAAGGAGTTTAGGGGGTATGACTCATTATGCGGCAACATAACCCATTTATTGCAAATTCCAACAATCACAGATTCCAAAAATTAAGTCATTGATATATACATATTTAAATAATTTTACAAATATATTCAAGGCTATATTTAAAAAAAATTTGAACACTTATTATTTTCAGAAACCTTAATTCATTATTGATTCTAAAAAAAATCCTTTTTCTCCTATACATTTCTACTACAGCAGATACTACCATAATTCCTTTTCCATGTATAATCAAAACATGTAATCAAAACGGCCTTTAGAAGCTCCAATTTTTTATAAATTTTGTATCACATATGTATAATAATTCATAAAAACATTATTTTAACTCTGATTTCATATAAACTCATAAATTACTTAATTGCTAAATTACTTAAATTAATGAATTACTGAATCCTTAAATCTATTACAACTTACTTTACATATTTGGAAAGTTGCAACTCTCTAACTTTCAGTGTTTTGGAATTGCTACTGATTATGTAATGACGATGTAATTCTCGCTATTCATAAAAAATATTTTGAATTTTGATGTGATTGAATCTTCATGTGATGAGTCTACTTTACTATACTACAATGATACTACTTTACACTATAATGTTATCAACGTTAGTGCTTATATTGTTAAAGTAGCTTCAGAAATTTACAAACTTTCGCTGGTCTACTTATGGAGTTTAGAAGTTATAACTGGTTTCTTGATAACCTGACATGTTTGGTACATTAAAAAAAACCGAAACTCTGTGTTCATGGAAACCTCCTTTGACTATTTGTATAAATATGATTTAGGAGTTTAGAGTTGCGCATTGTAAGAAGTACAAACAAGAATCAACTGTAAGAATACACAATATTATAATAGACTGACTTCAACTTAAAAAAATCTAAAACTTCATTACAACCATAATGAATTTAAATTTAATTGAAGTGCAACTTCCAAAACTTTCTACCTCCTGTTAATAAAAGTGTTCACTGCGACATTTCAATTCTCCAATACAAAGTCTAGCGTGAGTTTCAACCCTTTTCACGAAGGAGTTGCGGAGTTGCGTATACTTTTTTAATTACAATGACAATTTAAAAATCGATAAAAAGAATCCTGAGACTTTCACCTCGATAAAACTGGACTGATTGTTCAGCAAGCTGTCTGTAACGTTTTCGGTAATTTTCCACTTTTTTTGTGAAGCGGTAATGATGTAATACACGAACAATTTCTGTTTCTAGTACAATGCAAACGACTTGGTATCTTATGGAACGATATTTCAGTCGTGACGGTAATTTCTAATTGGCTTACTAAATAACGAGAACTGTGGCGCTCAATATTCTTTGAATGAATAGTCAAATGTCATATTATATGTATCTTCGCAAAGGGTTTCAGCGCTTGTAATTTCCATCCACTATAACTTGCAAACGACTATAAATTTTTTTGTTCGTGTGTATTATTGCCTTAGGCTAAATACGATAAAGTGTATTTATTTGTTATAGGCTTTTGGCGAGAGATTTGCTGGTGGCGACCTCAACGTCATGAAGGACATGGTTAAAGCTGGCTTCCTGGGCCGAAAATCCGGTAAAGGAATCTTCCTCTATGAGAAAGGGAAGAAGAGCCGTGACGTCAACTATGAAGCTATCGAGATTTTAAAGAAATACACCACCCAGCCCAAAGGTTCTTTTGGAACTGAAGACAAGACCTTGCGAATGGTAACGAGATTTGTGAATGAGGCGGTCATTTGCCTTGAAGAGAAAATCCTAGCAAATCCACTGGAAGGAGATATTGGTGCTGTTTTTGGACTTGGTTTCCCTCCGTTTACAGGAGGACCATTTAGGTGGGTGGACCAATATGGGGCTGGTAGATTAGTTGCCAAAATGGAGGAATTTCAACATTCATATGGGTTACCATTCAAACCAGCTGAAACCCTCTTGGAAATGGCCAAGGATAAAACTAAGAAGTTTCACCAGAACTGATTAAGATGTTACAGCAGATGATACTCTACGTATGAGCACAGTTAAGTTCTGTTTTTTTATATATCAGGAGTCATACCTTTATACGAATCATTTCAATTGTTATTGTAAATGTACGTATCAATATATTTTTTATTTGCATATACATATACTGGTACCACTAATATTATAGGAATATATTTTAATAATAGATTTTTTCATTCTCTATCTGCTATACATTTGTAGTTAGAGCGAAATCGCCACAGTGGCGGTAGATGAATTTCCATTAAATTTTTGCATAACCGTGATCATTGGACCTACACAATGAGAATTTGCTGTTTACCGCGAGTCACCTGTAGATTAGGAGCTCATGACATTTCTGGACTAAGTATTTAACTGTCAGCTATTCTAACCAGTCATATATTTTATTATTTACAACGATAAGTGATATAAAAATGGCCCAAATTGGTAGTCGGTGTAGGGCTATTAAGGAAATTATATAAGGCGAAAACATATTACCAATTTTTGTCAGCCATTGCAGTGACATATTCATCGCGAAAAAATTCGTTGATCAATAATCGGCAGATGGTGCACAAGCACGCACTTATCTACATGCATGCGCACCAACGCACTCATATTCTGGCACATAGCTTCTACCCTTTTCACACACACACGTACGCATGCGTGCGCACTAAACTAGACGCACGCGAACATACGCATGCTCCTTACACCTACACCTGCACATAAACCTACAACTACACAATCACTAACTAAACTTGAAGGATTTTTAGGTGCCTTAGAATTACTTGAGCTAAATTCCGCCGAACAAGGTGTTGGTACCGTCGCATTTGTAAAAACGCGCCTAGTCGGATAAGCGCGAAATCTAATTACAAACGAACTACTTTTGACCAAATAATAAATATACTAAGAAACCCGACTAGAAATTATTTTCTGTACCCGACCAGGACCCGGCCGGGATTGCCTGTCTAGCACCCGGTAAGGACTGTAACGCAGATGTCCCGTCGGGTCCTGATCAGGACGACCTGACATGGACCCGACCGGGCATTCCTGGCGTGGACCCGGTCAGGTCATCCTGACCAGGACCCGACCGGGCCAGCGTTATAGGGTGCTAGACGGGCATGTCCGGCCGGGTCCTGATCGGGAGGACCTGACCGGGTCCACGTCAGGTCGTCCTGATTAGGACCCGACGGGATATCTGCGTTACAGCCCGACTAGAAATTATTTCCTGTACCCGACCAGGACCCGGCCGGGATTGCTCGTCTAGCACCCGGCAAGGACTGTAACGCAGATGTGCCGTCGGGTCCTGATCAGGACGACCTGACGTGGACCCGACCGGGCATTCCTGGCGTGGACCCGGTCAGGTCATCCTGACCAGGACCCGACCGGGCGGGCGTTATAAGGTGCTAGACGGACATGCCCGGCCGGGTCCTGATCGGGAGGACCTGACCGGGTCCACGTCAGGTCGTCCTGATCAGGACCCGACGGGACATCTGCGTTACAGTCCTTGCCGGGTGCTAGACGGGCAATCCCGGCCGGGTCCTGGTCAAGAAGACCTGACCGGGTCCACGTCAAGAAAACTTAATTTATATTATACAATATTTTATTGATATCACAATATAATAAATACACCAAAAATCGACATACAAAAGAGACAGTACAAATACAAACATATTAAAGAATAATAATACATGAATAAATAAAATAAATAAAATAAACAAATATAAACACATGAAATATAAACGACATATACAGGATAAAATAATAAAGTGATAATATACTAAAAAACACAGTACAAATACAAAGAATCGCAAAAAAACTTAAAATACAACAAAAACCAATTTTTTTATGCACCCGTTCTAATTTTTTGGATTTTTTAATGTAGAAGAGAAAGCCCTCACCTGTTTGCTTTTATCCAGTGGGGACCTCGAAACATCAGTCTTCTGTAAATTGAGAAATAATTATTTTCTAACAAATATTCACGTTTTAGTAAATGAATTACCTCATCACAGTCGTAGAAAATACAATGCATCGTCACCATCCACCGCCGGCGAACTTCACATCACAAGACTTGAATAAAAACTGGTTGGAATAGTAACAGATAACGAACGAAGGGTCGCTTTTACCTGAAGCGTTAATCCGGAAGCAATAATCGTTATGCTAATCATAAATGTCGGTATTGTCCAATTAATAGCGCTGCGAAATTTTTTTGTCAACAACTGCATAAGTAAAATATTAAAGATAGAAATAATTTTACAAATTCGTACGTCCTATGATATTACGTCAACTGCTTTTTCGGCACTACTTAGTCACTATCGCGGTAATCGTCATTCAAAGAGTTTACTCCACTAACACTGAAATATGTAGTTATGCCAAATTCACTATTTTTCCCTCTAATTCAATTTGACTCTCGAGGAACAATCTAACTCGTTGGTGAGTAAGTTCAAGCCTTGCACGGTTATCACACATTTTTCCCTTTGTCTTCTCGAGCATATTGGATAATGATCTAAATAATTAACAAAATTAATTTATATTATTTTATTCCGGCGCGAAATTAAGAATATTCGAAAAAATCAGAAAATTATAAATATATTTTGTTACTTAGATTTTTACACAATGTAACAGAGTTATAATTACCTTTAATCACATTTAATTACACTCAGTGTTTAATTTTGTCACATTCTTAATACATATATTATGAATAATGGGTGTAATGATAGATTGCGCGGGCATACCTGGCCAGTGCCTGGTCGGGTCCTGATCAGGTAATCCTAGGCGGGCATGTCTCGACAGTGCCTAGTCGGGTCCTAATAAGGATATGGTCAGGTAATGCTAGCCGGGCTTGCCTTGCCAGTGCCTGGTCTGGTCCTGATGAGGATTTGGCCAGGTAATCCTAGGCGGGCATGCCTCGCTATTGCCTGGTCGGGTCCTGATCAGGATCTGGCCAGGTAATGCTAGACGGGCATGCCTCGCCAGTGTCAGTCCTACCCTGGCATGCCTCGCCAGTGCCTGGTCGGGTCCTGATCAGGATTTGGCCAGGTAATCCTAGGCGGGCATGCCGCGCCAGTGCCTAGTCGGGCCCTGATCAGGATCTGGGCAGGTAATCCTAGGCGGGCATGCCTCGCCATTACCTGATCGGGTCCTGACCAGGATCTGGCCAGGTAATCCTAGGCGAGCATGCCCGGCCACTTCCTGATCGGGACCCGATACGTTTTCGGGTTTGCCTAGCCAAATTTCTAGTCGGGAGTCCTCAGAGGGTGCTAGACGGGCAATCCCGGCCGGGTGCTGGTCAGGAATGTCTGACCGGGTCCATGCCAGGAATGCCCGATCGGGTCCACGTCAGGTCTGCCTGATGAGATCCACATCAGTATGCCTATTCGGATTTGAAATTGATTGATTTAAAACTAATTTATATTCCCTAATATTTTATTATTATCACAACACCCAAAAAAAACACTAAAAAGCAACACACAAAAGAAACAGTACAAATACAAACATACCCGACTAGAAATTTGGGTAGGCAAACCCGAAAACGTATCGGGTCCCGATCAGGAAGTGGCAGAGCATGCTCGCATAGGATTACCTGGCCAGATCCTGATCAGAACCCGATCAGGCACTGGCGAGGCTTGCCGGGGTAGGACTGACACTGGCGAGGCATGCCCGTCTAGAATTACCTGGCCAGATCCTGATCAGGACCCGACCAGGCACTGGCGAGGCTTGCCGGGGTAGGACTGACACTGGCGAGGCATGCCCGTCTAGAATTACCTGGCCAGATCTTGATCAGGACCCGACCAGGCACTGGCGAGGCATGCCCGGCTAGCATTACCTGATCAGGACCCGACCAGGCACTGGCGAGGCATGCCCGTCTAGGATTACCAGGCTAGATCCTGATCCGGACCCGATCAGGCCTGGCCAGGCATGCCCGCGCCATCTATCACTACACCCATTATTCATAATATACCTATCAAGAATGCGACAAAATTATACACTGGGTGTAATTAAATGTGATTAAAGGTAATTAAAACTCTGTTACATTGTGTAAAAATCTAAGTAACAAAATATATTTATAATTTTCTGATTTTGTGAATTTTCTTAATTTCGAAAATCATCAATTAAATAAATCTCCGAAGTATTAGCGCCAGAATAAAATAGTATAAATTAATTTTGTTAATTATTTAGATCATTATCCAATGTGCTCGAGAAGACAAACGGAAAAATATGTGATAACCGTGCAAGGCGAATTCGTGAACTTACTCACTAACGAATTAGATTGTTCCTCGAGAGTCAAATTGAATTAGAGGGAAAAAATAGTGAATTTGGCATAACTACATATTTCAGTGTTAGTGGAGTAAATTCTTTGAATGACGATTACCGCGATAGTGACTAAGTAGTGCCGAAAAAGCAGTTGACGTAACATCATAGGAAGCACGAATTTGTAAAATTATTTCTATCTTTAATATTTTACTTACACAGTTGTTGACAACAAAATTTCGCAGTGATACTAATTCAACATTACCGACATTCATGATTAGCATAACGATTATTGCTTCCGGATTAACGCTTCAGGTAAAAGCGACTCTTCGTTCGTAACCTACTATTCCAACCAGTTTTTGTTCAAGTCTTGTGAAGTGAGGTTGGTGAAGTTGGTGGACGTTGGACGGTGTAAATGTTATTTTCTACGACTGTGATGAGGTAATTCATTTATTAAAACGTGAATATTTGTTAGAAAATAATTATTTCTCAATTTACAGAAGACTGCTATTTCGAGGTCCCCACTGGATGAAAGCAAACAGGCGAGAGCGTTCTCTTCTACATTAAAAAAACCAAAAGATTGGAATAGGTGCATAAAAAAAATTGGGTTTTGTTGTATTTTAAGTTTTTTTGCGATTCTTTGTATTTGTACTGTGTTTTTTAGTGTATTATCACTTTATTATTTTATCCTGTATATATCGTTTATATTGTCACGAGCCGGGGCGTCTTTCCCTGAGTCACGGCTGCGTGAGGTAAGGGGTTGGTAGCTACGGGGGTAGAGCTTGCTATTGACGAAAACAGGTTAAAACAAAACAAAGAAATAGGCTTTATTCTCCACAAACGGGGAATCTAAAAATGGGTCAGGTCGACACAAAAAAAAACGAAAAATAAATCACAATAAGAAAGATGGGGGGCACAGCGAATCCCAAAAGGCTGGAGCGTGAGAGGTAAGGAAGGTAACTTACAGGGCTGCCGGTCGTTCGGACTTTCGGGGTTCCATAACGGAGGGCCTCTTGACAGGGTAGTTGGAAGGCTCTTCTTCGGGCGTCCGGCTGGGGTTCTCGAGGCTTCGACGATCCACCACAGTCTTCGCTCGGGGCTCTTTCTACTACCCTCTTCGACCGGCCATCTGGCTTGTCCCTTCAGGGACGGCCCTCTTCCGGGCGGCCCCTTGGACGGCACTTGTCCAAGCTCCTACGTCGGGACCTCACTGGTCCTCTCTACTAACTTCCTCGTTCTATTTATGTTCGGTTTTTGTTTTGCTTATACTTTTGTTTTGTTAAACACTCTCGGTTTCTTTTGTCGTACTTCACACGAACTGACCGTGGCCTCCGGCCGTGTCCTAAATCTTTGTTTTTTATTTGTGGTCGTCGAAGTCTCGTGTTCGTGACAATATTTCATGTGTTTATATTTGTTTATTTTATTTATTTTATTTATTCATGTATTATTATTCTTTAATATGTTTGTATTTGTACCGTCTCTTTTGTATGTCGATTTTTGGTGTATTTATTATATTGTGATATCAATAAAATATTGTATAATATAAATTAAGTTTTCTTGACGTGGACCCGGTCAGGTCTTCCTGACCAGGACCCGGCCGGGATTGCCCGTCTAGCACCCTGTAAGGACTGTAACGCAGGTGCTTCGTCGGGTCCAGGATCAGGAGACGACCAGACCCGGTCAGGCCCTCCCGATCAGGACCCGGGCGGGCATGCCCGTCTAGCACCGTATAACGCCGGCCCGGTCGGGTCCTGGTCAGGATGACCTGACCGGGTCCACGCCAGGAATGCCCGGTCGGGTCCACGTCAGGTCGTCCTGATCAGGACCCGACGGCACATCTACGTTACAGTCCTTGCCGGGTGCTAGACGAGCAATCCCGGCCGGGTCCTGGTCGGGTACAGGAAATAATTTCTAGTCGGGTATGAACAAATAAGAACACAAACAAATACAAATAAACAAATAAAATATACAGTATACAATAATAAAATAAGAAACATACGATGGAAAAAACTAACTACTTTTTTAGGCGATTAAGGCGGTGGCCATCCCAGTCTTTGGCATTTGTTAAAACAGACGAGAATGCCCTCACCACTTGAGATTCATCCAGTGGGGATTTTGTGGGGTCCGATGTTTGCCGTAGAACTTCTGTAAATTGAGAAATAGTTATGTCCTACTGAATAGTGTGATCTCAGTGAATAAATTACCTACAATACAGTTATAGAATTGAGTAGCCTTAAATGGTTTTTTTTTCTGTAGTGGCTTTTACTGCCACATATTCCAAGGCCACATTTCTGGAGATATATGATCGTAGGATATTTCCCACATTTCGGGCGATTCTTTCCTTATGATTGATCCCAAATGATAGTTTATTTATCTAAAAAAAAAAAATTATAATATAGGAAATATAGTTTTGTTAATAATTAGAGTGAACTAATAATTTGGTTTATTACCAATTAAAATTAAATATTAAGAAATAAAATAAAAGAACATAAATGAAATTAAAGATCTTTTTTGAAAAATGTGAAATAAAATGTAATAGAAATATTAAAAACTAAAATATTCATTTACCAGTTTTTTGCGGAAATTTTCATTTCTGGAAATTTCTGAATTGAATTCAAGAAATTCTTCGATCGTTTGCATGGGTAATATGAACTGTATTTCTTGATCCTTGTCTTGTTCATTATCCATACCAGATATTTTCAAACTCTCCACAGGCGCTTCCACCGTCTTTATATTCAGGGAGTGATCTGTTATTTTACCATTTAGATTTGCCAATTGTTTATTAATACTGGCTTGTAATGTTGCACTGGTCATCTGTAATAAAAAAATATATTAAAATATCATTCTCATAATAAGTTATTAAAAGCATACCTATGGATTTCGATGGATTTACCACATCTTCCGTGTATTCAACGGGATTCGAATATCTTACCGTTTGTATTTTGTCTTTCTAAGACATACGGCCGTTTTTTCCTTGGTAAAGAAAATATTTCCCTTTGCCTCTCTTCATCTGACGTATCGCCTGGTGAGTCAGACTCGAACAATTCAGAGAGTTCCTGTTGTACACCCGAAGAAAACAAAAATAAAGAATTATTTGTAAGAAAATTGATATGACTATCAGAATTACCATTTTATTCTATTAGAAGGAAAAAAACAGTAGAATAATTGAACGTGATTGAAAATTGACGTGATTACTGACATTTCAATATTATGCTATTAGAAGAAAAAATAATTTTTAATTACCATGAATTATTAAGATTAATATTTTATTCCTTTAGAGAAAAAGCAAAACAATTATTTAGAGGAAAATTTACACGATTACTGAAATAATTATATTTTATTAGAAAAAATATGTAAAAGAATTATTTTTGAGGAACATGAACTAATTATTAAAATTACTATTTTATTTTATTACAGTTAACGGAAAAATTATTATTTTTAGGAAAAAAAGAAGAGTGACGTAAATGTTACAATTAACATTTCATTCTGTTGGGGGAAAAGTAAAAGAATAATTTTAAGAAAATTGAGATGAGTAATAAAATTAATATTTTTCTATGAGAAAACGGTAGAAAATGTTTACTTACGATCAATTTCAGGATTTTCCAAATCAGTTGATAGCTTCAACGCTGCTGTTTCCATTTTTTTCATTAGCATACGTTCCTTCAACACAATGGATTTTAATTTAATGGCTTTTTTATCAGCAGCTGCCTTGGTTTTTGCGGATGCTTCGTTATCCGTAGAATAGGCGTACGGTTCCTTTTCCAAGATGACAAGTTTATGTTCTGCTTCTTCATAGGTATCTGTAAAATTTTAATTGACTTTAAATATGAATAAAAATAAACATGAAAATCAGTGATAATAGGAACATTCTTTTCAGTGTTTTTTTTTAAAGTGAATGCAATAAATCACTTAAAAAACAAGCGATTTCAAATAAAATCTCACAAGAAGATCGAATTACAAATAAATACTATAGTTATTAAATATAGAATGTTTCAACAATTGATCTGCTATAAAGAACTGTGGGTGTTTAGCTGCTCGGAAAATTATTGCACTTTTTCCGAATTAATATACCTTAAAAATTGTCAATTGTAAAGCATTTCATAAGTAATATTAAGCAAAAAATTTTTCAAACTAATTGAATAGCTTTGGGAATTACATAGATTCATTATAGAGATTTTTAGTTTTCGGTATGTGGGTACTGTGAATATGGCACATTCAAAAATGTTCATTACAGCCGTGTTAATACCTCTTAAAATGAAAGTGTAATTGAAAATAAACTACTTTAGCTATTAATCATTGTTAAGCATTATCATCTGGAGTGTGATGTGAGCCTTTTTTACAAAACTATGTATTTTTATGTTCGAAAATAAACGCGTACTACGGGATTCATCATCAAATCAAAAATTCAAGTTCTAAAACCAAAAGGAAAGAAAACATACTTTGCATGAGATTTGAGACCTATGAAAAAAAAGTTTTTTACACACCAAAAGTATTAAAACTATTATTAAGACTACTTACGAGCTTTATCCACGTATTTCCACAGGGTACGTCGGCCATGAAGATTTTGGGTCTTCGCAATTCTTGACCATATTGTGTAATTTTTCGCAGTTTTGTGCTTTCAGCGGGCATATATTTACAGATAATTTCATCCGAATTTCAAGTAATACATTATTTTTTTACAATACCTTATTAATTTCAAATAATACAAGAGAAAAGGCGAAATTCATTATAAACAATATACTTTGAACGAAATCTTAATTACGCAAATAAACACCACTGACTGACTGCACTTCGCAGGAGTTGAAGACGAAATGAAATGAACAGGACGTATTAAACCCTGTCAAAGAATGCGGCGAAGTAATAAACCGATTATTTCGCCGCTAACCAAAGGCGTTCTTAAAGAAATCAACGAATATTAATAAATGCATTAAAATTGTTTATGTAATGTTGAGTTTCCTTAAAACCGGTATAATTGTTTTATTAAAAGGTAGGTATTACGACCGCGATTGTTATCATCTCAGGAACGCTTCCTTTTTTACCTGAATTGTTGTTAACTCGTCATTAATATAACATATTACAATATTGGAAATCGGTATTTTTTATAATATTTTACGGTAATGTTTTTTTTCATACTGTTTGTCTAATAAATCCTCGGGATATGGAAGAATCGAAGAGATATGAACATTTCCTACCGATGTACAAAAGTGGGAAATCGAGGCGCAGATAAATACTAAAGTTCGGATTATGTGATTAACTATTCCAAGAAGGGACCAGACGGCTATTATTTTCTCGGTAATTCTAGGTAAGTTAAAGGAACTAATTGCGCTTAATGCTTGCGTTAACATATCAGGTGGTTATGTGTATAAGATCGGCCCATTTATTCCATTTAAAATCAGTAGTCAGCATTGCTTATAGACGTGTACGTGTGGGTGATTAGACAGACTTTGACAGTGACTTTCCTGTGTGTTCATAGTGGTATTTTTAAAGTACGGAGATATGTATTGGAGTATGGAGAATTTACCAGGACCATCGAAACGCCCAGAATTAGCGCCGTTCTCAGTTAATGAGAAAGTTCTAATTTTGAATTGTTTCGATTCCATCAAGAAACAAAATTTAGATGCGAGTGTGGATAAAACCGTGGAATTAACCGCTGCGATGCTGAGAGTTGGTAAGACATCAGTGTACAGGTTATTAAAAGAAAGAAAGAGTGGCGCTGTTCAACCGGCGAAGAAGTCTCCAGGACGTCCGAAAATTGCCTTAGACGAATTTCTAACAAGGGGACTACTTCGAAAAGTTCACGCTTTCTTTTTCCGCAACGAATTTCCAACACTAGATAAAATTCTATTGTCTGTCCAAGAAGACGAGGATTTTCCAAAAATGAGCCGATGTACATTATGGACGATTTTAAAGGATTTGGGATTTCGATGGAAGAAGCACAATAGAAAATCTGTGTTGATGGAAAGAGATGACATCATTGTGTGGAGAAGAAGTTACCTGCGCAATATTCGAAGGAGTAGGCTAGAAATGAAAAAAAATTTCTATCTGGACGAAACTTGGATTAACGCAGGACATTCCGTGCCAAAATTTTGGCAAGATACCAGTGTAACTAATCGAAGGCAAGCTTTTCTAGAAGGTTGGTCCACCGGTTTAAAGCCTTCGTTGGGTAAAGGGCGACGGCTTATTATTACCCACATTGGAAGCGAGGATGGTTTCGCTGAAGGGGGAGAACTAATTTTTGAATCAACTAAGACAGGAGACTACCATGAAGAAATGACTGCGGACGTGTTTGAAGAATGGTTTGGTCAAATGATCGATCTAATTCCGAATGGTTCCATAATAGTTATGGTACAACGCTAGTTACCATTCACGATTAGAAGAGAAATTACCAAATAGCTCTTGGCGAAAACAACGTATCGCAGAATGGTTATCCTCGAAAAAGATCGAATGTGCCGAAAACCTATTAAAAGTAGAACTCTTGCGTTTAGCCAATTCACGTAAAGGTGATTTTAAAAGGCATGTCGTCGATGGATTAGCCAAGGCGAAAGGAATAACAGTGGTTCGGCTTCCTCCGTACCACTGCGACCTGAATCCCATTGAGCTAATATGGGCACAAATAAAAGGGGACGTGGCGAGAACAAATACAACGTTCAAATTAGCAGATGTCAAAAATTTGCTTAAAGAAGCAATATGAAAAGTTTCCAAGGAAAATTGGCAAAAATGCATAAATCACGTTCTGAAAATAGAAGACCAAATGTTTCAGTTGGATAACATTTCGGAGTCGTTGATAGAACCAATTATTATCAACCCAAATGATGATTCTTCTTCAGATTCCGATGTTTGGGAAGAATTCGACGATGGCAACGAACTGAGGTTACCAAGGAGAAGGTGACGGCTGGGAAAAACTTTTCATAAACTGGCCCTTCTCAGGGCCGCAAAATTTCATAAATTAATGCACGATCATACATGTACTGAAGTGTTGTCTTTCTTTCCCTCTCTATCTCGTTCAAGCGCGCGCCCACACACACGCACGCACGCACACACACACACACACACACACACACACACACACACACACGCACGCACGCACGCACGCACGCACGCACGCACGCACGCACGCACGCACGCGCACACGCGCACACGCACACACACACACACACACACACACACACACACACACACACACACACACACACACACACGCACACGCACACGCACACGCGCGCACACGCACACGCGCGCACGCGCGCACGCGCACACACACACACACACACACACACACACACACACACACACACACACACACACACACACACACACACACACACACACACACACACACACACGCAATTTTTCAGTTATCGATTATTGCACATTTCGTCATTTTTCCCGACCGTACGCCAGTGAGTGGTTCTTCGCTAGCCAGCCAGATGTGTCGGGCGCACAAAACAGCACATGTTCAGGGAAAATCACTCGTAATATAAAGAGATTACGGAAGGTAGCGTTCAAAACATTAGAGAAATCGACACATTTAGTGGGTGCCACCTTGTATCGGTTTTGCATTTATAATGAGTTTTTATTACTTCGCCGCATTTTTAGACAGACTATAGTATATTATCACTTTATTATTTTATCCTGTATATATCGTTTATATTTCATGTGTTTATATTTGTTTATTTTAATAATTTTATTTATTCATGTATTCTTATTCTTTAATATGTTTGTATTTGTACCGTCTCTTTTGTATGTCGATTTTTGGTGTATTTATTATATTGTGATATCAATAAAATACTGTATAATATAAATTAAGTTTTCTTGACGTGGCCCCGGTCAGGTCTTCCTGACCAGGACCCGGCCTGGATTGCGTCTGGCACCCTGTAAGGACTGTAACGCAGATGTCCCGTCGGGTCCTGATCAGGACGACCTGACGTGGACCCGGTCAAGTCCTCCCGATCAGGACCCGGCCGGGCATGTCCGTCTAGCACCTTATAACGCCCGCCCGGTCGGGTCCTGGTCAGGATGACCTGACCGGGTCCACGCCAGGAATGCCCGGTCGGGTCCACGTCAGGTCGTCCTGATCAGGACCCGACGGCACATCTGCGTTACAGTCCTTGCCGGGTGCTAGACGAGCAATCCCGCCCGGGTCCTGGTCGGGTACAGGAAATAATTTCTAGTCGGGTTCCTGTACCCGGCCGGGCTTGCCTGTCTAGCACCCGGTAAGGACTGTAACGCAGATGTCCCGTCGGGTCCTGATCAGGATGACCTGACGTGGACCCGACCAGGCATTCCTGGCGTGGACCTGGTCAGGTCATCCTGACCAGGACCCAACCGGGCCGGCGTTATAGGGTGCTAGACGGGCATGCCCGGCCGGGTCCTGATCGGGAGGACCTGACCGGGTCCACGTCAGGTCGTCCTGATCAGGACCCGACGGAGCATCTGCGTTACAGTCCTTACAGGGTGCTAGATGGGCAATCCCGGCCGGGTCCTGGTCAGGAAGACCTGTCCGGGTCCACGTCAAGAAAACTTAATTTATATTATACAATATTTTATTGATATCACAACATAAGAAATACACTAAAAATCGACATACAAAAGAGACAGTACAAATACAAACATTAATGAATAAGAATACACGAATGAATAAAATAAACAAATATAAACACATGAAATATAAACAATATATACAGGATAAAATAATAAAATGATAATATACTAAAAAACACAGTACAAACACAAAGAATCGCAAAAAAACTTAAAACACAACTAAAACTAATTTTTTTATGCACCCAATCCAAACTTTTGGATTTTTTAATGTAGAAGAGAACGCTCTCACCTGTTTGCTTTCATTCATCATGGGGACCTTGAAATGTCAGAGTCTTCTGTAAGTTCAGAAATAATTATTTTCTAACAAATATTCACGTTTTAGTAAATGAATTACCTCATCACAGTCGTAGAAAATAACATTTACACCGTCCAGCGTCCACCAACTTCACCAACCTCACTTCACAAGACTTGAACAAAAACTGGTTGGAATAGTAGGTTACGAACGAAGAGTCGCTTTTACCTGAAGCGTTAATCCGGAAGCAATAATCGTTACGCTAATCATGAATGTCGGTAATGTTGAATTAGTAGCACTGCGAGATTTTGTTGTCAACAACTGTGTAAGTAAAATATTAAAATATAATATTAAAGATAGACCACTATCGCGGTAATCGACATTCAAACAATCTACTCCCTAACACTGAAATTTGTAGTTATGCCAAATTCACTATTTTTTCCCTCTAATTAAATTTGACTCTCGAGGAACAATCTAACTCGTTGCTGAGTAAGTTCACGAATTCGCCTTGCACGGTTATCACACATATTTCCGTTTGTCTTCTCGAGCATATTGGATAATGATCTAAATAATTAACAAAATTAATTTAAACTATTTAATTCTGGCGTTAATACTTCGAAGATTTATTTAATTGTTATGCGAGGATTTTCGAAATTAAGAAAATTCACAAAATCAGAAAAGTATAAATATATTTTATTACTTAGATTTTTACACAATGTAACAGAGCTTTAATTACCTCTAATCACATTCAATTACACCCAGTGTTTAAGTTTGTCACATTCTTAATACATATATTATGAATAATGGGTGTAATGATAAATTGCGCGGGCATGCCTGGCCAGTGCCTGATCGGGTCCTGATCAGGATCTGGCCAGGTAATCCTAGGCGGGCATGCCTCGCCAGTGTATGGTCGGGTCCTGATCAAAATCTAGGTGGGTATCTTAGGCGGGCAAGATTCGCCAGTACCTGATCGGGTCCTGATCAGGATCTGGCTAGGTAATGTTAGGCGGGCATGCCTGCCACTTCCTGATTGGGACCCGATAGTTGTTCAGGTTTGCCTAATTTCTAGTCGGGTAGCTTTTAAAACATTATTGTGTCCATGTAATATTCCTAACATATCGAAAACTTAAAAATCATGCTATCATATTGTGCATAAAAAAATAGATCTAACAAGAGAATCTCGCCTGTTACATATGTCTAGAACACATTTTTTAATTATGTATGTTATAAATCCTAAAATGCATATTTCCTTCTAGAGACTAAAGTATTATTAGTGCACTATTAAAACATAGATTTTAAAAATCTTTTCAGATTGTATTCATAAGAAACTTATTGCGAGAATTGTAAATATATCGCAAACCACCTCTTAACTGATAATTGAGATTTGTTAGGAATAAGTTTATACATAAAAGTAAGAGCCACAGTTGCTACACTGAAGATTGTGTCACAATTTCCATTTTTAATTACACTCTTTAGCCCAATATAAATGCGAATATCGAAGATTATTGCTGCTATTCTCTCGTTTTTGTAGGATAACTATCGGGTGTGTTCGGGTGTGTGTTCGGGTTTGTATTCGGGTGTGTGTTCGGGTGTGTATTCGGGTGTGTATTCGAGTGTGTGTTCGGGTGTGTTCGGGTGTGTGTGTTCGGGTGTGTGTTCGGGTCTGTGTTCGGGTGTGTGTTCTGGTATGTGTTTGGGTGTGTATTCGGGTGTGTGTTCGGGTGTGTGTTCGGGTGTGTCTTCGGGTGCGTGTTCGGATTTGTATTCGGTTGTGTTCGGGTGTGTGTTCGGGTATGTGTTCGGGTGTGTATTCGGGTGTGTGTTCGGGTGTGTGTTCGGGTGTGTTCGGGTGTGTGTTCGGGTCTGTGTTCGGGTGTGTGTTCGGGTGTGTGTTCGGGTGTGTGTTCGGGTGTGTGTTCGGGTGTGCGTTCGGGTGTGTGTTCGGGTGTGTGTTCGGGTATGTTTTCGGGCGTGTGTTCGGGTGTGTTCGGGAGTGTGTTCGGTTGTGTTTTCCGGTATGTGTTCGGGTTTGTATTCGGGTGTGTGTTCGGGTGTGTATTCGGGTGTGTATTCGGGTGTGTGTTCGGGTGTGTTCGGGTGTGTGTGTTCGGGTGTGTGTTCGGGTCTGTGTTCGGGTGTGTGTTCTGGTATGTGTTTGGGTGTGTATTCGGGTGTGTGTTCGGGTGTGTGTTCGGGTGTGTCTTCGGGTGCGTGTTCGGATTTGTATTCGGTTGTGTTCGGGTGTGTGTTCGGGTATGTGTTCGGGTGTGTCTTCGGGTGCGTGTTCGGATTTGTATTCGGTTGTGTTCGGGTGTGTGTTCGGGTATGTGTTCGGGTGTGTATTCGGGTGTGTGTTCGGGTGTGTGTTCGGGTGTGTTCGGGTGTGTGTTCGGGTCTGTGTTCGGGTGTGTGTTCGGGTGTGTGTTCGGGTGTGTGTTCGGGTGTGTGTTCGGGTGTGCGTTCGGGTGTGTGTTCGGGTGTGTGTTCGGGTATGTTTTCGGGCGTGTGTTCGGGTGTGTTCGGGAGTGTGTTCGGTTGTGTTTTCCGGTATGTGTTCGGGTTTGTATTCGGGTGTGTGTTCGGGTTTGTATTCGGGTGTGTTCGGGTGAGTGTTCTGGTATGTGTTCGGGTGTGTATTCGGGTGTGTGTACGGGTGTGTGTTCACGTTTGTGTTCGGGTGTGTGTTCGGGTGTGTGTTCGGGTGTGTCTTCGGGTGTGTGTTCGGATTTGTATTCGGGTGTGTTCGGGTGTGTGTTCGGGTATGTGTTCGGGTGTGTGTTCGGGTGTGTGTTCGGGTGTGTGTTCGGGTCTGTGTTCGGGTGTGTGTTCGGGTGTGTGTTCGGGTGTGTGTTCGGGTGTGTGTTCGGGTGTGCGTTCGGGTGTGTGTTCGGGTGTGTGTTCGGGTATGTGTTCGGGTGTGTGTTCGGGTGTGTGTTTGGGTGTGTGTTCGGGTGTGTGTTCGGTTTTGTATTCGGGTGTGTGTTCGGGTTTGTATTCGGGTGTGTTCGGGTGTGTGTTCTGGTATGTGTTCGGGTGTGTATTCGGGTGTGTGTTCGGGTGTGTGTTCCGGGTGTGTGTTCGGGTGTGTGTTCGGGTGTGTGTTCGGGTGTGTGTTCGGGTGTGTGTTCGGGTCTGTGTTCGGGTGTGTGTTCGGGTGTGTGTTCGGGTGTGTGTTCGGGTGTGTGTTTGGGTGTGTGTTCGGGCGTGTGTTCGGGTGTGTTCGGGAGTGTGGTCGGGTGTGTTTTCGGGTATGTGTTCGGGTTTGTATTCGGGTGTGTGTTCGGGTTTGTATTCGGGTGTGTGTTCGGGTCTGTGTTCGGGTGTGTGTTCGGGTGTGTGTTCGGGTGTGTGTTCGGGTGTGTGTTCGGGTGTGTGTTCGGGTGTGTGTTTGGGTGTGTGTTCGGGTGTGTGTTCGGGTGTGTTTTCGGGTGTGTGTTCGGGTGTGTGTTCGGATGTGTGTTCGGGTTTGTATTCGGGTGTGTGTTCGGGTGTGTTTTCGGGTGTGTGTTCGGGTGTGTGTTCGGGTTTGTATTCGGGTGTGTTCTGGTGTGTGTTCGGGTCTGTGTTCGGGTGTGTTCGGGTGTGTGTTCGGGTGTGTTCGGGTGTGTGATCGGTTTTGTATTCGGGTGTGTGTTCGGGTTTGTATTCGGGTGTGTTCGGGTGTGTGTTCTGGTATGTGTTCGGGTGTATATTCGGGTGTGTGTTCGGGTGTGTGTTCGGGTGTGTGTTCGGGTGTGCGTTCGGGTGTGCGTTCGGGTGTGTGTTCGGGTGTGTGTTCGGGTGTGTGTTCGGGTGTGTTCGGGAGTGTGTTCGGGTGTGTTTTCGGGTATGTGTTCGGGTTTGTATTCGGGTGTGTGTTCGGGTGTGTGTTCGGGTGTTTGTTCGGGTATGTGTTCGGGTGTGAATTCGGGTGTGTGTTCGGGTTTGTATTCGGGTGTGTGTTCGGGTGTGTGTTCGGGTGTGTTCGGGTGTGTGTTGGGGTGTGTGTTCGGATTTGTATTCGGGTTTGTGTTCGGGTGTGTGTTCGGGTGTGTGTTCGGGTGTGTGTTCGGGTGTGTGTTCGGTAGTGTGTTTGTGTATGTGTTCAGGTGTGTATTCGGGTGTGTGTTCGGGTGTGTGTTCGGGTGTGTGTTCGGGTGTGTATTCGGGTGTGTGTTCGGGTGTGTGTTCGGGTGTGTGTTCGGGTGTGTCTTCGGGTGTGTGTTCGGGTTTGTATTCGGGTGTGTTCAGGTGTGTGTTCGGGTGTGTGTTCGAGTGTGTGTTCATGTTTGTATTCGGGTGTGTTCGGGTTTGTGTTCGGTAGTGTGTTTGGGTATGTGTTCAGGTGTGTATTCGGGTGTGTGTTCGGGTGTGTGTTCGGGTGTGTGTTCGGATGTGTGTTCGGGTGTGTCTTCGGGTGTGTGTTCGGGTTTGTATTCGGGTGTGTTCAGGTGTGTGTTCGGGTGTGTGTTCGAGTGTGTGTTCATGTTTGTATTCGGGTGTGTTCGGGTTTGTGTTCGGTAGTGTGTTTGGGTATGTGTTCAGGTGTGTATTCGGGTGTGTGTTCGGGTGTGTGTTCGGGTGTGTGTTCGTGTGTGTGTTCGGGTGTGTGTTCGAGTGTGTGTTCGGGTGTGTTTTCGGGTTTGTATTCGGGTGTGTGTTCGGGTTTGTATTCGGGTGTATTCGGGTGTGTGTTCGGGTATGTGTTCGGGTCTGTATTCTGATGTGTGTTCGGGTGTGTGTTCGGGTGTTTGTTCGGGTGTGTGTTCGGGTGTGTGTTCGTGTGTGTGTTCGGGTGTGTGTTCGAGTGTGTGTTCGGGTGTGTTTTCGGGTTTGTATTCGGGTGTGTGTTCGGGTTTGTATTCGGGTGTATTCGGGTGTGTGTTCGGGTATGTGTTCGGGTCTGTATTCTGATGTGTGTTCGGGTGTGTGTTCGGGTGTGTGTTCGGGTGTTTGTTCGGGTGTGTTTTCGGGTCTGTGTTCTGGTGTGTGTTCGGGTGTGTGTTCGGTTTTGTATTCGGGGGTGTGTTCGGGTTTGTATTCGGGGGTGTGTTCGGGTTTGTATTCGGGTGTGTTCGGGTGTGTGTTCTGGTATGTGTTCGGGTGTGTATTCGGGTGTGTGTTCGGGTATGTGTTCGGGTGTGTGTTCGGGAGTGTGTTCGGGTGTGTGTTCGGGTGTGTTTTCGGGTGTGTGTTCGGGTGTGTGTTCGGGTTTGTATTCGGGTGTGTGTTCGGGTTTGTATTCGGGTGTGTGTTCGGGTTTGTATTCGGGTGTGTTCGGATGTGTGTTCGGGTGTGTGTTCGGGTATATATTCGGGTGTGTGTTCGGGTGTGTGTTCGGGTGTGTGTTCGGGTGTGTGTTCGGGTCTGTGTTCTGGTGTGTGTTCGGGTGTGTTCGGGTGTGTGTTCGGTTTTGTATTCGGGGGTGTGTTCGGGTTTGTATTCGGGGGTGTGTTCGGGTTTGTATTCGGGTGTGTTCGCGTGTGTGTTCTGGTATGTGTTCGGGTGTGTATTCGGGTGTGTATTCGGGTGTGTGTTCGGGTGTGTGTTCGGGTGTGTATTCTGGTGTGTGTTCGGGTGTGTGTTCGGGTGTGTGTTCGGGTTTGTATTCGGGTGTGTGTTCGGGTTTGTATTCGGGTGTATTCGGGTGTGTGTTCGGGTATGTGTTCGGGTGTGTATTCGGGTGTGTGTTCGGGTGTGTGTTCGGGTGTGTGTTCGGGTGTGTGTTCGGGTGTGTGTTCGGGTGTGTATTCGGGTGTGTGTTCGGGTGTGTGTTCGGGTGTGTATTCTGGTGTGTGTTCGGGTGTGTGTTCGGGTGTGTGTTCGGGTTTGTATTCGGGTGTGTGTTCGGGTTTGTATTCGGGTGTATTCGGGTGTGTGTTCGGGTATGTGTTCGGGTGTGTATTCGGGTGTGTGTTCGGGTGTGTTCGGGTGTGTGTTCGGGTGTTTGTTCTGGTGTGTGTTCGGGTGTGTGTTCGGGTGTGTGTTCGGGTGAGTGTTCGGGTGTGTGTTCGGGTGTGTTTTCGGGTGTGTGTTCGGGTTTGTATTCGAATGTGTGTTCGGGTTTGTATTCGGGTGTGTTCGGATGTGAGTTCGGGTGTGTGTTCGGGTATGTGTTCGGGTGTGTATTCGGGTGTGTGTTTGGGTGTGTGTTCGGGTGTGTGTTCGGGTCTGTGTTCGGGTGTGTTCGGGTGTGTGTTCGGGTGTGTTCGGGTGTGTGTTCGGTTTTGTATTCGGGTGTGTGTTCGGGTTTGTATTCGGGTGTGTTCGGGTGTGTTCGGGTGTGTGTTCTGGTATGTGTTCGGGTGTGTATTCGGGTGTGTGTTCGGGTGTGTGTTCGGGTGTGTGTTCGGGTGTGTGTTCGGGTGTGTATTCGGTTTTGTATTCGGGTGTGTGTTCGGGTTTGTATTCGGGTGTGTTCGGGTGTGTGTTCGGGTGTGTGTTCTGGTATGTGTTCGGGTGTGTATTCGGGTGTGTGTTCGGGTGTGTGTTCGGGTGTGTATTCGGGTGTGTGTTCGGGTGTGTGTTCGGGTGTGTGTTCGAGTGTGTGTTCGGGTTTGTATTCGGGTGTGTGTTCGGGTTTGTATTCGGGTGTGTGTTCGGGTATGTGCGGGTGTGTATTCGGGTGTGTGTTCGGGTGTGTTCGGGTGTGTGTTCGGGTGTGTGTTCGGGTGTTTGTTCTGGTATGTGTTCGGGTGTGTGTTCGGGTGTGTGTTCGGGTGTGTGTTCGGGTGTGTGTTCGGGTGTGTTTTCGGGTGTGTGTTCGGGTTTGTATTCGGGTGTGTGTTCGGGTTTGTATTCGGGTGTGTGTTCGGGTGTGTGTTCGGGTGTGTATTCTGGTGTGTGTTCGGGTGTGTGTTTGGGTGTGTGTTCGGGTGTGTGTTCGGGTTTGTATTCGGGTGTGTGTTCGGGTTTGTATTCGGGTGTATTCGGGTGTGTGTTCGGGTATGTGTTCGGGTGTGTATTCGGGTGTGTGTTCGGGTGTGTGTTCGGGTGTGTGTTCGGGTGTTTGTTCTGGTGTGTGTTCGGGTGTGTGTTCGGGTGTGTGTTCGTGTGAGTGTTCGGGTGTGTGTTCGGGTGTGTTTTCGGGTGTGTGTTCGGGTTTGTATTCGGGTGTGTGTTCGGGTTTGTATTCGGGTGTGTTCGGATGTGAGTTCGGGTGTGTGTTCGGGTATGTGTTCGGGTGTGTATTCGGGTGTGTGTTCGGGTGTGTGTTCGGGTGTATGTTCGGGTGTTTGTTCTGGTGTGTGTTCGGGTGTGTGTTCGGGTGTGTGTTCGGGTGAGTGTTCGGGTGTGTGTTCGGGTGTGTTTTCGGGTGTGTGTTCGGGTTTGTATTCGGGTGTGTGTTCGGGTTTGTATTCGGGTGTGTTCGGATGTGAGTTCGGGTGTGTGTTCGGGTATGTGTTCGGGTGTGTATTCGGGTGTGTGTTTGGGTGTGTATTCGGGTGTGTGTTCGGGTCTGTGTTCGGGTGTGTTCGGGTGTGTGTTCGGTTTTGTATTCGGGTGTGTGTTCGGGTTTGTATTCGGGTGTGTTCGGGTGTGTTCGGGTGTGTGTTCGGGTGTGTGTTCGGGTGTGTGTTCGGGTGTGTGTTCGGTTTTGTATTCGGGTGTGTGTTCGGGTTTGTATTCGGGTGTGTTCGGGTGTGTGTTCTGGTATGTGTTAGGGTGTGTGTTCGGGTGTGTGTTCGGGTGTGTATTCGGGTGTGTGTTCGGGTGTGTGTTCGGGTGTGTGTTCGGGTGTGTGTTCGGGTTTGTATTCGGGTGTGTGTTCGGGTTTGTATTCGGGTGTATTCGGGTGTGTGTTCGGGTATGTGTTCGGGTGTGTATTCGGGTGTGTGTTCGGGTGTGTTCGGGTGTGTGTTCGGGTGTGTGTTCGGGTGTTTGTTCTGGTGTGTGTTCGGGTGTGTGTTCGGGTGTGTGTTCGGGTTTGTATTCGGGTGTGTTCGGATGTGAGTTCGGGTGTGTGTTCGGGTATGTGTTCGGGTGTGTATTCGGGTGTGTGTTCGGGTGTGTGTTCGGGTGTATGTTCGGGTGTTTGTTCTGGTGTGTGTTCGGGTGTGTGTTCGGGTGTGTGTTCGGGTGAGTGTTCGGGTGTGTGTTCGGGTGTGTTTTCGGGTGTGTGTTCGGGTTTGTATTCGGGTGTGTGTTCGGGTTTGTATTCGGGTGTGTTCGGATGTGAGTTCAGGTGTGTGTTCGGGTATGTGTTCGGGTGTGTATTCGGGTGTGTGTTTGGGTGTGTATTCGGGTCTGTGTTCGGGTGTGTTCGGGTGTGTGTTCGGTTTTGTATTCGGGTGTGTGTTCGGGTTTGTATTCGGGTGTGTTCGGGTGTGTTTTCGGGTGTGTGTTCTGGTATGTGTTCTGGTGTGTATTCGGGTGTGTGTTCGGGTGTGTGTTCGGGTGTGTTCGGGTGTGTGTTCGGGTGTGTGTTCGGGTGTGTGTTCGGGTGTGTGTTCGGGTGTGTGTTCCGTGTGTGTGTTCGGGTGTGTGTTCGGGTGTGTGTTCGGGTGTGTGTTCGGGTCTGTGTTCGGGTGTGTGTTCGGGTGTGTGTTCGGGTGTGTGTTCGGGTGTGTGTTCGGGTGTGTGTTCGGGTGTGTGTTTGGGTGTGTGTTCGGGCGTGTGTTCGGGTGTGTTCGGGAGTGTGTTCGGGTGTGTGTTCGGGTGTGTGTTCGGGTGTGTGTTCGGGTGTGTGTTCGGGTGTGTGTTCGGGTGTGTGTTTGGGTGTGTGTTCGGGCGTGTGTTCGGGTGTGTTCGGGAGTGTGTTCGGGTGTGTTTTCGGGTATGTGTTCGGGTTTGTATTCGGGTGTGTGTTCGGGTTTGTATTCGGGTGTGTGTTCGGGTCTGTGTTCGGGTGTGTGTTCGGGTGTGTGTTCGGGTGTGTGTTCGGGTGTGTGTTCGGGTGTGTGTTTGGGTGTGTGTTCGGGCGTGTGTTCGGGTGTGTTCGGGAGTGTGTTCGGGTGTGTTTTCGGGTATGTGTTCGGGTGTGTATTCGGGTGTGTGTTCGGGTGTGTGTTCGGGTGTGTGTTCGGGTGTGTGTTCCGGGTGTGTGTTCGGGTGTGTGTTCGGGTGTGTGTTCGGGTGTGTTCGGGTGTGTGTTCGGTTTTGTATTCGGGTGTGTGTTCGGGTTTGTATTCGGGTGTGTTCGGGTGTGTTCGGGTGTGTGTTCTGGTATGTGTTCGGGTGTGTATTCGGGTGTGTGTTCGGGTGTGTGTTCGGGTGTGTGTTCGGGTGTGTGTTCGGGTGTGTGTTCGGTTTTGTATTCGGGTGTGTGTTCGGGTTTGTATTCGGGTGTGTTCGGGTGTGTGTTCTGGTATGTGTTCGGGTGTGTGTTCGGGTGTGTGTTCGGGTGTGTATTCGGGTGTGTGTTCGGGTGTGTGTTCGGGTGTGTGTTCGGGTGTGTGTTCGGGTTTGTATTCGGGTGTGTGTTCGGGTTTGTATTCGGGTGTATTCGTGTGTGTGTTCGGGTATGTGTTCGGGTGTGTATTCGGGTGTGTGTTCGGGTGTGTTCGGGTGTGTGTTCGGGTGTGTGTTCGAGTGTTTGTTCTGGTGTGTGTTCGGGTGTGTGTTCGGGTGTGTGTTCGGGTGTGTTTTCGGGTGTGTGTTAGGGTTTGTATTCAGGTGTGTGTTCGGGTTTGTATTCGGGTGTGTTAGGATGTGAGTTCGGGTGTGTGTTCGGGTATGTGTTCGGGTGTGTATTCGGGTGTGTGTTTGGGTGTGTATTCGGGTGTGTGTTCGGGTCTGTGTTCGGGTGTGTTCGGGTGTGTGTTCGGGTGTGTTCGGGTGTGTGTTCGGTTTTGTATTATGGTGTGTGTTCGGGTTTGTATTCGGGTGTGTTCGGGTGTGTTTTCGGGTGTGTGTTCTGGTATGTGTTCTGGTGTGTATTCGGGTGTGTGTTCGGGTGTGTTCGGGTGTGTGTTCGGGTGTGTGTTCTGGTATGTGTTCGGGTGTGTATTCGGGTGTGTGTTCGGGTGTGTGTTCGGGTGTGTGTTCGGGTGTGTGTTCCGGGTGTGTGTTCGGGTGTGTGTTCGGGCGTGTGTTCGGGTGTGTGTTCGGGTCTGTGTTCGGGTGTGTGTTCGGGTTTGTATTCGGGTGTGTGTTCGGGTCTGTGTTCGGGTGTGTGTTCGGGTGTGTGTTCGGGTGTGTGTTCGGGTGTGTGTTCGGGTGTGTGTTTGGGTGTGTGTTCGGGCGTGTGTTCGGGTGTGTTCGGGAGTGTGTTCGGGTGTGTTTTCGGGTATGTGTTCGGGTGTGTATTCGGGTGTGTGTTCGGGTGTGTGTTCGGGTGTGTGTTCGGGTGTGTGTTCCGGGTGTGTGTTCGGGTGTGTGTTCGGGTGTGTGTTCGGGTGTGTGTTCGGGTCTGTGTTCGGGTGTGTGTTCGGGTGTGTGTTCGGGTGTGTGTTCGGGTGTGTGTTCGGGTGTGTGTTTGGGTGTGTGTTCGGGCGTGTGTTCGGGTGTGTTCGGGAGTGTGTTCGGGTGTGTTTTCGGGTATGTGTTCGGGTTTGTATTCGGGTGTGTGTTCGGGTTTGTATTCGGGTGTGTGTTCGGGTCTGTGTTCGGGTGTGTGTTCGGGTGTGTGTTCGGGTGTGTGTTCGGGTGTGTGTTCGGGCGTGTGTTCGGGTGTGTTCGGGAGTGTGTTCGGGTGTGTTTTCGGGTATGTGTTCGGGTTTGTATTCGGGTGTGTGTTCGGGTTTGTATTCGGGTGTGTGTTCGGGTCTGTGTTCGGGTGTGTGTTCGGGTGTGTGTTCGGGTGTGTGTTCGGGAGTGTGTTCGGGTGTGTTTTCGGGTATGTGTTCGGGTTTGTATTCGGGTGTGTGTTCGGGTTTGTATTCGGGTGTGTGTTCGGGTCTGTGTTCGGGTGTGTGTTCGGGTGTGTGTTCGTGTGTGTTCGGGAGTGTGTTCGGGTTTGTATTCGGGTGTGTGTTCGGGTTTGTATTCGGGTGTGTTCAGGTGTGTGTTCGGGTATGTGTTCGGGTGTGTGTTCGGGTGTGTGTTCGGGTATGTGTTCGGGTGTGTATTCGGGTGTGTGTTCGGGTTTGTATTCGGGTGTGTGTTCGAGTTTGTATTCGGGTGTGTGTTCGGGTATGTGTTCGGGTGTGTATTCGGGTGTGTTCGGGTGTGTGTTCGGGTATGTATTCGGGTGTATGTTCGGGTTTGTATTCGGGTGTGTGTTCGGGTTTGTATTCGGGTGTATTCGGGTGTGTGTTCGGGTGTGTATTCGGGTGTGTGTTCGGGTGTGTGTTCGGGTGTGTGTTCGGGTGTGTGTTCGGGTGTGTGTTCGGGTGTTTGTTCGGGTGTGTGTTCGTGTGTGTGTTCGGGTGTGTGTTCGGGTGTGTGTTCGGGTATGTATTCGGGTGTGTGTTCGGGTTTGTATTCGGGTGTGTGTTCGGGTTTGTATTCGGGTGTGTGTTCGGGTGTGTGTTCGGGTGTGTATTCGGGTGTGTGTTCGGGTGTGTGTTCGGGTGTGTGTTCGGGTGTGTGTTCGGGTTTGTATTCGGGTGTGTGTTCGGGTTTGTATTCGGGTGTGTGTTCGGGTATGTGCGGGTGTGTATTCGGGTGTGTGTTCGGGTGTGTTCGGGTGTGTGTTCGGGTGTGTGTTCGGGTGTTTGTTCTGGTATGTGTTCGGGTGTGTGTTCGGGTGTGTGTTCGGGTGTGTGTTCGGGTGTGTGTTCGGGTGTGTTTTCGGGTGTGTGTTCGGGTTTGTATTCGGGTGTGTGTTCGGGTTTGTATTCGGGTGTGTGTTCGGGTGTGTGTTCGGGTGTGTATTCTGGTGTGTGTTCGGGTGTGTGTTTGGGTGTGTGTTCGGGTGTGTGTTCGGGTTTGTATTCGGGTGTGTGTTCGGGTTTGTATTCGGGTGTATTCGGGTGTGTGTTCGGGTATGTGTTCGGGTGTGTATTCGGGTGTGTGTTCGGGTGTGTGTTCGGGTGTGTGTTCGGGTGTTTGTTCTGGTGTGTGTTCGGGTGTGTGTTCGGGTGTGTGTTCGTGTGAGTGTTCGGGTGTGTGTTCGGGTGTGTTTTCGGGTGTGTGTTCGGGTTTGTATTCGGGTGTGTGTTCGGGTTTGTATTCGGGTGTGTTCGGATGTGAGTTCGGGTGTGTGTTCGGGTATGTGTTCGGGTGTGTATTCGGGTGTGTGTTCGGGTGTGTGTTCGGGTGTATGTTCGGGTGTTTGTTCTGGTGTGTGTTCGGGTGTGTGTTCGGGTGTGTGTTCGGGTGAGTGTTCGGGTGTGTGTTCGGGTGTGTTTTCGGGTGTGTGTTCGGGTTTGTATTCGGGTGTGTGTTCGGGTTTGTATTCGGGTGTGTTCGGATGTGAGTTCGGGTGTGTGTTCGGGTATGTGTTCGGGTGTGTATTCGGGTGTGTGTTTTGGTGTGTATTCGGGTGTGTGTTCGGGTCTGTGTTCGGGTGTGTTCGGGTGTGTGTTCGGTTTTGTATTCGGGTGTGTGTTCGGGTTTGTATTCGGGTGTGTTCGGGTGTGTTCGGGTGTGTGTTCGGGTGTGTGTTCGGGTGTGTGTTCGGGTGTGTGTTCGGTTTTGTATTCGGGTGTGTGTTCGGGTTTGTATTCGGGTGTGTTCGGGTGTGTGTTCTGGTATGTGTTAGGGTGTGTGTTCGGGTGTGTGTTCGGGTGTGTATTCGGGTGTGTGTTCGGGTGTGTGTTCGGGTGTGTGTTCGGGTGTGTGTTCGGGTTTGTATTCGGGTGTGTGTTCGGGTTTGTATTCGGGTGTATTCGGGTGTGTGTTCGGGTATGTGTTCGGGTGTGTATTCGGGTGTGTGTTCGGGTGTGTTCGGGTGTGTGTTCGGGTGTGTGTTCGGGTGTTTGTTCTGGTGTGTGTTCGGGTGTGTGTTCGGGTGTGTGTTCGGGTGTGTGTTCGGGTTTGTATTCGGGTGTGTTCGGGTGTGTGTTCGGGTATGTGTTCGGGTGTGTATTCGGGTGTGTGTTCGGGTGTGTGTTCGGGTGTATGTTCGGGTGTTTGTTCTGGTGTGTGTTCGGGTGTGTGTTCGGGTGTGTGTTCGGGTGAGTGTTCGGGTGTGTGTTCGGGTGTGTTTTCGGGTGTGTGTTCGGGTTTGTATTCGGGTGTGTGTTCGGGTTTGTATTCGGGTGTGTTCGGATGTGAGTTCAGGTGTGTGTTCGGGTATGTGTTCGGGTGTGTATTCGGGTGTGTGTTTGGGTGTGTATTCGGGTCTGTGTTCGGGTGTGTTCGGGTGTGTGTTCGGTTTTGTATTCGGGTGTGTGTTCGGGTTTGTATTCGGGTGTGTTCGGGTGTGTTTTCGGGTGTGTGTTCTGGTATGTGTTCTGGTGTGTATTCGGGTGTGTGTTCGGGTGTGTGTTCGGGTGTGTTCGGGTGTGTGTTCGGGTGTGTGTTCGGGTGTGTGTTCGGGTGTGTGTTCGGGTGTGTGTTCCGTGTGTGTGTTCGGGTGTGTGTTCGGGTGTGTGTTCGGGTCTGTGTTCGGGTGTGTGTTCGGGTGTGTGTTCGGGTGTGTGTTCGGGTGTGTGTTCGGGTGTGTGTTCGGGTGTGTGTTTGGGTGTGTGTTCGGGCGTGTGTTCGGGTGTGTTCGGGAGTGTGTTCGGGTGTGTGTTCGGGTGTGTGTTCGGGTGTGTGTTCGGGTGTGTGTTCGGGTGTGTGTTCGGGTGTGTGTTTGGGTGTGTGTTCGGGCGTGTGTTCGGGTGTGTTCGGGAGTGTGTTCGGGTGTGTTTTCGGGTATGTGTTCGGGTTTGTATTCGGGTGTGTGTTCGGGTTTGTATTCGGGTGTGTGTTCGGGTCTGTGTTCGGGTGTGTGTTCGGGTGTGTGTTCGGGTGTGTGTTCGGGTGTGTGTTCGGGTGTGTGTTTGGGTGTGTGTTCGGGCGTGTGTTCGGGTGTGTTCGGGAGTGTGTTCGGGTGTGTTTTCGGGTATGTGTTCGGGTGTGTATTCGGGTGTGTGTTCGGGTGTGTGTTCGGGTGTGTGTTCGGGTGTGTGTTCCGGGTGTGTGTTCGGGTGTGTGTTCGGGTGTGTGTTCGGGTGTGTTCGGGTGTGTGTTCGGTTTTGTATTCGGGTGTGTGTTCGGGTTTGTATTCGGGTGTGTTCGGGTGTGTTCGGGTGTGTGTTCTGGTATGTGTTCGGGTGTGTATTCGGGTGTGTGTTCGGGTGTGTGTTCGGGTGTGTGTTCGGGTGTGTGTTCGGGTGTGTGTTCGGTTTTGTATTCGGGTGTGTGTTCGGGTTTGTATTCGGGTGTGTTCGGGTGTGTGTTCTGGTATGTGTTCGGGTGTGTGTTCGGGTGTGTGTTCGGGTGTGTATTCGGGTGTGTGTTCGGGTGTGTGTTCGGGTGTGTGTTCGGGTGTGTGTTCGGGTTTGTATTCGGGTGTGTGTTCGGGTTTGTATTCGGGTGTATTCGTGTGTGTGTTCGGGTATGTGTTCGGGTGTGTATTCGGGTGTGTGTTCGGGTGTGTTCGGGTGTGTGTTCGGGTGTGTGTTCGAGTGTTTGTTCTGGTGTGTGTTCGGGTGTGTGTTCGGGTGTGTGTTCGGGTGTGTTTTCGGGTGTGTGTTAGGGTTTGTATTCAGGTGTGTGTTCGGGTTTGTATTCGGGTGTGTTAGGATGTGAGTTCGGGTGTGTGTTCGGGTATGTGTTCGGGTGTGTATTCGGGTGTGTGTTTGGGTGTGTATTCGGGTGTGTGTTCGGGTCTGTGTTCGGGTGTGTTCGGGTGTGTGTTCGGGTGTGTTCGGGTGTGTGTTCGGTTTTGTATTATGGTGTGTGTTCGGGTTTGTATTCGGGTGTGTTCGGGTGTGTTTTCGGGTGTGTGTTCTGGTATGTGTTCTGGTGTGTATTCGGGTGTGTGTTCGGGTGTGTGTTCGGGTGTGTTCGGGTGTGTGTTCGGGTGTGTGTTCTGGTATGTGTTCGGGTGTGTATTCGGGTGTGTGTTCGGGTGTGTGTTCGGGTGTGTGTTCGGGTGTGTGTTCCGGGTGTGTGTTCGGGTGTGTGTTCGGGCGTGTGTTCGGGTGTGTGTTCGGGTCTGTGTTCGGGTGTGTGTTCGGGTTTGTATTCGGGTGTGTGTTCGGGTCTGTGTTCGGGTGTGTGTTCGGGTGTGTGTTCGGGTGTGTGTTCGGGTGTGTGTTCGGGTGTGTGTTTGGGTGTGTGTTCGGGCGTGTGTTCGGGTGTGTTCGGGAGTGTGTTCGGGTGTGTTTTCGGGTATGTGTTCGGGTGTGTATTCGGGTGTGTGTTCGGGTGTGTGTTCGGGTGTGTGTTCGGGTGTGTGTTCCGGGTGTGTGTTCGGGTGTGTGTTCGGGTGTGTGTTCGGGTGTGTGTTCGGGTCTGTGTTCGGGTGTGTGTTCGGGTGTGTGTTCGGGTGTGTGTTCGGGTGTGTGTTCGGGTGTGTGTTTGGGTGTGTGTTCGGGCGTGTGTTCGGGTGTGTTCGGGAGTGTGTTCGGGTGTGTTTTCGGGTATGTGTTCGGGTTTGTATTCGGGTGTGTGTTCGGGTTTGTATTCGGGTGTGTGTTCGGGTCTGTGTTCGGGTGTGTGTTCGGGTGTGTGTTCGGGTGTGTGTTCGGGTGTGTGTTCGGGCGTGTGTTCGGGTGTGTTCGGGAGTGTGTTCGGGTGTGTTTTCGGGTATGTGTTCGGGTTTGTATTCGGGTGTGTGTTCGGGTTTGTATTCGGGTGTGTGTTCGGGTCTGTGTTCGGGTGTGTGTTCGGGTGTGTGTTCGGGTGTGTGTTCGGGAGTGTGTTCGGGTGTGTTTTCGGGTATGTGTTCGGGTTTGTATTCGGGTGTGTGTTCGGGTTTGTATTCGGGTGTGTGTTCGGGTCTGTGTTCGGGTGTGTGTTCGGGTGTGTGTTCGTGTGTGTTCGGGAGTGTGTTCGGGTTTGTATTCGGGTGTGTGTTCGGGTTTGTATTCGGGTGTGTTCAGGTGTGTGTTCGGGTATGTGTTCGGGTGTGTGTTCGGGTGTGTGTTCGGGTATGTGTTCGGGTGTGTGTTCGGGTTTGTATTCTGGTGTGTGTTCGAGTTTGTATTCGGGTGTGTGTTCGGGTATGTGTTCGGGTGTGTATTCGGGTGTGTTCGGGTGTGTGTTCGGGTATGTATTCGGGTGTATGTTCGGGTTTGTATTCGGGTGTGTGTTCGGGTTTGTATTCGGGTGTATTCGGGTGTGTGTTCGGGTGTGTATTCGGGTGTGTGTTCGGGTGTGTGTTCGGGTGTGTGTTCGGGTGTTTGTTCGGGTGTGTGTTCGTGTGTGTGTTCGGGTGTGTGTTCGGGTGTGTGTTCGGGTATGTATTCGGGTGTGTGTTCGGGTTTGTATTCGGGTGTGTGTTCGGGTTTGTATTCGGGTGTATTCGGGTGTGTGTTCGGGTGTGTATTTGGGTGTGTGTTCGGGTGTGTGTTCGGGTGTGTGTTCGGGTGTGTGTTCGGGTGTTTGTTCGGGTGTGTGTTCGGGTGTGTGTTCGGGTTTGTATTCGGGTGTATTCGGGTGTGTGTTCGGGTGTGTGTTCTGGTATGTGTTCGGGTATGTATTCGGGTGTATGTTCGGGTTTGTATTCGGGTGTGTGTTCGGGTTTGTATTCGGGTGTATTCGGGTGTGTGTTCGGGTGTGTATTCGGGTGTGTGTTCGGGTGTGTGTTCGGGTGTGTGTTCTGGTATGTGTTCGGGTGTGTATTCGGGTATGTGTTCGGGTTTGTATTCGGGTGTGTGTTCGGGTGTGTGTTCGGGTGTGTGTTCGGGTATGTGTTCGGGTGTGAATTCGGGTGTGTGTTCGGGTTTGTATTCGGGTGTGTGTTCGGGTGTGTGTTCGGGTTTGTGTTCGGGTGTGTGTTCGGGTGTGTGTTCTGGTGTGTGTTCGGGTGTGTGTTCGGGTATGTATTCGGGTATGTATTCGGGTGTATGTTCGGGTTTGTATTCGGGTGTGTGTTCGGGTTTGTATTCGGGTGTATTCGGGTGTGTGTTCGGGTGTGTATTCGGGTGTGTGTTCGGGTGTGTGTTCGGGTGTGTGTTCTGGTATGTGTTCGGGTGTGTATTCGGGTATGTGTTCGGGTTTGTATTCGGGTGTGTGTTCGGGTGTGTGTTCGGGTGTGTGTTCGGGTATGTGTTCGGGTGTGAATTCGGGTGTGTGTTCGGGTTTGTATTCGGGTGTGTGTTCGGGTGTGTGTTCGGGTTTGTGTTCGGGTGTGTGTTCGGGTGTGTGTTCTGGTGTGTGTTCGGGTCTGTGTTCGGGTGTGTGTTCGGGTGTGTGTTCGGGTGTGTGTTCGGGAGTGTGTTCGGGTGTGTTTTCGGGTATGTGTTCGGGTTTGTATTCGGGTGTGTGTTCGGGTTTGTATTCGGGTGTGTGTTCGGGTCTGTGTTCGGGTGTGTGTTCGGGTGTGTGTTCGTGTGTGTTCGGGAGTGTGTTCGGGTTTGTATTCGGGTGTGTGTTCGGGTTTGTATTCGGGTGTGTTCAGGTGTGTGTTCGGGTATGTGTTCGGGTGTGTGTTCGGGTGTGTGTTCGGGTATGTGTTCGGGTGTGTATTCGGGTGTGTGTTCGGGTTTGTATTCTGGTGTGTGTTCGAGTTTGTATTCGGGTGTGTGTTCGGGTATGTGTTCGGGTGTGTATTCGGGTGTGTTCGGGTGTGTGTTCGGGTATGTATTCGGGTGTATGTTCGGGTTTGTATTCGGGTGTGTGTTCGGGTTTGTATTCGGGTGTATTCGGGTGTGTGTTCGGGTGTGTATTCGGGTGTGTGTTTGGGTGTGTGTTCGGGTGTGTGTTCGGGTGTTTGTTCGGGTGTGTGTTCGTGTGTGTGTTCGGGTGTGTGTTCGGGTGTGTGTTCGGGTATGTATTCGGGTGTGTGTTCGGGTTTGTATTCGGGTGTGTGTTCGGGTTTGTATTCGGGTGTATTCGGGTGTGTGTTCGGGTGTGTATTTGGGTGTGTGTTCGGGTGTGTGTTCGGGTGTGTGTTCGGGTGTGTGTTCGGGTGTTTGTTCGGGTGTGTGTTCGGGTGTGTGTTCGGGTTTGTATTCGGGTGTATTCGGGTGTGTGTTCGGGTGTGTGTTCTGGTATGTGTTCGGGTATGTATTCGGGTGTATGTTCGGGTTTGTATTCGGGTGTGTGTTCGGGTTTGTATTCGGGTGTATTCGGGTGTGTGTTCGGGTGTGTATTCGGGTGTGTGTTCGGGTGTGTGTTCGGGTGTGTGTTCTGGTATGTGTTCGGGTGTGTATTCGGGTATGTGTTCGGGTTTGTATTCGGGTGTGTGTTCGGGTGTGTGTTCGGGTGTGTGTTCGGGTATGTGTTCGGGTGTGAATTCGGGTGTGTGTTCGGGTTTGTATTCGGGTGTGTGTTCGGGTGTGTGTTCGGGTTTGTGTTCGGGTGTGTGTTCGGGTGTGTGTTCTGGTGTGTGTTCGGGTGTGTGTTCGGGTATGTATTCGGGTGTGTGTTCGGGTTTGTATTCGGGTGTGTGTTCGGGTTTGTATTCGGGTGTATTCGGGTGTGTGTTCGGGTGTGTATTTGGGTGTGTGTTCGGGTGTGTGTTCGGGTGTGTGTTCGGGTGTTTGTTCGGGTGTGTGTTCGGGTGTGTGTTCGGGTGTGTGTTCGGGTTTGTATTCGGGTGTGTTCGGGTGTGTGTTCGGGTGTGTGTTCGGGTGTGTGTTCGGGTATGTGTTCGGGTGTGAATTCGGGTGTGTGTTCGGGTTTGTATTCGGGTGTGTGTTCGGGTGTGTGTTCGGGTTTGTGTTCGGGTGTGTGTTCGGGTGTGTGTTCGGGTGTGTGTTCGGGTGTGTGTTCGGGTGTGTGTTGGGGTGTGTGTTCGGATTTGTATTCGGGTTTGTGTTCGGGTCTGTGTTCGGGTGTGTGTTCGGGTGTGTGTTCGGGTGTGTATTCGGGTGTGTGTTCGGGTGTGTGTTCGGGTGACTGTTCGGGTGTGTATTCGGGTGTGTGTTCGGGTGTGTGTTCGGGTGTGTGTTCGGGTGTGTGTTCGGGTGTGTCTTCGGGTGTGTGTTCGGGTTTGTATTCGGGTGTGTTCAGGTGTGTTTTCGGGTGTGTGTTCGAGTGTGTGTTCATGTTTGTATTCGGGTGTGTTCGGGTTTGTGTTCGGTAGTGTGTTTGGGTATGTGTTCAGGTGTGTATTCGGGTGTGTGTTCGGGTGTGTGTTCGTGTGTGTGTTCGGGTGTTTGTTCGGGTGTGTGTTCGGGTGTGTGTTCGGGTTTGTATTCGGGTGTGTTCGGATGTGTGTTCGGGTGTGTGTTCGGGTATGTATTCGGGTGTGTATTCGGGTGTGTGTTCGGGTGTGTGTTCGGGTTTGTATTCGGGTGTGTTCAGGTGTGTTTTCGGGTTTGTGTTCGAGTGTGTGTTCATGTTTGTATTCGGGTGCGTTCGGGTTTGTGTTCGGTAGTGTGTTTGGGTATGTGTTCAGGTGTGTATTCGGGTGTGTGTTCGGGTGTGTGTTCGTGTGTGTGTTCGGGTGTTTGTTCGGGTGTGTGTTCGGGTGTGTGTTCGGGTGTGTGTTCGGGTGTGTTTTCGGGTGTGTGTTCGGGTGTGTGTTCGGGTTTGTATTCGGGTGTGTTCGGATGTGTGTTCGGGTATGTATTCGGGTGTGTATTCGGGTGTGTGTTCGGGTGTGTGTTCGGGTGTGTGTTCGGGTCTGTGTTCGGGTGTGTGTTCGGATGTGTTCGGGTGTGTGTTCGGTTTTGTATTCGGGGATGTGTTCGGGTTTGTATTCGGGGGTGTGTTCGGGTTTGTATTCGGGTGTGTTCGGGTGTGTGTTCTGGTGTGTGTTCGGGTGTGTATTCGGGTGTGTGTTCGGGTGTGTGTTCGGGTGTGTGTTCGGGTGTGTGTTCGGGAGTGTGTTCGGGTGTGTGTTCGGGTCTGTGTTCGGGTGTGTGTTCGGGTCTGTGTTCGGGTGTGTGTTCGGGTGTGTGTTCGGGTGTGTGTTCGGGTGTGTGTTCGGGTGTGTATTTGGGTGTGTGTTCGGGTGTGTGTTCGGGTGTGTATTCGGGTGTGTGTTCGGGTGTGTGGTCGGGTTTGTATTCGGGTGTGTGTTCGGGTTTGTATTCGGGTGTATTCGGGTGTGTGTTCGGGTATGTGTTCGGGTGTGTATTCGGGTGTGTGTTCGGGTGTGTGTTCGGGTGTGTGTTCGGGTGTGTGTTCCGGTGTTTGTTCTGGTGTGTGTTCGGGTGTGTGTTCGGGTGTGTGTTCGGGTGTGTGTTCGGGTGTGTGTTCGGGTGTGTGTTCGGGTGTGTGTTCGGGTGTGTTTTCGGGTGTGTTTTCGGGTTTGTATTCGGGTGTGTGTTCGGGTTTGTATTCGGGTGTGTTCGGATGTGAGTTCGGGTGTGTGTTCGGGTATGTGTTCGGGTGTGCAGTCGGGTGTGTGTTTGGGTGTGTGCTCAGGTGTGTGTTCCAGTGTGTGTTCGGGTGTGTGTTCGGTTTTGTATTCGGGTGTGTGTTCGGGTTTGTATTCGGGTGTGTTCGGGTGTGTGTTCGGGTGTGTGTTCTGGTATGTGTTCGGGTGTGTATTCGGGTGTGTGTTCGGGTGTGTGTTCGGGTGTGTGTTCGGGTGTGTGTTCGGGTGTGTGTTCGGGTGTTTGTTCGGGTGTGTGTTCGGGTGTGTGTTCGGGTGTGTGTTCGGGTTTGTATTCGGGTGTGTTCGGGTGTGTGTTCTGGTATGTGTTCGGGTGTGTATTCGGGTATGTGTTCGGGTTTGTATTCGGGTGTGTGTTCGGGTGTGTGTTCGGGTGTGTGTTCGGGTATGTGTTCGGGTGTGAATTCGGGTGTGTGTTCGGGTTTGTATTCGGGTGTGTGTTCGGGTGTGTGTTCGGGTTTGTGTTCGGGTGTGTGTTCGGGTGTGTGTTCGGGTGTGTGTTCGGGTGTGTGTTCGGGTATGTATTCGGGTGTGTGTTCGGGTTTGTATTCGGGTGTGTGTTCGGGTTTGTATTCGGGTGTATTCGGGTGTGTGTTCGGGTGTGTATTCGGGTGCGTGTTCGGGTGTGTGTTCGGGTGTGTGTTCGGGTGTGTGTTCGGGTGTTTGTTCGGGTGTGTGTTCGGGTGTGTGTTCGGGTTTGTATTCGGGTGTGTTCGGGTGTGTGTTCTGGTATGTGTTCGGGTGTGTATTCGGGTATGTGTTCGGGTTTGTATTCGGGTGTGTGTTCGGGTGTGTGTTCGGGTGTGTGTTCGGGTATGTGTTCGGGTGTGAATTCGGGTGTGTGTTCGGGTTTGTATTCGGGTGTGTGTTCGGGTGTGTGTTCGGGTTTGTGTTCGGGTGTGTATTCGGGTATGTGTTCGGGTTTGTATTCGGGTGTGTGTTCGGGTGTGTGTTCGGGTGTGTGTTCGGGTATGTGTTCGGGTGTGAATTCGGGTGTGTGTTCGGGTTTGTATTCGGGTGTGTGTTCGGGTGTGTGTTCGGGTTTGTGTTCGGGTGTGTGTTCGGGTGTGTGTTCTGGTGTGTGTTCGGGTGTGTGTTCGGGTATGTATTCGGGTGTGTGTTCGGGTTTGTATTCGGGTGTATTCGGGTGTGTATTTGGGTGTGTGTTCGGGTGTGTGTTCGGGTGTGTGTTCGGGTGTTTGTTCGGGTGTGTGTTCGGGTGTGTGTTCGGGTGTGTGTTCGGGTTTGTATTCGGGTGTGTTCGGGTGTGTGTTCTGGTATGTGTTCGGGTGTGTATTCGGGTATGTGTTCGGGTTTGTATTCGGGTGTGTGTTCGGGTGTGTGTTCGGGTGTGTGTTCGGGTATGTGTTCGGGTGTGAATTCGGGTGTGTGTTCGGGTTTGTATTCGGGTGTGTGTTCGGGTGTGTGTTCGGGTTTGTGTTCGGGTGTGTGTTCGGGTGTGTGTTGGGGTGTGTGTTCGGATTTGTATTCGGGTTTGTGTTCGGGTCTGTGTTCGGGTGTGTGTTCGGGTGTGTGTTCGGGTGTGTGTTCGGGTGTGTATTCGGGTGTGTGTTCGGGTGTGTGTTCGGGTGTGTGTTCGGGTGTGTGTTCGGGTGTGTCTTCGGGTGTGTGTTCGGGTTTGTATTCGGGTGTGTTCAGGTGTGTTTTCGGGTGTGTGTTCGAGTGTGTGTTCATGTTTGTATTCGGGTGTGTTCGGGTTTGTGTTCGGTAGTGTGTTTGGGTATGTGTTCAGGTGTGTATTCGGGTGTGTGTTCGGGTGTGTGTTCGTGTGTGTGTTCGGGTGTTTGTTCGGGTGTGTGTTCGGGTGTGTGTTCGGGTGTGTGTTCGGGTGTGTTTTCGGGTGTGTGTTCGGGTGTGTGTTCGGGTTTGTATTCGGGTGTGTGTTCGGGTTTGTATTCGGGTGTGTTCGGATGTGTGTTCGGGTGTGTGTTCGGGTATGTATTCGGGTGTGTATTCGGGTGTGTGTTCGGGTGTGTGTTCGGGTGTGTGTTCGGGTCTGTGTTCGGGTGTGTGTTCGGATGTGTTCGGGTGTGTGTTCGGTTTTGTATTCGGGGATGTGTTCGGGTTTGTATTCGGGGGTGTGTTCGGGTTTGTATTCGGGTGTGTTCGGGTGTGTGTTCTGGTATGTGTTCGGGTGTGTAATCGGGTGTGTGTTCGGGTGTGTGTTCGGGTGTGTGTTCGGGAGTGTGTTCGGGTGTGTGTTCGGGTCTGTGTTCGGGTGTGTGTTCGGGTCTGTGTTCGGGTGTGTGTTCGGGTGTGTGTTCGGGTGTGTGTTCGGGTGTGTGTTCGGGTGTGTATTTGGGTGTGTGTTCGGGTGTGTGTTCGGGTGTGTATTCGGGTGTGTGTTCGGGTGTGTGGTCGGGTTTGTATTCGGGTGTGTGTTCGGGTTTGTATTCGGGTGTATTCGGGTATGTGTTCGGGTGTGTATTCGGGTGTGTGTTCGGGTGTGTGTTCGGGTGTGTGTTCGGGTGTGTGTTCCGGTGTTTGTTCTGGTGTGTGTTCGGGTGTGTGTTCGGGTGTGTGTTCGGGTGTGTGTTCGGGTGTGTGTTCGGGTGTGTTTTCGGGTGTGTGTTCGGGTTTGTATTCGGGTGTGTGTTCGGGTTTGTATTCGGGTGTGTTCGGATGTGAGTTCGGGTGTGTGTTCGGGTATGTGTTCGGGTGTGCATTCGGGTGTGTGTTTGGGTGTGTGCTCAGGTGTGTTCGAGTGTGTGTTCGGGTGTGTGTTCGGTTTTGTATTCGGGTGTGTGTTCGGGTTTGTATTCGGGTGTGTTCGGGTGTGTGTTCGGGTGTGTGTTCTGGTATGTGTTCGGGTGTGTATTCGGGTGTGTGTTCGGGTGTGTGTGTTCGGGTGTGTGTTCGGGTGTGTGTTCGGGTGTATGTTCGGGTGTGTGTTCGGGTGTTTGTTCGGGTGTGTGTTCGGGTGTGTGTTCGGGTGTGTGTTCGGGTTTGTATTCGGGTGTGTTCGGGTGTGTGTTCTATTATGTGTTCGGGTGTGTATTCGGGTATGTGTTCGGGTTTGTATTCTTGTGTGTGTTCGGGTTTGTATTCGGGTGTGTTCAGGTGTGTGTTCGGGTATGTGTTCGGGTGTGTGTTCGGGTGTGTGTTCGGATATGTGTTCGGGTGTGTATTCGGGTGTGTGTTCGGGTTTGTATTCGGGTGTGTGTTCGAGTTTGTATTCGGGTGTGTGTTCGGGTATGTGTTCGGGTGTGTATTCGGGTGTGTTCGGGTGTGTGTTCGGGTATGTATTCGGTTGTATGTTCGGGTTTGTATTCGGGTGTGTGTTCGGGTTTGTATTCGGGTGTATTCGGGTGTGTGTTCGGGTGTGTATTCGGGTGTGTGTTCGGGTGTGTGTTCGGGTGTGTGTTCGGGTGTGTGTTCGGGTGTGTGTTCGGGTGTGTGTTCGGGTGTTTGTTCGGGTGTGTGTTCGTGTGTGTGTTCGGGTGTGTGTTCGGGTTTGTATTCGGGTGTGTTCGGGTGTGTGTTCTGGTATGTGTTCGGGTGTGTATTCGGGTATGTGTTCGGGTTTGTATTCGGGTGTGTGTTCGGGTGTGTGTTCGGGTGTGTGTTCGGGTATGTGTTCGGGTGTGAATTCGGGTGTGTGTTCGGGTTTGTATTCGGGTGTGTGTTCGGGTGTGTGTTCGGGTTTGTGTTCGGGTGTGTGTTCGGGTGTGTGTTCGGGTGTGTGTTCGGGTGTGTGTTCGGGTATGTATTCGGGTGTGTGTTCGGGTTTGTATTCGGGTGTGTGTTCGGGTTTGTATTCGGGTGTATTCGGGTGTGTGTTCGGGTGTGTATTCGGGTGCGTGTTCGGGTGTGTGTTCGGGTGTGTGTTCGGGTGTGTGTTCGGGTGTTTGTTCGGGTGTGTGTTCGGGTGTGTGTTCGGGTTTGTATTCGGGTGTGTTCGGGTGTTTGTTCGGGTATGTGTTCGGGTGTGTATTCGGGTATGTGTTCGGGTTTGTATTCGGGTGTGTGTTCGGGTGTGTGTTCGGGTGTGTGTTCGGGTATGTGTTCGGGTGTGAATTCGGGTGTGTGTTCGGGTTTGTATTCGGGTGTGTGTTCGGGTGTGTGTTCGGGTTTGTGTTCGGGTGTGTGTTCGGGTGTGTGTTCGGGTGTGTGTTCGGGTGTGTGTTGGGGTGTGTGTTCGGATTTGTATTCGGGTTTGTGTTCGGGTCTGTGTTCGGGTGTGTGTTCGGGTGTGTGTTCGGGTGTGTATTCGGGTGTGTGTTCGGGTGTGTGTTCGGGTGTGTGTTCGGGTGTGTATTCGGGTGTGTGTTCGGGTGTGTGTTCGGGTGTGTGTTCGGGTGTGTGTTCGGGTGTGTCTTCGGGTGTGTGTTCGGGTTTGTATTCGGGTGTGTTCAGGTGTGTTTTCGGGTGTGTGTTCGAGTGTGTGTTCATGTTTGTATTCGGGTGTGTTCGGGTTTGTGTTCGGTAGTGTGTTTGGGTATGTGTTCAGGTGTGTATTCGGGAGTAGGGTATATATGCGGGTGAAGAGCTTATCGCCCCTATGTATTTCATATGGGACTTCCGGTCACTAAACGAACGAACCACTCCGTTTCGAACCAGTTTTGGTGGAACCAGTTTTAAAGGAATAATATCCGCTCTTTTGCACACGATGTTTACAGTGTTGAACAAAACAAAGTAGCTCTTAATCCTCATGATGACAAACGTTTCCTATTGACCGATGGAACATTTAATACCCTACCTTGGGGCATTATTCGATTCAGCGGCTCTAAAATTCTGAGACAGGTAATCACGTGAACTTCGAAGGCGATTTAAACAAAATTATCATTTTACCTCATATTGTAATGTTATTAACAATATAGTGTACGATATTTTAAGTTTTATTTTGTAAATCCTTTTTGTTTCATTTTTAAAATGATTAAAAAAACATTTTTAATAATTTACTCATTCAATAGGTTGTAATTATAAAGTCATTTCACTAGAACAGATCTAAAAATTGTAAATTGAATGTTATAATGGGGAGTTGGGTACTTAAAAAAACTGTATGTGCTTATTATTTTATTGTTTCGAAATCCGCAACCAATTTGTTTAAATTATACCAGATGAGCTCTCGTAAACAGAGACTCTCAATGGAAAAAGAAGTAATGTCACAATATGAATTTATAATATCTGTTACATTTAACTGGGTACCAACCATCAACTCTTTCAGCATACTCAAAAGGTTCTTGTAGTATGTTGAAAAATCTAGTTTCTTTAAATCTTCAATTTTCTTAACAACACATTCATTAGTTACGGTGCACAATTCACGTATATTATTTTCAGTTAAATATATTGTAGTTAATCCTTTAGTTACTGAAATCATTTTGAATGGAGTGGCTTTGTTGCTACTTGCTGCTCCCTCAGTGTTCGAGTATGTACCCATGATGACAATGTTACCGCAGCTGATTAGACGAAGATGTGAACTTTCCGGACTTCTAAAGTATCCTTCCAAGATCCACTCGAACTTATTAACAAGTTCCTTCCACTCGTGAACTCCAAAATTCATATGGGTCACTTGATTGATGAAAATTTTTATGGTAGGTTCAAAATTTTCGATTACACGTAGGCCGACATTTAAAACAAAACCGCTTTTAGCGCACGGAAATGTCGTATTAAGAAGCAGAAAAGGAAATTCATCTTCTGATTGTTGGGGGGCGCTAGCAGGGTTATCATCGCACAATTGAAGAAATTCACCCCACGCATCCACTTCCGTTTCCATATTTGCTTGGAGCGATGCTGCTGGTGGAGGAGGAGGAGGAGGAGATGACGGTGAGTCTGGTAACGGTGGTTCAACCCTCATCTTCTTTTGTGGTACTGAATACGAAGTAGTTGGCGACACACTTTCTTGATACATTTTCAACACATCTAATACACACTGATCAACCCCTGCTGTAGTAGTATTATCAGATTTTGTAGCGCGACGCTTCATTTTTACGTTAAGACTTAAGTTGAAATAGTTTTAATATTCCATTATATACATATTGCTGTGAACGATGAAAAGACCCTCTGAATTATCAGATTTGTGCGCGTTTTCTATAAGAAACAATGTTATCATAATCAATTCGAGGTATCTATCCAATACTTTTATTAATTCACGACGAAAAAGGCCCCCTTGAGTCATCAAATTTGTGCGTGTTTTCCATAAGAAACAATGTTATTATAGTCGATTCGAGGCATCTATCCAACTATTATGGGAATTATCAAATCCGAGCCATTTAACATACACCTTGTTCCCTTTCTTACGTAAAACTTTTTCTACGAGATAAATGTCGGGAATTTTTGTTTTCTGCAATTCCTGCTCATAAAATGCCCCACTAATGGGTCGACCATGCAAATCTTCCAATAGATATGTAATGGGGTCGGTAATTTTTACCCTAGTAATTTTAAATAGTTCCGTTGTCCAATTCGGAGTATAACCTTTCTCAAATACATGTTTAGACTTGCTAATTCGTACAACGTCACCGACGTTATATTTCCTTCGACCTGTCGCTATTTTCACGCGACTATATACCGTATTCAACAATTCCTTCTCATTGTTTTTCGTAACGTCACCAGGTTTAACGTTAGTGACACTATGCTTTCGTCCATTATATTCTTGCACAATAGTAGGTAAAATATCCAACCATTTGTAGGTACCATTCAAACTGAAATATTTAAAAAGCTTCTCTTTTATAGTTCGAATGGAGCGTTCTGCTATTGCTGCCTTCGTCTGACTGAATGTACTATAATGGTTAATTCCGTGTTCTTTCATAAGTCGTTGAAAATACGAATTGTAAAATTCTTTACCTCGATCTGTTTGCAAGTTTCTCGGATGTCGCCCCCCGCCCTCTTTGAGAATTTCCGCAAAGGCTTGTGCTACAACATCACCAGATTTCGATTTTAGCGGCTTAACCCAAATGAATTTCGAGAAACAGTCGACGACGAGAAGAAAATATTTGTGATTTTTATTGTGGTTTGCGTAGAGATCCATTTGTCCCAGGTCGGCTTGCCACAATTCATCCAATCCTTTGATTACAGTTTTTCGCCTGGGGAATTTTTTTCTTATGGGTCTGTGTAACTCGTCCACGAGTTGAATTTTTTCCTTAGTGTGCTTCACCAACATGTCGGTCACTTGTGTTTTTCGGATAGCGCCTTTATACTTGACGAAACTTTTAATTTATCCTCGTCTTCACTCTCCTGTCGATTTCGTTCGTAATGAAATCTTTGAGGACACCAACAGCAGTTGCAGTATGCTCATCCACATATTTCCTCGTTGCCAACGGTACTCCTCCGGCTATCAATTTTTTTATTTCTTCCAAATATTTCTTTATCTCTTCCTCGACATATTCCTTATTAGCAACATCTTGACCATTTGTCGGTTTTCGCACGTTACAAATTTTTCGATTTCCAAAATCAAAATCTCCATCTGCAGTTCGAGGTATAGAAAAAGATGGTTTGATGTAATTCATCCTTATCACCCTCTCTGAATGCCGTCCAAATTTATCTAGACTCATTTTACTAGCACTGGAACCAATTTAAAACTAAATGTGAAAGACACATTTTTGTTAATATATAACCCTAGCCTCTCGAAGTTCTTCGATAATTGAGGAAATCTCGTTGTCGTGTGACGTATTACCGGCCACTTTCGAAGACATCAACAACCTTAGTCTGTTTACAAGTTCATTTATATCATCCCAGTATACGTATTCGATAGGATCAGTATTGTATATTTTCACTCCATCCCCGCCACCACTATGTCCAGGTGTTGAATCGGAGAAATCGAGCGTCCTTCTGCTGCTTAACAAGGGCTTAACGATGTGTCTGTATTTAACACTACCACTAGCCGCTAAACGACCAAAGTTGCTGAAACCCTTTCGGAATACATTCGATAAATTTAAAATACGTTTATAATTTTCGAGGTCGTCTGTCGAATACTTATCCGGATTTTTATGAAAAATCAGCCTGTAGAGGCCATCAGTAGCGGGGAAATGCTCACCATCCACTATAATATCGCCATTATTCATATCAAAATCTATGATAGCCTTTCCGAGGTACCATTTAGATGAGGCTGCGTGATACATTGGACCTCGAACATCATCTATTTGTGGTGTGTGATGAAAATATTCTAAAATGTATCGTTGACTAATCTCCGGATACTGGGACATATATTCTTTCATCACGATGTTATCGCTCGCCTCATTAATTTCACGTCGAATATCCTCAATGGACATCTCATTATAATCTTTGGTATTCTCATCACCATCTTCATCGTAATCTTCTTCTTCCTCATTATAGGTTTCTGTGATGTCGTGAAGCGGTAGAAATTGTGTCTCTTCAAATTTCGGTGTACGTGGAGGTGAAACTTTCTCTATTTTTAGTAGCGCTTGTTTTTCTTTTTCTTCTTCACGTTTTTCCTGCTTTAGCTGCTGCTGCTGTTGTACTAGTACATTTAAAGGTTCCGTCAAGGGGTTCAAAAGTTTATTTAATGTACTGTCCTCCGATCGACCCAACTTTAAAGCCTGATATTTTTTTCTTACAGACTTTGCCAAGTTTTGTATTCGTTTTTTACGTGCAGATTCCACGTTACTTAATACTTTCATGATGGACTACTAACACTTAGACTACTATTTTTGAACTTTTATATACGCATCGAATCCTTTGCGATAACGACCATTGTTCAAGTCACACTCTTTTACGATTACTAAAGCCCCAAATTTATCATTATTCCAACATTTAAAACATAACCGCTTGAACTCATCGTATGACATGTCCGGAGAGACGTGTTCATTGAATACATGCTTTAAATTAACATCGTCCTGTTTAAATAACACTATAACATTACAATTATCGCGAATGAGTTGTTTCGGTATTTTGCTATAAGTCTGACATAGGTAGGCGACGTCTATACCTTTATGACGACCCATAGAGAAATACGTACGGATTTTGTCTTGCTTCTCACACGTCACATCGTCGAATATAAATATTGAATTTTTTCTCGCTTCTTCGGGGTCTATTATCGTTTCATTGTCTTTGAATGGGAAATACCGTACGCCTTTCACTTTCTCCAAAACCTCCTCCAATAGTTGATATTTCGGTTGATACAACGATTTTGAATATAGGTAGACATTTTCAAAACGCAGTCCATTTGCATTAAATAGCAGCGTTAGAATAGCATTAGTTTTTCCACAACCACTCGGTCCACAAAATATACCTCGAAAGCAATTCGGTAGTAATTTACTGTGTTTAGTCGGATCGGGACTTGTGTTTTCGACGAAATCCAAATTTTCTATTGGTAACTCAACATCTTGCCTAACGATATGCATTTTAAGTACTAACCCTTTGCTCACTTTAGGTCCGTATATAAATATTACGTGGCCACCAGGTACCTATTGTCATGCTAACGTTCAAACGAAGAAGAGGTAGAGGATTGCTAAATAGTTTGATAAACAAGTTACCGATCGAGTTGCATATTCCAGGTTTCCAGTTTTGTGGTCCAGGAACAGAGGTACATAAACGGATTGCTCGTGGTGAGAGGGGTGTTAATCCGTTGGATAACGCGTGCATGAAACACGACTTGGCATATTCGCAAAATTCATCTTTAGCCGATAGACATAAAGCCGATTGGGAGTTGGAGAATCGCGCGTGGGAAAGAGTAAAAGCAAAGGACGCTTCATTCGGGGAAAAAACAGCCGCTTGGTTAGTGACGACAGGAATGAAGGCAAAAAGGAAACTAGGAATGGGGGTGGGCCAACGACGACGGCGTCAACGATCTGGAATTTCATTCCGAAACGCGCTGGTAAATCCGGTGGCTGCAGCATTGAAGAAACTTCCACTACCATTAACCGATCAAGATTTGAGAAGAACTTCTCTGCTAGGATTACGTGCCGCTCGGGAGGCGCTCAAAAGGATCGGAGGAAAGCGTAACGTTAGAGTCCCTCGTATAATACCTCTACCTAAATCTGGTGGGTTCCTACCCCTATTGATTCCGATATTGTCGGCACTGGGTGCGGTCGGTGGACTGGCAAGCGGCGCGTCATCAGTGGCGAAAACGGATATAGAAGCTCGAAATGCCAAGAAAAAACTCGAAGAAGAGAATCGCCATAATACGGCTATGGAGGAGATTGGAAGGAAAGGCTCCGGTCTATACCTAAGAAAAACACCTCGAGGAGGATTCGGACTCTACTTGAAGAATAAAAAAAACTGCCAATAAAGCTACCCAATAGATCTCTCTACGATTATGAAATAGTGAAATTCGCGAAAAAATTGGAGATACCATATTTTAGGGGGGTATTCATGCGTGACACCCTCCCGAAGACCCCTAAACGTAACGAGAGTGCCATCGTTAATTTAGATATCAACGAGCACGAGGGTACACATTGGGTAGCTTATATGAAACGTGATAATTGTGTAAAATATTTCGACAGTTTTGGAAATTTAAAACCACCAACGGAACTAGCACAATATTTTGGAAAAAATGTAAAAATTCTTTATAACGAAAAACGTTCCCAGAAGTTTAATTCTAGCAATTGTGGGAAATTGTGTATCGAATTTCTATATAAAACTAAATGAAACAACAATAACAAAGTTAGTCATGTCTGTGATTTTCACACTAAAAAGTCGTACGTCGACGCTCTCCATCGACTTGGTGAACCCCATTCGACTAGATCCTGAATACCAGTATGGTTTAGCATTAATCGGATTCCATTCGTACCATACAATTCCGAACGTTGAGGAGAATACAGAATTTCATTATAGGGTAGGAAGTACATCTCAATCTATCACTATACCTTCGGGTTCATACGAGATAACAGATCTTAGTGATTTCCTCAAAAATAAGGTCATATCGAAGAATGAGATAAGAAAGGGTGGTGATGAGGACGTGTTCTTCTTGAAACCGAATAACAATACATTAAAGTGTGAGATATTCCACAGAGATTACGATATAGACTTTACTAAGAAAAATTCTCTAGCACGTCTCTTGGGATTCTCATCCCGCGTTTTGGAGGCTGGGAAAATACATACGTCCGATCTGCCTGTGGAAATTGTTAAAGTGAGAACTATTCACGTGGATAGTAACATTACAGGTGGTGCGTACTACAATCATAGTCCCTCTCACACCTTGTACGAATTTCCGATCAGTGTTGATCCGGGCTTTGCCATAGACGAATTACCCAGGAACTTAGTGTACCTGCCTGTGATTCGAAGCGAAATCACCAACATTACCTTAAATATTCTAGATCAGAATTTTGAACCGGTAAATTTTCGTGGTGAGGAAATTATCGTGCGACTAGAGCTTAAGAGATGGTCTTGATAATAGACCATACCAGCATAAAAGATACTTGGATTGGGCGTAAGGCATTAGTACGTAAGCGACCTCTTAGGGGAAAGTTATCTTCGTCAAACGCCAGTTTTCTTCGATCCATTGGATATGTTGTCAAACCGTATTTTCGACCTCTACCGGAAACCGCTCCAAGACGAAACAATTATACACGATGAATTTCGAACGTATTTACCCTACATTAAGTCGTTCGAAAACAATGACATAATCGAAATTACCATTAACAGAAATGATGTTTGGTTACTGATGTACGATGCCGCTCTTACGATAAAAGGGTCTTTTAAGCAAACAAGTGCTACAGGATCTACCAAGCTATCCAGTAATACGGGAGCGTTTCTATTCGATTCTGCGACATATGAATTAAACGGTATCGAAATGGAGCACGTTAAGGACCCTGGAATCGTAAGTCTTGTACGGGGCTACTTATGTTATAATGAAGAGGACTCTAAACATCTTTTGCCGGCGAGTTGGACTTACCTTAAATCACTAGACATTTTCGATAAGGATGGACGTTTTTATCTAAGGATTCCGCTTTCGCATTTTTTCGGTATCTTTAATGATTATAGAAGAGCAATAAGTGGAAAGCAAACGATTCGATTGGTAAGAGCTCGCAATGATAATAATTGCGTAATTTTTAGTGGTGAAAACCCTGCGGCAGATCTTAAAATAGAAAGTATCGAACTAAAAGTGAGACATGTTCTTCCCGCCGATATGCTCAAGGTTGAACTTTTACAATCCATACGTAACGATTTGCCTATTCTCATGGCATTCAGAAAGTGGGAGTTACATGAACTACCTACTCTTACCGAAGGTTCCATGAAAGAAATTTGGAATGTTAAAACTACGAACGCCGTAGAGTGCCCCCGTTACGTTATCGTCGCCTTCCACACGGCGAGAAAAGATATTTTAACTGCAGATGTCACAAAATTTGACAATTTAAATGTGTCGGATATAAGATTATTTTTGAATGGAGATTATCACCCGTACGAACGTCAAAGTTATAATTTCGCTAACAATGATTACGCGAACGCTTACCACTCATACACAGAATTTTACTCTAACTTTACGAATGACGAAGATGGAAAAAAGCAGCCCTTGATTGAGTTTGCAGACTTCAAAGACCACACCCTATTCGTAATAGATTGTTCACGACGAGATGAGAGCATCAAATCTTCAACGGTGGATGTAAAATTGGAAATTGAGACTAGAGTGGGGTTCCCCCCCAATACTAAGGCATACTGTATAATTATCCACGATTGTATTATGGAGCACCTACCACTAAGTGAGACAGTCAGGAAATTAACTTAGTCGATAAGTAACTGTCATCGTGCAATGAAGGCTGTCACCGTAGACATTCAGGGGTTTTACCTTTCCGCACCTTGTGGTGGCGGCCAGCCCGAGTTTTTCGCAAAAGAACTCGCCATCTGTAACGGTCATCAAACCAGTCACTACTTGTTCGAGCCTGCAATAGCCTACGAGTCATTATCAGATGCGGATAAGAAACAAGTGAATTTCGTAACGCGCAACATACACGGACTTCATTACACGCTCGGTTTCGAACCGTACAAGAAAATTCCCGAAATTCTCGAACATCACCTTTTGGGAGCTGACATCGTTTACGTCCGTGGCCACCAAAAAGCAAATTTTCTCGAAGATAAGTTTTTCGAGATGAAGAAACCTTGTCCGCGAATCGTAAACGTCGAGACTTTGGATGAGTGTTGGAATCCAACCCCACCCACTTTTGGCCCCAATTCACCTAAATGTATGGATCACTGTTTTTCTAAAAAAAATTATTCTTGTAGTTTAAAAAACTGTGTTGTACTTTACGATTGGTTCTATAATTGTATACCACTTTCTAATTAATATGTTATTATACAATAACTTTTTCTCTCTTGCAAGAGGTCCGCTCTCATTATTTAATCTTAATGTGCTTGTAATTTAATACCATTTTACCAGTAACCATGGGTTCGTTAGCATCGACTTATGTTTTGTTGAGCTCTCTTGTTAACGGTGTATTTTATATTAACCATCCTTCGGGTGCTAGTGATGTGTTTATTTGTTTCGATCGAAATAATGAGAGTTGGCCTGACGCTTGGAAGAGAATGGAAGTATGTGTCATTTCTCATTTACCTTCTCTTAAAATAAGTGTACCGAAAAACGCTACACAATATAAACTAAGAATTGTTTATGAAAATCATACGCATGGCGACAGCGAGTGGAAAAATTTTACACATCCCCCCACCATAACACCAATCGTTACCAATATCTACGGCAGTTCATTAGTTCGCGGGTTAGTTTGGTACACTGCTATCACCCTGTCAATATTTTTCATCATAAGCGTAGTACAGCACCTAAGAAATGGCGCTTCATAAACTTTCCAATTGGTTTAAAAGTGACGACAAAGAGGACGAGGACGACGACCGTTTACCAGTACTCTTTATTGAATCTATGGAAAGGTTACGTGAGGAAATTGACATTATTGCTGAGCAGGCACGTTGCATTAAATGTTTTTTTCGCATGCTCCACGATCTCGATATACCTAAAGATTGGAACATCCCACTTCCCGAAAAACCATGTAATTTAATCGAAAACCGCCCAAAACCTGAGAAGCAGCATCGAGAGAGTCTATTAAAATTTCCCGATTTAATGTATGAAATAAAACGTAGGTTAAGATGTGAAAAATGCTACATGCAACTATTAATTATTTTGGGATTACCGAGAGAGTGGTCCTGTGTACCTCTCCCATCCTGCGATGGGCATGAATTTGTGGGTTATGATACTGTTGATTTGTAAATATTAATAAAATGCATGTGAAATTAATGTTTTTTTTTCCCAAAATCTACATTCGTATGTTTGATTGACTAAAGAAAATTTCAATAAATATTGTTGCGTTTAGCTTTAAATATGAACTAAAAATAAATAACAGTGTAAAGGCTTAATGGTCAAATGGCAGGACGCTTAAACTTGGGTTCGATTCCCAAGTTAAGCCTTTACATTTTGAAAATTAAAAATATTTTTGAAATTTTTCGAATTTTCTTTTGGTTCATCCTTTGTTCATCGTTCCATCTTCTCATCCCCACTACTACTACTACTAGTACTACTGGATGAGGAGGAAAAAATAGAAAATATATACATAGTTGTTTGATAAAAATTACTGTCAAAATTTAACGTTCCATGCCGCTGTCAAAATTTAACACCGCTGTCACGCCGGGGGGCCGGCCCGGAGCCCACGCAACGCCATCTATCGAACGATAGCGTCGAGCGGTCAACCAGTAGCGCACATCAGACGCTAGGCAACCCCCCCGGCGGGGCACCTACTCGCGGGGGCGCGCATCCGGGCCCCCGGAGCCCCGCGCGAACCGCCCGGCGCGGGGGCCTGCTCCTGCCGTCCATGCCGCTGTCAAAATTTAACGCCGCTGTCACGCCGGGGTTACCGGAGCCCCGGACCATCCCCAGGGCTCCGGTGGAGCCCCGCGGACGTCAGCACGTTGAGCTGAAGCGTCCCCCACACAATTTAAATTTCGCGCCATCGAGGTCCGCGATCCCGGCGGGGCACCTACCCGCAGGGGCGTGCGTCCAGGCCCCCGGAGCCCCGCGCGCACCGCCGGAGCCCGGCGCGGGGGCCGGCGCCCGCCGTCCATGCCGCTGTCAAAATTTAACGTCCCACGCCGCTGAACGTTCCATGCCGCCGTCACGCCGGGGGGCCCGGAACCCCGGAACACCCCCAGGGCTCCCCCGCGGACGTCAGCACGTCCCCCCCCCCCACACAATTTAAATTTCGCGCCATCGACGCCCGCGGACGCCAGCACGTCGAAGCGTCCCCCACACAATTCAAATTTCGCGCCATCGAGGCCGTGACGTCACCCCAGCCAATCACAGCGCACCGGGGCGCGCACCCCATCCCCCTAAGCCACGCCCACCAAAATTGGTTCGAAACGGAGTGGTTCGTTCGTTTAGTGACCGGAAGTCCCATAAGAAATACATAGGGGCGATAAGCTCTTCACCCGCATATATACCCTACTTTCGGGTGTGTGTTCGTGTGTGTGTTCGGGTGTTTGTTCGGGTGTGTGTTCGGGTGTGTGTTCGGGTGTGTGTTCGGGTGTGTTTTCGGGTGTGTGTTCGGGTGTGTGTTCGGGTTTGTATTCGGGTGTGTGTTCGGGTTTGTATTCGGGTGTGTGTTCGGGTTGGTATTCGGGTGTGTTCGGATGTGTGTTCGGGTGTGTGTTCGGGTATGTATTCGGGTGTGCATTCGGGTGTGTGTTCGGGTGTGTGTTCGGGTGTGTGTTCGGGTCTGTGTTCGGGTGTGTGTTCGGATGTGTTCGGGTGTGTGTTCGGTTTTGTATTCGGGGATGTGTTCGGGTTTGTATTCGGGGGTGTGTTCGGGTTTGTATTCGGGTGTGTTCGGGTGTGTGTTCTGGTATGTGTTCGGGTGTGTATTCGGGTGTGTGTTCGGGTGTGTGTTCGGGTGTGTGTTCGGGAGTGTGTTCGGGTGTGTGTTCGGGTCTGTGTTCGGGTGTGTGTTCGGGTGTGTGTTCGGGTGTGTGTTCGGGTGTGTGTTCGGGTGTGTATTCGGGTGTGTGTTCGGGTGTGTGTTCGGGTGTGTATTCGGGTGTGTGTTCGGGTGTGTGGTCGGGTTTGTATTCGGGTGTGTGTTCGGGTTTGTATTCGGGTGTATTCGGGTGTGTGTTCGGGTATGTGTTCGGGTGTGTATTCGGGTGTGTGTTCGGGTGTGTGTTCGGGTGTGTGTTCGGGTGTGTGTTCCGGTGTTTGTTCTGGTGTCTGTTCGGGTGTGTGTTCGGGTGTGTGTTCGGGTGTGTGTTCGGGTGTGTATTCGGGTGTGTGTTCGGGTGTGTTTTCGGGTGTGTGTTCGGGTTTGTATTCGAGTGTGTGTTCGGGTTTGTATTCGGGTGTGTTCGGATGTGAGTTCGGGTGTGTGTTCGGGTATGTGTTCGGGTGTGCATTCGGGTGTGTGTTTGGGTGTGTGCTCAGGTGTGTGTTCGGGTCTGTGTTCGGGTGTGTTCGGGTGTGTGTTCGGGTGTGTTCGGGTGTGTGTTCGGTTTTGTATTCGGGTGTGTTCGGGTTTGTATTCGGGTGTGTTCGGGTGTGTGTTCGGGTGTGTGTTCTGGTATGTGTTCGGGTGTGTATTCGGGTGTGTGTTCGGGTGTGTGTTCGGGTGTGTGTTCGAGTGTGTGTTCGAGTGTGTGTTCGGTTTTGTATTCGGGTGTGTGTTCGGGTTTGTATTCGGGTGTGTTCGGGTGTGTGTTCGGGTATGTGTTCGGGTGTGTATTCGGGTGTGTGTTCGGGTGTGTGTTCGGGTGTGTGTTCGGGTCTGTGTTCGGGTCTGTGTTCGGGTGTGTTCGGTTGTGTGTTCGGGTGTGTTCGGGTGTGTGTTCGGTTTTGTATTCGGGTGTGTGTTCGGGTTTGTATTCGGGTGTGTTCGGGTGTGTGTTCTGGTATGTGTTCGGGTGTGTATTCGGGTGTGTGTTCGGGTGTGTGTTCGGGTGTGTGTTCGGGTGTGCGTTCGGGTGTGTTCGGGTGTGTGTTCGGGTGTGTTCGGGTGTGTGTTCGGGTGTGTATTCGGGTGTGTGTTCGGGTGTGTGTTCGGGTGTGTGTTCGGGTATGTGTTCGGGTGTGTATTCGGGTGTGTGTTCGGGTTTGTATTCGGGTGTGTGTTCGGGTGTGTTTTCGGGTGTGTGTTCGGGTGTGTGTTCTGGTATGTGTTCGGGTGTGTATTCGGGTGTGTGTTCGGGTTTGTATTCGGGTGTGTAGTCGGGTGTGTGTTCGGGTTTGTATTCGGGTGTGTGTTCGGGAGTGTGTTCGGGTGTGTGTTCGGGTGTGTGTTCGGGTGTTTGTTCGGGTCTATGTTCGGGGGTGTGTTCGGGATTGTATTCGGGTGTGTTCGTGTGTGTGTTCTGGTATGTGTTCGGGTGTGTATTCGGGTGTGTGTTCGGGTGTGTGTTCGGGTGTGTGTTCGGGAGTGTGTTCGGGTGTGTGTTCGGGTCTGTGTTCGGGTGTGTGTTCGGGTGTGTGTTCGGGTGTGTGTTCGGGTGTGTGTTCGGGTGTGTATTCGGGTGTGTGTTCGGGTGTGTGTTCGGGTGTGTATTCGGGTGTGTGTTCGGGTGTGTGGTCGGGTTTGTATTCGGGTGTGTGTTCGGGTTTGTATTCGGGTGTATTCGGGTGTGTGTTCGGGTATGTGTTCGGGTGTGTATTCGGGTGTGTGTTCGGGTGTGTGTTCGGGTGTGTGTTCGGGTGTGTGTTCCGGTGTTTGTTCTGGTGTCTGTTCGGGTGTGTGTTCGGGTGTGTGTTCGGGTGTGTGTTCGGGTGTGTGTTCGGGTGTGTATTCGGGTGTGTGTTCGGGTGTGTTTTCGGGTGTGTGTTCGGGTTTGTATTCGAGTGTGTGTTCGGGTTTGTATTCGGGTGTGTTCGGATGTGAGTTCGGGTGTGTGTTCGGGTATGTGTTCGGGTGTGCATTCGGGTGTGTGTTTGGGTGTGTGCTCAGGTGTGTGTTCGGGTCTGTGTTCGGGTGTGTTCGGGTGTGTGTTCGGTTTTGTATTCGGGTGTGTTCGGGTTTGTATTCGGGTGTGTTCGGGTGTGTGTTCGGGTGTGTGTTCTGGTATGTGTTCGGGTGTGTATTCGGGTGTGTGTTCGGGTGTGTGTTCGGGTGTGTGTTCCAGTGTGTGTTCGAGTGTGTGTTCGGTTTTGTATTCGGGTGTGTGTTCGGGTTTGTATTCGGGTGTGTTCGGGTGTGTGTTCGGGTTTGTATTCGGGTGTGTGTTCGGGTCTGTGTTCGGGTGTGTGTTCGGGTGTGTGTTCGGGCGTGTGTTCGGATGTGTGTTCGGGTGTGTGTTCGGGTATGTGTTCGGGTGTGTATTCGGGTGTGTGTTCGGGTGTGTGTTCGGGTGTGTGTTCGGGTCTGTGTTCGGGTCTGTGTTCGGGTGTGTTCGGTTGTGTGTTCGGGTGTGTTCGGGTGTGTGTTCGGTTTTGTATTCGGGTGTGTGTTCGGGTTTGTATTCGGGTGTGTTCGGGTGTGTGTTCTGGTATGTGTTCGGGTGTGTATTCGGGTGTGTGTTCGGGTGTGTGTTCGGGTGCGTGTTCGGGTGTGTGTTCGGGTGTGCGTTCGGGTGTGTTCGGGTGTGTGTTCGGGTGTGTATTCGGGTGTGTGTTCGGGTGTGTGTTCGGGTGTGTGTTCGGGTATGTGTTCGGGTGTGTATTCGGGTGTGTGTTCGGGTTTGTATTCGGGCGTGTGTTCGGGCTTGTATTCGGGTGTGTGTTCGGGTTTGTATTCGGGCGTGTGTTCGGGCTTGTATTCGGGTATGTGTTCAGGTGTGTATTCGGGTGTGTGTTCGGGTGTGTGTTCGTGTGTGTGTTCGGGTGTGTGTTCGGGTGTGTGTTCGAGTGTGTATTCGGGTGTGTGTTCGGGTGTGTGTTCGGGTGTGTGTTCGGGTGTGTGTTCGGGTGTGTGTTCGGGTGTGTGTTCGGGTGTTTGTTCGGGTCTATGTTCGGGTGTGTGTTCGGGTGTGTGTTCGGGTGTGTGTTCGGGTTTGTATTCGGGTGTGTGTTCGGGATTGTATTCGGGTGTGTGTTCGGGTTTGTATTCGGGTGTGTTCGGGTGTGTGTTCGGGTATGTGTTCGGGTGTGTATTCGGGTGTGTGTTCGGGTTTGTATTCGGGTGTGTTCGGGTGTGTGTTCGGGTTTGTATTCGGGTGTGTGTTCGGGTCTGTGTTCGGGTGTGTATTCGGGTGTGTGTTCGGGCGTGTGTTCGGATGTGTGTTCGGGTGTGTGTTCGGGTATGTGTTCGGGTGTGTATTCGGGTGTGTGTTCGGGTGTGTGTTCGGGTGTGTGTTCGGGTCTGTGTTCGGGTCTGTGTTCGGGTGTGTTCGGTTGTGTGTTCGGGTGTGTTCGGGTGTGTGTTCGGCTTTGTATTCGGGTGTGTGTTCGGGTTTGTATTCGGGTGTGTTCGGGTGTGTGTTCTGGTATGTGTTCGGGTGTGTATTCGGGTGTGTGTTCGGGTGTGTGTTCGGGTGTGTGTTCGGGTGTGTGTTCGGGTGTGCGTTCGGGTGTGTTCGGGTGTGTGTTCGGGTGTGTATTCGGGTGTGTGTTCGGGTGTGTGTTCGGGTGTGGGTTCGGGTATGTGTTCGGGTGTGTATTCGGGTGTGTGTTCGGGTTTGTATTCGGGCGTGTGTTCGGGCTTGTATTCGGGTGTGTGTTCGGGTTTGTATTCGGGTGTGTGTTCGGGTTTGTATTCGGGTGTGTTCGGGTATGTGTTCGGGTGTGTATTCGGGTGTGTGTTCGGGTGTGTGTTCGGGTGTGTGTTCGGGTATGTGTTCGGGTGTGTATTCGGGTGTGTGTTCGGGTTTGTATTCGGGTGTGTGTTCGGGTGTGTGTTAGGGTATGTGTTCGGGTGTGTATTCGGGTGTGTGTTCGGGTGTGTGTTCGGGTGTGTGTTCGGGTGTGTGTTCGGGTGTGTGTTCGGGTTTGTGTTCGGGTGTGTGTTCGGGTGTGTGTTCGGGTGTGTGTTCGGTAGTGTGTTTGGGTATGTGTTCAGGTGTGTATTCGGGTGTGTGTTCGGGTGTGTATTCGGGTGGGTGTTCGGGTGTGTGTTCTGGTGTGTGTTCGGGTGTGTCTTCGGGTGTGTGTTCGGGTTTGTATTCGGGTGTGTTCAGGTGGGTGTTCGGGTGTGTGTTCTGGTGTGTGTTCGGGTGTGTCTTCGGGTGTGTGTTCGGGTTTGTATTCGGGTGTGTTCAGGTGTGTGTTCGGGTGTGTGTTCGAGTGTGTGTTCATGTTTGTATTCGGGTGTGTTCGGGTTTGTGTTCGGTAGTGTGTTTGGGTATGTGTTCAGGTGTGTATTCGGGTGACTGTTCGGGTGTGTGTTCGTGTGTGTGTTCGGGTGTGTGTTCGGATGTGTGTTCGAGTGTGTATTCGGGTGTGTGTTCGGGTGTGTGTTCGGGTGTGTGTTCGGGTGTGTGTTCGGGTGTTTGTTCGGGTCTATGTTCGGGTGTGTGTTCGGGTGTGTGTTCTGGTGTGTGTTCGGGTTTGTATTCGGGTGTGTGTTCGGGATTGTATTCGGGTGTGTGTTCGGGTTTGTATTCGGGTGTGTTCGGGTGTGTGTTCGGGTATGTGTTCGGGTGTGTATTCGGGTGTGTGTTCGGGTGTGTGTTCGGGTGTGTGTTCGGGTCTGTGTTCGGGTGTGTGTTCGGGTGTGTGTTCGGTTTTGTATTCGGGTGTGTGTTCGGGTTTGTATTCGGGTGTGTTCGGGTTTGTGTTCTGGTATGTGTTCGGGTGTGTATTCGGGTGTGTGTTCGGGTTTGTATTCGGGTGTGTGTTCGGGAGTGTGTTCGGGTGTGTGTTCGGGTGTGTGTTCGGGTGTGCGTTCGGTTGTGTTCGGGTGTGTGTTCGGGTGTGTTTTCGGGTGTGTGTTCGGGTGTGTGTTCTGGTATGTGTTCGGGTGTGTATTCGGGTGTGTGTTCGGGTTTGTATTCGGGTGTGTATTCGGGTGTGTGTTCGGGTGTGTGTTCGGGTGTGTATTCGGGTGGGTGTTCGGGTGTGTGTTCGGGTGTGTGTTCGGTAGTGTGTTTGGGTATGTGTTCAGGTGTGTATTCGGGTGTGTGTTCGGGTGTGTGTTCGGGTGTGTGTTCGGGTGTGTGTTCGGGTGTGTGTTTGGGTGTGTGTTCGGGTGTGTTTTCGGGTGTGTGTTCGGGTGTGTGTTCGGGTGTGTGTTCGGGTTTGTATTCGGGTGTGTTCGGGTGTGTGTTCGGGTATGTGTTCGGGTGTGTATTCGGGTGTGTGTTCGGGTGTGTGTTCGGGTGTTTGTTCGGGTCTATGTTCGGGTGTGTGTTCGGGTGTGTGTTCGGGTGTGTGTTCGGGTGTGTGTTCTGGTATGTGTTCGGGTGTGTATTCGGGTGTGTGTTCGGGTTTGTATTCGGGTATGTGTTCGGGTGTGTGTTCGGGTGTGTGTTCGGGTGTGTGTTCGGGTATGTGTTCGGGTGTGTATTCGGGTGTGTGTTCGGGAGTGTGTTCGGGTGTGTGTTCGGGTGTGTGTTCGGGTGTGTGTTCGGGTTTGTGTTCGGGTGTGTGTTCGGGTGTGTGTTCCGGTGTGTTCGGTAGTGTGTTTGGGTATGTGTTCAGGTGTGTATTCGGGTGTGTGTTCGGGTGTGTGTTCGGGTGTGTGTTCGGGTGTGTATTCGGGTGGGTGTTCGGGTGTGTGTTCGGGTGTGTGTTCGGTAGTGTGTTTGGGTATGTGTTCAGGTGTGTATTCGGGTGTGTGTTCGGGTGTGTGTTCGGGTGTGTGTTCGGGTGTGTGTTCGGGTGTGTGTTTGGGTGTGTGTTCGGGTGTGTTTTCGGGTGTGTGTTCGGGTGTGTGTTCGGGTGTGTGTTCGGGTTTGTATTCGGGTGTGTTCGGGTGTGTGTTCGGGTATGTGTTCGGGTGTGTATTCGGGTGTGTGTTCGGGTGTATGTTCGGGTGTGTGTTCGGGTGTGTGTTCGGGTGTGTGTTCGGGTGTGCGTTCGGCTGTGCGTTCGGGTGTGTGTTCGGGTGTGTGTTCGGGTGTGTGTTCGGGTGTGTTCGGGAGTGTGTTCGGGTGTGTTTTCGGGTATGTGTTCGGGTTTGTATTCGGGTGTGTGTTCGGGTGTGTGTTCGGGTGTGTGTTCGGGTATGTGTTCGGGTGTGAATTCGGGTGTGTGTTCGGGTTTGTGTTCGGGTGTGTGTTCGGGTGTGTGTTCGGGTATGTGTTCGGGTGTGTGTTCGGGTGTGTGTTCGGGTGTGTGTTCGGGTGTGTTCGGGTGTGTGTTGGGGTGTGTGTTCGGATTTGTATTCGGGTTTGTGTTCGAGTGTGTGTTCGGGTGTGTGTTCGGGTGTGTGTTCGGTAGTGTGTTTGTGTATGTGTTCAGGTGTGTGTTCGGGTGTGTGTTCGGGTGTGTATTCGGGTGTGTGTTCGGGTGTGTGTTCGGGTGTGTGTTCGGGTGTGTCTTCGGGTGTGTGTTCGGGTTTGTATTCGGGTGTGTTCAGGTGTGTGTTCGGGTGGGTGTTCGAGTGTGTGTTCATGTTTGTATTCGGGTGTGTTCGCGTTTGTGTTCGGTAGTGTGTTTGGGTATGTGTTCAGGTGTGTATTCGGGTGTGTGTTCGGGTGTGTGTTCGTGTGTGTGTTCGGGTGTGTGTTCGAGTGTGTGTTCGGGTGTGTTTTCGGGTTTGTATTCGGGTGTGTGTTCGGGTTTGTATTCGGGTGTATTCGGGTGTGTGTTCGGGTATGTGTTCGGGTCTGTATTCTGATGTGTGTTCGGGTGTGTGTTCGGGTGTTTGTTCGGGTGTGTGTTCGGGTGTGTGTTCGGGTGTGTGTTCGGGTGTGTTTTCGGGTGTGTGTTCGGGTGTGTGTTCGGGTTTGTATTCGGGTGTGTGTTCGGGTTTGTATTCGGGTGTGTGTTCGGGTTTGTATTCGGGTGTGTTCGGATGTGTGTTCGGGTGTGTGTTCGGGTATATATTCGGGTGTGTATTCGGGTGTGTGTTCGGGTGTGTGTTCGGGTGTGTGTTCGGGTGTGTGTTCGGGTCTGTGTTCGGGTGTGTGTTCGGGTGTGTTCGGGTGTGTGTTCGGTTTTGTATTCGGAGGTGTGTTCGGGTTTGTATTCGGGGGTGTGTTCGGGTTTGTATTCGGGTGTGTTCGGGTGTGTGTTCTGGTATGTGTTCGGGTGTGTATTCGGGTGTGTGTTCGGGTATGTGTTCGGGTGTGTGTTCGGGTGTGTGTTCGGGTGTGTGTTCGGGTGTGTATTCGGGTGTGTGTTCGGGTGTGTGTTCGGGTGTGTATTCTGGTGTGTGTTCGGGTGTGTGTTCGGGTGTGTTCGGGTGTGTGTTCGGTTCTGTATTCGGGGGTGTGTTCGGGTTTGTATTCGGGGGTGTGTTCGGGTTTGTATTCGGGTGTGTTCGGGTGTGAGTTCGGGTCTGTGTTCGGGTCTGTGTTCGGGTGTGTGTTCGGGTGTGTGTTCGGGTGTGTGTTCGGGTGTGTGTTCGGGTGTGTGTTCGGGTGTGTATTCGGGTGTGTGTTCGGGTGTGTGTTCGGGTGTGTATTCTGGTGTGTGTTCGGGTGTGTGTTCGGGTGTGTGTTCGGGTTTGTATTCGGGTGTGTGTTCGGGTTTGTATTCGGGTGTATTCGGGTGTGTGTTCGGGTATGTGTTCGTGTGTGCATTCGGGTGTGTGTTCGGGTGTGTGTTCGGGTGTGTGTTCGGGTGTTTGTTCTGGTGTGTGTTCGAGTGTGTGTTCGGGTGTGTGTTCGGGTGAGTGTTCGGGTGTGTGTTCGGGTGTGTTTTCGGGTGTGTGTTCGGGTTTGTATTCGAATGTGTGTTCGGGTTTGTATTCGGGTGTGTTCGGGTATGTGTTCGGGTGTGTATTCGGGTGTGTGTTTGGGTGTGTGTTCGGGTGTGTGTTCGGGTCTGTGTTCGGGTGTGTTCGGGTGTGTGTTCGGGTGTGTTCGGGTGTGTGTTCGGTTTTGTATTCGGGTGTGTGTTCGGGTTTGTATTCGGGTGTGTTCGGGTGTGTTCGGGTGTGTGTTCTGGTATGTGTTCGGGTGTGTATTCGGGTGTGTGTTCGGGTGTGTGTTCGGGTGTGTGTTCGGGTGTGTGTTCGGGTGTGTGTTCGGTTTTGTATTCGGGTGTGTGTTCGGATTTGTATTCGGGTGTGTTCGGGTGTGTGTTCTGGTATGTGTTCGGGTGTATATTCGGGTGTGTGTTCGGGTGTGTGTTAGGGTGTGTATTCGGGTGTGTGTTCGGGTGTGTGTTCGTGTGTGTGTTCGGGTGTGTGTTCGGGTTTGTATTCGGGTGTGTGTTCGGGTTTGTATTCGGGTGTATTCGGGTGTGTGTTCGGGTATGTGTTCGGGTGTGTATTCGGGTGTGTGTTCGGGTGTGTTCGGGTTTGTGTTCGGGTGTGTGTTCGGGTGTTTGTTCTGGTGTGTGTTCGGGTGTGTGTTCGGGTGTGTTTTCGGGTGTGTGTTCGGGTTTGTATTCGGGTGTGTGTTCGGGTTTGTATTCGGGTGTGTTCGGATGTGAGTTCGGGTGTGTGTTCGGGTGTGTGTTCGGGTGTGTATTCGGGTGTGTGTTCGGGTGTGTGTTCGGGTGTGTATTCTGGTGTGTGTTCGGGTGTGTGTTCGGGTGTGTGTTCGGGTGTGTGTTCGGGTTTGTATTCGGGTGTGTGTTCGGGTTTGTATTCGCGTGTATTCGGGTGTGTGTTCGGGTATGTGTTCGGGTGTGTATTCGGGTGTGTGTTCGGGTGTGTGTTCGGGTGTGTGTTCGGGTGTTTGTTCTGGTGTGTGTTCGGGTGTGTGTTCGGGTGAGTGTTCGGGTGTGTGTTCGGGTGTGTTTTCGGGTGTGTGTTCGGGTTTGTATTCGGGTGTGTGTTCGGGTTTGTATTCGGGTGTGTTCGGATGTGAGTTCGGGTGTGTGTTCGGGTATGTGTTCGGGTGTGTATTTGGGTGTGTGTTTGGGTGTGTGTTCGGGTGTGTGTTCGGGTCTGTGTTCGGGTGTGTTCGGGTGTGTTCGGGTGTGTGTTCGGTTTTGTATTCGGGTGTGTGTTCGGGTTTGTATTCGGGTGTGTTCGGGTGTGTTCGGGTGTGTGTTCTGGTATGTGTTCGGGTGTGTATTCGGGTGTGTGTTCGGGTGTGTGTTCGGGTGTGTGTTCGGGTGTGTGTTCGGGTGTGTGTTCGGTTTTGTATTCGGGTGTGTGTTCGGGTTTGTATTCGGGTGTGTTCGGGTGTGTGTTCGGGTGTGTGTTCTGGTATGTGTTCGGGTGTGTATTCGGGTGTGTGTTCGGGTGTGTGTTCGGGTGTGTATTCGGGTGTGTGTTCGGGTGTGTGTTCGGGTGTGTGTTCGGGTGTGTGTTCGGGTTTGTATTCTGGTGTGTGTTCGGGTTTGTATTCGGGTGTATTCGGGTGTGTGTTCGGGTATGTGTTCGGGTGTGTATTCGGGTGTGTGTTCGGGTGTGTTCGGGTGTGTGTTCGGGTGTGTGTTCGGGTGTTTGTTCTGGTGTGTGTTCGGGTGTGTGTTCGGGTGTGTGTTCGGGTGTGTGTTCGGGTGTGTGTTCGGGAGTGTTTTCGGGTGTGTGTTCGGGTATGTATTCGGGTGTGTGTTCGGGTTTGTATTCGGGTGTGTTCGGATGTGAGTTCGGGTGTGTGTTCGGGTATGTGTTCGGGTGTGTATTCGGGTGTGTGTTTGGGTGTGTGTTCGGGTGTGTGTTTGGGTCTGTGTTCGGGTGTGTGTTCGGGTGTGTTCGGGTGTGTGTTCGGTTTTGTATTCGGGTGTGTGTTCGGGTTTGTATTCGGGTGTGTTCGGGTGTGTGTTCGGGTGTGTGTTCTGGTATGTGTTCGGGTGTGTATTCGGGTGTGTGTTCGGGTGTGTGTTCGGGTGTGTGTTCGGGTGTGTGTTCCGGGTGTGTGTTCGGGTGTGTGTTCGGGTGTGTGTTCGGGTGTGTGTTCGGGTCTGTGTTCGGGTGTGTGTTCGGGTGTGTGTTCGGGTGTGTGTTCGGGTGTGTGTTCGGGTGTGTGTTCCGGTGTGTGTTTGTGTGTGTGTTCGGGCGTGTGTTCGGGTGTGTTCGGGAGTGTGTTCGGGTGTGTTTTCGGGTATGTGTTCGGGTTTGTATTCGGGTGTGTGTTCGGGTTTGTATTCGGGTGTGTGTTCGGGTCTGTGTTCGGGTGTGTGTTCGGGTGTGTGTTCGGGTGTGTGTTCGGGTGTGTGTTTGGGTGTGTGTTCGGGCGTGTGTCCGGGTGTGTTCGGGAGTGTGTTCGGGTGGGTTTTCGGGTATGTGTTCGGGTTTGTATTCGGGTGTGTGTTCGGGTTTGTATTCGGGTGTGTGTTTGGGTGTGTGTTCGGGTGTGTGTTCGGGTGTGTTCGGGTGTGTGTTCGGGTGTGTGTTCGGTTTTGTATTCGGGCATGTGTTCGGGTTTGTATTCGGGTGTGTTCGGGTGTGTGTTCGGGTGTGTGTTCTGGTATGTGTTCGGGTGTGTATTCGGGTGTGTGTTCGGGTGTGTGTTCGGGTGTGTGTTCGGGTGTGTGTTCCGGGTGTGTGTTCGGGTGTGTGTTCGGGTGTGTGTTCGGGTGTGTGTTCGGGTGTGTGTTCGGGTCTGTGTTCGGGTGTGTGTTCGGGTGTGTGTTCGGGTGTGTGTTCGGGTGTGTGTTCGGGTCTGTGTTCGGGTGTGTTTTCGGGTGTGTGTTCGGGTTTGTATTCGAATGTGTGTTCGGGTTTGTATTCGGGTGTGTTCGGATGTGAGTTCGGGTGTGTGTTCGGGTATGTGTTCGGGTGTGTATTCGGGTGTGTGTTTGGGTGTGTGTTCGGGTGTGTGTTCGGGTCTGTGTTCGGGTGTGTTCGGGTGTGTGTTCGGGTGTGTTCGGGTGTGTGTTCGGTTTTGTAATCGGGTGTGTGTTCGGGTTTGTATTCGGGTGTGTTCGGTTGTGTTCGGGTGTGTGTTCTGGTATGTGTTCGGGTGTGTATTCGGGTGTGTGTTCGGGTGTGTGTTCGGGTGTGTGTTCGGGTGTGTGTTCGGTTTTGTATTCGGGTGTGTGTTCGGGTTTGTATTCGGGTGTGTTCGGGTGTGTGTTCTGGTATGTGTTCGGGTGTGTATTCGGGTGTGTGTTCGGGTGTATGTTCGGGTGTGTATTCGGGTGTGTGTTCGGGTGTGTGTTCGGGTGTGTGTTCGGGTGTGTGTTCGGGTTTGTATTCGGGTGTGTGTTCGGGTTTGTATTCGGGTGTATTCGGGTGTGTGTTCGGGTATGTGTTCGGGTGTGTATTCGGGTGTGTGTTCGGGTGTGTTCGGGTGTGTGTTCGGGTGTGTGTTCGGGTGTTTGTTCTGGTGTGTGTTCGGGTGTGTGTTCGGGTGTGTGTTCGGGTGTGTGTTCGGGTGTGTTTTCGGGTGTGTGTTCGGGTTTGTATTCGGGTGTGTGTTCGGGTTTGTATTCGGGTGTGTTCGGATGTGAGTTCGGGTGTGTGTTCGGGTGTGTGTTCGGGTGTGTATTCGGGTGTGTGTTCGGGTGTGTGTTCGGGTGTGTATTCTGGTGTGTGTTCGGGTGTGTGTTCGGGTGTGTGTTCGGGTTTGTATTCGGGTGTGTTCGGGTGTGTGTTCGGGTGTGTGTTCTGGTATGTGTTCGGGTGTGTATTCGGGTGTGTGTTCGGGTGTGTGTTCGGGTGTGTATTCGGGTGTGTGTTCGGGTGTGTGTTCGGGTGTGTGTTCGGGTTTGTATTCGGGTGTGTGTTCGGGTTTGTATTCGGGTGTATTCGGGTGTGTGTTCGGGTATGTGTTCGGGTGTGTATTCGGGTGTGTGTTCGGGTGTGTTCGGGTGTGTGTTCGGGTGTGTGTTCGGGTGTTTGTTCTGGTGTGTGTTCGGGTGTGTGTTCGGGTGTGTGTTCGGGTGTGTGTTCGGGTGTGTTTTCGGGTGTGTGTTCGGGTTTGTATTCGGGTGTGTGTTCGGGTTTGTATTCGGGTGTGTTCGGATGTGAGTTCGGGTGTGTGTTCGGGTGTGTGTTCGGGTGTGTATTCGGGTGTGTGTTCGGGTGTGTGTTCGGGTGTGTGTTCGGGTATGTGTTCGGGTGTGTATTCGGGTGTGTGTTCGGGTGTGTGTTCGGGTGTTTGTTCTGGTGTGTGTTCGGGTGAGTGTTCGGGTGTGTGTTCGGGTGTGTTTTCGGGTGTGTGTTCGGGTTTGTATTCGGGTGTGTGTTCGGGTTTGTATTCGGGTGTGTTCGGATGTGAGTTCGGGTGTGTGTTCGGGTATGTGTTCGGGTGTGTATTCGGGTGTGTGTTTGGGTGTGTGTTCGGGTGTGTGTTCGGGTCTGTGTTCGGGTGTGTTCGGGTGTGTGTTCGGTTTTGTATTCGGGTGTGTGTTCGGGTTTGTATTCGGGTGTGTTCGGGTGTGTTCGGGTGTGTGTTCTGGTATGTGTTCGGGTGTGTATTCGGGTGTGTGTTCGGGTGTGTATTCGGGTGTGTGTTCGGGTGTGTGTTCGGGTGTGTGTTCGGGTGTGTGTTCGGTTTTGTATTCGGGTGTGTGTTCGGGTTTGTATTCGGGTGTGTTCGGGTGTGTGTTCTGGTATGTGTTCGGGTGTGTATTCGGGTGTGTGTTCGGGTGTATGTTCGGGTGTGTATTCGGGTGTGTGTTCGGGTGTGTGTTCGGGTGTGTGTTCGGGTGTGTGTTCGGGTTTGTATTCGGGTGTGTGTTCGGGTTTGTATTCGGGTGTATTCGGGCGTGTGTTCGGGTATGTGTTCGGGTGTGTATTCGGGTGTGTGTTCGGGTGTGTTCGGGTGTGTGTTCGGGTGTGTGTTCGGGTGTTTGTTCTGGTGTGTGTTCGGGTGTGTGTTCGGGCGTGTGTTCGGGTGTGTGTTCGGGTGTGTTTTCGGGTGTGTGTTCGGGTTTGTATTCGGGTGTGTGTTCGGGTTTGTATTCGGGTGTGTTCGGATGTGAGTTCGGGTGTGTGTTCGGGTGTGTGTTCGGGTGTGTATTCGGGTGTGTGTTCGGGTGTGTGTTCGGGTGTGTATTCTGGTGTGTGTTCGGGTGTGTGTTCGGGTGTGTGTTCGGGTGTGTGTTCGGGTTTGTATTCGGGTGTGTTCGGGTGTGTGTTCGGGTGTGTGTTCTGGTATGTGTTCGGGTGTGTATTCGGGTGTGTGTTCGGGTGTGTGTTCGGGTGTGTATTCGGGTGTGTGTTCGGGTGTGTGTTCGGGTGTGTGTTCGGGTTTGTATTCGGGTGTGTGTTCGGGTTTGTATTCGGGTGTATTCGGGTGTGTGTTCGGGTATGTGTTCGGGTGTGTATTCGGGTGTGTGTTCGGGTGTGTTCGGGTGTGTGTTCGGGTGTGTGTTCGGGTGTTTGTTCTGGTGTGTGTTCGGGTGTGTGTTCGGGTGTGTGTTCGGGTGTGTGTTCGGGTGTGTTTTCGGGTGTGTGTTCGGGTTTGTATTCGGGTGTGTGTTCGGGTTTGTATTCGGGTGTGTTCGGATGTGAGTTCGGGTGTGTGTTCGGGTGTGTGTTCGGGTGTGTATTCGGGTGTGTGTTCGGGTGTGTGTTCGGGTGTGTGTTCGGGTATGTGTTCGGGTGTGTATTCGGGTGTGTGTTCGGGTGTGTGTTCGGGTGTTTGTTCTGGTGTGTGTTCGGGTGAGTGTTCGGGTGTGTGTTCGGGTGTGTTTTCGGGTGTGTGTTCGGGTTTGTATTCGGGTGTGTGTTCGGGTTTGTATTCGGGTGTGTTCGGATGTGAGTTCGGGTGTGTGTTCGGGTATGTGTTCGGGTGTGTATTCGGGTGTGTGTTTGGGTGTGTGTTCGGGTGTGTGTTCGGGTCTGTGTTCGGGTGTGTTCGGGTGTGTGTTCGGTTTTGTATTCGGGTGTGTGTTCGGGTTTGTATTCGGGTGTGTTCGGGTGTGTTCGGGTGTGTGTTCTGGTATGTGTTCGGGTGTGTATTCGGGTGTGTGTTCGGGTCTGTGTTCGGGTGTGTATTCGAATGTGTGTTCGGGTTTGTATTCGGGTGTGTTCGGATGTGAGTTCGGGTGTGTGTTCGGGTATGTGTTCGGGTGTGTATTCGGGTGTGTGTTTGGGTGTGTGTTCGGGTGTGTGTTCGGGTCTGTGTTCGGGTGTGTTCGGGTGTGTGTTCGGGTGTGTTCGGGTGTGTGTTCGGTTTTGTAATCGGGTGTGTGTTCGGGTTTGTATTCGGGTGTGTTCGGGTGTGTTCGGGTGTGTGTTCTGGTATGTGTTCGGGTGTGTATTCGGGTGTGTGTTCGGGTGTGTGTTCGGGTGTGTGTTCGGGTGTGTGTTCGGTTTTGTATTCGGGTGTGTGTTCGGGTTTGTATTCGGGTGTGTTCGGGTGTGTGTTCTGGTATGTGTTCGGGTGTGTATTCGGGTGTGTGTTCGGGTGTATGTTCGGGTGTGTATTCGGGTGTGTGTTCGGGTGTGTGTTCGGGTGTGTGTTCGGGTGTGTGTTCGGGTTTGTATTCGGGTGTGTGTTCGGGTTTGTATTCGGGTGTATTCGGGTGTGTGTTCGGGTATGTGTTCGGGTGTGTATTCGGGTGTGTGTTCGGGTGTGTTCGGGTGTGTGTTCGGGTGTGTGTTCGGGTGTTTGTTCTGGTGTGTGTTCGGGTGTGTGTTCGGGTGTGTGTTCGGGTGTGTGTTCGGGTGTGTTTTCGGGTGTGTGTTCGGGTTTGTATTCGGGTGTGTGTTCGGGTTTGTATTCGGGTGTGTTCGGATGTGAGTTCGGGTGTGTGTTCGGGTGTGTGTTCGGGTGTGTATTCGGGTGTGTGTTCGGGTGTGTGTTCGGGTGTGTATTCTGGTGTGTGTTCGGGTGTGTGTTCGGGTGTGTGTTCGGGTGTGTGTTCGGGTTTGTATTCGGGTGTGTTCGGGTGTGTGTTCGGGTGTGTGTTCTGGTATGTGTTCGGGTGTGTATTCGGGTGTGTGTTCGGGTGTGTGTTCGGGTGTGTATTCGGGTGTGTGTTCGGGTGTGTGTTCGGGTGTGTGTTCGGGTTTGTATTCGGGTGTGTGTTCGGGTTTGTATTCGGGTGTATTCGGGTGTGTGTTCGGGTATGTGTTCGGGTGTGTATTCGGGTGTGTGTTCGGGTGTGTTCGGGTGTGTGTTCGGGTGTGTGTTCGGGTGTTTGTTCTGGTGTGTGTTCGGGTGTGTGTTCGGGTGTGTGTTCGGGTGTGTTTTCGGGTGTGTGTTCGGGTTTGTATTCGGGTGTGTGTTCGGGTTTGTATTCGGGTGTGTTCGGATGTGAGTTCGGGTGTGTGTTCGGGTGTGTGTTCGGGTGTGTATTCGGGTGTGTGTTCGGGTGTGTGTTCGGGTGTGTGTTCGGGTATGTGTTCGGGTGTGTATTCGGGTGTGTGTTCGGGTGTGTGTTCGGGTGTTTGTTCTGGTGTGTGTTCGGGTGAGTGTTCGGGTGTGTGTTCGGGTGTGTTTTCGGGTGTGTGTTCGGGTTTGTATTCGGGTGTGTGTTCGGGTTTGTATTCGGGTGTGTTCGGATGTGAGTTCGGGTGTGTGTTCGGGTATGTGTTCGGGTGTGTATTCGGGTGTGTGTTTGGGTGTGTGTTCGGGTGTGTGTTCGGGTCTGTGTTCGGGTGTGTTCGGGTGTGTGTTCGGTTTTGTATTCGGGTGTGTGTTCGGGTTTGTATTCGGGTGTGTTCGGGTGTGTTCGGGTGTGTGTTCTGGTATGTGTTCGGGTGTGTATTCGGGTGTGTGTTCGGGTGTGTGTTCGGGTGTGTGTTCGGGTGTGTGTTCGGGTGTGTGTTCGGTTTTGTATTCGGGTGTGTGTTCGGGTTTGTATTCGGGTGTGTTCGGGTGTGTGTTCGGGTGTGTATTCGGGTGTGTGTTCGGGTGTGTGTTCGGGTGTGTGTTCGGGTGTGTGTTCGCGTGTGTATTCGGGTGTGTGTTCGGGTGTGTGTTCGGGTTTGTATTCGGGTGTGTGTTCGGGTTTGTATTCGGGTGTATTCGGGTGTGTGTTCGGGTATGTGTTCGGGTGTGTATTCGGGTGTGTGTTCGGGTGTGTTCGGGTGTGTGTTCGGGTGTGTGTTCGGGTGTGTGTTCGGGTGTGTGTTCGGGTGTGTTTTCTGGTGTGTGTTCGGGTTTGTATTCGGGTGTGTGTTCGGGTTTGTATTCGGGTGTGTTCGGGTGTGTGTTCGGGTGTGTGTTCTGGTATGTGTTCGGGTGTGTATTCGGGTGTGTGTTCGGGTGTGTGTTCGGGTGTGTGTTCGGGTGTGTGTTCCGGGTGTGTGTTCGGGTGTGTGTTCGGGTGTGTGTTCGGGTGTGTGTTCGGGTGTGTGTTCGGGTGTGTGTTCGGGTCTGTGTTCGGGTGTGTGTTCGGGTGTGTGTTCGGGTGTGTGTTCGGGTGTGTGTTCGGGTGTGTGTTCGGGTGTGTGTTTGTGTGTGTGTTCGGGCGTGTGTTCGGGTGTGTTCGGGAGTGTGTTCGGGTGTGTTTTCGGGTATGTGTTCGGGTTTGTATTCGGGTGTGTGTTCGGGTTTGTATTCGGGTGTGTGTTCGGGTGTGTTTTCGGGTATGTGTTCGGGTTTGTATTCGGGTGTGTGTTCGGGTTTGTATTCGGGTGTGTGTTTGGGTGTGTGTTCGGGTGTGTGTTCGGGTGTGTTCGGGTGTGTGTTCGGGTGTGTGTTCGGTTTTGTATTCGGGCATGTGTTCGGGTTTGTATTCGGGTGTGTTCGGGTGTGTGTTCGGGTGTGTGTTCTGGTATGTGTTCGGGTGTGTATTCGGGTGTGTGTTCGGGTGTGTGTTCGGGTGTGTGTTCGGGTGTGTGTTCCGGGTGTGTGTTCGGGTGTGTGTTCGGGTGTGTGTTCGGGTGTGTGTTCGGGTCTGTGTTCGGGTGTGTGTTCTGGTGTGTGTTCGGGTGTGTGTTCGGGTGTGTGTTCGGGTGTGTGTTCGGGTGTGTGTTCGGGTGTGTGTTTGGGTGTGTGTTCGGGCGTGTGTTCGGGTGTATTCGGGAGTGTGTTCGGGTGTGTTTTCGGGTATGTGTTCGGGTTTGTATTCGGGTGTGTGTTCGGGTTTGTATTCGGGTGTGTGTTCGGGTCTGTGTTCGGGTGTGTGTTCGGGTGTGTGTTCGGGTGTGTGTTCGGGTGTGTGTTTGGGTGTGTGTTCGGGCGTGTGTTCGGGTGTGTTCGGGAGTGTGTTCGGGTGTGTTTTCGGGTATGTGTTCGGGTTTGTATTTGGGTGTGTGTTCGGGTTTGTATTCGGGTGTGTGTTCGGGTCTGTGTTCGGGTGTGTGTTCGGGTGTGTGTTCGGGTGTGTGTTCGGGTGTGTGTTCGGGAGTGTGTTCTGGTGTGTTTTCGGGTATGTGTTCGGGTTTGTATTCGGGTGTGTGTTCGGGTTTGTATTCGGGTGTGTGTTCGGGTCTGTGTTCGGGTGTGCGTTCGGGTGTGTGTTCGGGTGTGTGTTCGGGAGTGTGTTCGGGTTTGTATTCGGGTGTGTGTTCGGGTTTGTATTCGGGTGTGTTCAGGTGTGTGTTCGGGTATGTGTTCGGGTGTGTGTTCGGGTGTGTGTTCGGGTGTGTGTTCGGGTGTGTGTTCGGGTGTGTGTTCGGGTGTGTGTTCGGGTGTGTGTTCGGGTCTGTGTTCGGGTGTGTGTTCGGGTGTGTGTTCGGGTGTGTGTTCGGGTGTGTGTTCGGGTGTGTGTTCGGGTGTGTGTTTGTGTGTGTGTTCGGGCGTGTGTTCGGGTGTGTTCGGGAGTGTGTTCGGGTGTGTTTTCGGGTATGTGTTCGGGTTTGTATTCGGGTGTGTGTTCGGGTTTGTATTCGGGTGTGTGTTCGGGTGTGTTTTCGGGTATGTGTTCGGGTTTGTATTCGGGTGTGTGTTCGGGTTTGTATTCGGGTGTGTGTTTGGGTGTGTGTTCGGGTGTGTGTTCGGGTGTGTTCGGGTGTGTGTTCGGGTGTGTGTTCGGTTTTGTATTCGGGCATGTGTTCGGGTTTGTATTCGGGTGTGTTCGGGTGTGTGTTCGGGTGTGTATTCGGGTGTGTGTTCGGGTGTGTGTTCGGGTGTGTGTTCGGGTGTGTGTTCGCGTGTGTATTCGGGTGTGTGTTCGGGTGTGTGTTCGGGTTTGTATTCGGGTGTGTGTTCGGGTTTGTATTCGGGTGTATTCGGGTGTGTGTTCGGGTATGTGTTCGGGTGTGTATTCGGGTGTGTGTTCGGGTGTGTTCGGGTGTGTGTTCGGGTGTGTGTTCGGGTGTGTGTTCGGGTGTGTGTTCGGGTGTGTTTTCTGGTGTGTGTTCGGGTTTGTATTCGGGTGTGTGTTCGGGTTTGTATTCGGGTGTGTTCGGGTGTGTGTTCGGGTGTGTGTTCTGGTATGTGTTCGGGTGTGTATTCGGGTGTGTGTTCGGGTGTGTGTTCGGGTGTGTGTTCGGGTGTGTGTTCCGGGTGTGTGTTCGGGTGTGTGTTCGGGTGTGTGTTCGGGTGTGTGTTCGGGTGTGTGTTCGGGTGTGTGTTCGGGTCTGTGTTCGGGTGTGTGTTCGGGTGTGTGTTCGGGTGTGTGTTCGGGTGTGTGTTCGGGTGTGTGTTCGGGTGTGTGTTTGTGTGTGTGTTCGGGCGTGTGTTCGGGTGTGTTCGGGAGTGTGTTCGGGTGTGTTTTCGGGTATGTGTTCGGGTTTGTATTCGGGTGTGTGTTCGGGTTTGTATTCGGGTGTGTGTTCGGGTGTGTTTTCGGGTATGTGTTCGGGTTTGTATTCGGGTGTGTGTTCGGGTTTGTATTCGGGTGTGTGTTTGGGTGTGTGTTCGGGTGTGTGTTCGGGTGTGATCGGGTGTGTGTTCGGGTGTGTGTTCGGTTTTGTATTCGGGCATGTGTTCGGGTTTGTATTCGGGTGTGTTCGGGTGTGTGTTCGGGTGTGTGTTCTGGTATGTGTTCGGGTGTGTATTCGGGTGTGTGTTCGGGTGTGTGTTCGGGTGTGTGTTCGGGTGTGTGTTCCGGGTGTGTGTTCGGGTGTGTGTTCGGGTGTGTGTTCGGGTGTGTGTTCGGGTCTGTGTTCGGGTGTGTGTTCTGGTGTGTGTTCGGGTGTGTGTTCGGGTGTGTGTTCGGGTGTGTGTTCGGGTGTGTGTTCGGGTGTGTGTTTGGGTGTGTGTTCGGGCGTGTGTTCGGGTGTATTCGGGAGTGTGTTCGGGTGTGTTTTCGGGTATGTGTTCGGGTTTGTATTCGGGTGTGTGTTCGGGTTTGTATTCGGGTGTGTGTTCGGGTCTGTGTTCGGGTGTGTGTTCGGGTGTGTGTTCGGGTGTGTGTTCGGGTGTGTGTTTGGGTGTGTGTTCGGGCGTGTGTTCGGGTGTGTTCGGGAGTGTGTTCGGGTGTGTTTTCGGGTATGTGTTCGGGTTTGTATTTGGGTGTGTGTTCGGGTTTGTATTCGGGTGTGTGTTCGGGTCTGTGTTCGGGTGTGTGTTCGGGTGTGTGTTCGGGTGTGTGTTCGGGTGTGTGTTCGGGAGTGTGTTCTGGTGTGTTTTCGGGTATGTGTTCGGGTTTGTATTCGGGTGTGTGTTCGGGTTTGTATTCGGGTGTGTGTTCGGGTCTGTGTTCGGGTGTGCGTTCGGGTGTGTGTTCGGGTGTGTGTTCGGGAGTGTGTTCGGGTTTGTATTCGGGTGTGTGTTCGGGTTTGTATTCGGGTGTGTTCAGGTGTGTGTTCGGGTGTGTGTTCGGGTGTGTGTTTGGGTGTGTGTTCGGGCGTGTGTTCGGATGTGTGTTCGGGTGTGTGTTCGGGTATGTGTTCGGGTGTGTATTCGGGTGTGTGTTCGGGTGTGTGTTCGGGTGTGTGTTCGGGTCTGTGTTCGGGTGTGTTCGGTTGTGTGTTCGGGTGTGTTCGGGTGTGTGTTCGGTTTTGTATTCGGGTGTGTGTTCGGGTTTGTATTCGGGTGTGTTCGGGTGTGTGTTCTGGTATGTGTTCGGGTGTGTATTCGGGTGTGTGTTCGGGTGTGTGTTCGGGTGTGTATTCGGGTGTGTGTTCGGGTATGTGTTCGTGTGTGTATTCGGGTGTGTGTTCGGGTTTGTATTCGGGTGTGTGTTCGGGTGTGTGTTCGGGTATGTGTTCGGGTGTGTATTCGGGTGTGTGTTCGGGTGTGTGTTCGGGTGTGTGTTCGGGTGTGTGTTCGGGTGTGTGTTCGGGTTTGTGTTCGGGTGTGTGTTCGGGTGTGTGTTCGGGTGTGTATTCGGGTGTGTGTTCGGGTTTGTATTCGGGTGTGTGTTCGGGCTTGTATTCGGGTGTGTTCGGGTATGTGTTCGGGTGTGTATTCGGGTGTGTGTTCGGGTGTGTGTTCGGGTGTGTGTTCGGGTATGTGTTCGGGTGTGTATTCGGGTGTGTGTTCGGGTTTGTATTCGGGTGTGTGTTCGGGTGTGTGTTCGGGTATGTGTTCGGGTGTGTATTCGGGTGTGTGTTCGGGTGTGTGTTCGGGTGTGTGTTCGGGTGTGTGTTCGGGTGTGTGTTCGGGTTTGTGTTCGGGTGTGTGTTCGGGTGTGTATTCGGGTGTGTGTTCGGGTGTGTGTTCGGGTGTGTGTTCGGGTGTGTGTTCGGGTGTGTATTCGGGTGTGTGTTCGGGGGTGTGGTCGGGTTTGTATTCGGGTGTGTGTTCGGGTTTGTATTCGGGTGTATTCGGGTGTGTGTTCGGGTATGTGTTCGGGTGTGTATTCGGGTGTGTGTTCGGGTGTGTGTTCGGGTGTGTGTTCGGGTGTGTGTTACGGTGTTTGTTCTGGTGTGTGTTCGGGTGTGTGTTCGGGTGTGTGTTCGGGTGAGTGTTCGGGTGTGTTTTCGGGTGTGTGTTCGGGTTTGTATTCGGGTGTGTGTTCGGGTTTGTATTCGGGTGTGTTCGGATGTGAGTTCGGGTGTGTGTTCGGGTATGTGTTCGGGTGTGCATTCGGGTGTGTGTTTGGGTGTGTGCTCAGGTGTGTGTGTTCGGGTCTGTGTTCGGTTGTGTTCGGGTGTGTGTTCGGGTGTGTTCGGGTGTGTGTTCGGTTATGTATTCGGGTGTGTGTTCGGGTTTGTATTCGGGTGTGTTCGGGTGTGTTCGGGTGTGTGTTCGGTTTTGTATTCGGGTGTGTTTTCGGGTGTGTGTTCGGGTTTGTATTCGGGTGTGTGTTCGGGTTTGTATTCGGGTGTGTTCGGATGTGAGTTCGGGTGTGTGTTCGGGTATGTGTTCGGGTGTGTATTCGGGTGTGTGTTTGGGTGTGTGTTCGGGTGTGTTCGGGTGTGTGTTCGTTTTGTATTCGGGTGTGTGTTCGGGTTTGTATTCGGGTGTGTTCGGGTGTGTTCGGGTGTGTGTTCTGGTATGTGTTCGGGTGTGTATTCGGGTGTGTGTTCGGGTGTGTGTTCGGGTGTGTGTTCGGGTGTGTGTTCGGGTGTGTGTTCGGTTTTGTATTCGGGTGTGTGTTCGGGTTTGTATTCGGGTGTGTTCGGGTGTGTGTTCGGGTGTGTGTTCTGGTATGTGTTCGGGTGTGTATTCGGGTGTGTGTTCGGGTGTGTGTTCGGGTGTGTATTCGGGTGTGTGTTCGGGTGTGTGTTCGGGTGTGTGTTCGGATGTGTGTTCGGGTTTGTATTCGGGAGTGTGTTCGGGTTTGTATTCGGGTGTATTCGGGTGTGTGTTCGGGTATGTGTTCGGGTGTGTATTCGGGTGTGTGTTCGGGTGTTTGTTCTGGTGTGTGTTCGGGTGTGTGTTCGGGTGTGTGTTCGGGTGTGTGTTCGGGTGTGTTTTCGGGTGTGTGTTCGGGTTTGTATTCGGGTGTGTGTTCGGGTTTGTATTCGGGTGTGTTCGGATGTGAGTTCGGGTGTGTGTTCGGGTATGTGTTCGGGTGTGTATTCGGGTGTGTGTTTGGGTGTGTGTTCGTGTGTGTTCGGGTCTGTGTTCGGGTGTGTTCGGGTGTGTGTTCGGTTTTGTATTCGGGTGTGTGTTCGGGTTTGTATTCGGGTGTGTGTTCGGGTTTGTATTCGGGTGTGTTCGGATGTGAGTTCGGGTGTGTGTTCGGGTATGTGTTCGGGTGTGCATTCGGGTGTGTGTTTGGGTGTGTGCTCAGGTGTGTGTGTTCGGGTCTGTGTTCGGTTGTGTTCGGGTGTGTGTTCGGGTGTGTTCGGGTGTGTGTTCGGTTATGTATTCGGGTGTGTGTTCGGGTTTGTATTCGGGTGTGTTCGGGTGTGTTCGGGTGTGTGTTCGGTTTTGTATTCGGGTGTGTTTTCGGGTGTGTGTTCGGGTTTGTATTCGGGTGTGTGTTCGGGTTTGTATTCGGGTGTGTTCGGATGTGAGTTCGGGTGTGTGTTCGGGTATGTGTTCGGGTGTGTATTCGGGTGTGTGTTTGGGTGTGTGTTCGGGTGTGTTCGGGTGTGTGTTCGTTTTGTATTCGGGTGTGTGTTCGGGTTTGTATTCGGGTGTGTTCGGGTGTGTTCGGGTGTGTGTTCTGGTATGTGTTCGGGTGTGTATTCGGGTGTGTGTTCGGGTGTGTGTTCGGGTGTGTGTTCGGGTGTGTGTTCGGGTGTGTGTTCGGTTTTGTATTCGGGTGTGTGTTCGGGTTTGTATTCGGGTGTGTTCGGGTGTGTGTTCGGGTGTGTGTTCTGGTATGTGTTCGGGTGTGTATTCGGGTGTGTGTTCGGGTGTGTGTTCGGGTGTGTATTCGGGTGTGTGTTCGGGTGTGTGTTCGGGTGTGTGTTCGGATGTGTGTTCGGGTTTGTATTCGGGAGTGTGTTCGGGTTTGTATTCGGGTGTATTCGGGTGTGTGTTCGGGTATGTGTTCGGGTGTGTATTCGGGTGTGTGTTCGGGTGTTTGTTCTGGTGTGTGTTCGGGTGTGTGTTCGGGTGTGTGTTCGGGTGTGTGTTCGGGTGTGTTTTCGGGTGTGTGTTCGGGTTTGTATTCGGGTGTGTGTTCGGGTTTGTATTCGGGTGTGTTCGGATGTGAGTTCGGGTGTGTGTTCGGGTATGTGTTCGGGTGTGTATTCGGGTGTGTGTTTGGGTGTGTGTTCGTGTGTGTTCGGGTCTGTGTTCGGGTGTGTTCGGGTGTGTGTTCGGTTTTGTATTCGGGTGTGTGTTCGGGTTTGTATTCGGGTGTGTTCGGGTGTGTTTTCGGGTGTGTGTTCTGGTATGTGTTCTGGTGTGTATTCGGGGGTGTATTCGGGGGTGTGTTCGGGTGTGTGCTCGGGTGTGTGTTCGGTTTTGTATTCGGGCATGTGTTCGGGTTTGTATTCGGGTGTGTTCGGGTGTGTGTTCGGGTGTGTGTTCTGGTATGTGTTCGGGTGTGTATTCGGGTGTGTGTTCGGGTGTGTGTTCGGGTGTGTGTTCCGGGTGTGTGTTCGGGTGTGTGTTCGGGTGTGTGTTCGGGTGTGTGTTCGGGTCTGTGTTCGGGTGTGTGTTCGGGTGTGTGTTCGGGTGTGTGTTCGGGTGTGTGTTCGGGTGTGTGTTCGGGTGTGTGTTTGGGTGTGTGTTCGGGCGTGTGTTCGGTTGTGTTCGGGAGTGTGTTCGGGTGTGTTTTCGGGTATGTGTTCGGGTTTGTATTCGGGTGTGTGTTCGGGTTTGCATTCGGGTGTGTGTTCGGGGCTGTGTTCGGGTGTGTGTTCGGGTGTGTGTTCGGGTGTGTGTTCGGGTGTGTGTTCGGGCGTGTGTTCGGGTGTGTTCGGGAGTGTGTTCGGGTGTGTTTTCGGGTATGTGTTCGGGTTTGTATTCGGGTGTGTGTTCGGGTTTGTATTCGGGTGTGTGTTCGGGTTTGTATTCGGGTGTGTTCCGGTGTGTGTTCGGGTGTGTGTTCGGGTGAGTGTTCGGGTGTGTGTTCGGGTGTGTTTTCGGGTGTGTGTTCGGGTTTGTATTCGGGTGTGTGTTCGGGTTTGTATTCGGGTGTGTTCGGATGTGAGTTCGGGTGTGTGTTCGGGTATGTGTTCGGGTGTGTATTCGGGTGTGTGTTTGGGTGTGTGTTCGGGTGTGTGTTCGGGTCTGTGTTCGGGTGTGTTCGGGTGTGTTCGGGTGTGTGTTCGGTTTTGTATTCGGGTGTGTTCGGGTGTGTTCGGGTGTGTGTTCTGGTATGTGTTCGGGTGTGTATTCGGGTGTGTGTTCGGGTGTGTGTTCGGGTGTGTGTTCGGGTGTGTGTTCGGGTGTGTGTTCGGTTTTGTATTCGGGTGTGTGTTCGGGTTTCTATTCGGGTGTGTTCGGGTGTGTGTTCGGGTGTGTGTTCTGGTATGTGTTCGGGTGTGTATTCGGGTGTGTGTTCGGGTGTGTGTTCGGGTGTGTATTCGGGTGTGTGTTCGGGTGTGTGTTCGGGTGTGTGTTCGGATGTGTGTTCGGGTTTGTATTCGGGTGTGTGTTCGGGTTTGTATTCGGGTGTATTCGGGTGTGTGTTCGGGTATGTGTTCGGGTGTGTATTCGGGTGTGTGTTCGGGTGTGTGTTCGGGTATGTGTTCGGGTGTGTATTCGGGTGTGTGTTTGGGTGTGTGTTCGGGTGTGTTCGGGTGTGTGTTCGTTTTGTATTCGGGTGTGTGTTCGGGTTTGTATTCGGGTGTGTTCGGGTGTGTTCGGGTGTGTGTTCTGGTATGTGTTCGGGTGTGTATTCGGGTGTGTGTTCGGGTGTGTGTTCGGGTGTGTGTTCGGGTGTGTGTTCGGGTGTGTGTTCGGTTTTGTATTCGGGTGTGTGTTCGGGTTTGTATTCGGGTGTGTTCGGGTGTGTGTTCGGGTGTGTGTTCTGGTATGTGTTCGGGTGTGTATTCGGGTGTGTGTTCGGGTGTGTGTTCGGGTGTGTATTCGGGTGTGTGTTCGGGTGTGTGTTCGGGTGTGTGTTCGGATGTGTGTTCGGGTTTGTATTCGGGAGTGTGTTCGGGTTTGTATTCGGGTGTATTCGGGTGTGTGTTCGGGTATGTGTTCGGGTGTGTATTCGGGTGTGTGTTCGGGTGTTTGTTCTGGTGTGTGTTCGGGTGTGTGTTCGGGTGTGTGTTCGGGTGTGTGTTCGGGTGTGTTTTCGGGTGTGTGTTCGGGTTTGTATTCGGGTGTGTGTTCGGGTTTGTATTCGGGTGTGTTCGGATGTGAGTTCGGGTGTGTGTTCGGGTATGTGTTCGGGTGTGTATTCGGGTGTGTGTTTGGGTGTGTGTTCGGGTGTGTGTTCGGGTCTGTGTTCGGGTGTGTTCGGGTGTGTGTTCGGTTTTGTATTCGGGTGTGTGTTCGGGTTTGTATTCGGGTGTGTTCGGGTGTGTTTTCGGGTGTGTGTTCTGGTATGTGTTCTGGTGTGTATTCGGGGGTGTATTCGGGGGTGTGTTCGGGTGTGTGCTCGGGTGTGTGTTCGGTTTTGTATTCGGGCATGTGTTCGGGTTTGTATTCGGGTGTGTTCGGGTGTGTGTTCGGGTGTGTGTTCTGGTATGTGTTCGGGTGTGTATTCGGGTGTGTGTTCGGGTGTGTGTTCGGGTGTGTGTTCCGGGTGTGTGTTCGGGTGTGTGTTCGGGTGTGTGTTCGGGTGTGTGTTCGGGTCTGTGTTCGGGTGTGTGTTCGGGTGTGTGTTCGGGTGTGTGTTCGGGTGTGTGTTTGGGTGTGTGTTCGGGCGTGTGTTCGGTTGTGTTCGGGAGTGTGTTCGGGTGTGTTTTCGGGTATGTGTTCGGGTTTGTATTCGGGTGTGTGTTCGGGTTTGCATTCGGGTGTGTGTTCGGGGCTGTGTTCGGGTGTGTGTTCGGGTGTGTGTTCGGGTGTGTGTTCGGGTGTGTGTTCGGGCGTGTGTTCGGGTGTGTTCGGGAGTGTGTTCGGGTGTGTTTTCGGGTATGTGTTCGGGTTTGTATTCGGGTGTGTGTTCGGGTTTGTATTCGGGTGTGTGTTCGGGTTTGTATTCGGGTGTGTTCCGGTGTGTGTTCGGGTGTGTGTTCGGGTGAGTGTTCGGGTGTGTGTTCGGGTGTGTTTTCGGGTGTGTGTTCGGGTTTGTATTCGGGTGTGTGTTCGGGTTTGTATTCGGGTGTGTTCGGATGTGAGTTCGGGTGTGTGTTCGGGTATGTGTTCGGGTGTGTATTCGGGTGTGTGTTTGGGTGTGTGTTCGGGTGTGTGTTCGGGTCTGTGTTCGGGTGTGTTCGGGTGTGTTCGGGTGTGTGTTCGGTTTTGTATTCGGGTGTGTTCGGGTGTGTTCGGGTGTGTGTTCTGGTATGTGTTCGGGTGTGTATTCGGGTGTGTGTTCGGGTGTGTGTTCGGGTGTGTGTTCGGGTGTGTGTTCGGTTTTGTATTCGGGTGTGTGTTCGGGTTTCTATTCGGGTGTGTTCGGGTGTGTGTTCGGGTGTGTGTTCTGGTATGTGTTCGGGTGTGTATTCGGGTGTGTGTTCGGGTGTGTGTTCGGGTGTGTATTCGGGTGTGTGTTCGGGTGTGTGTTCGGGTGTGTGTTCGGATGTGTGTTCGGGTTTGTATTCGGGTGTGTGTTCGGGTTTGTATTCGGGTGTATTCGGGTGTGTGTTCGGGTATGTGTTCGGGTGTGTATTCGGGTGTGTGTTCGGGTGTGTTCGGGTGTGTGTTCGGGTGTGTGTTCGGGTGTTTGTTCTGGTGTGTGTTCGGGTGTGTGTTCGGGTGTGTTTTCGGGTATGTGTTCGGGTTTGTATTCGGGTGTGTGTTCGGGTTTGTATTCGGGTGTGTTCGGATGTGAGTTCGGGTGTGTGTTCGGGTATGTGTTCGGGTGTGTATTCGGGTGTGTGTTTGGGTGTGTGTTCGGGTGTGTGTTCGGGTCTGTGTTCGGGTGTGTTCGGGTGTGTGTTCGGTTTTGTATTCGGGTGTGTGTTCGGGTTTGTATTCGGGTGTGTTCGGGTGTGTTTTCGGGTGTGTGTTCTGGTATGTGTTCTGGTGTGTATTCGGGTGTGTGTTCGGGTGTGTGTTCGGGTGTGTTCGGGTGTGTGCTCGGGTGTGTGTTCGGTTTTGTATTCGGGCATGTGTTCGGGTTTGTATTCGGGTGTGTTCGGGTGTGTGTTCGGGTGCGTATTCGGGTGTGTGTTCGGGTGTGTGTTCGGGTGTGTGTTCGGGTGTGTGTTCGGGTGTGTGTTCCGGGTGTGTGTTCGGGTGTGTGTTCGGGTGTGTGTTCGGGTGTGTGTTCGGGTCTGTGTTCGGGTGTGTGTTCGGGTGTGTGTTCGGGTGTGTGTTCGGGTGTGTGTTCGGGTGTGTGTTCGGGTGTGTGTTTGGGTGTGTGTTCGGGCGTGTGTTCGGGTGTGTTCGGGAGTGTGTTCGGGTGTGTGTTCGGGTGTGTGTTCGGGTGTGTGTTTGGGTGTGTGTTCGGGCGTGTGTTCGGGTGTGTTCGGGTGTGTGTTCGGGTGTGTTTTCGGGTATGTGTTCGGGTTTGTATTCGGGTGTGTGTTCGGGTTTGCATTCGGGTGTGTGTTCGGGTCTGTGTTCGGGTGTGTGTTCGGGTGTGTGTTCGGGTGTGTGTTCGGGTGTGTGTTCGGGTGTGTGTTTGGGTGTGTGTTCGGGCGTGTGTTCGGGTGTGTTCGGGTGTGTGTTCGGGTGTGTTTTCGGGTATGTGTTCGGGTTTGTATTCGGGTGTGTGTTCGGGTTTGTATTCGGGTGTGTTCGGGTGTGTTTTCGGGTGTGTGTTCGGGTTTGTATTCGGGTGTGTTCGGGTGTGTTTTCGGGTGTGTGTTCGGGTTTGTATTCGGGTGTGTTCGGGTGTGTTTTCGGGTGTGTGTTCGGGTTTGAATTCGCGTTTGTATTCGCGTGTACTCGGGTGTGTGTTCGGGTATGTGTTCGGGTGTGTATTCGGGTGTGTGTTCGGGTGTGTGTTCGGGTGTGTGTTCGGGTGTTTGTTCTGGTGTGTGTTCGGGTGTGTGTTCGGGTGTGTGTTCGGGTGAGTGTTCGGGTGTGTGTTCGGGTGTGTTTTCGGGTGTGTGTTCGGGTTTGTATTCGGGTGTGAGTTCGGGTTTGTATTCGGGTGTGTTCGGATGTGAGTTCGGGTGTGTGTTCGGGTATGTGTTCGGGTGTGTATTCGGGTGTGTGTTTGGGTGTGTGTTCGGGTGTGTGTTCGGGTCTGTGTTCGGGTGTGTTCGGGTGTGTTCGGGTGTGTGTTCGGTTTTGTATTCGGGTGTGTGTTCGGGTTTGTATTCGGGTGTGTTCGGGTGTGTTCGGGTGTGTGTTCTGGTATGTGTTCGGGTGTGTATTCGGGTGTGTGTTCGGGTGTGTGTTCGGGTGTGTGTTCGGGTGTGTGTTCGGGTGTGTGTTCGGTTTTGTATTCGGGTGTGTGTTCGGGTTTGTATTCGGGTGTGTTCGGGTGTGTGTTCGGGTGTGTGTTCTGGTATGTGTTCGGGTGTGTATTCGGGTGTGTGTTCGGGTGTGTGTTCGGGTGTGTATTCGGGTGTGTGTTCGGGTGTTTGTTCTGGTGTGTGTTCGGGTGTGTGTTCGGGTGTGTGTTCGGGTGTGTGTTCGGGTGTGTGTTCGGGTGTGTTTTCGGGTGTGTGTTCGGGTTTGTATTCGGGTGTGTGTTCGGGTTTGTATTCGGGAGTGTTCGGATGTGAGTTCGGGTGTGTGTTCGGGTATGTGTTCGGGTGTGTATTCGGGTGTGTGTTTGGGTGTGTGTTCGGGTGTGTGTTCGGGTCTGTGTTCGGGTGTGTTCGGGTGTGTGTTCGGTTTTGTATTCGGGTGTGTGTTCGGGTTTGTATTCGGGTGTGTTCGGGTGTGTTTTCGGGTGTGTGTTCTGGTATGTGTTCTGGTGTGTATTCGGGGGTGTGTTCGGGTGTGTGCTCGGGTGTGTGTTCGGTTTTGTATTCGGGCATGTGTTCGGGTTTGTATTCGGGTGTGTTCGGGTGTGTGTTCGGGTGTGTGTTCTGGTATGTGTTCGGGTGTGTATTCGGGTGTGTGTTCGGGTGTGTGTTCGGGTGTGTGTTCCGGGTGTGTGTTCGGGTGTGTGTTCGGGTGTGTGTTCGGGTGTGTGTTCGGGTCTGTGTTCGGGTGTGTGTTCGGGTGTGTGTTCGGGTGTGTGTTCGGGTGTGTGTTCGGGTGTGTGTTCGGGTGTGTGTTTGGGTGTGTGTTCGGGCGTGTGTTCGGTTGTGTTCGGGAGTGTGTTCGGGTGTGTTTTCGGGTATGTGTTCGGGTTTGTATTCGGGTGTGTGTTCGGGTTTGCATTCGGGTGTGTGTTCGGGGCTGTGTTCGGGTGTGTGTTCGGGTGTGTGTTCGGGTGTGTGTTCGGGTGTGTGTTTGGGTGTGTGTTCGGGCGTGTGTTCGGGTGTGTTCGGGAGTGTGTTCGGGTGTGTGTTCGGGTGTGTGTTCTGGTATGTGTTCGGGTGTGTATTCGGGTGTGTGTTCGGGTGTGTGTTCGGGTGTGTATTCGGGTGTGTTCCGGTGTGTGTTCGGGTGTGTGTTCGGGTGAGTGTTCGGGTGTGTGTTCGGGTGTGTTTTCGGGTGTGTGTTCGGGTTTGTATTCGGGTGTGTGTTCGGGTTTGTATTCGGGTGTGTTCGGATGTGAGTTCGGGTGTGTGTTCGGGTATGTGTTCGGGTGTGTATTCGGGTGTGTGTTTGGGTGTGTGTTCGGGTGTGTGTTCGGGTCTGTGTTCGGGTGTGTTCGGGTGTGTTCGGGTGTGTTCGGGTGTGTGTTCTGGTATGTGTTCGGGTGTGTATTCGGGTGTGTGTTCGGGTGTGTGTTCGGGTGTGTGTTCGGGTGTGTGTTCGGGTGTGTGTTCGGTTTTGTATTCGGGTGTGTGTTCGGGTTTCTATTCGGGTGTGTTCGGGTGTGTGTTCGGGTGTGTGTTCTGGTATGTGTTCGGGTGTGTATTCGGGTGTGTGTTCGGGTGTGTGTTCGGGTGTGTGTTCGGGTTTGTATTCGGGTGTGTGTTCGGGTTTGTATTCGGGTGTATTCGGGTGTGTGTTCGGGTATGTGTTCGGGTGTGTATTCGGGTGTGTGTTCGGGTGTGTTCGGGTGTGTGTTCGGGTGTGTGTTCGGGTGTTTGTTCTGGTGTGTGTTCGGGTGTGTGTTCGGGTGTGTTTTCGGGTGTGTGTTCGGGTTTGTATTCGGGTGTGTGTTCGGGTTTGTATTCGGGTGTGTTCGGATGTGAGTTCGGGTGTGTGTTCGGGTATGTGTTCGGGTGTGTATTCGGGTGTGTGTTTTTGTGTGTGTTCGGGTGTGTGTTCGGGTCTGTGTTCGGGTGTGTTCGGGTGTGTGTTCGGTTTTGTATTCGGGTGTGTGTTCGGGTTTGTATTCGGGTGTGTTCGGGTGTGTGTTCGGGTGTGTTCGGGTGTGTGCTCGGGTGTGTATTCGGTTTTGTATTCGGGCATGTGTTCGGGTTTGTATTCGGGTGTGTTCGGGTGTGTATTCGGGTGTGTGTTCGGGTGTGTGTTCGGGTGTGTATTCTGGTGTGTGTTCGGGTGTGTGTTCGGGTGTGTGTTCGGGTGTGTGTTCGGGTTTGTATTCGGGTGTGTGTTCGGGTTTGTATTCGCGTGTATTCGGGTGTGTGTTCGGGTATGTGTTCGGGTGTGTATTCGGGTGTGTGTTCGGGTGTGTGTTCGGGTGTTTGTTCTGGTGTGTGTTCGGGTGTGTGTTCGGGTGTGTGTTCGGGTGAGTGTTCGGGTGTGTGTTCGGGTGTGTTTTCGGGTGTGTGTTCGGGTTTGTATTCGGGTGTGTTCGGATGTGAGTTCGGGTGTGTGTTCGGGTATGTGTTCGGGTGTGTATTCGGGTGTGTGTTTGGGTGTGTGTTCGGGTGTGTGTTCGGGTCTGTGTTCGGGTGTGTTCGGGTGTGTGTTCGGTTTTGTATTCGGGTGTGTGTTCGGGTTTGTATTCGGGTGTGTTCGGGTGTGTTCGGGTGTGTTCGGGTGTGTGTTCTGGTATGTGTTCGGGTGTGTATTCGGTTGTGTGTTCGGGTGTGTGTTCGGGTGTGTGTTCGGGTGTGTGTTCGGTTTTGTATTCGGGTGTGTGTTCGGGTTTGTATTCGGGTGTGTTCGGGTTTGTATTCGGGTGTATTCGGGTGTGTGTTCGGGTGTGTTCGGGTGTGTGTTCGGGTGTTTGTTCTGGTGTGTGTTCGGGTGTGTGTTCGGGTGTGTGTTCGGGTGTGTGTTCGGGTGTGTGTTCGGGTGTGTTTTCGGGTGTGTGTTCGGGTTTGTATTCGGGTGTGTTCGGATGTGTGTTCTGGTATGTGTTCGGGTGTGTATTCGGGTGTGTGTTCGGGTGTGTGTTTGGGTGTGTGTTCGGGCGTGTGTTCGGATGTGTGTTCGGGTGTGTATTCGGGTGTGTGTTCGGGTCTGTGTTCGGGTGTGTTCGGTTGTGTGTTCGGGTGTGTTCGGGTGTGTGTTCGGTTTTGTATTCGGGTGTGTTCGGGTGTGTGTTCTGGTATGTGTTCGGGTGTGTATTCGGGTGTGTGTTCGGGTGTGTGTTCGGGTGTGTGTTCGAGTGTGTGTTCGGGTGTGTGTTCGGTTTTGTATTCGGGTGTGTGTTCGGGTTTGTATTCGGGTGTGTTCGGGTGTGTGTTCTGGTATGTGTTCGGGTGTGTATTCGGGTGTGTGTTCGGGTGTGTGTTCGGGTGTGTGTTCGGGTCTGTGTTCGGGTGTGTTCGGTTGTGTGTTCGGGTGTGTTCGGGTGTGTGTTCGGTTTTGTATTCGGGTGTGTGTTCGGGTTTGTATTCGGGCGTGTTCGGGTGTGTGTTCTGGTATGTGTTCGGGTGTGTATTCGGGTGTGTGTTCGGGTGTGTGTTCGGGTGTGTATTCGGGTGTGTGTTCGGGTATGTGTTCGTGTGTGTATTCGGGTGTGTGTTCGGGTTTGTATTCGGGTGTGTGTTCGGGTGTGTGTTCGGGTATGTGTTCGGGTGTGTATTCGGGTGTGTGTTCGGGTGTGTGTTCGGGTGTGTGTTCGGGTGTGTGTTCGGGTGTGTGTTCGGGTTTGTGTTCGGGTGTGTGTTCGGGTGTGTGTTCGGGTGTGTATTCGGGTGTGTGTTCGGGTTTGTATTCGGGTGTGTGTTCGGGTTTGTATTCGGGTGTGTTCGGGTATGTGTTCGGGTGTTTATTCGGGTGTGTGTTCGGGTGTGTGTTCGGGTATGTGTTCGGGTGTGTATTCGGGTGTGTGTTCGGGTTTGTATTCGGGTGTGTGTTCGGGTGTGTGTTCGGGTATGTGTTCGGGTGTGTATTCGGGTGTGTGTTCGGGTGTGTGTTCGGGTGTGTGTTCGGGTGTGTGTTCGGGTGTGTGTTCGGGTTTGTGTTCGGGTGTGTGTTCGGGTGTGTATTCGGGTGTGTGTTCGGGTGTGTGTTCGGGTGTGTGTTCGGGTGTGTGTTCGGGTTTGTGTTCGGGTGTGTGTTCGGGTGTGTGTTCGGGTGTGTGTTCGGGTGTGTTTTCGGGTGTGTGTTCGTGTTTGTATTCGGGTGTGTGTTCGGGTTTGTATTCGGGTGTGTTCGGATGTGAGTTCGGGTGTGTGTTCGGGTGTGTGTTCGGGTGTGTATTCGGGTGTGTGTTCGGGTGTGTGTTCGGGTGTGTATTCTGGTGTGTGTTCGGGTGTGTGTTCGGGTGTGTGTTCGGGTGTGTGTTCGGGTTTGTATTCGGGTGTGTGTTCGGGTTTGTATTCGCGTGTATTCGGGTGTGTGTTCGGGTATGTGTTCGGGTGTGTATTCGGGTGTGTGTTCGGGTGTGTGTTCGGGTGTTTGTTCTGGTGTGTGTTCGGGTGTGTGTTCGGGTGTGTGATCGGGTGAGTGTTCGGGTGTGTGTTCGGGTGTGTTTTCGGGTGTGTGTTCGGGTTTGTATTCGGGTGTGTTCGGATGTGAGTTCGGGTGTGTGTTCGGGTATGTGTTCGGGTGTGTATTCGGGTGTGTGTTTGGGTGTGTGTTCGGGTGTGTGTTCGGGTCTGTGTTCGGGTGTGTTCGGGTGTGTGTTCGGTTTTGTATTCGGGTGTGTGTTCGGGTTTGTATTCGGGTGTGTTCGGGTGTGTTCGGGTGTGTGTTCTGGTATGTGTTCGGGTGTGTATTCGGTTGTGTGTTCGGGTGTGTGTTCGGGTGTGTGTTCGGGTGTGTGTTCGGTTTTGTATTCGGGTGTGTGTTCGGGTTTGTATTCGGGTGTGTTCGGGTGTGAGTTCGGGTGTGTGTTCGGGTATGTGTTCGGGTGTGTATTCGGTTGTGTGTTCGGGTGTGTGTTCGGGTGTGTGTTCGGGTGTGTGTTCGGTTTTGTATTCGGGTGTGTGTTCGGGTTTGTATTCGGGTGTGTTCGGGTGTGTGTTCGGGTGTGTGTTCTGGTATGTGTTCGGGTGTGTATTCGGGTGTGTGTTCGGGTGTGTGTTCGGGTGTGTATTCGGGTGTGTGTTCGGGTGTGTGTTCGGGTGTGTGTTCGGATGTGTGTTCGGGTTTGTATTCGGGTGTGTGTTCGGGTTTGTATTCGGGTGTATTCGGGTGTGTGTTCGGGTGTGTGTTCGGGTGTGTGTTCGGGTGTTTGTTCTGGTGTGTGTTCGGGTGTGTGTTCGGGTGTGTGTTCGGGTGTGTGTTCGGGTGTGTGTTCGGGTGTGTTTTCGGGTGTGTGTTCGGGTTTGTATTCGGGTGTGTTCGGATGTGTGTTCTGGTATGTGTTCGGGTGTGTATTCGGGTGTGTGTTCGGGTGTGTGTTTGGGTGTGTGTTCGGGCGTGTGTTCGGATGTGTGTTCGGGTGTGTGTTCGGGTATGTGTTCGGGTGTGTATTCGGGTGTGTGTTCGGGTGTGTGTTCGGGTGTGTGTTCGGGTCTGTGTTCGGGTGTGTTCGGTTGTGTGTTCGGGTGTGTTCGGGTGTGTGTTCGGGTGTGTTCGGGTGTGTGTTCTGGTATGTGTTCGGGTGTGTATTCGGGTGTGTGTTCGGGTGTGTGTTCGGGTGTGTGTTCGAGTGTGTGTTCGGGTGTGTGTTCGGTTTTGTATTCGGGTGTGTGTTCGGGTTTGTATTCGGGTGTGTTCGGGTGTGTGTTCTGGTATGTGTTCGGGTGTGTATTCGGGTGTGTGTTCGGGTGTGTGTTCGGGTGTGTGTTCGGGTGTGTGTTTGGGTGTGTGTTCGGGCGTGTGTTCGGATGTGTGTTCGGGTGTGTGTTCGGGTATGTGTTCGGGTGTGTATTCGGGTGTGTGTTCGGGTGTGTGTTCGGGTGTGTGTTCGGGTCTGTGTTCGGGTGTGTTCGGTTGTGTGTTCGGGTGTGTTCGGGTGTGTGTTCGGTTTTGTATTCGGGTGTGTGTTCGGGTTTGTATTCGGGTGTGTTCGGGTGTGTGTTCTGGTATGTGTTCGGGTGTGTATTCGGGTGTGTGTTCGGGTGTGTGTTCGGGTGTGTATTCGGGTGTGTGTTCGGGTATGTGTTCGTGTGTGTATTCGGGTGTGTGTTCGGGTTTGTATTCGGGTGTGTGTTCGGGTGTGTGTTCGGGTGTGTGTTCGGGTGTGTGTTTGGGTGTGTGTTCGGGCGTGTGTTCGGGTGTGTTCGGGAGTGTGTTCGGGTGTGTGTTCGGGTGTGTGTTCTGGTATGTGTTCGGGTGTGTATTCGGGTGTGTGTTCGGGTGTGTGTTCGGGTGTGTATTCGGGTGTGTTCCGGTGTGTGTTCGGGTGTGTGTTCGGGTGAGTGTTCGGGTGTGTGTTCGGGTGTGTTTTCGGGTGTGTGTTCGGGTTTGTATTCGGGTGTGTGTTCGGGTTTGTATTCGGGTGTGTTCGGATGTGAGTTCGGGTGTGTGTTCGGGTATGTGTTCGGGTGTGTATTCGGGTGTGTGTTTGGGTGTGTGTTCGGGTGTGTGTTCGGGTCTGTGTTCGGGTGTGTTCGGGTGTGTTCGGGTGTGTTCGGGTGTGTGTTCTGGTATGTGTTCGGGTGTGTATTCGGGTGTGTGTTCGGGTGTGTGTTCGGGTGTGTGTTCGGGTGTGTGTTCGGGTGTGTGTTCGGTTTTGTATTCGGGTGTGTGTTCGGGTTTCTATTCGGGTGTGTTCGGGTGTGTGTTCGGGTGTGTGTTCTGGTATGTGTTCGGGTGTGTATTCGGGTGTGTGTTCGGGTGTGTGTTCGGGTGTGTGTTCGGGTTTGTATTCGGGTGTGTGTTCGGGTTTGTATTCGGGTGTATTCGGGTGTGTGTTCGGGTATGTGTTCGGGTGTGTATTCGGGTGTGTGTTCGGGTGTGTTCGGGTGTGTGTTCGGGTGTGTGTTCGGGTGTTTGTTCTGGTGTGTGTTCGGGTGTGTGTTCGGGTGTGTTTTCGGGTGTGTGTTCGGGTTTGTATTCGGGTGTGTGTTCGGGTTTGTATTCGGGTGTGTTCGGATGTGAGTTCGGGTGTGTGTTCGGGTATGTGTTCGGGTGTGTATTCGGGTGTGTGTTTTTGTGTGTGTTCGGGTGTGTGTTCGGGTCTGTGTTCGGGTGTGTTCGGGTGTGTGTTCGGTTTTGTATTCGGGTGTGTGTTCGGGTTTGTATTCGGGTGTGTTCGGGTGTGTGTTCGGGTGTGTTCGGGTGTGTGCTCGGGTGTGTATTCGGTTTTGTATTCGGGCATGTGTTCGGGTTTGTATTCGGGTGTGTTCGGGTGTGTATTCGGGTGTGTGTTCGGGTGTGTGTTCGGGTGTGTATTCTGGTGTGTGTTCGGGTGTGTGTTCGGGTGTGTGTTCGGGTGTGTGTTCGGGTTTGTATTCGGGTGTGTGTTCGGATTTGTATTCGCGTGTATTCGGGTGTGTGTTCGGGTATGTGTTCGGGTGTGTATTCGGGTGTGTGTTCGGGTGTGTGTTCGGGTGTTTGTTCTGGTGTGTGTTCGGGTGTGTGTTCGGGTGTGTGTTCGGGTGAGTGTTCGGGTGTGTGTTCGGGTGTGTTTTCGGGTGTGTGTTCGGGTTTGTATTCGGGTGTGTTCGGATGTGAGTTCGGGTGTGTGTTCGGGTATGTGTTCGGGTGTGTATTCGGGTGTGTGTTTGGGTGTGTGTTCGGGTGTGTGTTCGGGTCTGTGTTCGGGTGTGTTCGGGTGTGTGTTCGGTTTTGTATTCGGGTGTGTGTTCGGGTTTGTATTCGGGTGTGTTCGGGTGTGTTCGGGTGTGTTCGGGTGTGTGTTCTGGTATGTGTTCGGGTGTGTATTCGGTTGTGTGTTCGGGTGTGTGTTCGGGTGTGTGTTCGGGTGTGTGTTCGGTTTTGTATTCGGGTGTGTGTTCGGGTTTGTATTCGGGTGTGTTCGGGTTTGTATTCGGGTGTATTCGGGTGTGTGTTCGGGTGTGTTCGGGTGTGTGTTCGGGTGTTTGTTCTGGTGTGTGTTCGGGTGTGTGTTCGGGTGTGTGTTCGGGTGTGTGTTCGGGTGTGTGTTCGGGTGTGTTTTCGGGTGTGTGTTCGGGTTTGTATTCGGGTGTGTTCGGATGTGTGTTCTGGTATGTGTTCGGGTGTGTATTCGGGTGTGTGTTCGGGTGTGTGTTTGGGTGTGTGTTCGGGCGTGTGTTCGGATGTGTGTTCGGGTGTGTATTCGGGTGTGTGTTCGGGTCTGTGTTCGGGTGTGTTCGGTTGTGTGTTCGGGTGTGTTCGGGTGTGTGTTCGGTTTTGTATTCGGGTGTGTTCGGGTGTGTGTTCTGGTATGTGTTCGGGTGTGTATTCGGGTGTGTGTTCGGGTGTGTGTTCGGGTGTGTGTTCGAGTGTGTGTTCGGGTGTGTGTTCGGTTTTGTATTCGGGTGTGTGTTCGGGTTTGTATTCGGGTGTGTTCGGGTGTGTGTTCTGGTATGTGTTCGGGTGTGTATTCGGGTGTGTGTTCGGGTGTGTGTTCGGGTGTGTGTTCGGGTCTGTGTTCGGGTGTGTTCGGTTGTGTGTTCGGGTGTGTTCGGGTGTGTGTTCGGTTTTGTATTCGGGTGTGTGTTCGGGTTTGTATTCGGGCGTGTTCGGGTGTGTGTTCTGGTATGTGTTCGGGTGTGTATTCGGGTGTGTGTTCGGGTGTGTGTTCGGGTGTGTATTCGGGTGTGTGTTCGGGTATGTGTTCGTGTGTGTATTCGGGTGTGTGTTCGGGTTTGTATTCGGGTGTGTGTTCGGGTGTGTGTTCGGGTATGTGTTCGGGTGTGTATTCGGGTGTGTGTTCGGGTGTGTGTTCGGGTGTGTGTTCGGGTGTGTGTTCGGGTGTGTGTTCGGGTTTGTGTTCGGGTGTGTGTTCGGGTGTGTGTTCGGGTGTGTATTCGGGTGTGTGTTCGGGTTTGTATTCGGGTGTGTGTTCGGGTTTGTATTCGGGTGTGTTCGGGTATGTGTTCGGGTGTTTATTCGGGTGTGTGTTCGGGTGTGTGTTCGGGTATGTGTTCGGGTGTGTATTCGGGTGTGTGTTCGGGTTTGTATTCGGGTGTGTGTTCGGGTGTGTGTTCGGGTATGTGTTCGGGTGTGTATTCGGGTGTGTGTTCGGGTGTGTGTTCGGGTGTGTGTTCGGGTGTGTGTTCGGGTGTGTGTTTGGGTTTGTGTTCGGGTGTGTGTTCGGGTGTGTATTCGGGTGTGTGTTCGGGTGTGTGTTCGGGTGTGTGTTCGGGTGTGTGTTCGGGTTTGTGTTCGGGTGTGTGTTCGGGTGTGTGTTCGGGTGTGTGTTCGGGTGTGTTTTCGGGTGTGTGTTCGTGTTTGTATTCGGGTGTGTGTTCGGGTTTGTATTCGGGTGTGTTCGGATGTGAGTTCGGGTGTGTGTTCGGGTGTGTGTTCGGGTGTGTATTCGGGTGTGTGTTCGGGTGTGTGTTCGGGTGTGTATTCTGGTGTGTGTTCGGGTGTGTGTTCGGGTGTGTGTTCGGGTGTGTGTTCGGGTTTGTATTCGGGTGTGTGTTCGGGTTTGTATTCGCGTGTATTCGGGTGTGTGTTCGGGTATGTGTTCGGGTGTGTATTCGGGTGTGTGTTCGGGTGTGTGTTCGGGTGTTTGTTCTGGTGTGTGTTCGGGTGTGTGTTCGGGTGTGTGATCGGGTGAGTGTTCGGGTGTGTGTTCGGGTGTGTTTTCGGGTGTGTGTTCGGGTTTGTATTCGGGTGTGTTCGGATGTGAGTTCGGGTGTGTGTTCGGGTATGTGTTCGGGTGTGTATTCGGGTGTGTGTTTGGGTGTGTGTTCGGGTGTGTGTTCGGGTCTGTGTTCGGGTGTGTTCGGGTGTGTGTTCGGTTTTGTATTCGGGTGTGTGTTCGGGTTTGTATTCGGGTGTGTTCGGGTGTGTTCGGGTGTGTGTTCTGGTATGTGTTCGGGTGTGTATTCGGTTGTGTGTTCGGGTGTGTGTTCGGGTGTGTGTTCGGGTGTGTGTTCGGTTTTGTATTCGGGTGTGTGTTCGGGTTTGTATTCGGGTGTGTTCGGGTGTGAGTTCGGGTGTGTGTTCGGGTATGTGTTCGGGTGTGTATTCGGTTGTGTGTTCGGGTGTGTGTTCGGGTGTGTGTTCGGGTGTGTGTTCGGTTTTGTATTCGGGTGTGTGTTCGGGTTTGTATTCGGGTGTGTTCGGGTGTGTGTTCGGGTGTGTGTTCTGGTATGTGTTCGGGTGTGTATTCGGGTGTGTGTTCGGGTGTGTGTTCGGGTGTGTATTCGGGTGTGTGTTCGGGTGTGTGTTCGGGTGTGTGTTCGGATGTGTGTTCGGGTTTGTATTCGGGTGTGTGTTCGGGTTTGTATTCGGGTGTATTCGGGTGTGTGTTCGGGTGTGTGTTCGGGTGTGTGTTCGGGTGTTTGTTCTGGTGTGTGTTCGGGTGTGTGTTCGGGTGTGTGTTCGGGTGTGTGTTCGGGTGTGTGTTCGGGTGTGTTTTCGGGTGTGTGTTCGGGTTTGTATTCGGGTGTGTTCGGATGTGTGTTCTGGTATGTGTTCGGGTGTGTATTCGGGTGTGTGTTCGGGTGTGTGTTTGGGTGTGTGTTCGGGCGTGTGTTCGGATGTGTGTTCGGGTGTGTGTTCGGGTATGTGTTCGGGTGTGTATTCGGGTGTGTGTTCGGGTGTGTGTTCGGGTGTGTGTTCGGGTCTGTGTTCGGGTGTGTTCGGTTGTGTGTTCGGGTGTGTTCGGGTGTGTGTTCGGGTGTGTTCGGGTGTGTGTTCTGGTATGTGTTCGGGTGTGTATTCGGGTGTGTGTTCGGGTGTGTGTTCGGGTGTGTGTTCGAGTGTGTGTTCGGGTGTGTGTTCGGTTTTGTATTCGGGTGTGTGTTCGGGTTTGTATTCGGGTGTGTTCGGGTGTGTGTTCTGGTATGTGTTCGGGTGTGTATTCGGGTGTGTGTTCGGGTGTGTGTTCGGGTGTGTGTTCGGGTGTGTGTTTGGGTGTGTGTTCGGGCGTGTGTTCGGATGTGTGTTCGGGTGTGTGTTCGGGTATGTGTTCGGGTGTGTATTCGGGTGTGTGTTCGGGTGTGTGTTCGGGTGTGTGTTCGGGTCTGTGTTCGGGTGTGTTCGGTTGTGTGTTCGGGTGTGTTCGGGTGTGTGTTCGGTTTTGTATTCGGGTGTGTGTTCGGGTTTGTATTCGGGTGTGTTCGGGTGTGTGTTCTGGTATGTGTTCGGGTGTGTATTCGGGTGTGTGTTCGGGTGTGTGTTCGGGTGTGTATTCGGGTGTGTGTTCGGGTATGTGTTCGTGTGTGTATTCGGGTGTGTGTTCGGGTTTGTATTCGGGTGTGTGTTCGGGTGTGTGTTCGGGTATGTGTTCGGGTGTGTATTCGGGTGTGTGTTCGGGTGTGTGTTCGGGTGTGTGTTCGGGTGTGTGTTCGGGTTTGTGTTCGGGTGTGTGTTCGGGTGTGTGTTCGGGTGTGTATTCGGGTGTGTGTTCGGGTTTGTATTCGGGTGTGTGTTCGGGTTTGTATTCGGGTGTGTGTTCGGGTGTGTGTTCGGGTGTGTGTTCGGGTGTGTGTTCGGGTGTGTGTTCGGGTTTGTGTTCGGGTGTGTGTTCGGGTGTGTATTCGGGTGTGTGTTCGGGTGTGTGTTCGGGTGTGTGTTCGGGTGTGTGTTCGGGTTTGTGTTCGGGTGTGTGTTCGGGTGTGTGTTCGGGTGTGTGTTCGGGTGTGTTTTCGGGTGTGTGTTCGTGTTTGTATTCGGGTGTGTGTTCGGGTTTGTATTCGGGTGTGTTCGGATGTGAGTTCGGGTGTGTGTTCGGGTGTGTGTTCGGGTGTGTATTCGGGTGTGTGTTCGGGTGTGTGTTCGGGTGTGTATTCTGGTGTGTGTTCGGGTGTGTGTTCGGGTGTGTGTTCGGGTTTGTATTCGGGTGTGTGTTCGGGTTTGTATTCGCGTGTATTCGGGTGTGTGTTCGGGTATGTGTTCGGGTGTGTATTCGGGTGTGTGTTCGGGTGTGTGTTCGGGTGTTTGTTCTGGTGTGTGTTCGGGTGTGTGTTCGGGTGTGTGTTCGGGTGAGTGTTCGGGTGTGTGTTCGGGTGTGTTTTCGGGTGTGTGTTCGGGTTTGTATTCGGGTGTGTTCGGATGTGAGTTCGGGTGTGTGTTCGGGTATGTGTTCGGGTGTGTATTCGGGTGTGTGTTTGGGTGTGTGTTCGGGTGTGTGTTCGGGTCTGTGTTCGGGTGTGTTCGGGTGTGTGTTCGGTTTTGTATTCGGGTGTGTGTTCGGGTTTGTATTCGGGTGTGTTCGGGTGTGTTCGGGTGTGTGTTCTGGTATGTGTTCGGGTGTGTATTCGGTTGTGTGTTCGGGTGTGTGTTCGGGTGTGTGTTCAGGTGTGTGTTCGGTTTTGTATTCGGGTGTGTGTTCGGGTTTGTATTCGGGTGTGTTCGGGTGTGTGTTCTGGTATGTGTTCGGGTGTGTATTCGGGTGTGTGTTCGGGTGTGTGTTCGGGTGTGTATTGGGGTGTGTGTTCGGGTGTGTGTTCGGGTGTGTGTTCGGGTGTGTGTTTGGGTGTGTGTTCGGGCGTGTGTTCGGATGTGTGTTCGGGTGTGTGTTCGGGTATGTGTTCGGGTGTGTATTCGGGTGTGTGTTCGGGTGTGTGTTCGGGTGTGTGTTCGGGTCTGTGTTCGGGTGTGTTCGGTTGTGTGTTCGGGTGTGTTCGGGTGTGTGTTCGGTTTTGTATTCGGGTGTGTGTTCGGGTTTGTATTCGGGTGTGTTCGGGTGTGTGTTCTGGTATGTGTTCGGGTGTGTATTCGGGTGTGTGTTCGGGTGTGTGTTCGGGTGTGTGTTCGGGTGTGTATTCGGGTGTGTGTTCGGGTATGTGTTCGTGTGTGTATTCGGGTGTGTGTTCGGGTTTGTATTCGGGTGTGTGTTCGGGTATGTGTTCGGGTGTGTATTCGGGTGTGTGTTCGGGTGTGTGTTCGGGTGTGTGTTCGGGTGTGTGTTCGGGTGTGTGTTCGGGTTTGTGTTCGGGTGTGTGTTCGGGTGTGTGTTCGGGTGTGTATTCGGGTGTGTGTTCGGGTGTGTGTTCGGGTGTGTGGTCGGGTTTGTATTCGGGTGTGTGTTCGGGTGTGTGTTCGGGTCTGTGTTCGGGTGTGTGTTCGGGTGTGTGTTCGGGTGTGTGTTCGGGTGTGTGTTCGGGTGTGTATTCGGGTGTGTGTTCGGGTGCGTGTTCGGGTGTGTATTCGGGTGTGTGTTCGGGGGTGTGGTCGGGTTTGTATTCGGGTGTGTGTTCGGGTTTGTATTCGGGTGTATTCGGGTGTGTGTTCGGGTATGTGTTCGGGTGTGTATTCGGGTGTGTGTTCGGGTGTGTGTTCGGGTGTGTGTTCGGGTGTGTGTTCCGGTGTTTGTTCTGGTGTGTGTTCGGGTGTGTGTTCGGGTGTGTGTTCGGGTGAGTGTTCGGGTGTGTTTTCGGGTGTGTGTTCGGGTTTGTATTCGGGTGTGTGTTCGGGTTTGTATTCGGGTGTGTTCGGATGTGAGTTCGGGTGTGTGTTCGGGTATGTGTTCGGGTGTGCATTCGGGTGTGTGTTTGGGTGTGTGCTCAGGTGTGTGTGTTCGGGTCTGTGTTCGGTTGTGTTCGGGTGTGTGTTCGGGTGTGTTCGGGTGTGTGTTCGGTTATGTATTCGGGTGTGTGTTCGGGTTTGTATTCGGGTGTGTTCGGGTGTGTGTTCTGGTATGTGTTCGGGTGTGTATTCGGGTGTGTTCGGGTGTGTGTTCGGGTGTGTGTTCGAGTGTGTGTTCGGGTGTGTGTTCGGTTTTGTATTCGGGTGTGTGTTCGGGTTTGTATTCGGGTGTGTTCGGGTGTGTGTTCTGGTATGTGTTCGGGTGTGTATTCGGGTGTGTGTTCGGGTGTGTGTTCGGGTGTGTGTTCGGGTGTGTGTTTGGGTGTGTGTTCGGGCGTGTGTTCGGATGTGTGTTCGGGTGTGTGTTCGGGTATGTGTTCGGGTGTGTATTCGGGTGTGTGTTCGGGTGTGTGTTCGGGTGTGTGTTCGGGTCTGTGTTCGGGTGTGTTCGGTTGTGTGTTCGGGTGTGTTCGGGTGTGTGTTCGGTTTTGTATTCGGGTGTGTGTTCGGGTTTGTATTCGGGTGTGTTCGGGTGTGTGTTCTGGTATGTGTTCGGGTGTGTATTCGGGTGTGTGTTCGGGTGTGTGTTCGGGTGTGTATTCGGGTGTGTGTTCGGGTATGTGTTCGTGTGTGTATTCGGGTGTGTGTTCGGGTTTGTATTCGGGTGTGTGTTCGGGTGTGTGTTCGGGTATGTGTTCGGGTGTGTATTCGGGTGTGTGTTCGGGTGTGTGTTCGGGTGTGTGTTCGGGTGTGTGTTCGGGTGTGTGTTCGGGTTTGTGTTCGGGTGTGTGTTCGGGTGTGTGTTCGGGTGTGTATTCGGGTGTGTGTTCGGGTTTGTATTCGGGTGTGTGTTCGGGTTTGTATTCGGGTGTGTTCGGGTATGTGTTCGGGTGTGTATTCGGGTGTGTGTTCGGGTGTGTGTTCGGGTGTGTGTTCGGGTATGTGTTCGGGTGTGTATTCGGGTGTGTGTTCGGGTTTGTATTCGGGTGTGTGTTCGGGTGTGTGTTCGGGTATGTGTTCGGGTGTGTATTCGGGTGTGTGTTCGGGTGTGTGTTCGGGTGTGTGTTCGGGTGTGTGTTCGGGTGTGTGTTCGGGTTTGTGTTCGGGTGTGTGTTCGGGTGTGTATTCGGGTGTGTGTTCGGGTGTGTGTTCGGGTGTGTGTTCGGGTGTGTGTTCGGGTGTGTATTCGGGTGTGTGTTCGGGGGTGTGGTCGGGTTTGTATTCGGGTGTGTGTTCGGGTTTGTATTCGGGTGTATTCGGGTGTGTGTTCGGGTATGTGTTCGGGTGTGTATTCGGGTGTGTGTTCGGGTGTGTGTTCGGGTGTGTGTTCGGGTGTGTGTTACGGTGTTTGTTCTGGTGTGTGTTCGGGTGTGTGTTCGGGTGTGTGTTCGGGTGAGTGTTCGGGTGTGTTTTCGGGTGTGTGTTCGGGTTTGTATTCGGGTGTGTGTTCGGGTTTGTATTCGGGTGTGTTCGGATGTGAGTTCGGGTGTGTGTTCGGGTATGTGTTCGGGTGTGCATTCGGGTGTGTGTTTGGGTGTGTGCTCAGGTGTGTGTGTTCGGGTCTGTGTTCGGTTGTGTTCGGGTGTGTGTTCGGGTGTGTTCGGGTGTGTGTTCGGTTATGTATTCGGGTGTGTGTTCGGGTTTGTATTCGGGTGTGTTCGGGTGTGTTCGGGTGTGTGTTCGGTTTTGTATTCGGGTGTGTGTTCGGGTTTGTATTCGGGTGTGTTCGGATGTGAGTTCGGGTGTGTGTTCGGGTATGTGTTCGGGTGTGTATTCGGGTGTGTGTTTGGGTGTGTGTTCGGGTGTGTTCGGGTGTGTGTTCGTTTTGTATTCGGGTGTGTGTTCGGGTTTGTATTCGGGTGTGTTCGGGTGTGTTCGGGTGTGTGTTCTGGTATGTGTTCGGGTGTGTATTCGGGTGTGTGTTCGGGTGTGTGTTCGGGTGTGTGTTCGGGTGTGTGTTCGGGTGTGTGTTCGGTTTTGTATTCGGGTGTGTGTTCGGGTTTGTATTCGGGTGTGTTCGGGTGTGTGTTCGGGTGTGTGTTCTGGTATGTGTTCGGGTGTGTATTCGGGTGTGTGTTCGGGTGTGTGTTCGGGTGTGTATTCGGGTGTGTGTTCGGGTGTGTGTTCGGGTGTGTGTTCGGATGTGTGTTCGGGTTTGTATTCGGGAGTGTGTTCGGGTTTGTATTCGGGTGTATTCGGGTGTGTGTTCGGGTATGTGTTCGGGTGTGTATTCGGGTGTGTGTTCGGGTGTTTGTTCTGGTGTGTGTTCGGGTGTGTGTTCGGGTGTGTGTTCGGGTGTGTGTTCGGGTGTGTTTTCGGGTGTGTGTTCGGGTTTGTATTCGGGTGTGTGTTCGGGTTTGTATTCGGGTGTGTTCGGATGTGAGTTCGGGTGTGTGTTCGGGTATGTGTTCGGGTGTGTATTCGGGTGTGTGTTTGGGTGTGTGTTCGGGTGTGTGTTCGGGTCTGTGTTCGGGTGTGTTCGGGTGTGTGTTCGGTTTTGTATTCGGGTGTGTGTTCGGGTTTGTATTCGGGTGTGTTCGGGTGTGTTTTCGGGTGTGTGTTCTGGTATGTGTTCTGGTGTGTATTCGGGGGTGTATTCGGGGGTGTGTTCGGGTGTGTGCTCGGGTGTGTGTTCGGTTTTGTATTCGGGCATGTGTTCGGGTTTGTATTCGGGTGTGTTCGGGTGTGTGTTCGGGTGTGTGTTCTGGTATGTGTTCGGGTGTGTATTCGGGTGTGTGTTCGGGTGCGTGTTCGGGTGTGTGTTCCGGGTGTGTGTTCGGGTGTGTGTTCGGGTGTGTGTTCGGGTGTGTGTTCGGGTCTGTGTTCGGGTGTGTGTTCGGGTGTGTGTTCGGGTGTGTGTTCGGGTGTGTGTTCGGGTGTGTGTTCGGGTGTGTGTTCGGGTGTGTGTTTGGGTGTGTGTTCGGGCGTGTGTTCGGTTGTGTTCGGGAGTGTGTTCGGGTGTGTTTTCGGGTATGTGTTCGGGTTTGTATTCGGGTGTGTGTTCGGGTTTGCATTCGGGTGTGTGTTCGGGGCTGTGTTCGGGTGTGTGTTCGGGTGTGTGTTCGGGTGTGTGTTCGGGTGTGTGTTTGGGTGTGTGTTCGGGCGTGTGTTCGGGTGTGTTCGGGAGTGTGTTCGGGTGTGTTTTCGGGTATGTGTTCGGGTTTGTATTCGGGTGTGTGTTCGGGTTTGTATTCGGGTGTGTGTTCGGGTTTGTATTCGGGTGTGTTCCGGTGTGTGTTCGGGTGTGTGTTCGGGTGAGTGTTCGGGTGTGTGTTCGGGTGTGTTTTCGGGTGTGTGTTCGGGTTTGTATTCGGGTGTGTGTTCGGGTTTGTATTCGGGTGTGTTCGGATGTGAGTTCGGGTGTGTGTTCGGGTATGTGTTCGGGTGTGTATTCGGGTGTGTGTTTGGGTGTGTGTTCGGGTGTGTGTTCGGGTCTGTGTTCGGGTGTGTTCGGGTGTGTTCGGGTGTGTGTTCGGTTTTGTATTCGGGTGTGTTCGGGTGTGTTCGGGTGTGTGTTCTGGTATGTGTTCGGGTGTGTATTCGGGTGTGTGTTCGGGTGTGTGTTCGGGTGTGTGTTCGGGTGTGTGTTCGGTTTTGTATTCGGGTGTGTGTTCGGGTTTCTATTCGGGTGTGTTCGGGTGTGTGTTCGGGTGTGTGTTCTGGTATGTGTTCGGGTGTGTATTCGGGTGTGTGTTCGGGTGTGTGTTCGGGTGTGTATTCGGGTGTGTCTTCGGGTGTGTGTTCGGGTGTGTGTTCGGATGTGTGTTCGGGTTTGTATTCGGGTGTGTGTTCGGGTTTGTATTCGGGTGTATTCGGGTGTGTGTTCGGGTATGTGTTCGGGTGTGTATTCGGGTGTGTGTTCGGGTGTGTTCGGGTGTGTGTTCGGGTGTGTGTTCGGGTGTTTGTTCTGGTGTGTGTTCGGGTGTGTGTTCGGGTGTGTTTTCGGGTATGTGTTCGGGTTTGTATTCGGGTGTGTGTTCGGTTTTGTATTCGGGTGTGTTCGGGTGTGTTCGGGTGTGTGTTCTGGTATGTGTTCGGGTGTGTATTCGGGTGTGTGTTCGGGTGTGTGTTCGGGTGTGTGTTCGGGTGTGTGTTCGGTTTTGTATTCGGGTGTGTGTTCGGGTTTCTATTCGGGTGTGTTCGGGTGTGTGTTCGGGTGTGTGTTCTGGTATGTGTTCGGGTGTGTATTCGGGTGTGTGTTCGGGTGTGTGTTCGGGTGTGTATTCGGGTGTGTGTTCGGGTGTGTGTTCGGGTGTGTGTTCGGATGTGTGTTCGGGTTTGTATTCGGGTGTGTGTTCGGGTTTGTATTCGGGTGTATTCGGGTGTGCGTTCGGGTATGTGTTCGGTTTTGTATTCGGGTGTGTGTTCGGGTTTGTATTCGGGTGTGTTCGGGTGTGTGTTCGGGTGTGTTCGGGTGTGTGCTCGGGTGTGTATTCGGTTTTGTATTCGGGCATGTGTTCGGGTTTGTATTCGGGTGTGTTCGGGTGTGTGTTCGGGTGTGTGTTCTGGTATGTGTTCGGGTGTGTATTCGGGTATGTGTTCGGGTGTGTGTTCGGGTGTGTGTTCGGGTGTGTGTTCGGGTGTGTGTTCCGGGTGTGTGTTCGGGTGTGTGTTCGGGTGTGTGTTCGGGTGTGTGTTCGGGTCTGTGTTCGGGTGTGTGTTCGGGTGTGTGTTCGGGTGTGTGTTCGGGTGTGTGTTCGGGTGTGTGTTCGGGTGTGTGTTTGGGTGTGTGTTCGGGCGTGTGTTCGGGTGTGTTCGGGAGTGTGTTCGGGTGTGTTTTCGGGTATGTGTTCGGGTTTGTATTCGGGTGTGTGTTCGGGTTTGCATTCGGGTGTGTGTTCGGGTTTGTATTCGGGTGTGTTCGGGTGTGTGTTCGGGTGTGTTCGGGTGTGTGCTCGGGTGTGTATTCGGTTTTGTATTCGGGCATGTGTTCGGGTTTGTATTCGGGTGTGTTCGGGTGTGTGTTCGGGTGTGTGTTCTGGTATGTGTTCGGGTGTGTATTCGGGTATGTGTTCGGGTGTGTGTTCGGGTGTGTGTTCGGGTGTGTGTTCGGGTGTGTGTTCCGGGTGTGTGTTCGGGTGTGTGTTCGGGTGTGTGTTCGGGTGTGTGTTCGGGTCTGTGTTCGGGTGTGTGTTCGGGTGTGTATTCGGGTGTGTGTTCGGGTGTGTGTCTGGGTGTGTGTTCGGGTGTGTGTTCGGGTGTGTTCGGGTGTGTGTTCGGGTGTGTGTTCGGTTTTGTATTCGGGCATGTGTTCGGGTTTGTATTCGGGTGTGTTCGGGTGTGTGTTCTGGTATGTGTTCGGGTGTGTATTCGGGTGTGTGTTCGGGTGTGGGTTCGGGTGTGTGTTCGGGTGTGTGTTCCGGGTGTGTGTTCGGGTGTGTGTTCGGGTGTGTGTTCGGGTGTGTGTTCGGGTGTGTGTTCGGGTGTGTGTTCGGGTGTGTGTTCGGGTGTGTGTTCGGGTGTGTGTTCGGGTGTGTGTTTGGGTGTGGGTTCGGGCGTGTGTTCGGGTGTGTTCGGGAGTGTGTTCGGGTGTGTTTTCGGGTATGTGTTCGGGTTTGTATTCGGGTGTGTGTTCGGGTTTGTATTCGGGTGTGTGTTCGGGTGTGTGTTTGGGTGTGTGTTCGGGTGTGTTTTCGGGTGTGTTCGGGTGTGTGTTCGGGTGTGTGTTCGGTTTTGTATTCGGGCATGTGTTCGGGTTTGTATTCGGGTGTGTTCGGGTGTGTGTTCGGGTGTGTGTTCTGGTATGTGTTCGGGTGTGTATTCGGGTGTGTGTTCGGGTGTGTGTTCGGGTGTGTGTTCGGGTGTGTGTTCCAGGTGTGTGTTCGGGTGTGTGTTCGGGTGTGTGTTCGGGTGTGTGTTCGGGTCTGTGTTCGGGTGTGTGTTCGGGTGTGTGTTCGGGTGTGTGTTCGGGTGTGTGTTCGGTTTTGTATTCGGGTGTGTGTTCGGGTTTGTATTCGGGTGTGTTCGGGTGTGTGTTCGGGTGTGTGTTCGGGTGTGTATTCTTGTGTGTGTTCGGGTGTGTGTTCGGGTGTGTGTTCGGGTGTGTGTTCGGGTGTGTATTCGGGTGTGTGTTCGGGTGTGTGTTCGGGTGTGTGTTCGGGTGTGTTCGGGTTTGTATTCGGGTGTGTGTTCGGGTGTGTATTCGGGTGTGTGTTCGGGTGTGTGTTCGGGTGTGTATTCGGGTGTGTGTTCGGGTGTGTATTCGGGTGTGTGTTCGGGTGTGTGTTCGGGTGTGTATTCGGGTGTGTGTTCAGGTGTGTATTCGGGTGTGTGTTCGGGTATGTGTTCGTGTGTGTGTTCGGGTGTTTGATCGGGTGTGTGTTCGGGTGTGTGTTCGGGTGTGTATTCGGGTGTGTGTTCGGGTGTGTGTTCGGGTGTGTATTCGGGTGTGTGTTCGGGTGTGTGGTCGGATTTGTATTCGGGTGTGTGTTCGGGTGTGTGTTCGGGTCTGTGTTCGGGTGTGTGTTCGGGTGTGTGTTCGGGTGTGTGTTCGGGTGTGTATTCGGGTGTGTGTTCGGGTGTGTGTTCGGGTGTGTATTCGGGTGTGTGTTCGGGGGTGTGGTCGGGTTTGTATTCGGGTGTGTGTTCGGGTTTGTATTCGGGTGTATTCGGGTGTGTGTTCGGGTATGTGTTCGGGTGTGTATTCCGGTGTGTGTTCGGGTGTGTGTTCGGGTGTGTGTTCGGGTGTGTGTTCCGGTGTTTGTTCTGGTGTGTGTTCGGGTGTGTGTTCGGGTGTGTGTTCGGGTGAGTGTTCGGGTGTGTTTTCGGGTGTGTGTTCGGGTTTGTATTCGGGTGTGTGTTCGGGTTTGTATTCGGGTGTGTTCGGATGTGAGTTCGGGTGTGTGTTCGGGTATGTGTTCGGGTGTGCATTCGGGTGTGTGTTTGGGTGTGTGCTCAGGTGTGTGTGTTCGGGTCTGTGTTCGGTTGTGTTCGGGTGTGTGTTCGGGTGTGTTCGGGTGTGTGTTCGGTTATGTATTCGGGTGTGTGTTCGGGTTTGTATTCGGGTGTGTTCGGGTGTGTGTTCTGGTATGTGTTCGGGTGTGTATTCGGGTGTGTGTTCGGGTGTGTGTTCGGGTGTGTGTTCGAGTGTGTGTTCGGGTGTGTGTTCGGTTTTGTATTCGGGTGTGTGTTCGGGTTTGTATTCGGGTGTGTTCGGGTGTGTGTTCTGGTATGTGTTCGGGTGTGTATTCGGGTGTGTGTTCGGGTGTGTGTTCGGGTGTGTGTTCGGGTGTGTGTTTGGGTGTGTGTTCGGGCGTGTGTTCGGATGTGTGTTCGGGTGTGTGTTCGGGTATGTGTTCGGGTGTGTATTCGGGTGTGTGTTCGGGTGTGTGTTCGGGTGTGTGTTCGGGTCTGTGTTCGGGTGTGTTCGGTTGTGTGTTCGGGTGTGTTCGGGTGTGTGTTCGGGTTTGTATTCGGGTGTGTTCGGGTGCGTGTTCTGGTATGTGTTCGGGTGTGTATTCGGGTGTGTGTTCGGGTGTGTGTTCGGGTGTGTATTCGGGTGTGTGTTCGGGTATGTGTTCGTGTGTGTATTGGGGTGTGTGTTCGGGTTTGTATTCGGGTGTGTGTTCGGGTGTGTGTTCGGGTATGTGTTCGGGTGTGTATTCGGGTGTGTGTTCGGGTGTGTGTTCGGGTGTGTGTTCGGGTGTGTGTTCGGGTTTGTGTTCGGGTGTGTGTTCGGGTGTGTGTTCGGGTGTGTATTCGGGTGTGTGTTCGGGTTTGTATTCGGGTGTGTGTTCGGGTTTGTATTCGGGTGTGTTCGGGTATGTGTTCGGGTGTGTATTCGGGTGTGTGTTCGGGTGTGTGTTCGGGTGTGTGTTCGGGTATGTGTTCGGGTGTGTATTCGGGTGTGTGTTCGGGTTTGTATTCGGGTGTGTGTTCGGTTGTGTGTTCGGGTATGTGTTCGGGTGTGTATTCGGGTGTGTGTTCGGGTGTGTGTTCGGGTGTGTGTTCGGGTGTGTGTTCGGGTGTGTGTTCGGGTTTGTGTTCGGGTGTGTGTTCGGGTGTGTATTCGGGTGTGTGTTCGGGTGTGTGTTCGGGTGTGTGTTCGGGTGTGTGTTCGGGTTTGTGTTCGGGTGTGTGTTCGGGTGTGTGTTCGGGTGTGTGTTCGGGTGTGTTTTCGGGTGTGTGTTCGTGTTTGTATTCGGGTGTGTGTTCGGGTTTGTATTCGGGTGTGTTCGGATGTGAGTTCGGGTGTGTGTTCGGGTGTGTGTTCGGGTGTGTATTCGGGTGTGTGTTCGGGTGTGTGTTCGGGTGTGTATTCTGGTGTGTGTTCGGGTGTGTGTTCGGGTGTGTGTTCGGGTTTGTATTCGGGTGTGTGTTCGGGTTTGTATTCGCGTGTATTCGGGTGTGTGTTCGGGTATGTGTTCGGGTGTGTATTCGAGTGTGTGTTCGGGTGTGTGTTCGGGTGTTTGTTCTGGTGTGTGTTCGGGTGTGTGTTCGGGTGAGTGTTCGGGTGTGTGTTCGGGTGTGTTTTCGGGTGTGTGTTCGGGTTTGTATTCGGGTGTGTTCGGATGTGAGTTCGGGTGTGTGTTCGGGTATGTGTTCGGGTGTGTATTCGGGTGTGTGTTTGGGTGTGTGTTCGGGTGTGTGTTCGGGTCTGTGTTCGGGTGTGTTCGGGTGTGTGTTCGGTTTTGTATTCGGGTGTGTGTTCGGGTTTGTATTCGGGTGTGTTCGGGTGTGTTCGGGTGTGTGTTCTGGTATGTGTTCGGGTGTGTATTCGGTTGTGTGTTCGGGTGTGTGTTCGGGTGTGTGTTCGGGTGTGTGTTCGGTTTTGTATTCGGGTGTGTGTTCGGGTTTGTATTCGGGTGTGTTCGGGTGTGTGTTCGGGTGTGTGTTCTGGTATGTGTTCGGGTGTGTATTCGGGTGTGTGTTCGGGTGTGTGTTCGGGTGTGTATTCGGGTGTGTGTTCGGGTGTGTGTTCGGGTGTGTGTTCGGGTGTGTGTTTGGGTGTGTGTTCGGGCGTGTGTTCGGATGTGTGTTCGGGTGTGTGTTCGGGTATGTGTTCGGGTGTGTATTCGGGTGTGTGTTCGGGTGTGTGTTCGGGTGTGTGTTCGGGTCTGTGTTCGGGTGTGTTCGGTTGTGTGTTCGGGTGTGTTCGGGTGTGTGTTCGGTTTTGTATTCGGGTGTGTGTTCGGGTTTGTATTCGGGTGTGTTCGGGTGTGTGTTCTGGTATGTGTTCGGGTGTGTATTCGGGTGTGTGTTCGGGTGTGTGTTCGGGTGTGTATTCGGGTGTGTGTTCGGGTATGTGTTCGTGTGTGTATTCGGGTGTGTGTTCGGGTTTGTATTCGGGTGTGTGTTCGGGTGTGTGTTCGGGTATGTGTTCGGGTGTGTATTCGGGTGTGTGTTCGGGTGTGTGTTCGGGTGTGTGTTCGGGTGTGTGTTCGGGTGTGTGTTCGGGTTTGTGTTCGGGTGTGTGTTCGGGTGTGTGTTCGGGTGTGTATTCGGGTGTGTGTTCGGGTTTGTATTCGGGTGTGTCTTCGGGTTTGTATTCGGGTGTGTTCGGGTATGTGTTCGGGTGTGTATTCGGGTGTGTGTTCGGGTGTGTGTTCGGGTGTGTGTTCGGGTATGTGTTCGGGTGTGTATTCGGGTGTGTGTTCGGGTTTGTATTCGGGTGTGTGTTCGGGTGTGTGTTCGGGTATGTGTTCGGGTGTGTATTCGGGTGTGTGTTCGGGTGTGTGTTCGGGTGTGTGTTCGGGTGTGTGTTCGGGTGTGTGTTCGGGTTTGTGTTCGGGTGTGTGTTCGGGTGTGTATTCGGGTGTGTGTTCGGGTGTGTGTTCGGGTGTGTGTTCGGGTGTGTGTTCGGGTTTGTGTTCGGGTGTGTGTTCGGGTGTGTGTTCGGGTGTGTGTTCGGGTGTGTTTTCGGGTGTGTGTTCGTGTTTGTATTCGGGTGTGTGTTCGGGTTTGTATTCGGGTGTGTTCGGATGTGAGTTCGGGTGTGTGTTCGGGTGTGTGTTCGGGTGTGTATTCGGGTGTGTGTTCGGGTGTGTGTTCGGGTGTGTATTCTGGTGTGTGTTCGGGTGTGTGTTCGGGTGTGTGTTCGCGTGTGTGTTCGGGTTTGTATTCGGGTGTGTGTTCGGGTTTGTATTCGCGTGTATTCGGGTGTGTGTTCGGGTGTTTGTTCTGGTGTGTGTTCGGGTGTGTGTTCGGGTGTGTGTTCGGGTGAGTGTTCGGGTGTGTGTTCGGGTGTGTTTTCGGGTGTGTGTTCGGGTTTGTATTCGTCTGTGTTCGGATGTGAGTTCGGGTGTGTGTTCGGGTATGTGTTCGGGTGTGTATTCGGGTGTGTGTTTGGGTGTGTGTTCGGGTGTGTGTTCGGGTCTGTGTTCGGGTGTGTTCGGGTGTGTGTTCGGTTTTGTATTCGGGTGTGTGTTCGGGTTTGTATTCGGGTGTGTTCGGGTGTGTTCGGGTGTGTGTTCTGGTATGTGTTCGGGTGTGTATTCGGTTGTGTGTTCGGGTGTGTGTTCGGGTGTGTGTTCGGGTGTGTGTTCGGTTTTGTATTCGGGTGTGTGTTCGGGTTTGTATTCGGGTGTGTTCGGGTGTGTGTTCTGGTATGTGTTCGGGTGTGTATTCGGGTGTGTGTTCGGGTGTGTGTTCGGGTGTGTATTCGGGTGTGTGTTCGGGTGTGTGTTCGGGTGTGTGTTCGGATGTGTGTTCGGGTTTGTATTCGGGTGTGTGTTCGGGTTTGTATTCGGGTGTATTCGGGTGTGTGTTCGGGTGTGTTCGGGTGTGTGTTCGGGTGTGTGTTCGGGTGTTTGTTCTGGTGTGTGTTCGGGTGTGTGTTCGGGTGTGTGTTCGGGTGTGTGTTCGGGTGTGTGTTCGGGTGTGTTTTCGGGTGTGTGTTCGGGTTTGTATTCGGGTGTGTTCGGATGTGTGTTCTGGTATGTGTTCGGGTGTGTATTCGGGTGTGTGTTCGGGTGTGTGTTTGGGTGTGTGTTCGGGCGTGTGTTCGGATGTGTGTTCGGGTGTGTGTTCGGGTATGTGTTCGGGTGTGTATTCGGGTGTGTGTTCGGGTGTGTGTTCGGGTGTGTGTTCGGGTCTGTGTTCGGGTGTGTTCGGTTGTGTGTTCGGGTGTGTTCGGGTGTGTGTTCGGGGGTGTGGTCGGGTTTGTATTCGGGTGTGTGTTCGGGTTTGTATTCGGGTGTATTCGGGTGTGTGTTCGGGTATGTGTTCGGGTGTGTATTCGGGTGTGTGTTCGGGTGTGTGTTCGGGTGTGTGTTCGGGTGTGTGTTACGGTGTTTGTTCTGGTGTGTGTTCGGGTGTGTGTTCGGGTGTGTGTTCGGGTGAGTGTTCGGGTGTGTTTTCGGGTGTGTGTTCGGGTTTGTATTCGGGTGTGTGTTCGGGTTTGTATTCGGGTGTGTTCGGATGTGAGTTCGGGTGTGTGTTCGGGTATGTGTTCGGGTGTGCATTCGGGTGTGTGTTTGGGTGTGTGCTCAGGTGTGTGTGTTCGGGTCTGTGTTCGGTTGTGTTCGGGTGTGTGTTCGGGTGTGTTCGGGTGTGTGTTCGGTTATGTATTCGGGTGTGTGTTCGGGTTTGTATTCGGGTGTGTTCGGGTGTGTTCGGGTGTGTGTTCGGTTTTGTATTCGGGTGTGTTTTCGGGTGTGTGTTCGGGTTTGTATTCGGGTGTGTGTTCGGGTTTGTATTCGGGTGTGTTCGGATGTGAGTTCGGGTGTGTGTTCGGGTATGTGTTCGGGTGTGTATTCGGGTGTGTGTTTGGGTGTGTGTTCGGGTGTGTTCGGGTGTGTGTTCGTTTTGTATTCGGGTGTGCGTTCGGGTTTGTATTCGGGTGTGTTCGGGTGTGTTCGGGTGTGTGTTCTGGTATGTGTTCGGGTGTGTATTCGGGTGTGTGTTCGGGTGTGTGTTCGGGTGTGTGTTCGGGTGTGTGTTCGGTTTTGTATTCGGGTGTGTGTTCGGGTTTGTATTCGGGTGTGTTCGGGTGTGTGTTCGGGTGTGTGTTCTGGTATGTGTTCGGGTGTGTATTCGGGTGTGTGTTCGGGTGTGTGTTCGGGTGTGTATTCGGGTGTGTGTTCGGGTGTGTGTTCGGGTGTGTGTTCGGATGTGTGTTCGGGTTTGTATTCGGGAGTGTGTTCGGGTTTGTATTCGGGTGTATTCGGGTGTGTGTTCGGGTATGTGTTCGGGTGTGTATTCGGGTGTGTGTTCGGGTGTTTGTTCTGGTGTGTGTTCGGGTGTGTGTTCGGGTGTGTGTTCGGGTGTGTGTTCGGGTGTGTTTTCGGGTGTGTGTTCGGGTTTGTATTCGGGTGTGTGTTCGGGTTTGTATTCGGGTGTGTTCGGATGTGAGTTCGGGTGTGTGTTCGGGTATGTGTTCGGGTGTGTATTCGGGTGTGTGTTTGGGTGTGTGTTCGGGTGTGTGTTCGGGTCTGTGTTCGGGTGTGTTCGGGTGTGTGTTCGGTTTTGTATTCGGGTGTGTGTTCGGGTTTGTATTCGGGTGTGTTCGGGTGTGTTTTCGGGTGTGTGTTCTGGTATGTGTTCTGGTGTGTATTCGGGGGTGTATTCGGGGGTGTGTTCGGGTGTGTGCTCGGGTGTGTGTTCGGTTTTGTATTCGGGCATGTGTTCGGGTTTGTATTCGGGTGTGTTCGGGTGTGTGTTCGGGTGTGTGTTCTGGTATGTGTTCGGGTGTGTATTCGGGTGTGTGTTCGGGTGTGTGTTCGGGTGTGTGTTCCGGGTGTGTGTTCGGGTGTGTGTTCGGGTGTGTGTTCGGGTGTGTGTTCGGGTCTGTGTTCGGGTGTGTGTTCGGGTGTGTGTTCGGGTGTGTGTTCGGGTGTGTGTTCGGGTGTGTGTTCGGGTGTGTGTTCGGGTGTGTGTTTGGGTGTGTGTTCGGGCGTGTGTTCGGTTGTGTTCGGGAGTGTGTTCGGGTGTGTTTTCGGGTATGTGTTCGGGTTTGTATTCGGGTGTGTGTTCGGGTTTGCATTCGGGTGTGTGTTCGGGGCTGTGTTCGGGTGTGTGTTCGGGTGTGTGTTCGGGTGTGTGTTCGGGTGTGTGTTTGGGTGTGTGTTCGGGCGTGTGTTCGGGTGTGTTCGGGAGTGTGTTCGGGTGTGTTTTCGGGTATGTGTTCGGGTTTGAATTCGGGTGTGTGTTCGGGTTTGTATTCGGGTGTGTGTTCGGGTTTGTATTCGGGTGTGTTCCGGTGTGTGTTCGGGTGTGTGTTCGGGTGAGTGTTCGGGTGTGTGTTCGGGTGTGTTTTCGGGTGTGTGTTCGGGTTTGTATTCGGGTGTGTGTTCGGGTTTGTATTCGGGTGTGTTCGGATGTGAGTTCGGGTGTGTGTTCGGGTATGAGTTCGGGTGTGTATTCGGGTGTGTGTTTGGGTGTGTGTTCGGGTGTGTGTTCGGGTCTGTGTTCGGGTGTGTTCGGGTGTGTTCGGGTGTGTGTTCGGTTTTGTATTCGGGTGTGTTCGGGTGTGTTCGGGTGTGTGTTCTGGTATGTGTTCGGGTGTGTATTCGGGTGTGTGTTCGGGTGTGTGTTCGGGTGTGTGTTCGGGTGTGTGTTCGGGTGTGTGTTCGGTTTTGTATTCGGGTGTGTGTTCGGGTTTCTATTCGGGTGTGTTCGGGTGTGTGTTCGGGTGTGTGTTCTGGTATGTGTTCGGGTGTGTATTCGGGTGTGTGTTCGGGTGTGTGTTCGGGTGTGTATTCGGGTGTGTGTTCGGGTGTGTGTTCGGGTGTGTGTTCGGATGTGTGTTCGGGTTTGTATTCGGGTGTGTGTTCGGGTTTGTATTCGGGTGTATTCGGGTGTGTGTTCGGGTATGTGTTCGGGTGTGTATTCGGGTGTGTGTTCGGGTGTGTTCGGGTGTGTGTTCGGGTGTGTGTTCGGGTGTTTGTTCTGGTGTGTGTTCGGGTGTGTGTTCGGGTGTGTTTTCGGGTATGTGTTCGGGTTTGTATTCGGGTGTGTGTTCGGGTTTGTATTCGGGTGTGTTCGGATGTGAGTTCGGGTGTGTGTTCGGGTATGAGTTCGGGTGTGTATTCGGGTGTGTGTTTGGGTGTGTGTTCGGGTGTGTGTTCGGGTCTGTGTTCGGGTGTGTTCGGGTGTGTGTTCGGTTTTGTATTCGGGTGTGTGTTCGGGTTTGTATTCGGGTGTGTTCGGGTGTGTGTTCGGGTGTGTTCGGGTGTGTGCTCGGGTGTGTATTCGGTTTTGTATTCGGGCATGTGTTCGGGTTTGTATTCGGGTGTGTTCGGGTGTGTGTTCGGGTGTGTGTTCTGGTATGTGTTCGGGTGTGTATTCGGGTATGTGTTCGGGTGTGTGTTCGGGTGTGTGTTCGGGTGTGTGTTCGGGTGTGTGTTCCGGGTGTGTGTTCGGGTGTGTGTTCGGGTGTGTGTTCGGGTGTGTGTTCGGGTCTGTGTTCGGGTGTGTGTTCGGGTGTGTGTTCGGGTGTGTGTTCGGGTGTGTGTTCGGGTGTGTGTTCGGGTGTGTGTTTGGGTGTGTGTTCGGGCGTGTGTTCGGGTGTGTTCGGGAGTGTGTTCGGGTGTGTTTTCGGGTATGTGTTCGGGTTTGTATTCGGGTGTGTGTTCGGGTTTGCATTCGGGTGTGTGTTCGGGTTTGTATTCGGGTGTGTTCGGGTGTGTGTTCGGGTGTGTTCGGGTGTGTGCTCGGGTGTGTATTCGGTTTTGTATTCGGGCATGTGTTCGGGTTTGTATTCGGGTGTGTTCGGGTGTGTGTTCGGGTGTGTGTTCTGGTATGTGTTCGGGTGTGTATTCGGGTATGTGTTCGGGTGTGTGTTCGGGTGTGTGTTCGGGTGTGTGTTCGGGTGTGTGTTCCGGGTGTGTATTCGGGTGTGTGTTCGGGTGTGTGTCTGGGTGTGTGTTCGGGTGTGTGTTCGGGTGTGTTCGGGTGTGTGTTCGGGTGTGTGTTCGGTTTTGTATTCGGGCATGTGTTCGGGTTTGTATTCGGGTGTGTTCGGGTGTGTGTTCTGGTATGTGTTCGGGTGTGTATTCGGGTGTGTGTTCGGGTGTGGGTTCGGGTGTGTGTTCGGGTGTGTGTTCCGGGTGTGTGTTCGGGTGTGTGTTCGGGTGTGTGTTCGGGTGTGTGTTCGGGTGTGTGTTCGGGTGTGTGTTCGGGTGTGTGTTCGGGTGTGTGTTCGGGTGTGTGTTTGGGTGTGGGTTCGGGCGTGTGTTCGGGTGTGTTCGGGAGTGTGTTCGGGTGTGTTTTCGGGTATGTGTTCGGGTTTGTATTCGGGTGTGTGTTCGGGTTTGTATTCGGGTGTGTGTTCGGGTGTGTGTTTGGGTGTGTGTTCGGGTGTGTTTTCGGGTGTGTTCGGGTGTGTGTTCGGGTGTGTGTTCGGTTTTGTATTCGGGCATGTGTTCGGGTTTGTATTCGGGTGTGTTCGGGTGTGTGTTCGGGTGTGTGTTCTGGTATGTGTTCGGGTGTGTATTCGGGTGTGTGTTCGGGTGTGTGTTCGGGTGTGTGTTCGGGTGTGTGTTCCGGGTGTGTGTTCGGGTGTGTGTTCGGGTGTGTGTTCGGGTGTGTGTTCGGGTCTGTGTTCGGGTGTGTGTTCGGGTGTGTGTTCGGGTGTGTGTTCGGGTGTGTGTTCGGTTTTGTATTCGGGTGTGTGTTCGGGTTTGTATTCGGGTGTGTTCGGGTGTGTGTTCGGGTGTGTGTTCGGGTGTGTATTCTTGTGTGTGTTCGGGTGTGTGTTCGGGTGTGTGTTCGGGTGTGTGTTCGGGTGTGTATTCGGGTGTGTGTTCGGGTGTGTGTTCGGGTGTGTGTTCGGGTGTGTTCGGGTTTGTATTCGGGTGTGTGTTCGGGTGTGTATTCGGGTGTGTGTTCGGGTGTGTGTTCGGGTGTGTATTCGGGTGTGTGTTCGGGTGTGTATTCGGGTGTGTGTTCGGGTGTGTGTTCGGGTGTGTATTCGGGTGTGTGTTCAGGTGTGTATTCGGGTGTGTGTTCGGGTATGTGTTCGTGTGTGTGTTCGGGTGTTTGTTCGGGTGTGTGTTCGGGTGTGTGTTCGGGTGTGTATTCGGGTGTGTGTTCGGGTGTGTGTTCGGGTGTGTATTCGGGTGTGTGTTCGGGTGTGTGGTCGGGTTTGTATTCGGGTGTGTGTTCGGGTGTGTGTTCGGGTCTGTGTTCGGGTGTGTGTTCGGGTGTGTGTTCGGGTGTGTGTTCGGGTGTGTATTCGGGTGTGTGTTCGGGTGTGTGTTCGGGTGTGTATTCGGGTGTGTGTTCGGGGGTGTGGTCGGGTTTGTATTCGGGTGTGTGTTCGGGTTTGTATTCGGGTGTATTCGGGTGTGTGTTCGGGTATGTGTTCGGGTGTGTATTCCGGTGTGTGTTCGGGTGTGTGTTCGGGTGTGTGTTCGGGTGTGTGTTCCGGTGTTTGTTCTGGTGTGTGTTCGGGTGTGTGTTCGGGTGTGTGTTCGGGTGAGTGTTCGGGTGTGTTTTCGGGTGTGTGTTCGGGTTTGTATTCGGGTGTGTGTTCGGGTTTGTATTCGGGTGTGTTCGGATGTGAGTTCGGGTGTGTGTTCGGGTATGTGTTCGGGTGTGCATTCGGGTGTGTGTTTGGGTGTGTGCTCAGGTGTGTGTGTTCGGGTCTGTGTTCGGTTGTGTTCGGGTGTGTGTTCGGGTGTGTTCGGGTGTGTGTTCGGTTATGTATTCGGGTGTGTGTTCGGGTTTGTATTCGGGTGTGTTCGGGTGTGTGTTCTGGTATGTGTTCGGGTGTGTATTCGGGTGTGTGTTCGGGTGTGTGTTCGGGTGTGTGTTCGAGTGTGTGTTCGGGTGTGTGTTCGGTTTTGTATTCGGGTGTGTGTTCGGGTTTGTATTCGGGTGTGTTCGGGTGTGTGTTCTGGTATGTGTTCGGGTGTGTATTCGGGTGTGTGTTCGGGTGTGTGTTCGGGTGTGTGTTCGGGTGTGTGTTTGGGTGTGTGTTCGGGCGTGTGTTCGGATGTGTGTTCGGGTGTGTGTTCGGGTATGTGTTCGGGTGTGTATTCGGGTGTGTGTTCGGGTGTGTGTTCGGGTGTGTGTTCGGGTCTGTGTTCGGGTGTGTTCGGTTGTGTGTTCGGGTGTGTTCGGGTGTGTGTTCGGTTTTGTATTCGGGTGTGTGTTCGGGTTTGTATTCGGGTGTGTTCGGGTGCGTGTTCTGGTATGTGTTCGGGTGTGTATTCGGGTGTGTGTTCGGGTGTGTGTTCGGGTGTGTATTCAGGTGTGTGTTCGGGTATGTGTTCGTGTGTGTATTCGGGTGTGTGTTCGGGTTTGTATTCGGGTGTGTGTTCGGGTGTGTGTTCGGGTATGTGTTCGGGTGTGTATTCGGGTGTGTGTTCGGGTGTGTGTTCGGGTGTGTGTTCGGGTGTGTGTTCGGGTTTGTGTTCGGGTGTGTGTTCGGGTGTGTGTTCGGGTGTGTGTTCGGGTTTGTGTTCGGGTGTGTGTTCGGGTGTGTATTCGGGTGTGTGTTCGGGTGTGTGTTCGGGTGTGTGTTCGGGTGTGTGTTCGGGTTTGTGTTCGGGTGTGTGTTCGGGTGTGTGTTCGGGTGTGTGTTCGGGTGTGTTTTCGGGTGTGTGTTCGTGTTTGTATTCGGGTGTGTGTTCGGGTTTGTATTCGGGTGTGTTCGGATGTGAGTTCGGGTGTGTGTTCGGGTGTGTGTTCGGGTGTGTATTCGGGTGTGTGTTCGGGTGTGTGTTCGGGTGTGTATTCTGGTGTGTGTTCGGGTGTGTGTTCGGGTGTGTGTTCGGGTTTGTATTCGGGTGTGTGTTCGGGTTTGTATTCGCGTGTATTCGGGTGTGTGTTCGGGTATGTGTTCGGGTGTGTATTCGGGTGTGTGTTCGGGTGTGTGTTCGGGTGTTTGTTCTGGTGTGTGTTCGGGTGTGTGTTCGGGTGAGTGTTCGGGTGTGTGTTCGGGTGTGTTTTCGGGTGTGTGTTCGGGTTTGTATTCGGGTGTGTTCGGATGTGAGTTCGGGTGTGTGTTCGGGTATGTGTTCGGGTGTGTATTCGGGTGTGTGTTTGGGTGTGTGTTCGGGTGTGTGTTCGGGTCTGTGTTCGGGTGTGTTCGGGTGTGTGTTCGGTTTTGTATTCGGGTGTGTGTTCGGGTTTGTATTCGGGTGTGTTCGGGTGTGTTCGGGTGTGTGTTCTGGTATGTGTTCGGGTGTGTATTCGGTTGTGTGTTCGGGTGTGTGTTCGGGTGTGTGTTCGGGTGTGTGTTCGGTTTTGTATTCGGGTGTGTGTTCGGGTTTGTATTCGGGTGTGTTCGGGTGTGTGTTCGGGTGTGTGTTCTGGTATGTGTTCGGGTGTGTATTCGGGTGTGTGTTCGGGTGTGTGTTCGGGTGTGTATTCGGGTGTGTGTTCGGGTGTGTGTTCGGGTGTGTGTTCGGGTGTGTGTTTGGGTGTGTGTTCGGGCGTGTGTTCGGATGTGTGTTCGGGTGTGTGTTCGGGTATGTGTTCGGGTGTGTATTCGGGTGTGTGTTCGGGTGTGTGTTCGGGTGTGTGTTCGGGTCTGTGTTCGGGTGTGTTCGGTTGTGTGTTCGGGTGTGTCCGGGTGTGTGTTCGGTTTTGTATTCGGGTGTGTGTTCGGGTTTGTATTCGGGTGTGTTCGGGTGTGTGTTCTGGTATGTGTTCGGGTGTGTATTCGGGTGTGTGTTCGGGTGTGTGTTCGGGTGTGTATTCGGGTGTGTGTTCGGGTATGTGTTCGTGTGTGTATTCGGGTGTGTGTTCGGGTTTGTATTCGGGTGTGTGTTCGGGTGTGTGTTCGGGTATGTGTTCGGGTGTGTATTCGGGTGTGTGTTCGGGTGTGTGTTCGGGTGTGTGTTCGGGTGTGTGTTCGGGTGTGTGTTCGGGTTTGTGTTCGGGTGTGTGTTCGGGTGTGTGTTCGGGTGTGTATTCGGGTGTGTGTTCGGGTTTGTATTCGGGTGTGTGTTCGGGTTTGTATTCGGGTGTGTTCGGGTATGTGTTCGGGTGTGTATTCGGGTGTGTGTTCGGGTGTGTGTTCGGGTGTGTGTTCGGGTATGTGTTCGGGTGTGTATTCGGGTGTGTGTTCGGGTGTGTGTTCGGGTATGTGTTCGGGTGTGTATTCGGGTGTGTGTTCGGGTGTGTGTTCGGGTGTGTGTTCGGGTGTGTGTTCGGGTGTGTGTTCGGGTTTGTGTTCGGGTGTGTGTTCGGGTGTGTATTCGGGTGTGTGTTCGGGTGTGTGTTCGGGTGTGTGTTCGGGTGTGTGTTCGGGTTTGTGTTCGGGTGTGTGTTCGGGTGTGTGTTCGGGTGTGTGTTCGGGTGTGTTTTCGGGTGTGTGTTCGTGTTTGTATTCGGATGTGTGTTCGGGTTTGTATTCGGGTGTGTTCGGATGTGAGTTCGGGTGTGTGTTCGGGTGTGTGTTCGGGTGTGTATTCGGGTGTGTGTTCGGGTGTGTGTTCGGGTGTGTATTCTGGTGTGTGTTCGGGTGTGTGTTCGGGTGTGTGTTCGCGTGTGTGTTCGGGTTTGTATTCGGGTGTGTGTTCGGGTTTGTATTCGCGTGTATTCGGGTGTGTGTTCGGGTATGTGTTCGGGTGTGTATTCGGGTGTGTGTTCGGGTGTGTGTTCGGGTGTTTGTTCTGGTGTGTGTTCGGGTGTGTGTTCGGGTGTGTGTTCGGGTGAGTGTTCGGGTGTGTGTTCGGGTGTGTTTTCGGGTGTGTGTTCGGGTTTGTATTCGTCTGTGTTCGGATGTGAGTTCGGGTGTGTGTTCGGGTATGTGTTCGGGTGTGTATTCGGGTGTGTGTTTGGGTGTGTGTTCGGGTGTGTGTTCGGGTCTGTGTTCGGGTGTGTTCGGGTGTGTGTTCGGTTTTGTATTCGGGTGTGTGTTCGGGTTTGTATTCGGGTGTGTTCGGGTGTGTTCGGGTGTGTGTTCTGGTATGTGTTCGGGTGTGTATTCGGTTGTGTGTTCGGGTGTGTGTTCGGGTGTGTGTTCGGGTGTGTGTTCGGTTTTGTATTCGGGTGTGTGTTCGGGTTTGTATTCGGGTGTGTTCGGGTGTGTGTTCTGGTATGTGTTCGGGTGTGTATTCGGGTGTGTGTTCGGGTGTGTGTTCGGGTGTGTATTCGGGTGTGTGTTCGGGTGTGTGTTCGGGTGTGTGTTCGGATGTGTGTTCGGGTTTGTATTCGGGTGTGTGTTCGGGTTTGTATTCGGGTGTATTCGGGTGTGTGTTCGGGTGTGTTCGGGTGTGTGTTCGGGTGTTTGTTCTGGTGTGTGTTCGGGTGTGTGTTCGGGTGTGTGTTCGGGTGTGTGTTCGGGTGTGTGTTCGGGTGTGTTTTCGGGTGTGTGTTCGGGTTTGTATTCGGGTGTGTTCGGATGTGTGTTCTGGTATGTGTTCGGGTGTGTATTCGGGTGTGTGTTCGGGTGTGTGTTTGGGTGTGTGTTCGGGCGTGTGTTCGGATGTGTGTTCGGGTGTGTGTTCGGGTATGTGTTCGGGTGTGTATTCGGGTGTGTGTTCGGGTGTGTGTTCGGGTGTGTGTTCGGGTCTGTGTTCGGGTGTGTTCGGTTGTGTGTTCGGGTGTGTTCGGGTGTGTGTTCGGTTTTGTATTCGGGTGTGTTCGGGTGTGTGTTCTGGTATGTGTTCGGGTGTGTATTCGGGTGTGTGTTCGGGTGTGTGTTCGGGTGTGTGTTCGAGTGTGTGTTCGGGTGTGTGTTCGGTTTTGTATTCGGGTGTGTGTTCGGGTTTGTATTCGGGTGTGTTCGGGTGTGTGTTCTGGTATGTGTTCGGGTGTGTATTCGAGTGTGTGTTCGGGTGTGTGTTCGGGTGTGTGTTCGGGTGTGTGTTTGGGTGTGTGTTCGGGCGTGTGTTCGGATGTGTGTTCGGGTGTGTGTTCGGGTATGTGTTCGGGTGTGTATTCGGGTGTGTGTTCGGGTGTGTGTTCGGGTGTGTGTTCGGGTCTGTGTTCGGGTGTGTTCGGTTATGTGTTCGGGTGTGTTCGGGTGTGTGTTCGGTTTTGTATTCGGGTGTGTGTTCGGGTTTGTATTCGGGTGTGTTCGGGTGTGTGTTCTGGTATGTGTTCGGGTGTGTATTCGGGTGTGTGTTCGGGTGTGTGTTCGGGTGTGTATTCGGGTGTGTGTTCGGGTATGTGTTCGTGTGTGTATTCGGGTGTGTGTTCGGGTTTGTATTCGGGTGTGTGTTCGGGTGTGTGTTCGGGTATGTGTTCGGGTGTGTATTCGGGTGTGTGTTCGGGTGTGTGTTCGGGTGTGTGTTCGGGTGTGTGTTCGGGTGTGTGTTCGGGTTTGTGTTCGGGTGTGTGTTCGGGTGTGTGTTCGGGTGTGTATTCGGGTGTGTGTTCGGGTTTGTATTCGGGTGTGTGTTCGGGTTTGTATTCGGGTGTGTTCGGGTATGTGTTCGGGTGTGTATTCGGGTGTGTGTTCGGGTGTGTGTTCGGGTGTGTGTTCGGGTATGTGTTCGGGTGTGTATTCGGGTGTGTGTTCGGGTTTGTATTCGGGTGTGTGTTCGGGTGTGTGTTCGGGTATGTGTTCGGGTGTGTATTCGGGTGTGTGTTCGGGTGTGTGTTCGGGTGTGTGTTCGGGTGTGTGTTCGGGTGTGTGTTCGGGTTTGTGTTCGGGTGTGTGTTCGGGTGTGTATTCGGGTGTGTGTTCGGGTGTTTGTTCGGGTGTGTGTTCGGGTGTGTGTTCGGGTTTGTGTTCGGGTGTGTGTTCGGGTGTGTGTTCGGGTGTGTGTTCGGGTGTGTTTTCGGGTGTGTGTTCGTGTTTGTATTCGGGTGTGTGTTCGGGTTTGTATTCGGGTGTGTTCGGATGTGAGTTCGGGTGTGTGTTCGGGTGTGTGTTCGGGTGTGTATTCGGGTGTGTGTTCGGGTGTGTGTTCGGGTGTGTATTCTGGTGTGTGTTCGGGTGTGTGTTCGGGTGTGTGTTCGGGTGTGTGTTCGGGTTTGTATTCGGGTGTGTGTTCGGGTTTGTATTCGCGTGTATTCGGGTGTGTGTTCGGGTATGTGTTCGGGTGTGTATTCGGGTGTGTGTTCGGGTGTGTGTTCGGGTGTTTGTTCTGGTGTGTGTTCGGGTGTGTGTTCGGGTGTGTGTTCGGGTGAGTGTTCGGGTGTGTGTTCGGGTGTGTTTTCGGGTGTGTGTTCGGGTTTGTATTCGGGTGTGTTCGGATGTGAGTTCGGGTGTGTGTTCGGGTATGTGTTCGGGAGTGTATTCGGGTGTGTGTTTGGGTGTGTGTTCGGGTGTGTGTTCGGGTCTGTGTTCGGGTGTGTTCGGGTGTGTTCGGTTTTGTATTCGGGTGTGTGTTCGGGTTTGTATTCGGGTGTGTTCGGGTGTGTTCGGGTGTGTGTTCTGGTATGTGTTCGGGTGTGTATTCGGTTGTGTGTTCGGGTGTGTGTTCGGGTGTGTGTTCGGGTGTGTGTTCGGTTTTGTATTCGGGTGTGTGTTCGGGTTTGTATTCGGGTGTGTTCGGGTGTGTGTTCTGGTATGTGTTCGGGTGTGTATTCGGGTGTGTGTTCGGGTGTGTGTTCGGGTGTGTATTCGGGTGTGTGTTCGGGTGTGTGTTCGGGTGTGTGTTCGGATGTGTGTTCGGGTTTGTATTCGGGTGTGTGTTCGGGTTTGTATTCGGGTGTATTCGGGTGTGTGTTCGGGTGTGTTCGGGTGTGTGTTCGGGTGTGTGTTCGGGTGTTTGTTCTGGTATGTGTTCGGGTGTGTGTTCGGGTGTGTGTTCGGGTGTGTGTTCGGGTGTGTGTTCGGGTGTGTTTTCGGGTGTGTGTTCGGGTTTGTATTCGGGTGTGTTCGGATGTGAGTTCGGGTGTGTGTTCGGGTATGTGTTCGGGTGTGTATTCGGGTGTGTGTTTGGGTGTGTGTTCGGGTGTGTGTTCGGGTCTGTGTTCGGGTGTGTTCGGGTGTGTGTTCGGTTTTGTATTCGGGTGTGTGTTCGGGTTTGTATTCGGGTGTGTTCGGGTGTGTTTTCGGGTGTGTGTTCTGGTATGTGTTCTGGTGTGTATTCGGGTGTGTGTTCGGGTGTGTGTTCGGGTGTGTTCGGGTTGTGTGCTCGGGTGTGTGTTTGGTTTTGTATTCGGGCATGTGTTCGGGTTTGTATTCGGGTGTGTTCGGGTGTGTGTTCGGGTGTGTGTTCTGGTATGTGTTCGGGTGCGTATTCGGGTGTGTGTTCGGGTGTGTGTTCGGGTGTGTGTTCGGGTGTGTGTTCGGGTGTGTGTTCCGGGTGTGTGTTCGGGTGTGTGTTCGGGTGTGTGTTCGGGTGTGTGTTCGGGTCTGTGTTCGGGTGTGTGTTCGGGTGTGTGTTCGGGTGTGTGTTCGGGTGTGTGTTCGGGTGTGTGTTTGGGTGTGTGTTCGGGCGTGTGTTCGGGTGTGTTCGGGAGTGTGTTCGGGTGTGTTTTCGGGTATGTGTTCGGGTTTGTATTCGGGTGTGTGTTCGGGTTTGCATTCGGGTGTGTGTTCGGGTCTGTGTTCGGGTGTGTGTTCTGGTATGTGTTCGGGTGTGTATTCGGGTGTGTGTTCGGGTGTGTGTTCGGGTGTGTATTCGGGTGTGTGTTCGGGTGTGTGTTCGGGTGTGTGTTCGGATGTGTGTTCGGGTTTGTATTCGGGTGTGTGTTCGGGTTTGTATTCGGGTGTATTCGGGTGTGTGTTCGGGTGTGTTCGGGTGTGTGTTCGGGTGTGTGTTCGGGTGTTTGTTCTGGTGTGTGTTCGGGTGTGTGTTCGGGTGTGTGTTCGGGTGTGTGTTCGGGTGTGTGTTCGGGTGTGTTTTCGGGTGTGTGTTCGGGTTTGTATTCGGGTGTGTTCGGATGTGAGTTCGGGTGTGTGTTCGGGTATGTGTTCGGGTGTGTATTCGGGTGTGTGTTTGGGTGTGTGTTCGGGTGTGTGTTCGGGTCTGTGTTCGGGTGTGTTCGGGTGTGTGTTCGGTTTTGTATTCGGGTGTGTGTTCGGGTTTGTATTCGGGTGTGTTCGGGTGTGTTTTCGGGTGTGTGTTCTGGTATGTGTTCTGGTGTGTATTCGGGTGTGTGTTCGGGTGTGTGTTCGGGTGTGTTCGGGTGTGTGCTCGGGTGTGTGTTCGGTTTTGTATTCGGGCATGTGATCGGGTTTGTATTCGGGTGTGTGTTCGGGTGTGTGTTCTGGTATGTGTTCGGGTGCGTATTCGGGTGTGTGTTCGGGTGTGTGTTCGGGTGTGTGTTCGGGTGTGTGTTCGGGTGTGTGTTCCGGGTGTGTGTTCGGGTGTGTGTTCGGGTGTGTGTTCGGGTGTGTGTTCGGGTCTGTGTTCGGGTGTGTGTTCGGGTGTGTGTTCGGGTGTGTGTTCGGGTGTGTGTTCGGGTGTGTGTTCGGGTGTGTGTTTGGGTGTGTGTTCGGGCGTGTGTTCGGGTGTGTTCGGGAGTGTGTTCGGGTGTGTTTTCGGGTATGTGTTCGGGTTTGTATTCGGGTGTGTGTTCGGGTTTGCATTCGGGTGTGTGTTCGGGTCTGTGTTCGGGTGTGTGTTCGGGTGTGTGTTCGGGTGTGTGTTCGGGTGTGTGTTTGGGTGTGTGTTCGGGCGTGTGTTCGGGTGTGTTCGGGTGTGTGTTCGGGTGTGTTTTCGGGTATGTGTTCGGGTTTGTATTCGGGTGTGTGTTCGGGTTTGTATTCGGGTGTGTTCGGGTGTGTTTTCGGGTGTGTGTTCGGGTTTGTATTCGGGTGTGTTCGGGTGTGTTTTCGGGTGTGTGTTCGGGTTTGTATTCGGGTGTGTTCGGGTGTGTTTTCGGGTGTGTGTTCGGGTTTGTATTCGCGTGTATTCGGGTGTGTGTTCGGGTATGTGTTCGGGTGTGTATTCGGGTGTGTGTTCGGGTGTGTGTTCGGGTGTGTGTTCGGGTGTTTGTTCTGGTGTGTGTTCGGGTGTGTGTTCGGGTGTGTGTTCGGGTGAGTGTTCGGGTGTGTGTTCGGGTGTGTTTTCGGGTGTGTGTTCGGGTTTGTATTCGGGTGTGTGTTCGGGTTTGTATTCGGGTGTGTTCGGATGTGAGTTCGGGTGTGTGTTCGGGTATGTGTTCGGGTGTGTATTCGGGTGTGTGTTTGGGTGTGTGTTCGGGTGTGTGTTCGGGTCTGTGTTCGGGTGTGTTCGGGTGTGTTCGGGTGTGTGTTCGGTTTTGTATTCGGGTGTGTGTTCGGGTTTGTATTCGGGTGTGTTCGGGTGTGTGTTCTGGTATGTGTTCGGGTGTGTGTTCGGGTGTGTGTTCGGGTGTGTGTTCGGGTGTGTGTTCGGTTTTGTATTCGGGTGTGTGTTCGGGTTTGTATTCGGGTGTGTTCGGGTGTGAGTTCGGGTGTGTGTTCTGGTATGTGTTCGGGTGTGTATTCGGGTGTGTGTTCGGGTGTGTGTTCGGGTGTGTATTCGGGTGTGTGTTCGGGTGTGTGTTCGGGTGTGTGTTCGGATGTGTGTTCGGGTTTGTATTCGGGTGTATTCGGGTGTGTGTTCGGGTATGTGTTCGGGTGTGTATTCTGGTGTGTGTTCGGGTGTTTGTTCTGGTGTGTGTTCGGGTGTGTGTTCGGGTGTGTGTTCGGGTGTGTGTTCGGGTGTGTGTTCGGGTGTGTTTTCGGGTGTGTGTTCGGGTTTGTATTCGGGTGTGTGTTCGGGTTTGTATTCGGGTGTGTTCGGATGTGAGTTCGGGTGTGTGTTCGGGTATGTGTTCGGGTGTGTATTCGGGTGTGTGTTTGGGTGTGTGTTCGGGTGTGTGTTCGGGTCTGTGTTCGGGTGAGTTCGGGTGTGTGTTCGGTTTTGTATTCGGGTGTGTGTTCGGGTTTGTATTCGGGTGTGTTCGGATGTGAGTTCGGGTGTGTGTTCGGGTATGTGTTCGGGTGTGTATTCGGGTGTGTGTTTGGGTGTGTGTTCGGGTGTGTGTTCGGGTCTGTGTTCGGGTGTGTTCGGGTGTGTTCGGGTGTGTGTTCGGTTTTGTATTCGGGTGTGTGTTCGGGTTTGTATTCGGGTGTGTTCGGGTGTGTGTTCTGGTATGTGTTCGGGTGTGTGTTCGGGTGTGTGTTCGGGTGTGTGTTCGGGTGTGTGTTCGGTTTTGTATTCGGGTGTGTGTTCGGGTTTGTATTCGGGTGTGTTCGGGTGTGAGTTCGGGTGTGTGTTCTGGTATGTGTTCGGGTGTGTATTCGGGTGTGTGTTCGGGTGTGTGTTCGGGTGTGTATTCGGGTGTGTGTTCGGGTGTGTGTTCGGGTGTGTGTTCGGATGTGTGTTCGGGTGTGTGTTCGGGTGTGTGTTCGGGTGTTTGTTCTGGTGTGTGTTCGGGTGTGTGTTCGGGTGTGTGTTCGGGTGAGTGTTCGGGTGTGTGTTCGGGTGTGTTTTCGGGTGTGTGTTCGGGTTTGTATTCGGGTGTGTGTTCGGGTTTGTATTCGGGTGTGTTCGGATGTGAGTTCGGGTGTGTGTTCGGGTATGTGTTCGGGTGTGTATTCGGGTGTGTGTTTGGGTGTGTGTTCGGGTGTGTGTTCGGGTCTGTGTTCGGGTGTGTTCGGGTGTGTTCGGGTGTGTGTTCGGTTTTGTATTCGGGTGTGTGTTCGGGTTTGTATTCGGGTGTGTTCGGGTGTGTGTTCTGGTATGTGTTCGGGTGTGTGTTCGGGTGTGTGTTCGGGTGTGTGTTCGGGTGTGTGTTCGGTTTTGTATTCGGGTGTGTGTTCGGGTTTGTATTCGGGTGTGTTCGGGTGTGAGTTCGGGTGTGTGTTCTGGTATGTGTTCGGGTGTGTATTCGGGTGTGTGTTCGGGTGTGTGTTCGGGTGTGTATTCGGGTGTGTGTTCGGGTGTGTGTTCGGGTGTGTGTTCGGATGTGTGTTCGGGTTTGTATTCGGGTGTATTCGGGTGTGTGTTCGGGTATGTGTTCGGGTGTGTATTCTGGTGTGTGTTCGGGTGTTTGTTCTGGTGTGTGTTCGGGTGTGTGTTCGGGTGTGTGTTCGGGTGTGTGTTCGGGTGTGTGTTCGGGTGTGTTTTCGGGTGTGTGTTCGGGTTTGTATTCGGGTGTGTGTTCGGGTTTGTATTCGGGTGTGTTCGGATGTGAGTTCGGGTGTGTGTTCGGGTATGTGTTCGGGTGTGTATTCGGGTGTGTGTTTGGGTGTGTGTTCGGGTGTGTGTTCGGGTCTGTGTTCGGGTGAGTTCGGGTGTGTGTTCGGTTTTGTATTCGGGTGTGTGTTCGGGTTTGTATTCGGGTGTGTTCGGGTGTGTTTTCGGGTGTGTGTTCTGGTATGTGTTCTGGTGTGTATTCGGGTGTGTTCGGGTGTGTTTTCGGGTGTGTGTTCGGGTTTGTATTCGGGTGTGTTCGGGTGTGTTTTCGGGTGTGTGTTCGGGTTTGTATTCGCGTGTATTCGGGTGTGTGTTCGGGTATGTGTTCGGGTGTGTATTCGGGTGTGTGTTCGGGTGTGTGTTCGGGTGTGTGTTCGGGTGTTTGTTCTGGTGTGTGTTCGGGTGTGTGTTCGGGTGTGTGTTCGGGTGAGTGTTCGGGTGTGTGTTCGGGTGTGTTTTCGGGTGTGTGTTCGGGTTTGTATTCGGGTGTGTGTTCGGGTTTGTATTCGGGTGTGTTCGGATGTGAGTTCGGGTGTGTGTTCGGGTATGTGTTCGGGTGTGTATTCGGGTGTGTGTTTGGGTGTGTGTTCGGGTGTGTGTTCGGGTCTGTGTTCGGGTGTGTTCGGGTGTGTTCGGGTGTGTGTTCGGTTTTGTATTCGGGTGTGTGTTCGGGTTTGTATTCGGGTGTGTTCGGGTGTGTGTTCTGGTATGTGTTCGGGTGTGTGTTCGGGTGTGTGTTCGGGTGTGTGTTCGGGTGTGTGTTCGGTTTTGTATTCGGGTGTGTGTTCGGGTTTGTATTCGGGTGTGTTCGGGTGTGAGTTCGGGTGTGTGTTCTGGTATGTGTTCGGGTGTGTATTCGGGTGTGTGTTCGGGTGTGTGTTCGGGTGTGTATTCGGGTGTGTGTTCGGGTGTGTGTTCGGGTGTGTGTTCGGGTGTGTGTTCGGGTGTGTGTTCCGGGTGTGTGTTCGGGTGTGTGTTCGGGTGTGTGTTCGGGTGTGTGTTCGGGTCTGTGTTCGGGTGTGTGTTCGGGTGTGTGTTCGGGTGTGTGTTCGGGTGTGTGTTCGGGTGTGTGTTCGGGTGTGTGTTTGGGTGTGTGTTCGGGCGTGTGTTCGGGTGTGTTCGGGAGTGTGTTCGGGTGTGTTTTCGGGTATGTGTTCGGGTTTGTATTCGGGTGTGTGTTCGGGTTTGCATTCGGGTGTGTGTTCGGGTCTGTGTTCGGGTGTGTGTTCGGGTGTGTGTTCGGGTGTGTGTTCGGGTGTGTGTTTGGGTGTGTGTTCGGGCGTGTGTTCGGGTGTGTTCGGGTGTGTGTTCGGGTGTGTTTTCGGGTATGTGTTCGGGTTTGTATTCGGGTGTGTGTTCGGGTTTGTATTCGGGTGTGTTCGGGTGTGTTTTCGGGTGTGTGTTCGGGTTTGTATTCGGGTGTGTTCGGGTGTGTTTTCGGGTGTGTGTTCGGGTTTGTATTCGGGTGTGTTCGGGTGTGTTTTCGGGTGTGTGTTCGGGTTTGTATTCGCGTGTATTCGGGTGTGTGTTCGGGTATGTGTTCGGGTGTGTATTCGGGTGTGTGTTCGGGTGTGTGTTCGGGTGTGTGTTCGGGTGTTTGTTCTGGTGTGTGTTCGGGTGTGTGTTCGGGTGTGTGTTCGGGTGAGTGTTCGGGTGTGTGTTCGGGTGTGTTTTCGGGTGTGTGTTCGGGTTTGTATTCGGGTGTGTGTTCGGGTTTGTATTCGGGTGTGTTCGGATGTGAGTTCGGGTGTGTGTTCGGGTATGTGTTCGGGTGTGTATTCGGGTGTGTGTTTGGGTGTGTGTTCGGGTGTGTGTTCGGGTCTGTGTTCGGGTGTGTTCGGGTGTGTTCGGGTGTGTGTTCGGTTTTGTATTCGGGTGTGTGTTCGGGTTTGTATTCGGGTGTGTTCGGGTGTGTGTTCTGGTATGTGTTCGGGTGTGTGTTCGGGTGTGTGTTCGGGTGTGTGTTCGGTTTTGTATTCGGGTGTGTGTTCGGGTTTGTATTCGGGTGTGTTCGGGTGTGAGTTCGGGTGTGTGTTCTGGTATGTGTTCGGGTGTGTATTCGGGTGTGTGTTCGGGTGTGTGTTCGGGTGTGTATTCGGGTGTGTGTTCGGGTGTGTGTTCGGGTGTGTGTTCGGATGTGTGTTCGGGTTTGTATTCGGGTGTATTCGGGTGTGTGTTCGGGTATGTGTTCGGGTGTGTATTCTGGTGTGTGTTCGGGTGTTTGTTCTGGTGTGTGTTCGGGTGTGTGTTCGGGTGTGTGTTCGGGTGTGTGTTCGGGTGTGTGTTCGGGTGTGTTTTCGGGTGTGTGTTCGGGTTTGTATTCGGGTGTGTGTTCGGGTTTGTATTCGGGTGTGTTCGGATGTGAGTTCGGGTGTGTGTTCGGGTATGTGTTCGGGTGTGTATTCGGGTGTGTGTTTGGGTGTGTGTTCGGGTGTGTGTTCGGGTCTGTGTTCGGGTGAGTTCGGGTGTGTGTTCGGTTTTGTATTCGGGTGTGTGTTCGGGTTTGTATTCGGGTGTGTTCGGATGTGAGTTCGGGTGTGTGTTCGGGTATGTGTTCGGGTGTGTATTCGGGTGTGTGTTTGGGTGTGTGTTCGGGTGTGTGTTCGGGTCTGTGTTCGGGTGTGTTCGGGTGTGTTCGGGTGTGTGTTCGGTTTTGTATTCGGGTGTGTGTTCGGGTTTGTATTCGGGTGTGTTCGGGTGTGTGTTCTGGTATGTGTTCGGGTGTGTGTTCGGGTGTGTGTTCGGGTGTGTGTTCGGGTGTGTGTTCGGTTTTGTATTCGGGTGTGTGTTCGGGTTTGTATTCGGGTGTGTTCGGGTGTGAGTTCGGGTGTGTGTTCTGGTATGTGTTCGGGTGTGTATTCGGGTGTGTGTTCGGGTGTGTGTTCGGGTTTGTGTTCGGGTGTGTGTTCGGGTGTGTGTTCGGGTGTGTGTTCGGGTGTGTATTCGGGTGTGTGTTCGGGTGTGTGTTCGGGTGTGTGTTCGGGTGTGTGTTCGGGTGTTTGTTCGGGTGTGTGTTCGGGTGTGTGTTCGGGTGTGTATTTGGGTATGTGTTCGGGTTTGCATTCGGGTGTGTGTTCGGGTGTGTGTTCGGGTGTGTGTTCGGGTATGTGTTCGGGTGTGAATTCGGGTGTGTGTTCGGGTTTGTATTCGGGTGTGTGTTGGGGTGTGTGTTCGGATTTGTATTCGGGTTTGTGTTCGGGTCTGTGTTCGGGTGTGTGTTCGGGTGTGTGTTCGGGTGTGTATTCGGGTGTGTGTTCGGGTGTGTGTTCGGGTGTGTGTTCGGGTGTGTATTCGGGTGTGCGTTCGGGTGTGTGTTCGGGTGTGTGTTCGGGTGTGTGTTCGGGTGTGTCTTCGGGTGTGTGTTCGGATTTGTATTCGGGTCTGTGTTCGGGTGTGTGTTCGGGTGTGTGTTCGGGTGTGTATTCGGGTGTGTGTTCGGGTGTGTGTTCGGGTGTGTGTTCGGGTGTGTATTCGGGTGTGTGTTCGGGTGTGTGTTCGGGTGTGTGTTCGGGTGTGTGTTCGGGTGTGTCTTCGGGTGTGTGTTCATGTTTGTATTCGGGTGTGTTCGGGTTTGTGTTCGGTAGTGTGTTTGGGTATGTGTTCAGGTGTGTATTCGGGTGTGTATTCGGGTGTGTGTTCGTGTGTGTGTTCGGGTGTTTGTTCGGGTGTGTGTTCGGGTGTGTTCGGGTGTGTATTCGGGTGTGTGTTCGGGTGTGTGTTCGGGTGTGTATTCGGGTGTGTATTCGGGTGTGTATTCGGGTGTGTGTTCGTGTGTGTGTTCGGGTGTTTGTTCGGGTGTGTGTTCGGGTGTGTGTTCGGGTGTGTGTTCGGGTGTGTGTTCGGGTGTGTATTCGGGTGTGTGTTCGGGTGTGTGTTCGGGTGTGTATTCGGGTGTGTGTTCGGGTGTGTATTCGGGTGTGTGTTCGGGTGTGTGTTCGGGTGTGTATTCGGGTGTGTGTTCAGGTGTGTATTCGGGTGTGTGTTCGGGTGTGTGTTCGTGTGTGTGTTCGGGTGTTTGTTCGGGTGTGTGTTCGGGTGTGTGTTCGGGTGTGTATTCGGGTGTGTGTTCGGGTGTGTGTTCGGGTGTGTATTCGGGTGTGTGTTCGGGTGTGTGGTCGGGTATGTATTCGGGTGTGTGTTCGGGTGTGTGTTCGGGTGTGTGTTCGGGTGTGCATTCGGGTGTGTGTTTGGGTGTGTGCTCAGGTGTGTGTTCGGGTCTGTGTTCGGGTGTGTTCGGGTGTGTGTTCGGGTGTGTTCGGGTGTGTGTTCGGTTTTGTATTCGGGTGTGTGTTCGGGTTTGTATTCGGGTGTGTTCGGGTGTGTGTTCGGGTGTGTGTTCGGGTGTGTGTTCGGGTATGTGTTCGGGTGTGTATTCGGGTGTGTGTTCGGGTTTGTATTCGGGTGTGTGTTCGAGTTTGTATTCCGGTGTATGTGTTCGGGTGTGTATTCGGGTGTGTTCGGATGTGTGTTCGGGTATGTATTCGGGTGTGTGTTCGGGTTTGTATTCGGGTGTGTGTTCGGGTTTGTATTCGGGTGTATTCGGGTGTGTGTTCGGGTGTGTATTCGGGTGTGTGTTCGGGTGTGTGTTAGGGTGTGTGTTCGGATTTGTATTCGGGTTTGTGTTCGGGTCTGTGTTCGGGTGTGTGTTCGGGTGTGTGTTCGGGTGTGTATTCGGGTGTGTGTTCGGGTGTGTGTTCGGGTGTGTGTTCGGGTTTGTATTCGGGTGTGTGTTCGGGTGTGTGTTCGGGTATGTGTTCGGGTGTGTATTCGGGTGTGTGTTCGGGTGTGTGGTCGGATTTGTATTCGGGTGTGTGTTCGGGTGTGTGTTCGGGTCTGTGTTCGGGTGTGTGTTCGGGTGTGTGTTCGGGTTTGTATTCGGGTGTATTCGGGTGTGTGTTCGGGTATGTGTTCGGGTGTGTATTCGGGTGTGTGTTCGGGTGTGTATTCGGGTGTGTGTTCGGGTGTGTGGTCGGGTGTGTATTCGGGTGTGTGTTCGGGTGTGTGTTCGGGTGTGTATTCGGGTGTGTGTTCGGGTGTGTGGTCGGGTTTGTATTCGGGTGTGTGTTCGGGTGTGTGTTCGGGTCTGTGTTCGGGTTTGTATTCGGGTGTGTGTTCGGGTTTGTATTCGGGTGTATTCGGGTGTGTGTTCGGGTATGTGTTCGGGTGTGTATTCGGGTGTGTGCTCGGGTGTGTGTTCGGGTGTGTGTTCATGTTTGTATTCGGGTGTGTTCGGGTTTGTGTTCGGTAGTGTGTTTGGGTATGTGTACAGGTGTGTATTCGGGTGTGTGTTCGGGTGTGTGTTCGTGTGTGTGTTCGGGTGTTTGTTCGGGTGTGTGTTCGGGTGTGTGTTCGGGTGTGTATTCGGGTGTGTGTTCGGGTGTGTGTTCGGGTGTGTATTCGGGTGTGTGTTCGAGTGTGTGGTCGGGTTTGTATTCGGGTGTGTGTTCGGGTGTGTGTTCGGGTGTGTGTTCGGGTGTGTATTCGGGTGTGTGTTCGGGTGTGTGTTCGGGTGTGTATTCGGGTGTGTGTTCGGGTGTGTATTCGGGTCTGTGTTCGGGTGTGTGTTCGGGTGTGTATTCTGGTGTGTGTTCAGGTGTGTATTCGGGTGTGTGTTCGGGTATGTGTTCGTGTGTGTGTTCGGGTGTTTGTTCGGGTGTGTGTTCGGGTGTGTGTTCGGGTGTGTATTCGGGTGTGTGTTCGGGTGTGTGTTCGGGTGTGTATTCGGGTGTGTGTTCGGGTGTGTGGTCGGGTTTGTATTCGGGTGTGTTCGGGTGTGTGTTCGGGTCTGTGTTCGGGTGTGTGTTCGGGTGTGTGTTCGGGTGTGTGTTCGGGTGTGTATTCTGGTGTGTGTTCAGGTGTGTATTCGGGTGTGTGTTCGGGTATGTGTTCGTGTGTGTGTTCGGGTGTTTGTTCGGGTGTGTGTTCGGGTGTGTGTTCGGGTGTGTATTCGGGTGTGTGTTCGGGTGTGTGTTCGGGTGTGTATTCGGGTGTGTGTTCGGGGTGTGTGGTCGGGTTTGTATTCGGGTGTGTTCGGGTGTGTGTTCGGGTCTGTGTTCGGGTGTGTGTTCGGGTGTGTGTTCGGGTGTATTCGGGTGTGTGTTCGGGTATGTGTTCGGGTGTGTATTCGGGTGTGTGCTCGGGTGTGTGTTCGGGTGTGTGTTCGGGTGTGTGTTCCGGTGTTTGTTCTGGTGTGTGTTCGGGTGTGTGTTCGGGTGTGTGTTCGGGTGAGTGTTCGGGTGTGTTTTCGGGTGTGTGTTCGGGTTTGTATTCGTGTGTGTGTTCGGGTTTGTATTCGGGTGTGTTCGGATGTGAGTTCGGGTGTGTGTTCGGGTATGTGTTCGGGTGTGCATTCGGGTGTGTGTTTGGGTGTGTGCTCAGGTGTGTGTGTTCGGGTCTGTGTTCGGTTGTGTTCGGGTGTGTGTTCGGGTGTGTGTTCGGGTGTGTGTTCGGGTGTGTATTCGGGTGTGTGTTCGGGTGTGTGTTCGGGTGTGTATTCGGGTGTGTGTTCGGGTGTGTGGTCGGGTTTGTATTCGGGTGTGTGTTCGGGTTTGTATTCGGGTGTATTCGGGTGTGTGTTCGGGTATGTGTTCGGGTGTGTATTCGGGTGTGTGCTCGGGTGTGTGTTCGGGTGTGTGTTTGGGTGTGTGTTCCGGTGTTTGTTCTGGTGTGTGTTCGGGTGTGTGTTCGGGTGTGTGTTCGGGTGTGTGTTCGGGTGTGTGTTCGGGTGAGTGTTCGGGTGTGTTTTCGGGTGTGTGTTCGGGTTTGTATTCGGGTGTGTGTTCGGGTTTGTATTCGGGTGTGTTCGGATGTGAGTTCGGGTGTGTGTTCGGGTATGTGTTCGGGTGTGCATTCGGGTGTGTGTTTGGGTGTGTGCTCAGGTGTGTGTGTTCGGGTCTGTGTTCGGTTGTGTTCGGTAGTGTGTTTGGGTATGTGTACAGGTGTGTATTCGGGTGTGTGTTCGGGTGTGTGTTCGTGTGTGTGTTCGGGTGTTTGTTCGGGTGTGTGTTCGGGTGTGTGTTCGGGTGTGTATTCGGGTGTGTGTTCGGGTGTGTGTTCGGGTGTGTATTCGGGTGTGTGTTCGGGTGTGTGGTCGGGTTTGTATTCGGGTGTGTGTTCGGGTGTGTGTTCGGGTGTGTGTTCGGGTGTGTATTCGGGTGTGTGTTCGGGTGTGTGTTCGGGTGTGTATTCGGGTGTGTGTTCGGGTGTGTATTCGGGTGTGTGTTCGGGTGTGTGTTCGGGTGTGTATTCGGGTGTGTGTTCAGGTGTGTATTCGGGTGTGTGTTCGGGTATGTGTTCGTGTGTGTGTTCGGGTGTTTGTTCGGGTGTGTGTTCGGGTGTGTGTTCGGGTGTGTATTCGGGTGTGTGTTCGGGTGTGTGTTCGGGTGTGTATTCGGGTGTGTGTTCGGGTGTGTGGTCGGGTTTGTATTCGGGTGTGTGTTCGGGTGTGTGTTCGGGTGTGTGTTCGGGTGTGTGTTCGGGTGTGTGTTCGGGTGTGTGTTCGGGTGTGTATTCGGGTGTGTGTTCGGGTGTGTGTTCGGGTGTGTATTCGGGTGTGTGTTCGGGTGTGTGGTCGGGTTTGTATTCGGGTGTGTGTTCGGGTTTGTATTCGGGTGTATTCGGGTGTGTGTTCGTGTATGTGTTCGGGTGTGTATTCGGGTGTGTGCTCGGGTGTGTGTTCGGGTGTGTGTTCCGGTGTTTGTTCTGGTGTGTGTTCGGGTGTGTGTTCGGGTGTGTGTTCGGGTGTGTGTTCGGGTGTGTGTTCGGGTGTGTGTTCGGGTGAGTGTTCGGGTGTGTTTTCGGGTGTGTGTTCGGGTTTGTATTCGGGTGTGTGTTCGGGTTTGTATTCGGGTGTGTTCGGATGTGAGTTCGGGTGTGTGTTCGGGTATGTGTTCGGGTGTGCATTCGGGTGTGTGTTTGGGTGTGTGCTCAGGTGTGTGTGTTCGGGTCTGTGTTCGGTTGTGTTCGGGTGTGTTCGGGTGTGTGTTCGGTTATGTATTCGGGTGTGTGTTCGGGTTTGTATTCGGGTGTGTTCGGGTGTGTGTTCGGGTGTGTGTTCTGGTATGTGTTCGGGTGTGTATTCGGGTGTGTGTTCGGGTGTGTGTTCGGGTGTGTGTTCGAGTGTGTGTTCGGGTGTGTGTTCGGTTTTGTATTCGGGTGTGTGTTCGGGTTTGTATTCGGGTGTGTTCGGGTGTGTGTTCTGGTATGTGTTCGGGTGTGTATTCGGGTGTGTGTTCGGGTGTGTGTTCGGGTGTGTGTTCGGGTGTGTGTTCGGGTGTGTGTTTGGGTGTGTGTTCGGGCGTGTGTTCGGATGTGTGTTCGGGTGTGTGTTCGGGTATGTGTTCGGGTGTGTATTCGGGTGTGTGTTCGGGTGTGTGTTCGGGTGTGTGTTCGGGTCTGTGTTCGGGTGTGTTCGGTTGTGTGTTCGGGTGTGTTCGGGTGTGTGTTCGGTTTTGTATTCGGGTGTGTGTTCGGGTTTGTATTCGGGTGTGTTCGGGTGTGTGTTCTGGTATGTGTTCGGGTGTGTATTCGGGTGTGTGTTCGGGTGTGTGTTCGGGTGTGTATTCGGGTGTGTGTTCGGGTGTGTGTTCGTGTGTGTATTCGGGTGTGTGTTCGGGTGTGTGTTCGGGTGTGTGTTCGGGTATGTGTTCGGGTGTGTATTCGGGTGTGTGTTCGGGTATGTGTTCGGGTGTGTATTCGGGTGTGTGTTCGGGTTTGTATTCGGGTGTATGTTCGGGTTTGTATTCGGGTGTGTTCGGGTATGTGTTCGGGTGTGTATTCGGGTGTGTGTTCGGGTGTGTGTTCGGGTGTGTGTTCGGGTATGTGTTCGGGTGTGTATTCGGGTGTGTGTTCGGGTTTGTATTCGGGTGTGTGTTCGGGTGTGTGTTCGGGTATGTGTTCGGGTGTGTATTCGGGTGTGTGTTCGGGTGTGTGTTCGGGTGTGTGTTCGGGTGTGTGTTCGGGTGTGTGTTCGGGTGTGTGTTCGGGTGTGTATTCGGGTGTGTGTTCGGGTTTGTATTCGGGTGTGTGTTCGGGTTTGTATTCGGGTGTGTTCGGGTATGTGTTCGGGTGTGTATTCGGGTGTGTGTTCGGGTGTGTGTTCGGGTGTGTGTTCGGGTGTGTGTTCGGGTGTGTGTTCGGGTGTGTATTCGGGTGTGTGTTCGGGTGTGTGTTCGGGTGTGTATTCGGGTGTGTGTTCGGGTGTGTGGTCGGGTTTGTATTCGGGTGTGTGTTCGGGTTTGTATTCGGGTGTATTCGGGTGTGTGTTCGGGTATGTGTTCGGGTGTGTATTCGGGTGTGTGTTCGGGTGTGTGTTCGGGTGTGTGTTCGGGTCTGTGTTCCGGTGTTTGTTCTGGTGTGTGTTCGGGTGTGTGTTCGGGTGTGTGTTCGGGTGTGTGTTCGGGTGTGTGTTCCGGTGTTTGTTCTGGTGTGTGTTCGGGTGTGTGTTCGGGTGTGTGTTCGGGTGTGTGTTCGGGTGTGTGTTCGGGTGTGTTTTCGGGTGTGTGTTCGGGTTTGTATTCGGGTGTGTGTTCGGGTTTGTATTCGGGTGTGTTCGGATGTGAGTTCGGGTGTGTGTTCGGGTATGTGTTCGGGTGTGCATTCGGGTGTGTGTTTGGGTGTGTGCTCAGGTGTGTGTTCGGGTCTGTGTTCGGGTGTGTTCGGGTGTGTGTTCGGGTGTGTTCGGGTGTGTGTTCGGTTTTGTATTCGGGTGTGTGTTCGGGTTTGTATTCGGGTGTGTTCGGGTGTGTGTTCGGGTGTGTGTTCTGGTATGTGTTCGGGTGTGTATTCGGGTGTGTTCAGGTGTGTGTTCGGGTATGTGTTCGGGTGTGTGTTCGGGTGTGTGTTCGGGTATGTGTTCGGGTGTGTATTCGGGTGTGTGTTCGGGTTTGTATTCGGGTGTGTGTTCGAGTTTGTATTCCGGTGTATGTGTTCGGGTGTGTATTCGGGTGTGTTCGGGTGTGTGTTCGGGTATGTATTCGGGTGTGTGTTCGGGTTTGTATTCGGGTGTGTGTTCGGGTTTGTATTCGGGTGTATTCGGGTGTGTGTTCGGGTGTGTATTCGGGTGTGTGTTCGGGTGTGTGTTCGGGTGTGTGTTCGGGTGTGTGTTCGGGTGTGTATTCGGGTGTGTGTTCGGGTGTGTGTTCGGGTGTGTGTTCGGGTGTGTGTTCGGGTGTGTATTCGGGTGTGCGTTCGGGTGTGTGTTCGGGTGTGTGTTCGGGTGTGTGTTCGGGTGTGTCTTCGGGTGTGTGTTCGGATTTGTATTCGGGTTTGTGTTCGGGTCTGTGTTCGGGTGTGTGTTCGGGTGTGTGTTCGGGTGTGTATTCGGGTGTGTGTTCGGGTGTGTGTTCGGGTGTGTGTTCGGGTGTGTATTCGGGTGTGTGTTCGGGTGTGTGTTCGGGTGTTTGTTCGGGTGTGTGTTCGGGTGTGTGTTCGGGTGTGTATTTGGGTATGTGTTCGGGTTTGCATTCGGGTGTGTGTTCGGGTGTGTGTTCGGGTGTGTGTTCGGGTATGTGTTCGGGTGTGAATTCGGGTGTGTGTTCGGGTTTGTATTCGGGTGTGTGTTCGGGTATGTGTTCGGGTTTGTGTTCGGGTGTGTGTTCGGGTGTGTGTTCGGGTGTGTGTTCGGGTGTGTGTTGGGGTGTGTGTTCGGATTTGTATTCGGGTTTGTGTTCGGGTCTGTGTTCGGGTGTGTGTTCGGGTGTGTGTTCGGGTGTGTATTCGGGTGTGTGTTCGGGTGTGTGTTCGGGTGTGTGTTCGGGTGTGTATTCGGGTGTGCGTTCGGGTGTGTGTTCGGGTGTGTGTTCGGGTGTGTGTTCGGGTGTGTCTTCGGGTGTGTGTTCGGATTTGTATTCGGGTTTGTGTTCGGGTCTGTGTTCGGGTGTGTGTTCGGGTGTGTGTTCGGGTGTGTATTCGGGTGTGTGTTCGGGTGTGTGTTCGGGTGTGTGTTCGGGTGTGTATTCGGGTGTGTGTTCGGGTGTGTGTTCGGGTGTGTGTTCGGGTGTGTGTTCGGGTGTGTGTTCGGGTGTGTCTTCGGGTGTGTGTTCATGTTTGTATTCGGGTGTGTTCGGGTTTGTGTTCGGTAGTGTGTTTGGGTATGTGTTCAGGTGTGTATTCGGGTGTGTATTCGGGTGTGTGTTCGTGTGTGTGTTCGGGTGTTTGTTCGGGTGTGTGTTCGGGTGTGTGTTCGGGTGTGTATTCGGGTGTGTGTTCGGGTGTGTGTTCGGGTGTGTATTCGGGTGTGTATTCGGGTGTGTATTCGGGTGTGTGTTCGTGTGTGTGTTCGGGTGTTTGTTCGGGTGTGTGTTCGGGTGTGTGTTCGGGTGTGTGTTCGGGTGTGTGTTCGGGTGTGTATTCGGGTGTGTGTTCGGGTGTGTGTTCGGGTGTGTATTCGGGTGTGTGTTCGGGTGTGTATTCGGGTGTGTGTTCGCGTGTGTGTTCGGGTGTGTATTCGGGTGTGTGTTCAGGTGTGTATTCGGGTGTGTGTTCGGGTGTGTGTTCGTGTGTGTGTTCGGGTGTTTGTTCGGGTGTGTGTTCGGGTGTGTGTTCGGGTGTGTATTCGGGTGTGTGTTCGGGTGTGTGTTCGGGTGTGTATTCGGGTGTGTGTTCGGGTGTGTGGTCGGGTATGTATTCGGGTGTGTGTTCGGGTGTGTGTTCGGGTGTGTGTTCGGGTGTGCATTCGGGTGTGTGTTTGGGTGTGTGCTCAGGTGTGTGTTCGGGTCTGTGTTCGGGTGTGTTCGGGTGTGTGTTCGGGTGTGTTCGGGTGTGTGTTCGGTTTTGTATTCGGGTGTGTGTTCGGGTTTGTATTCGGGTGTGTTCGGGTGTGTGTTCGGGTGTGTGTTCTGGTATGTGTTCGGGTGTGTTCAGGTGGGTGTTCGGGTATGTGTTCGGGTGTGTGTTCGGGTGTGTGTTCGGGTATGTGTTCGGGTGTGTATTCGGGTGTGTGTTCGGGTTTGTATTCGGGTGTGTGTTCGAGTTTGTATTCCGGTGTATGTGTTCGGGTGTGTATTCGGGTGTGTTCGGGTGTGTGTTCGGGTATGTATTCGGGTGTGTGTTCGGGTTTGTATTCGGGTGTGTGTTCGGGTTTGTATTCGGGTGTATTCGGGTGTGTGTTCGGGTGTGTATTCGGGTGTGTGTTCGGGTGTGTGTTCGGGTGTGTATTCGGGTGTGTGTTCGGGTGTGTGGTCGGGTTTGTATTCGGGTGTGTGTTCGGGTGTGTGTTCGGGTCTGTGTTCGGGTGTGTGTTCGGGTGTGTGTTCGGGTGTGTGTTCGGGTGTGTGTTCGGGTGTGTATTCGGGTGTGTGTTCGGGTGTGTGTTCGGGTGTGTATTCGGGTGTGTGTTCGGGTGTGTGGTCGGGTTTGTATTCGGGTGTGTGTTCGGGTTTGTATTCGGGTGTATTCGGGTGTGTGTTCGTGTATGTGTTCGGGTATGTGTTCGGGTGTGAATTCGGGTGTGTGTTCGGGTTTGTATTCGGGTGTGTGTTGGGGTGTGTGTTCGGATTTGTATTCGGGTTTGTGTTCGGGTCTGTGTTCGGGTGTGTGTTCGGGTGTGTGTTCGGGTGTGTATTCGGGTGTGTGTTCGGGTGTGTGTTCGGGTGTGTGTTCGGGTGTGTATTCGGGTGTGCGTTCGGGTGTGTGTTCGGGTGTGTGTTCGGGTGTGTGTTCGGGTGTGTCTTCGGGTGTGTGTTCGGATTTGTATTCGGGTCTGTGTTCGGGTGTGTGTTCGGGTGTGTGTTCGGGTGTGTATTCGGGTGTGTGTTCGGGTGTGTGTTCGGGTGTGTGTTCGGGTGTGTATTCGGGTGTGTGTTCGGGTGTGTGTTCGGGTGTGTGTTCGGGTGTGTGTTCGGGTGTGTCTTCGGGTGTGTGTTCATGTTTGTATTCGGGTGTGTTCGGGTTTGTGTTCGGTAGTGTGTTTGGGTATGTGTTCAGGTGTGTATTCGGGTGTGTATTCGGGTGTGTGTTCGTGTGTGTGTTCGGGTGTTTGTTCGGGTGTGTGTTCGGGTGTGTTCGGGTGTGTATTCGGGTGTGTGTTCGGGTGTGTGTTCGGGTGTGTATTCGGGTGTGTATTCGGGTGTGTATTCGGGTGTGTGTTCGTGTGTGTGTTCGGGTGTTTGTTCGGGTGTGTGTTCGGGTGTGTGTTCGGGTGTGTGTTCGGGTGTGTGTTCGGGTGTGTATTCGGGTGTGTGTTCGGGTGTGTGTTCGGGTGTGTATTCGGGTGTGTGTTCGGGTGTGTATTCGGGTGTGTGTTCGGGTGTGTGTTCGGGTGTGTATTCGGGTGTGTGTTCAGGTGTGTATTCGGGTGTGTGTTCGGGTGTGTGTTCGTGTGTGTGTTCGGGTGTTTGTTCGGGTGTGTGTTCGGGTGTGTGTTCGGGTGTGTATTCGGGTGTGTGTTCGGGTGTGTGTTCGGGTGTGTATTCGGGTGTGTGTTCGGGTGTGTGGTCGGGTATGTATTCGGGTGTGTGTTCGGGTGTGTGTTCGGGTGTGTGTTCGGGTGTGCATTCGGGTGTGTGTTTGGGTGTGTGCTCAGGTGTGTGTTCGGGTCTGTGTTCGGGTGTGTTCGGGTGTGTGTTCGGGTGTGTGTTCGGTTTTGTATTCGGGTGTGTGTTCGGGTTTGTATTCGGGTGTGTTCGGGTGTGTGTTCGGGTGTGTGTTCGGGTGTGTGTTCGGGTATGTGTTCGGGTGTGTATTCGGGTGTGTGTTCGGGTTTGTATTCGGGTGTGTGTTCGAGTTTGTATTCCGGTGTATGTGTTCGGGTGTGTATTCGGGTGTGTTCGGATGTGTGTTCGGGTATGTATTCGGGTGTGTGTTCGGGTTTGTATTCGGGTGTGTGTTCGGGTTTGTATTCGGGTGTATTCGGGTGTGTGTTCGGGTGTGTATTCGGGTGTGTGTTCGGGTGTGTGTTAGGGTGTGTGTTCGGATTTGTATTCGGGTTTGTGTTCGGGTCTGTGTTCGGGTGTGTGTTCGGGTGTGTGTTCGGGTGTGTATTCGGGTGTGTGTTCGGGTGTGTGTTCGGGTGTGTGTTCGGGTTTGTATTCGGGTGTGTGTTCGGGTGTGTGTTCGGGTATGTGTTCGGGTGTGTATTCGGGTGTGTGTTCGGGTGTGTGGTCGGATTTGTATTCGGGTGTGTGTTCGGGTGTGTGTTCGGGTCTGTGTTCGGGTGTGTGTTCGGGTGTGTGTTCGGGTTTGTATTCGGGTGTATTCGGGTGTGTGTTCGGGTATGTGTTCGGGTGTGTATTCGGGTGTGTGTTCGGGTGTGTATTCGGGTGTGTGTTCGGGTGTGTGGTCGGGTGTGTATTCGGGTGTGTGTTCGGGTGTGTGTTCGGGTGTGTATTCGGGTGTGTGTTCGGGTGTGTGGTCGGGTTTGTATTCGGGTGTGTGTTCGGGTGTGTGTTCGGGTCTGTGTTCGGGTTTGTATTCGGGTGTGTGTTCGGGTTTGTATTCGGGTGTATTCGGGTGTGTGTTCGGGTATGTGTTCGGGTGTGTATTCGGGTGTGTGCTCGGGTGTGTGTTCGGGTGTGTGTTCATGTTTGTATTCGGGTGTGTTCGGGTTTGTGTTCGGTAGTGTGTTTGGGTATGTGTACAGGTGTGTATTCGGGTGTGTGTTCGGGTGTGTGTTCGTGTGTGTGTTCGGGTGTTTGTTCGGGTGTGTGTTCGGGTGTGTGTTCGGGTGTGTATTCGGGTGTGTGTTCGGGTGTGTGTTCGGGTGTGTATTCGGGTGTGTGTTCGAGTGTGTGGTCGGGTTTGTATTCGGGTGTGTGTTCGGGTGTGTGTTCGGGTGTGTGTTCGGGTGTGTATTCGGGTGTGTGTTCGGGTGTGTGTTCGGGTGTGTATTCGGGTGTGTGTTCGGGTGTGTATTCGGGTCTGTGTTCGGGTGTGTGTTCGGGTGTGTATTCTGGTGTGTGTTCAGGTGTGTATTCGGGTGTGTGTTCGGGTATGTGTTCGTGTGTGTGTTCGGGTGTTTGTTCGGGTGTGTGTTCGGGTGTGTGTTCGGGTGTGTATTCGGGTGTGTGTTCGGGTGTGTGTTCGGGTGTGTATTCGGGTGTGTGTTCGGGTGTGTGGTCGGGTTTGTATTCGGGTGTGTTCGGGTGTGTGTTCGGGTCTGTGTTCGGGTGTGTGTTCGGGTGTGTGTTCGGGTGTGTGTTCGGGTGTGTATTCTGGTGTGTGTTCAGGTGTGTATTCGGGTGTGTGTTCGGGTATGTGTTCGTGTGTGTGTTCGGGTGTTTGTTCGGGTGTGTGTTCGGGTGTGTGTTCGGGTGTGTATTCGGGTGTGTGTTCGGGTGTGTGTTCGGGTGTGTATTCGGGTGTGTGTTCGGGTGTGTGGTCGGGTTTGTATTCGGGTGTGTTCGGGTGTGTGTTCGGGTCTGTGTTCGGGTGTGTGTTCGGGTGTGTGTTCGGGTGTATTCGGGTGTGTGTTCGGGTATGTGTTCGGGTGTGTATTCGGGTGTGTGCTCGGGTGTGTGTTCGGGTGTGTGTTCGGGTGTGTGTTCCGGTGTTTGTTCTGGTGTGTGTTCGGGTGTGTGTTCGGGTGTGTGTTCGGGTGAGTGTTCGGGTGTGTTTTCGGGTGTGTGTTCGGGTTTGTATTCGTGTGTGTGTTCGGGTTTGTATTCGGGTGTGTTCGGATGTGAGTTCGGGTGTGTGTTCGGGTATGTGTTCGGGTGTGCATTCGGGTGTGTGTTTGGGTGTGTGCTCAGGTGTGTGTGTTCGGGTCTGTGTTCGGTTGTGTTCGGGTGTGTGTTCGGGTGTGTGTTCGGGTGTGTGTTCGGGTGTGTATTCGGGTGTGTGTTCGGGTGTGTGTTCGGGTGTGTATTCGGGTGTGTGTTCGGGTGTGTGGTCGGGTTTGTATTCGGGTGTGTGTTCGGGTTTGTATTCGGGTGTATTCGGGTGTGTGTTCGGGTATGTGTTCGGGTGTGTATTCGGGTGTGTGCTCGGGTGTGTGTTCGGGTGTGTGTTCGGGTGTGTGTTCCGGTGTTTGTTCTGGTGTGTGTTCGGGTGTGTGTTCGGGTGTGTGTTCGGGTGTGTGTTCGGGTGTGTGTTCGGGTGAGTGTTCGGGTGTGTTTTCGGGTGTGTGTTCGGGTTTGTATTCGGGTGTGTGTTCGGGTTTGTATTCGGGTGTGTTCGGATGTGAGTTCGGGTGTGTGTTCGGGTATGTGTTCGGGTGTGCATTCGGGTGTGTGTTTGGGTGTGTGCTCAGGTGTGTGTGTTCGGGTCTGTGTTCGGTTGTGTTCGGTAGTGTGTTTGGGTATGTGTACAGGTGTGTATTCGGGTGTGTGTTCGGGTGTGTGTTCGTGTGTGTGTTCGGGTGTTTGTTCGGGTGTGTGTTCGGGTGTGTGTTCGGGTGTGTATTCGGGTGTGTGTTCGGGTGTGTGTTCGGGTGTGTATTCGGGTGTGTGTTCGGGTGTGTGGTCGGGTTTGTATTCGGGTGTGTGTTCGGGTGTGTGTTCGGGTGTGTGTTCGGGTGTGTATTCGGGTGTGTGTTCGGGTGTGTGTTCGGGTGTGTATTCGGGTGTGTGTTCGGGTGTGTATTCGGGTGTGTGTTCGGGTGTGTGTTCGGGTGTGTATTCGGGTGTGTGTTCAGGTGTGTATTCGGGTGTGTGTTCGGGTATGTGTTCGTGTGTGTGTTCGGGTGTTTGTTCGGGTGTGTGTTCGGGTGTGTGTTCGGGTGTGTATTCGGGTGTGTGTTCGGGTGTGTGTTCGGGTGTGTATTCGGGTGTGTGTTCGGGTGTGTGGTCGGGTTTGTATTCGGGTGTGTGTTCGGGTGTGTGTTCGGGTGTGTGTTCGGGTGTGTGTTCGGGTGTGTGTTCGGGTGTGTGTTCGGGTGTGTATTCGGGTGTGTGTTCGGGTGTGTGTTCGGGTGTGTATTCGGGTGTGTGTTCGGGTGTGTGGTCGGGTTTGTATTCGGGTGTGTGTTCGGGTTTGTATTCGGGTGTATTCGGGTGTGTGTTCGTGTATGTGTTCGGGTGTGTATTCGGGTGTGTGCTCGGGTGTGTGTTCGGGTGTGTGTTCGGGTGTGTGTTCCGGTGTTTGTTCTGGTGTGTGTTCGGGTGTGTGTTCGGGTGTGTGTTCGGGTGTGTGTTCGGGTGTGTGTTCGGGTGTGTGTTCGGGTGAGTGTTCGGGTGTGTTTTCGGGTGTGTGTTCGGGTTTGTATTCGGGTGTGTGTTCGGGTTTGTATTCGGGTGTGTTCGGATGTGAGTTCGGGTGTGTGTTCGGGTATGTGTTCGGGTGTGCATTCGGGTGTGTGTTTGGGTGTGTGCTCAGGTGTGTGTGTTCGGGTCTGTGTTCGGTTGTGTTCGGGTGTGTTCGGGTGTGTGTTCGGTTATGTATTCGGGTGTGTGTTCGGGTTTGTATTCGGGTGTGTTCGGGTGTGTGTTCGGGTGTGTGTTCTGGTATGTGTTCGGGTGTGTATTCGGGTGTGTGTTCGGGTGTGTGTTCGGGTGTGTGTTCGAGTGTGTGTTCGGGTGTGTGTTCGGTTTTGTATTCGGGTGTGTGTTCGGGTTTGTATTCGGGTGTGTTCGGGTGTGTGTTCTGGTATGTGTTCGGGTGTGTATTCGGGTGTGTGTTCGGGTGTGTGTTCGGGTGTGTGTTCGGGTGTGTGTTCGGGTGTGTGTTTGGGTGTGTGTTCGGGCGTGTGTTCGGATGTGTGTTCGGGTGTGTGTTCGGGTATGTGTTCGGGTGTGTATTCGGGTGTGTGTTCGGGTGTGTGTTCGGGTGTGTGTTCGGGTCTGTGTTCGGGTGTGTTCGGTTGTGTGTTCGGGTGTGTTCGGGTGTGTGTTCGGTTTTGTATTCGGGTGTGTGTTCGGGTTTGTATTCGGGTGTGTTCGGGTGTGTGTTCTGGTATGTGTTCGGGTGTGTATTCGGGTGTGTGTTCGGGTGTGTATTCGGGTGTGTGTTCGGGTGTGTGTTCGTGTGTGTATTCGGGTGTGTGTTCGGGTGTGTGTTCGGGTGTGTGTTCGGGTATGTGTTCGGGTGTGTATTCGGGTGTGTGTTCGGGTATGTGTTCGGGTGTGTATTCGGGTGTGTGTTCGGGTTTGTATTCGGGTGTATGTTCGGGTTTGTATTCGGGTGTGTTCGGGTATGTGTTCGGGTGTGTATTCGGGTGTGTGTTCGGGTGTGTGTTCGGGTGTGTGTTCGGGTATGTGTTCGGGTGTGTATTCGGGTGTGTGTTCGGGTTTGTATTCGGGTGTGTGTTCGGGTGTGTGTTCGGGTATGTGTTCGGGTGTGTATTCGGGTGTGTGTTCGGGTGTGTGTTCGGGTGTGTGTTCGGGTGTGTGTTCGGGTGTGTGTTCGGGTGTGTGTTCGGGTGTGTATTCGGGTGTGTGTTCGGGTTTGTATTCGGGTGTGTGTTCGGGTTTGTATTCGGGTGTGTTCGGGTATGTGTTCGGGTGTGTATTCGGGTGTGTGTTCGGGTGTGTGTTCGGGTGTGTGTTCGGGTGTGTGTTCGGGTGTGTGTTCGGGTGTGTATTCGGGTGTGTGTTCGGGTGTGTGTTCGGGTGTGTATTCGGGTGTGTGTTCGGGTGTGTGGTCGGGTTTGTATTCGGGTGTGTGTTCGGGTTTGTATTCGGGTGTATTCGGGTGTGTGTTCGGGTATGTGTTCGGGTGTGTATTCGGGTGTGTGTTCGGGTGTGTGTTCGGGTGTGTGTTCGGGTCTGTGTTCCGGTGTTTGTTCTGGTGTGTGTTCGGGTGTGTGTTCGGGTGTGTGTTCGGGTGTGTGTTCGGGTGTGTGTTCCGGTGTTTGTTCTGGTGTGTGTTCGGGTGTGTGTTCGGGTGTGTGTTCGGGTGTGTGTTCGGGTGTGTGTTCGGGTGTGTTTTCGGGTGTGTGTTCGGGTTTGTATTCGGGTGTGTGTTCGGGTTTGTATTCGGGTGTGTTCGGATGTGAGTTCGGGTGTGTGTTCGGGTATGTGTTCGGGTGTGCATTCGGGTGTGTGTTTGGGTGTGTGCTCAGGTGTGTGTTCGGGTCTGTGTTCGGGTGTGTTCGGGTGTGTGTTCGGGTGTGTTCGGGTGTGTGTTCGGTTTTGTATTCGGGTGTGTGTTCGGGTTTGTATTCGGGTGTGTTCGGGTGTGTGTTCGGGTGTGTGTTCTGGTATGTGTTCGGGTGTGTATTCGGGTGTGTTCAGGTGTGTGTTCGGGTATGTGTTCGGGTGTGTGTTCGGGTGTGTGTTCGGGTATGTGTTCGGGTGTGTATTCGGGTGTGTGTTCGGGTTTGTATTCGGGTGTGTGTTCGAGTTTGTATTCCGGTGTATGTGTTCGGGTGTGTATTCGGGTGTGTTCGGGTGTGTGTTCGGGTATGTATTCGGGTGTGTGTTCGGGTTTGTATTCGGGTGTGTGTTCGGGTTTGTATTCGGGTGTATTCGGGTGTGTGTTCGGGTGTGTATTCGGGTGTGTGTTCGGGTGTGTGTTCGGGTGTGTGTTCGGGTGTGTGTTCGGGTGTGTATTCGGGTGTGTGTTCGGGTGTGTGTTCGGGTGTGTGTTCGGGTGTGTGTTCGGGTGTGTATTCGGGTGTGCGTTCGGGTGTGTGTTCGGGTGTGTGTTCGGGTGTGTGTTCGGGTGTGTCTTCGGGTGTGTGTTCGGATTTGTATTCGGGTTTGTGTTCGGGTCTGTGTTCGGGTGTGTGTTCGGGTGTGTGTTCGGGTGTGTATTCGGGTGTGTGTTCGGGTGTGTGTTCGGGTGTGTGTTCGGGTGTGTATTCGGGTGTGTGTTCGGGTGTGTGTTCGGGTGTTTGTTCGGGTGTGTGTTCGGGTGTGTGTTCGGGTGTGTATTTGGGTATGTGTTCGGGTTTGCATTCGGGTGTGTGTTCGGGTGTGTGTTCGGGTGTGTGTTCGGGTATGTGTTCGGGTGTGAATTCGGGTGTGTGTTCGGGTTTGTATTCGGGTGTGTGTTCGGGTATGTGTTCGGGTTTGTGTTCGGGTGTGTGTTCGGGTGTGTGTTCGGGTGTGTGTTCGGGTGTGTGTTGGGGTGTGTGTTCGGATTTGTATTCGGGTTTGTGTTCGGGTCTGTGTTCGGGTGTGTGTTCGGGTGTGTGTTCGGGTGTGTATTCGGGTGTGTGTTCGGGTGTGTGTTCGGGTGTGTGTTCGGGTGTGTATTCGGGTGTGCGTTCGGGTGTGTGTTCGGGTGTGTGTTCGGGTGTGTGTTCGGGTGTGTCTTCGGGTGTGTGTTCGGATTTGTATTCGGGTTTGTGTTCGGGTCTGTGTTCGGGTGTGTGTTCGGGTGTGTGTTCGGGTGTGTATTCGGGTGTGTGTTCGGGTGTGTGTTCGGGTGTGTGTTCGGGTGTGTATTCGGGTGTGTGTTCGGGTGTGTGTTCGGGTGTGTGTTCGGGTGTGTGTTCGGGTGTGTGTTCGGGTGTGTCTTCGGGTGTGTGTTCATGTTTGTATTCGGGTGTGTTCGGGTTTGTGTTCGGTAGTGTGTTTGGGTATGTGTTCAGGTGTGTATTCGGGTGTCTATTCGGGTGTGTGTTCGTGTGTGTGTTCGGGTGTTTGTTCGGGTGTGTGTTCGGGTGTGTGTTCGGGTGTGTATTCGGGTGTGTGTTCGGGTGTGTGTTCGGGTGTGTATTCGGGTGTGTATTCGGGTGTGTATTCGGGTGTGTGTTCGTGTGTGTGTTCGGGTGTTTGTTCGGGTGTGTGTTCGGGTGTGTGTTCGGGTGTGTGTTCGGGTGTGTGTTCGGGTGTGTATTCGGGTGTGTGTTCGGGTGTGTGTTCGGGTGTGTATTCGGGTGTGTGTTCGGGTGTGTATTCGGGTGTGTGTTCGCGTGTGTGTTCGGGTGTGTATTCGGGTGTGTGTTCAGGTGTGTATTCGGGTGTGTGTTCGGGTGTGTGTTCGTGTGTGTGTTCGGGTGTTTGTTCGGGTGTGTGTTCGGGTGTGTGTTCGGGTGTGTATTCGGGTGTGTGTTCGGGTGTGTGTTCGGGTGTGTATTCGGGTGTGTGTTCGGGTGTGTGGTCGGGTATGTATTCGGGTGTGTGTTCGGGTGTGTGTTCGGGTGTGTGTTCGGGTGTGCATTCGGGTGTGTGTTTGGGTGTGTGCTCAGGTGTGTGTTCGGGTCTGTGTTCGGGTGTGTTCGGGTGTGTGTTCGGGTGTGTTCGGGTGTGTGTTCGGTTTTGTATTCGGGTGTGTGTTCGGGTTTGTATTCGGGTGTGTTCGGGTGTGTGTTCGGGTGTGTGTTCTGGTATGTGTTCGGGTGTGTTCAGGTGGGTGTTCGGGTATGTGTTCGGGTGTGTGTTCGGGTGTGTGTTCGGGTATGTGTTCGGGTGTGTATTCGGGTGTGTGTTCGGGTTTGTATTCGGGTGTGTGTTCGAGTTTGTATTCCGGTGTATGTGTTCGGGTGTGTATTCGGGTGTGTTCGGGTGTGTGTTCGGGTATGTATTCGGGTGTGTGTTCGGGTTTGTATTCGGGTGTGTGTTCGGGTTTGTATTCGGGTGTATTCGGGTGTGTGTTCGGGTGTGTATTCGGGTGTGTGTTCGGGTGTGTGTTCGGGTGTGTATTCGGGTGTGTGTTCGGGTGTGTGGTCGGGTTTGTATTCGGGTGTGTGTTCGGGTGTGTGTTCGGGTCTGTGTTCGGGTGTGTGTTCGGGTGTGTGTTCGGGTGTGTGTTCGGGTGTGTGTTCGGGTGTGTATTCGGGTGTGTGTTCGGGTGTGTGTTCGGGTGTGTATTCGGGTGTGTGTTCGGGTGTGTGGTCGGGTTTGTATTCGGGTGTGTGTTCGGGTTTGTATTCGGGTGTATTCGGGTGTGTGTTCGTGTATGTGTTCGGGTGTGTATTCGGGTGTGTGCTCGGGTGTGTGTTCGGGTGTGTGTTCGGGTGTGTGTTCCGGTGTTTGTTCTGGTGTGTGTTCGGGTGTGTGTTCGGGTGTGTGTTCGGGTGTGTGTTCGGGTGTGTGTTCGGGTGAGTGTTCGGGTGTGTTTTCGGGTGTGTGTTCGGGTTTGTATTCGGGTGTGTGTTCGGGTTTGTATTCGGGTGTGTTCGGATGTGAGTTCGGGTGTGTGTTCGGGTATGTGTTCGGGTGTGCATTCGGGTGTGTGTTTGGGTGTGTGCTCAGGTGTGTGTGTTCGGGTCTGTGTTCGGTTGTGTTCGGGTGTGTGTTCGGGTGTGTTCGGGTGTGTGTTCGGTTATGTATTCGGGTGTGTGTTCGGGTTTGTATTCGGGTGTGTTCGGGTGTGTGTTCTGGTATGTGTTCGGGTGTGTATTCGGGTGTGTGTTCGGGTGTGTGTTCGGGTGTGTGTTCGAGTGTGTGTTCGGGTGTGTGTTCGGTTTTGTATTCGGGTGTGTGTTCGGGTTTGTATTCGGGTGTGTTCGGGTGTGTGTTCTGGTATGTGTTCGGGTGTGTATTCGGGTGTGTGTTCGGGTGTGTGTTCGGGTGTGTGTTCGGGTGTGTGTTCGGGTGTGTGTTTGGGTGTGTGTTCGGGCGTGTGTTCGGATGTGTGTTCGGGTGTGTGTTCGGGTATGTGTTCGGGTGTGTATTCGGGTGTGTGTTCGGGTGTGTGTTCGGGTGTGTGTTCGGGTCTGTGTTCGGGTGTGTTCGGTTGTGTGTTCGGGTGTGTTCGGGTGTGTGTTCGGTTTTGTATTCGGGTGTGTGTTCGGGTTTGTATTCGGGTGTGTTCGGGTGTGTGTTCTGGTATGTGTTCGGGTGTGTATTCGGGTGTGTGTTCGGGTGTGTGTTCGGGTGTGTATTCGGGTGTGTGTTCGGGTGTGTGTTCGTGTGTGTATTCGGGTGTGTGTTCGGGTGTGTGTTCGGGTGTGTGTTCGGGTATGTGTTCGGGTGTGTATTCGGGTGTGTGTTCGGGTATGTGTTCGGGTGTGTATTCGGGTGTGTGTTCGGGTTTGTATTCGGGTGTATGTTCGGGTTTGTATTCGGGTGTGTTCGGGTATGTGTTCGGGTGTGTATTCGGGTGTGTGTTCGGGTGTGTGTTCGGGTGTGTGTTCGGGTATGTGTTCGGGTGTGTATTCGGGTGTGTGTTCGGGTTTGTATTCGGGTGTGTGTTCGGGTGTGTGTTCGGGTATGTGTTCGGGTGTGTATTCGGGTGTGTGTTCGGGTGTGTGTTCGGGTGTGTGTTCGGGTGTGTGTTCGGGTGTGTGTTCGGGTGTGTATTCGGGTGTGTGTTCGGGTTTGTATTCGGGTGTGTGTTCGGGTTTGTATTCGGGTGTGTTCGGGTATGTGTTCGGGTGTGTATTCGGGTGTGTGTTCGGGTGTGTGTTCGGGTGTGTGTTCGGGTGTGTGTTCGGGTGTGTGTTCGGGTGTGTATTCGGGTGTGTGTTCGGGTGTGTGTTCGGGTGTGTATTCGGGTGTGTGTTCGGGTGTGTGGTCGGGTTTGTATTCGGGTGTGTGTTCGGGTTTGTATTCGGGTGTATTCGGGTGTGTGTTCGGGTATGTGTTCGGGTGTGTATTCGGGTGTGTGTTCGGGTGTGTGTTCGGGTGTGTGTTCGGGTCTGTGTTCCGGTGTTTGTTCTGGTGTGTGTTCGGGTGTGTGTTCGGGTGTGTGTTCGGGTGTGTGTTCGGGTGTGTGTTCCGGTGTTTGTTCTGGTGTGTGTTCGGGTGTGTGTTCGGGTGTGTGTTCGGGTGTGTGTTCGGGTGTGTGTTCGGGTGTGTTTTCGGGTGTGTGTTCGGGTTTGTATTCGGGTGTGTGTTCGGGTTTGTATTCGGGTGTGTTCGGATGTGAGTTCGGGTGTGTGTTCGGGTATGTGTTCGGGTGTGCATTCGGGTGTGTGTTTGGGTGTGTGCTCAGGTGTGTGTTCGGGTCTGTGTTCGGGTGTGTTCGGGTGTGTGTTCGGGTGTGTTCGGGTGTGTGTTCGGTTTTGTATTCGGGTGTGTGTTCGGGTTTGTATTCGGGTGTGTTCGGGTGTGTGTTCGGGTGTGTGTTCTGGTATGTGTTCGGGTGTGTATTCGGGTGTGTTCAGGTGTGTGTTCGGGTATGTGTTCGGGTGTGTGTTCGGGTGTGTGTTCGGGTATGTGTTCGGGTGTGTATTCGGGTGTGTGTTCGGGTTTGTATTCGGGTGTGTGTTCGAGTTTGTATTCCGGTGTATGTGTTCGGGTGTGTATTCGGGTGTGTTCGGGTGTGTGTTCGGGTATGTATTCGGGTGTGTGTTCGGGTTTGTATTCGGGTGTGTGTTCGGGTTTGTATTCGGGTGTATTCGGGTGTGTGTTCGGGTGTGTATTCGGGTGTGTGTTCGGGTGTGTGTTCGGGTGTGTGTTCGGGTGTGTGTTCGGGTGTGTATTCGGGTGTGTGTTCGGGTGTGTGTTCGGGTGTGTGTTCGGGTGTGTGTTCGGGTGTGTATTCGGGTGTGCGTTCGGGTGTGTGTTCGGGTGTGTGTTCGGGTGTGTGTTCGGGTGTGTCTTCGGGTGTGTGTTCGGATTTGTATTCGGGTTTGTGTTCGGGTCTGTGTTCGGGTGTGTGTTCGGGTGTGTGTTCGGGTGTGTATTCGGGTGTGTGTTCGGGTGTGTGTTCGGGTGTGTGTTCGGGTGTGTATTCGGGTGTGTGTTCGGGTGTGTGTTCGGGTGTTTGTTCGGGTGTGTGTTCGGGTGTGTGTTCGGGTGTGTATTTGGGTATGTGTTCGGGTTTGCATTCGGGTGTGTGTTCGGGTGTGTGTTCGGGTATGTGTTCGGGTGTGAATTCGGGTGTGTGTTCGGGTTTGTATTCGGGTGTGTGTTCGGGTGTGTGTTCGGGTTTGTGTTCGGGTGTGTGTTCGGGTGTGTGTTCGGGTGTGTGTTCGGGTGTGTGTTGGGGTGTGTGTTCGGATTTGTATTCGGGTTTGTGTTCGGGTCTGTGTTCGGGTGTGTGTTCGGGTGTGTGTTCGGGTGTGTATTCGGGTGTGTGTTCGGGTGTGTGTTCGGGTGTGTGTTCGGGTGTGTATTCGGGTGTGCGTTCGGGTGTGTGTTCGGGTGTGTGTTCGGGTGTGTGTTCGGGTGTGTCTTCGGGTGTGTGTTCGGATTTGTATTCGGGTTTGTGTTCGGGTCTGTGTTCGGGTGTGTGTTCGGGTGTGTGTTCGGGTGTGTATTCGGGTGTGTGTTCGGGTGTGTGTTCGGGTGTGTGTTCGGGTGTGTATTCGGGTGTGTGTTCGGGTGTGTGTTCGGGTGTGTGTTCGGGTGTGTGTTCGGGTGTGTGTTCGGGTGTGTCTTCGGGTGTGTGTTCATGTTTGTATTCGGGTGTGTTCGGGTTTGTGTTCGGTAGTGTGTTTGGGTATGTGTTCAGGTGTGTATTCGGGTGTGTATTCGGGTGTGTGTTCGTGTGTGTGTTCGGGTGTTTGTTCGGGTGTGTGTTCGGGTGTGTGTTCGGGTGTGTATTCGGGTGTGTGTTCGGGTGTGTGTTCGGGTGTGTATTCGGGTGTGTATTCGGGTGTGTATTCGGGTGTGTGTTCGTGTGTGTGTTCGGGTGTTTGTTCGGGTGTGTGTTCGGGTGTGTGTTCGGGTGTGTGTTCGGGTGTGTATTCGGGTGTGTGTTCGGGTGTGTGTTCGGGTGTGTATTCGGGTGTGTGTTCGGGTGTGTATTCGGGTGTGTGTTCGGGTGTGTGTTCGGGTGTGTATTCGGGTGTGTGTTCAGGTGTGTATTCGGGTGTGTGTTCGGGTGTGTGTTCGTGTGTGTGTTCGGGTGTTTGTTCGGGTGTGTGTTCGGGTGTGTGTTCGGGTGTGTATTCGGGTGTGTGTTCGGGTGTGTGTTCGGGTGTGTATTCGGGTGTGTGTTCGGGTGTGTGGTCGGGTATGTATTCGGGTGTGTGTTCGGGTGTGTGTTCGGGTGTGTGTTCGGGTGTGCATTCGGGTGTGTGTTTGGGTGTGTGCTCAGGTGTGTGTTCGGGTCTGTGTTCGGGTGTGTTCGGGTGTGTGTTCGGGTGTGTTCGGGTGTGTGTTCGGTTTTGTATTCGGGTGTGTGTTCGGGTTTGTATTCGGGTGTGTTCGGGTGTGTGTTCGGGTGTGTGTTCTGGTATGTGTTCGGGTGTGTTCAGGTGTGTGTTCGGGTATGTGTTCGGGTGTGTGTTCGGGTGTGTGTTCGGGTATGTGTTCGGGTGTGTATTCGGGTGTGTGTTCGGGTTTGTATTCGGGTGTGTGTTCGAGTTTGTATTCCGGTGTATGTGTTCGGGTGTGTATTCGGGTGTGTTCGGGTGTGTGTTCGGGTATGTATTCGGGTGTGTGTTCGGGTTTGTATTCGGGTGTGTGTTCGGGTTTGTATTCGGGTGTATTCGGGTGTGTGTTCGGGTGTGTATTCGGGTGTGTTCGGGTGTGTGTTCGGGTATGTATTCGGGTGTGTGTTCGGGTTAGTATTCGGGTGTGTGTTCGGGTTTGTGTTCGGGTGTGTGTTCGGGTGTGTGTTCGGGTGTGTGTTCGGGTGTGTGTTAGGGTGTGTGTTCGGATTTGTATTCGGGTTTGTGTTCGGGTCTGTGTTCGGGTGTGTGTTCGGGTGTGTGTTCGGGTGTGTATTCGGGTGTGTGTTCGGGTGTGTGTTCGGGTGTGTGTTCGGGTGTGTATTCGGGTGTGTGTTCGGGTGTGTGTTCGGGTGTGTGTTCGGGTGTGTATTCGGGTGTGTGTTCGGGTGTGTGGTCGGATTTGTATTCGGGTGTGTGTTCGGGTGTGTGTTCGGGTCTGTGTTCGGGTGTGTGTTCGGGTGTGTGTTCGGGTGTGTGTTCGGGTTTGTATTCGGGTGTATTCGGGTGTGTGTTCGGGTATGTGTTCGGGTGTGTATTCGGGTGTGTGTTCGGGTGTGTGTTCGGGTGTGTATTCGGGTGTGTGTTCGGGTGTGTGGTCGGGTGTGTATTCGGGTGTGTGTTCGGGTGTGTGTTCGGGTGTGTATTCGGGTGTGTGTTCGGGTGTGTGGTCGGGTTTGTATTCGGGTGTGTGTTCGGGTGTGTGTTCGGGTCTGTGTTCGGGTTTGTATTCGGGTGTGTGTTCGGGTTTGTATTCGGGTGTATTCGGGTGTGTGTTCGGGTATGTGTTCGGGTGTGTATTCGGGTGTGTGCTCGGGTGTGTGTTCGGGTGTGTGTTCATGTTTGTATTCGGGTGTGTTCGGGTTTGTGTTCGGTAGTGTGTTTGGGTATGTGTACAGGTGTGTATTCGGGTGTGTGTTCGGGTGTGTGTTCGTGTGTGTGTTCGGGTGTTTGTTCGGGTGTGTGTTCGGGTGTGTGTTCGGGTGTGTATTCGGGTGTGTGTTCGGGTGTGTGTTCGGGTGTGTATTCGGGTGTGTGTTCGGGTGTGTGGTCGGGTTTGTATTCGGGTGTGTGTTCGGGTGTGTGCTCGGGTGTGTGTTCGGGTGTGTGTTCGGGTGTGTGTTCCGGTGTTTGTTCTGGTGTGTGTTCGGGTGTGTGTTCGGGTGTGTGTTCGGGTGTGTGTTCGGGTGTGTGTTCGGGTGAGTGTTCGGGTGTGTTTTCGGGTGTGTGTTCGGGTTTGTATTCGGGTGTGTTCGGATGTGAGTTCGGGTGTGTGTTCGGGTATGTGTTCGGGTGTGCATTCGGGTGTGTGTTTGGGTGTGTGCTCAGGTGTGTGTGTTCGGGTCTGTGTTCGGTTGTGTTCGAGTGTGTGTTCGGGTGTGTTCGGGTGTGTGTTCGGTTATGTATTCGGGTGTGTGTTCGGGTTTGTATTCGGGTGTGTTCGGGTGTGTGTTCGGGTGTGTGTTCTGGTATGTGTTCGGGTGTGTATTCGGGTGTGTGTTCGGGTGTGTGTTCGGGTGTGTGTTCGAGTGTGTGTTCGGGTGTGTGTTCGGTTTTGTATTCGGGTGTGTGTTCGGGTTTGTATTCGGGTGTGTTCGAGTGTGTGTTCTGGTATGTGTTCGGGTGTGTATTCGGGTGTGTGTTCGGGTGTGTGTTCGGGTGTGTGTTCGGGTGTGTGTTCGGGTGTGTGTTTGGGTGTGTGTTCGGGCGTGTGTTCGGATGTGTGTTCGGGTGTGTGTTCGGGTATGTGTTCGGGTGTGTATTCGGGTGTGTGTTCGGGTGTGTGTTCGGGTGTGTGTTCGGGTATGTGTTCGGGTGTGTATTCGGGTGTGTGTTCGGGTGTGTGTTCGGGTGTGTGTTCGGGTCTGTGTTCGGGTGTGTTCGGTTGTATGTTCGGGTGTGTTCGGGTGTGTGTTCGGTTTTGTATTCGGGTGTGTGTTCGGGTTTGTATTCGGGTGTGTTCGGGTGTGTGTTCTGGTATGTGTTCGGGTGTGTATTCGGGTGTGTGTTCGGGTGTGTGTTCGGGTGTGTATTCGGGTGTGTGTTCGGGTGTGTGTTCGTGTGTGTATTCGGGTGTGTGTTCGGGTGTGTGTTCGGGTGTGTGTTCGGGTATGTGTTCGGGTGTGTATTCGGGTGTGTGTTCGGGTATGTGTTCGGGTGTGTATTCGGGTGTGTGTTCGGGTTTGTATTCGGGTGTATGTTCGGGTTTGTATTCGGGTGTGTTCGGGTATGTGTTCGGGTGTGTATTCGGGTGTGTGTTCGGGTGTGTGTTCGGGTGTGTGTTCGGGTATGTGTTCGGGTGTGTATTCGGGTGTGTGTTCGGGTTTGTATTCGGGTGTGTGTTCGGGTGTGTGTTCGGGTATGTGTTCGGGTGTGTATTCGGGTGTGTGTTCGGGTGTGTGTTCGGGTGTGTGTTCGGGTGTGTGTTCGGGTGTGTGTTCGGGTGTGTGTTCGGGTGTGTATTCGGGTGTGTGTTCGGGTTTGTATTCGGGTGTGTGTTCGGGTTTGTATTCGGGTGTGTTCGGGTATGTGTTCGGGTGTGTATTCGGGTGTGTGTTCGGGTGTGTGTTCGGGTGTGTGTTCGGGTGTGTGTTCGGGTGTGTGTTCGGGTGTGTATTCGGGTGTGTGTTCGGGTGTGTGTTCGGGTGTGTATTCGGGTGTGTGTTCGGGTGTGTGGTCGGGTTTGTATTCGGGTGTGTGTTCGGGTTTGTATTCGGGTGTATTCGGGTGTGTGTTCGGGTATGTGTTCGGGTGTGTATTCGGGTGTGTGTTCGGGTGTGTGTTCGGGTGTGTGTTCGGGTCTGTGTTCCGGTGTTTGTTCTGGTGTGTGTTCGGGTGTGTGTTCGGGTGTGTGTTCGGGTGTGTGTTCGGGTGTGTGTTCCGGTGTTTGTTCTGGTGTGTGTTCGGGTGTGTGTTCGGGTGTGTGTTCGGGTGTGTGTTCGGGTGTGTGTTCGGGTGTGTGTTCGGGTGTGTTTTCGGGTGTGTGTTCGGGTTTGTATTCGGGTGTGTGTTCGGGTTTGTATTCGGGTGTGTTCGGATGTGAGTTCGGGTGTGTGTTCGGGTATGTGTTCGGGTGTGCATTCGGGTGTGTGTTTGGGTGTGTGCTCAGGTGTGTGTTCGGGTCTGTGTTCGGGTGTGTTCGGGTGTGTGTTCGGGTGTGTTCGGGTGTGTGTTCGGTTTTGTATTCGGGTGTGTGTTCGGGTTTGTATTCGGGTGTGTTCGGGTGTGTGTTCGGGTGTGTGTTCTGGTATGTGTTCGGGTGTGTATTCGGGTGTGTTCAGGTGTGTGTTCGGGTATGTGTTCGGGTGTGTGTTCGGGTGTGTGTTCGGGTATGTGTTCGGGTGTGTATTCGGGTGTGTGTTCGGGTTTGTATTCGGGTGTGTGTTCGAGTTTGTATTCCGGTGTATGTGTTCGGGTGTGTTCGGGTGTGTGTTCGGGTATGTATTCGGGTGTGTGTTCGGGTTTGTATTCGGGTGTGTGTTCGGGTTTGTATTCGGGTGTATTCGGGTGTGTGTTCGGGTGTGTATTCGGGTGTGTGTTCGGGTGTGTGTTCGGGTGTGTGTTCGGGTGTGTGTTCGGGTGTGTATTCGGGTGTGTGTTCGGGTGTGTGTTCGGGTGTGTGTTCGGGTGTGTATTCGGGTGTGTGTTCGGGTGTGTGTTCGGGTGTGTGTTCGGGTGTGTCTTCGGGTGTGTGTTCGGGTTTGTATTCGGGTGTGTTCAGGTGTGTTTTCGGGTGTGTGTTCGAGTGTGTGTTCATGTTTGTATTCGGGTGTGTTCGGGTTTGTGTTCGGTAGTGTGTTTGGGTATGTGTACAGGTGTGTATTCGGGTGTGTGTTCGGGTGTGTGTTCGTGTGTGTGTTCGGGTGTTTGTTCGGGTGTGTGTTCGGGTGTGTGTTCGGGTGTGTATTCGGGTGTGTGTTCGGGTGTGTGTTCGGGTGTGTATTCGGGTGTGTGTTCGGGTGTGTGGTCGGGTTTGTATTCGGGTGTGTGTTCGGGTGTGTGTTCGGGTGTGTATTCGGGTGTGTGTTCAGGTGTGTATTCGGGTGTGTGTTCGGGTATGTGTTCGTGTGTGTGTTCGGGTGTTTGTTCGGGTGTGTGTTCGGGTGTGTATTCGGGTGTGTGTTCGGGTGTGTGTTCGGGTGTGTGTTCGAGTGTGTGTTCGGGTGTGTGTTCGGTTTTGTATTCGGGTGTGTGTTCGGGTTTGTATTCGGGTGTGTTCGGGTGTGTGTTCTGGTATGTGTTCGGGTGTGTATTCGGGTGTGTGTTCGGGTGTATATTCGGGTGTGTGTTCGGGTGTGTGTTCGGGTGTGTATTCGGGTGTGTGTTCGTGTGTGTATTCGGGTGTGTGTTCGGGTATGTGTTCGGGTATGTGTTCGGGTGTGTATTCGGGTGTGTGTTGGGGTGTGTGTTCGGGTGTGTGTTCGGGTCCGTGTTCGGGTGTGTTCGGTTGTGTGTTCGGGTGTGTGTTCGGTTTTGTATTCGGGTGTGTGTTCGGGTTTGTATTCGGGTGTGTTCGGGTGTGTGTTCTGGTATGTGTTCGGGTGTGTATTCGGGTGTGTGTTCGGGGCGTGTGTTCGGGTGTGTATTCGGGTGTGTGTTCGGGTGTGTGTTCGTGTGTGTATTCGGGTGTGTGTTCGGGTGTGTGTTCGGGTGTGTGTTCGGGTATGTGTTCGGGTGTGTATTCGGGTGTGTGTTCGGGTATGTGTTCGGGTGTGTATTCGGGTGTGTGTTCGGGTTTGTATTCGGGTGTATGTTCGGGTTTGTATTCGGGTGTGTTCGGGTATGTGTTCGGGTGTGTATTCGGGTGTGTGTTCGGGTGTGTGTTTGGGTGTGTGTTCGGGTATGTGTTCGGGTGTGTATTCGGGTGTGTGTTCGGGTTTGTATTCGGGTGTGTGTTCGGGTGTGTGTTCGGGTATGTGTTCGGGTGTGTATTCGGGTGTGTGTTCGGGTGTGTGTTCGGGTGTGTGTTCGGGTGTGTGTTCGGGTGTGTGTTCGGGTGTGTGTTCGGGTGTGTATTCGGGTGTGTGTTCGGGTTTGTATTCGGGTGTGTGTTCGGGTTTGTATTCGGGTGTGTTCGGGTATGTGTTCGGGTGTGTATTCGGGTGTGTGTTCGGGTGTGTGTTCGGGTGTGTGTTCGGGTATGTGTTCGGGTGTGTATTCGGGTGTGTGTTCGGGTTTGTATTCGGGTGTGTGTTCGGGTGTGTGTTCGGGTCTGTGTTCGGGTGTGTGTTCGGGTGTGTGTTCTGGTGTGTGTTCGGGTGTGTGTTCGGGTGTGTATTCGGGTGTGTGTTCGGGTGTGTGTTCGGGTGTGTATTCGGGTGTGTGTTCGGGTGTGTGGTCGGGTTTGTATTCGGGTGTGTGTTCGGGTTTGTATTCGGGTGTATTCGGGTGTGTGTTCGGGTATGTGTTCGGGTGTGTATTCGGGTGTGTGCTCGGGTGTGTGTTCGGGTGTGTGTTCGGGTGTGTGTTCCGGTGTTTGTTCTGGTGTGTGTTCGGGTGTGTGTTCGGGTGTGTGTTCGGGTGTGTGTTCGGGTGTGTGTTCGGGTGAGTGTTCGGGTGTGTTTTCGGGTGTGTGTTCGGGTTTGTATTCGGGTGTGTGTTCGGGTTTGTATTCGGGTGTGTTCGGATGTGAGTTCGGGTGTGTGTTCGGGTATGTGTTCGGGTGTGCATTCGGGTGTGTGTTTGGGTGTGTGCTCAGGTGTGTGTGTTCGGGTCTGTGTTCGGTTGTGTTCGGGTGTGTGTTCGGGTGTGTTCGGGTGTGTGTTCGGTTATGTATTCGGGTGTGTGTTCGGGTTTGTATTCGGGTGTGTGTTTGGGTGTGTGCTCAGGTGTGTGTGTTCGGGTCTGTGTTCGGTTGTGTTCGGGTGTGTGTTCGGGTGTGTTCGGGTGTGTGTTCGGTTATGTATTCGGGTGTGTGCTCAGGTGTGTGTGTTCGGGCCTGTGTTCGGTTGTGTTCGGGTGTGTGTTCGGGTGTGTTCGGGTGTGTGTTCGGTTATGTATTCGGGTGTGTGTTCGGGTTTGTATTCGGGTGTGTTCGGGTGTGTGTTCGGGTGTGTGTTCTGGTATGTGTTCGGGTGTGTATTCGGGTGTGTGTTCGGGTGTGTGTTCGGGTGTGTGTTCGAGTGTGTGTTCGGGTGTGTGTTCGGTTTTGTATTCGGGTGTGTGTTCGGGTTTGTATTCGGGTGTGTTCGGGTGTGTGTTCTGGTATGTGTTCGGGTGTGTATTCGGGTGTGTGTTCGGGTGTGTGTTCGGGTGTGTGTTCGGGTGTGTGTTCGGGTGTGTGTTCGGGTGTGTGTTTGGGTGTGTGTTCGGGCGTGTGTTCGGATGTGTGTTCGGGTGTGTGTTCGGGTATGTGTTCGGGTGTGTATTCGGGTGTGTGTTGGGGTGTGTGTTCGGGTGTGTGTTCGGGTCCGTGTTCGGGTGTGTTCGGTTGTGTGTTCGGGTGTGTGTTCGGTTTTGTATTCGGGTGTGTGTTCGGGTTTGTATTCGGGTGTGTTCGGGTGTGTGTTCTGGTATGTGTTCGGGTGTGTATTCGGGTGTGTGTTCGGGGTGTGTGTTCGGGTGTGTATTCGGGTGTGTGTTCGGGTGTGTGTTCGTGTGTGTATTCGGGTGTGTGTTCGTGTGTGTGTTCGGGTGTGTGTTCGGGTATGTGTTCGGGTGTGTATTCGGGTGTGTGTTCGGGTATGTGTTCGGGTGTGTATTCGGGTGTGTGTTCGGGTTTGTATTCGGGTGTATGTTCGGGTTTGTATTCGGGTGTGTTCGGGTATGTGTTCGGGTGTGTATTCGGGTGTGTGTTCGGGTGTGTGTTTGGGTGTGTGTTCGGGTATGTGTTCGGGTGTGTATTCGGGTGTGTGTTCGGGTTTGTATTCGGGTGTGTGTTCGGGTGTGTGTTCGGGTATGTGTTCGGGTGTGTATTCGGGTGTGTGTTCGGGTGTGTGTTCGGGTGTGTGTTCGGGTGTGTGTTCGGGTGTGTGTTCGGGTGTGTGTTCGGGTGTGTATTCGGGTGTGTGTTCGGGTTTGTATTCGGGTGTGTGTTCGGGTTTGTATTCGGGTGTGTTCGGGTATGTGTTCGGGTGTGTATTCGGGTGTGTGTTCGGGTGTGTGTTCGGGTGTGTGTTCGGGTATGTGTTCGGGTGTGTATTCGGGTGTGTGTTCGGGTTTGTATTCGGGTGTGTGTTCGGGTGTGTGTTCGGGTATGTGTTCGGGTGTGTATTCGGGTGTGTGTTCGGGTGTGTGTTCGGGTGTGTGTTCGGGTGTGTGTTCAGGTGTGTGTTCGGGTGTGTGTTCGGGTGTGTGTTCGGGTGTGTGTGTTCGGGTGTGTTTTCGGGTGTGTGTTCGGGTTTGTATTCGGGTGTGTGTTCGGGTTTGTATTCGGGTGTGTTCGGATGTGAGTTCGGGTGTGTGTTCGGGTGTGTGTTCGGGTGTGTATTCGGGTGTGTGTTCGGGTGTGTGTTCGGGTGTGTATTCTGGTGTGTGTTTTCGGGTGTGTGTTCGGGTGTGTGTTCGGGTGTGTGTTCGGTTTTGTATTCGGGTGTGTGTTCGGGTATGTGTTCGGGTGTGTATTCGGGTGTGTGTTCGGGTTTGTATTCGGGTGTGTGTTCGGGTGTGTGTTCGGGTATGTGTTCGGGTGTGTATTCGGGTGTGTGTTCGAGTGTGTGTTCGGGTGTGTGTTCGGGTATGTGTTCGGGTGTGTATTCGGGTGTGTGTTCGGGTTTGTATTCGGGTGTGTTCGGGTGTGTTTTCGGGTGTGTGTTCTGGTATGTGTTCTGGTGTGTATTCGGGTGTGTGTTCGGGTGTGTGTTCGGGTGTGTGTTCGGGTGTGTGTTCGGGTGTGTGTTCCGGGTGTGTGTTCGGGTGTGTGTTCGGGTGTGTGTTCGGGTGTGTGTTCGGGTCTGTGTTCGGGTGTGTGTTCGGGTGTGTGTTCGGGTGTGTGTTCGGGTGTGTGTTCGGGTGTGTGTTTGGGTGTGTGTTCGGGCGTGTGTTCGTGTGTGTTCGGGAGTGTGTTCGGGTGTGTTTTCGGGTATGTGTTCGGGTTTGTATTCGGGTGTGTGTTCGGGTTTGCATTCGGGTGTGTGTTCGGGTCTGTGTTCGGGTGTGTGTTCGGGTGTGTGTTCGGGTGTGTGTTCGGGTGTGTGTTCGGGTGTGTATTCGGGTGTGTGTTCGGGTGTGTGTTCGGGTGTGTGTTCGGGTGTGTATTCGGGTGTGTGTTCGGGTGTGTGTTCGGGTGTGTGTTCGGGTGTGTGTTCGGGTGTGTGTTCGGGTGTGTGTTCGGGTGTGTCTTCGGGTGTGTGTTCATGTTTGTATTCGGGTGTGTTCGGGTTTGTGTTCGGTAGTGTGTTTGGGTATGTGTTCAGGTGTGTATTCGGGTGTGTGTTCGGGTGTGTGTTCGTGTGTGTGTTCGGGTGTTTGTTCGGGTGTGTGTTCGGGTGTGTATTCGGGTGTGTGTTCGGGTGTGTGGTCGGGTTTGTATTCGGGTGTGTGTTCGGGTGTGTGATCGGGTGTGTATTCGGGTTTGTGTTCGGGTGTGTGTTCGGGTGTGTATTCGGGTGTGTGTTCGGGTGTGTATTCGGGTGTGTGTTCGGGTGTGTGTTCGGGTGTGTATTCGGGTGTGTGTTCAGGTGTGTATTCGGGTGTGTGTTCGGGTGTGTGTTCGTGTGTGTGTTCGGGTGTTTGTTCGGGTGTGTGTTCGGGTGTGTGTTCGGGTGTGTATTCGGGTGTGTGTTCGGGTGTGTGTTCGGGTGTGTATTCGGGTGTGTTCGGGTGTGTGGTCGGGTTTGTATTCGGGTGTGTGTTCGGGTGTGTGTTCGGGTCTGTGTTCGGGTGTGTGTTCGGGTGTGTGTTCGGGTGTGTGTTCGGGTGTGTGTTCGGGTGTGTGTTCGGGTGTGTATTCGGGTGTGAGTTCGGGTGTGTGTTCGGGTGTGTATTCGGGTGTGTGTTCGGGTGTGTGGTCGGGTTTGTATTCGGGTGTGTGTTCGGGTTTGTATTCGGGTGTATTCGGGTGTGTGTTCGGGTATGTGTTCGGGTGTGTATTCGGGTGTGTGTTCGGGTGTGTGTTCGGGTGTGTGTTCCGGTGTTTGTTCTGGTGTGTGTTCGGGTGTGTGTTCGGGTGTGTGTTCGGGTGTGTGTTCCGGTGTTTGTTCTGGTGTGTGTTCGGGTGTGTGTTCGGGTGTGTGTTCGGGTGTGTGTTCGGGTGTGTGTTCGGGTGTGTGTTCGGGTGTGTTTTCGGGTGTGTGTTCGGGTTTGTATTCGGGTGTGTGTTCGGGTTTGTATTCGGATGTGTTCGGATGTGAGTTCGGGTGTGTGTTCGGGTATGTGTTCGGGTGTGCATTCGGGTGTGTGTTTGGGTGTGTGCTCAGGTGTGCGTTCGGGTGTGTTCGGGTGTGTGTTCGGGTGTGTTCGGGTGTGTGTTCGGTTTTGTATTCGGGTGTGTGTTCGGGTTTGTATTCGGGTGTGTTCGGGTGTGTGTTCGGGTGTGTGTTCTGGTATGTGTTCGGGTGTGTATTCGGGTGTGTGTTCGGGTGTGTGTTCGGGTGTGTGTTCGAGTGTGTGTTCGGGTGTGTGTTCGGTTTTGTATTCGGGTGTGTGTTCGGGTTTGTATTCGGGTGTGTTCGGGTGTGTATTCGAGTGTGTGTTCGGGTGTGTGTTCGGGTGTGTGTTCGGGTGTGTGTTTGGGTGTGTGTTCGGGCGTGTGTTCGGATGTGTGTTCGGGTGTGTGTTCGTGTATGTGTTCGGGTGTGTATTCGGGTGTGTGTTCGGGTGTGTGTTCGGGTGTGTGTTCGGGTCTGTGTTCGGGTGTGTTCGGTTGTATGTTCGGGTGTGTTCGGGTGTGTGTTCGGTTTTGTATTCGGGTGTGTGTTCGGGTTTGTATTCGGGTGTGTTCGGGTGTGTGTTCTGGTATGTGTTCGGGTGTGTATTCGGGTGTGTGTTCGGGTGTGTGTTCGGGTGTGTATTCGGGTGTGTGTTCGGGTGTGTGTTCGTGTGTGTATTCGGGTGTGTGTTCGGGTGTGTGTTCGGGTGTGTGTTCGGGTATGTGTTCGGGTGTGTATTCGGGTGTGTGTTCGGGTATGTGTTCGGGTGTGTGTTCGGGTGTGTGTTTGGGTGTGTGTTCGGGCGTGTGTTCGGATGTGTGTTCGGGTGTGTGTTCGGGTATGTGTTCGGGTGTGTATTCGGGTGTGTGTTCGGGTGTGTGTTCGGGTGTGTGTTCGGGTATGTGTTCGGGTGTGTATTCGGGTGTGTGTTCGGGTGTGTGTTCGGGTGTGTGTTCGGGTCTGTGTTCGGGTGTGTTCGGTTGTATGTTCGGGTGTGTTCGGGTGTGTGTTCGGTTTTGTATTCGGGTGTGTGTTCGGGTTTGTATTCGGGTGTGTTCGGGTGTGTGTTCTGGTATGTGTTCGGGTGTGTATTCGGGTGTGTGTTCGGGTGTGTGTTCGGGTGTGTATTCGGGTGTGTGTTCGGGTGTGTGTTCGTGTGTGTATTCGGGTGTGTGTTCGGGTGTGTGTTCGGGTGTGTGTTCGGGTATGTGTTCGGGTGTGTATTCGGGTGTGTGTTCGGGTATGTGTTCGGGTGTGTATTCGGGTGTGTGTTCGGGTTTGTATTCGGGTGTATGTTCGGGTTTGTATTCGGGTGTGTTCGGGTATGTGTTCGGGTGTGTATTCGGGTGTGTGTTCGGGTGTGTGTTCGGGTGTGTGTTCGGGTATGTGTTCGGGTGTGTATTCGGGTGTGTGTTCGGGTTTGTATTCGGGTGTGTGTTCGGGTGTGTGTTCGGGTATGTGTTCGGGTGTGTATTCGGGTGTGTGTTCGGGTGTGTGTTCGGGTGTGTGTTCGGGTGTGTGTTCGGGTGTGTGTTCGGGTGTGTGTTCGGGTGTGTATTCGGGTGTGTGTTCGGGTTTGTATTCGGGTGTGTGTTCGGGTTTGTATTCGGGTGTGTTCGGGTATGTGTTCGGGTGTGTATTCGGGTGTGTGTTCGGGTGTGTGTTCGGGTGTGTGTTCGGGTGTGTGTTCGGGTGTGTGTTCGGGTGTGTATTCGGGTGTGTGTTCGGGTGTGTGTTCGGGTGTGTATTCGGGTGTGTGTTCGGGTGTGTGGTCGGGTTTGTATTCGGGTGTGTGTTCGGGTTTGTATTCGGGTGTATTCGGGTGTGTGTTCGGGTATGTGTTCGGGTGTGTATTCGGGTGTGTGTTCGGGTGTGTGTTCGGGTGTGTGTTCGGGTCTGTGTTCCGGTGTTTGTTCTGGTGTGTGTTCGGGTGTGTGTTCGGGTGTGTGTTCGGGTGTGTGTTCGGGTGTGTGTTCCGGTGTTTGTTCTGGTGTGTGTTCGGGTGTGTGTTCGGGTGTGTGTTCGGGTGTGTGTTCGGGTGTGTGTTCGGGTGTGTGTTCGGGTGTGTTTTCGGGTGTGTGTTCGGGTTTGTATTCGGGTGTGTGTTCGGGTTTGTATTCGGGTGTGTTCGGATGTGAGTTCGGGTGTGTGTTCGGGTATGTGTTCGGGTGTGCATTCGGGTGTGTGTTTGGGTGTGTGCTCAGGTGTGTGTTCGGGTCTGTGTTCGGGTGTGTTCGGGTGTGTGTTCGGGTGTGTTCGGGTGTGTGTTCGGTTTTGTATTCGGGTGTGTGTTCGGGTTTGTATTCGGGTGTGTTCGGGTGTGTGTTCGGGTGTGTGTTCTGGTATGTGTTCGGGTGTGTATTCGGGTGTGTTCAGGTGTGTGTTCGGGTATGTGTTCGGGTGTGTGTTCGGGTGTGTGTTCGGGTATGTGTTCGGGTGTGTATTCGGGTGTGTGTTCGGGTTTGTATTCGGGTGTGTGTTCGAGTTTGTATTCCGGTGTATGTGTTCGGGTGTGTTCGGGTGTGTGTTCGGGTATGTATTCGGGTGTGTGTTCGGGTTTGTATTCGGGTGTGTGTTCGGGTTTGTATTCGGGTGTATTCGGGTGTGTGTTCGGGTGTGTATTCGGGTGTGTGTTCGGGTGTGTGTTCGGGTGTGTGTTCGGGTGTGTGTTCGGGTGTGTATTCGGGTGTGTGTTCGGGTGTGTGTTCGGGTGTGTGTTCGGGTGTGTATTCGGGTGTGTGTTCGGGTGTGTGTTCGGGTGTGTGTTCGGGTGTGTCTTCGGGTGTGTGTTCGGGTTTGTATTCGGGTGTGTTCAGGTGTGTTTTCGGGTGTGTGTTCGAGTGTGTGTTCATGTTTGTATTCGGGTGTGTTCGGGTTTGTGTTCGGTAGTGTGTTTGGGTATGTGTACAGGTGTGTATTCGGGTGTGTGTTCGGGTGTGTGTTCGTGTGTGTGTTCGGGTGTTTGTTCGGGTGTGTGTTCGGGTGTGTGTTCGGGTGTGTATTCGGGTGTGTGTTCGGGTGTGTGTTCGGGTGTGTATTCGGGTGTGTGTTCGGGTGTGTGGTCGGGTTTGTATTCGGGTGTGTGTTCGGGTGTGTGTTCGGGTGTGTATTCGGGTGTGTGTTCAGGTGTGTATTCGGGTGTGTGTTCGGGTATGTGTTCGTGTGTGTGTTCGGGTGTTTGTTCGGGTGTGTGTTCGGGTGTGTATTCGGGTGTGTGTTCGGGTGTGTGTTCGGGTGTGTGTTCGAGTGTGTGTTCGGGTGTGTGTTCGGTTTTGTATTCGGGTGTGTGTTCGGGTTTGTATTCGGGTGTGTTCGGGTGTGTGTTCTGGTATGTGTTCGGGTGTGTATTCGGGTGTGTGTTCGGGTGTATATTCGGGTGTGTGTTCGGGTGTGTGTTCGGGTGTGTATTCGGGTGTGTGTTCGTGTGTGTATTCGGGTGTGTGTTCGGGTATGTGTTCGGGTATGTGTTCGGGTGTGTATTCGGGTGTGTGTTGGGGTGTGTGTTCGGGTGTGTGTTCGGGTCCGTGTTCGGGTGTGTTCGGTTGTGTGTTCGGGTGTGTGTTCGGTTTTGTATTCGGGTGTGTGTTCGGGTTTGTATTCGGGTGTGTTCGGGTGTGTGTTCTGGTATGTGTTCGGGTGTGTATTCGGGTGTGTGTTCGGGGCGTGTGTTCGGGTGTGTATTCGGGTGTGTGTTCGGGTGTGTGTTCGTGTGTGTATTCGGGTGTGTGTTCGGGTGTGTGTTCGGGTGTGTGTTCGGGTATGTGTTCGGGTGTGTATTCGGGTGTGTGTTCGGGTATGTGTTCGGGTGTGTATTCGGGTGTGTGTTCGGGTTTGTATTCGGGTGTATGTTCGGGTTTGTATTCGGGTGTGTTCGGGTATGTGTTCGGGTGTGTATTCGGGTGTGTGTTCGGGTGTGTGTTTGGGTGTGTGTTCGGGTATGTGTTCGGGTGTGTATTCGGGTGTGTGTTCGGGTTTGTATTCGGGTGTGTGTTCGGGTGTGTGTTCGGGTATGTGTTCGGGTGTGTATTCGGGTGTGTGTTCGGGTGTGTGTTCGGGTGTGTGTTCGGGTGTGTGTTCGGGTGTGTGTTCGGGTGTGTGTTCGGGTGTGTATTCGGGTGTGTGTTCGGGTTTGTATTCGGGTGTGTGTTCGGGTTTGTATTCGGGTGTGTTCGGGTATGTGTTCGGGTGTGTATTCGGGTGTGTGTTCGGGTGTGTGTTCGGGTGTGTGTTCGGGTATGTGTTCGGGTGTGTATTCGGGTGTGTGTTCGGGTTTGTATTCGGGTGTGTGTTCGGGTGTGTGTTCGGGTCTGTGTTCGGGTGTGTGTTCGGGTGTGTGTTCTGGTGTGTGTTCGGGTGTGTGTTCGGGTGTGTATTCGGGTGTGTGTTCGGGTGTGTGTTCGGGTGTGTATTCGGGTGTGTGTTCGGGTGTGTGGTCGGGTTTGTATTCGGGTGTGTGTTCGGGTTTGTATTCGGGTGTATTCGGGTGTGTGTTCGGGTATGTGTTCGGGTGTGTATTCGGGTGTGTGCTCGGGTGTGTGTTCGGGTGTGTGTTCGGGTGTGTGTTCCGGTGTTTGTTCTGGTGTGTGTTCGGGTGTGTGTTCGGGTGTGTGTTCGGGTGTGTGTTCGGGTGTGTGTTCGGGTGAGTGTTCGGGTGTGTTTTCGGGTGTGTGTTCGGGTTTGTATTCGGGTGTGTGTTCGGGTTTGTATTCGGGTGTGTTCGGATGTGAGTTCGGGTGTGTGTTCGGGTATGTGTTCGGGTGTGCATTCGGGTGTGTGTTTGGGTGTGTGCTCAGGTGTGTGTGTTCGGGTCTGTGTTCGGTTGTGTTCGGGTGTGTGTTCGGGTGTGTTCGGGTGTGTGTTCGGTTATGTATTCGGGTGTGTGTTCGGGTTTGTATTCGGGTGTGTGTTTGGGTGTGTGCTCAGGTGTGTGTGTTCGGGTCTGTGTTCGGTTGTGTTCGGGTGTGTGTTCGGGTGTGTTCGGGTGTGTGTTCGGTTATGTATTCGGGTGTGTGCTCAGGTGTGTGTGTTCGGGCCTGTGTTCGGTTGTGTTCGGGTGTGTGTTCGGGTGTGTTCGGGTGTGTGTTCGGTTATGTATTCGGGTGTGTGTTCGGGTTTGTATTCGGGTGTGTTCGGGTGTGTGTTCGGGTGTGTGTTCTGGTATGTGTTCGGGTGTGTATTCGGGTGTGTGTTCGGGTGTGTGTTCGGGTGTGTGTTCGAGTGTGTGTTCGGGTGTGTGTTCGGTTTTGTATTCGGGTGTGTGTTCGGGTTTGTATTCGGGTGTGTTCGGGTGTGTGTTCTGGTATGTGTTCGGGTGTGTATTCGGGTGTGTGTTCGGGTGTGTGTTCGGGTGTGTGTTCGGGTGTGTGTTCGGGTGTGTGTTTGGGTGTGTGTTCGGGCGTGTGTTCGGATGTGTGTTCGGGTGTGTGTTCGGGTATGTGTTCGGGTGTGTATTCGGGTGTGTGTTGGGGTGTGTGTTCGGGTGTGTGTTCGGGTCCGTGTTCGGGTGTGTTCGGTTGTGTGTTCGGGTGTGTGTTCGGTTTTGTATTCGGGTGTGTGTTCGGGTTTGTATTCGGGTGTGTTCGGGTGTGTGTTCTGGTATGTGTTCGGGTGTGTATTCGGGTGTGTGTTCGGGGTGTGTGTTCGGGTGTGTATTCGGGTGTGTGTTCGGGTGTGTGTTCGTGTGTGTATTCGGGTGTGTGTTCGTGTGTGTGTTCGGGTGTGTGTTCGGGTATGTGTTCGGGTGTGTATTCGGGTGTGTGTTCGGGTATGTGTTCGGGTGTGTATTCGGGTGTGTGTTCGGGTTTGTATTCGGGTGTATGTTCGGGTTTGTATTCGGGTGTGTTCGGGTATGTGTTCGGGTGTGTATTCGGGTGTGTGTTCGGGTGTGTGTTTGGGTGTGTGTTCGGGTATGTGTTCGGGTGTGTATTCGGGTGTGTGTTCGGGTTTGTATTCGGGTGTGTGTTCGGGTGTGTGTTCGGGTATGTGTTCGGGTGTGTATTCGGGTGTGTGTTCGGGTGTGTGTTCGGGTGTGTGTTCGGGTGTGTGTTCGGGTGTGTGTTCGGGTGTGTGTTCGGGTGTGTATTCGGGTGTGTGTTCGGGTTTGTATTCGGGTGTGTGTTCGGGTTTGTATTCGGGTGTGTTCGGGTATGTGTTCGGGTGTGTATTCGGGTGTGTGTTCGGGTGTGTGTTCGGGTGTGTGTTCGGGTATGTGTTCGGGTGTGTATTCGGGTGTGTGTTCGGGTTTGTATTCGGGTGTGTGTTCGGGTGTGTGTTCGGGTATGTGTTCGGGTGTGTATTCGGGTGTGTGTTCGGGTGTGTGTTCGGGTGTGTGTTCGGGTGTGTGTTCAGGTGTGTGTTCGGGTGTGTGTTCGGGTGTGTGTTCGGGTGTGTGTGTTCGGGTGTGTTTTCGGGTGTGTGTTCGGGTTTGTATTCGGGTGTGTGTTCGGGTTTGTATTCGGGTGTGTTCGGATGTGAGTTCGGGTGTGTGTTCGGGTGTGTGTTCGGGTGTGTATTCGGGTGTGTGTTCGGGTGTGTGTTCGGGTGTGTATTCTGGTGTGTGTTTTCGGGTGTGTGTTCGGGTGTGTGTTCGGGTGTGTGTTCGGTTTTGTATTCGGGTGTGTGTTCGGGTATGTGTTCGGGTGTGTATTCGGGTGTGTGTTCGGGTTTGTATTCGGGTGTGTGTTCGGGTGTGTGTTCGGGTATGTGTTCGGGTGTGTATTCGGGTGTGTGTTCGAGTGTGTGTTCGGGTGTGTGTTCGGGTATGTGTTCGGGTGTGTATTCGGGTGTGTGTTCGGGTTTGTATTCGGGTGTGTTCGGGTGTGTTTTCGGGTGTGTGTTCTGGTATGTGTTCTGGTGTGTATTCGGGTGTGTGTTCGGGTGTGTGTTCGGGTGTGTGTTCGGGTGTGTGTTCGGGTGTGTGTTCCGGGTGTGTGTTCGGGTGTGTGTTCGGGTGTGTGTTCGGGTGTGTGTTCGGGTCTGTGTTCGGGTGTGTGTTCGGGTGTGTGTTCGGGTGTGTGTTCGGGTGTGTGTTCGGGTGTGTGTTTGGGTGTGTGTTCGGGCGTGTGTTCGTGTGTGTTCGGGAGTGTGTTCGGGTGTGTTTTCGGGTATGTGTTCGGGTTTGTATTCGGGTGTGTGTTCGGGTTTGCATTCGGGTGTGTGTTCGGGTCTGTGTTCGGGTGTGTGTTCGGGTGTGTGTTCGGGTGTGTGTTCGGGTGTGTGTTCGGGTGTGTATTCGGGTGTGTGTTCGGGTGTGTGTTCGGGTGTGTGTTCGGGTGTGTATTCGGGTGTGTGTTCGGGTGTGTGTTCGGGTGTGTGTTCGGGTGTGTGTTCGGGTGTGTGTTCGGGTGTGTGTTCGGGTGTGTCTTCGGGTGTGTGTTCATGTTTGTATTCGGGTGTGTTCGGGTTTGTGTTCGGTAGTGTGTTTGGGTATGTGTTCAGGTGTGTATTCGGGTGTGTGTTCGGGTGTGTGTTCGTGTGTGTGTTCGGGTGTTTGTTCGGGTGTGTGTTCGGGTGTGTATTCGGGTGTGTGTTCGGGTGTGTGGTCGGGTTTGTATTCGGGTGTGTGTTCGGGTGTGTGATCGGGTGTGTATTCGGGTTTGTGTTCGGGTGTGTGTTCGGGTGTGTATTCGGGTGTGTGTTCGGGTGTGTATTCGGGTGTGTGTTCGGGTGTGTGTTCGGGTGTGTATTCGGGTGTGTGTTCAGGTGTGTATTCGGGTGTGTGTTCGGGTGTGTGTTCGTGTGTGTGTTCGGGTGTTTGTTCGGGTGTGTGTTCGGGTGTGTGTTCGGGTGTGTATTCGGGTGTGTGTTCGGGTGTGTGTTCGGGTGTGTATTCGGGTGTGTTCGGGTGTGTGGTCGGGTTTGTATTCGGGTGTGTGTTCGGGTGTGTGTTCGGGTCTGTGTTCGGGTGTGTGTTCGGGTGTGTGTTCGGGTGTGTGTTCGGGTGTGTGTTCGGGTGTGTGTTCGGGTGTGTATTCGGGTGTGAGTTCGGGTGTGTGTTCGGGTGTGTATTCGGGTGTGTGTTCGGGTGTGTGGTCGGGTTTGTATTCGGGTGTGTGTTCGGGTTTGTATTCGGGTGTATTCGGGTGTGTGTTCGGGTATGTGTTCGGGTGTGTATTCGGGTGTGTGTTCGGGTGTGTGTTCGGGTGTGTGTTCCGGTGTTTGTTCTGGTGTGTGTTCGGGTGTGTGTTCGGGTGTGTGTTCGGGTGTGTGTTCCGGTGTTTGTTCTGGTGTGTGTTCGGGTGTGTGTTCGGGTGTGTGTTCGGGTGTGTGTTCGGGTGTGTGTTCGGGTGTGTGTTCGGGTGTGTTTTCGGGTGTGTGTTCGGGTTTGTATTCGGGTGTGTGTTCGGGTTTGTATTCGGATGTGTTCGGATGTGAGTTCGGGTGTGTGTTCGGGTATGTGTTCGGGTGTGCATTCGGGTGTGTGTTTGGGTGTGTGCTCAGGTGTGCGTTCGGGTGTGTTCGGGTGTGTGTTCGGGTGTGTTCGGGTGTGTGTTCGGTTTTGTATTCGGGTGTGTGTTCGGGTTTGTATTCGGGTGTGTTCGGGTGTGTGTTCGGGTGTGTGTTCTGGTATGTGTTCGGGTGTGTATTCGGGTGTGTGTTCGGGTGTGTGTTCGGGTGTGTGTTCGAGTGTGTGTTCGGGTGTGTGTTCGGTTTTGTATTCGGGTGTGTGTTCGGGTTTGTATTCGGGTGTGTTCGGGTGTGTATTCGAGTGTGTGTTCGGGTGTGTGTTCGGGTGTGTGTTCGGGTGTGTGTTTGGGTGTGTGTTCGGGCGTGTGTTCGGATGTGTGTTCGGGTGTGTGTTCGTGTATGTGTTCGGGTGTGTATTCGGGTGTGTGTTCGGGTGTGTGTTCGGGTGTGTGTTCGGGTCTGTGTTCGGGTGTGTTCGGTTGTATGTTCGGGTGTGTTCGGGTGTGTGTTCGGTTTTGTATTCGGGTGTGTGTTCGGGTTTGTATTCGGGTGTGTTCGGGTGTGTGTTCTGGTATGTGTTCGGGTGTGTATTCGGGTGTGTGTTCGGGTGTGTGTTCGGGTGTGTATTCGGGTGTGTGTTCGGGTGTGTGTTCGTGTGTGTATTCGGGTGTGTGTTCGGGTGTGTGTTCGGGTGTGTGTTCGGGTATGTGTTCGGGTGTGTATTCGGGTGTGTGTTCGGGTATGTGTTCGGGTGTGTATTCGGGTGTGTGTTCGGGTTTGTATTCGGGTGTATGTTCGGGTTTGTATTCGGGTGTGTTCGGGTATGTGTTCGGGTGTGTATTCGGGTGTGTGTTCGGGTGTGTGTTCGGGTGTGTGTTCGGGTATGTGTTCGGGTGTGTATTCGGGTGTGTGTTCGGGTTTGTATTCGGGTGTGTGTTCGGGTGTGTGTTCGGGTATGTGTTCGGGTGTGTATTCGGGTGTGTGTTCGGGTGTGTGTTCGGGTGTGTGTTCGGCTGTGTGTTCGGGTGTGTGTTCGGGTGTGTGTTCGGGTGTGTATTCGGGTGTGTGTTCGGGTTTGTATTCGGGTGTGTGTTCGGGTTTGTATTCGGGTGTGTTCGGGTATGTGTTCGGGTGTGTATTCGGGTGTGTGTTCGGGTGTGTGTTCGGGTGTGTGTTCGGGTGTGTGTTCGGGTGTGTGTTCGGGTGTGTATTCGGGTGTGTGTTCGGGTGTGTGTTCGGGTGTGTATTCGGGTGTGTGTTCGGGTGTGTGGTCGGGTTTGTATTCGGGTGTGTGTTCGGGTTTGTATTCGGGTGTATTCGGGTGTGTGTTCGGGTATGTGTTCGGGTGTGTATTCGGGTGTGTGTTCGGGTGTGTGTTCGGGTGTGTGTTCGGGTCTGTGTTCCGGTGTTTGTTCTGGTGTGTGTTCGGGTGTGTGTTCGGGTGTGTGTTCGGGTGTGTGTTCGGGTGTGTGTTCCGGTGTTTGTTCTGGTGTGTGTTCGGGTGTGTGTTCGGGTGTGTGTTCGGGTGTGTGTTCGGGTGTGTGTTCGGGTGTGTGTTCGGGTGTGTTTTCGGGTGTGTGTTCGGGTTTGTATTCGGGTGTGTGTTCGGGTTTGTATTCGGGTGTGTTCGGATGTGAGTTCGGGTGTGTGTTCGGGTATGTGTTCGGGTGTGCATTCGGGTGTGTGTTTGGGTGTGTGCTCAGGTGTGTGTTCGGGTCTGTGTTCGGGTGTGTTCGGGTGTGTGTTCGGGTGTGTTCGGGTGTGTGTTCGGTTTTGTATTCGGGTGTGTGTTCGGGTTTGTATTCGGGTGTGTTCGGGTGTGTGTTCGGGTGTGTGTTCTGGTATGTGTTCGGGTGTGTATTCGGGTGTGTTCAGGTGTGTGTTCGGGTATGTGTTCGGGTGTGTGTTCGGGTGTGTGTTCGGGTATGTGTTCGGGTGTGTATTCGGGTGTGTGTTCGGGTTTGTATTCGGGTGTGTGTTCGAGTTTGTATTCCGGTGTATGTGTTCGGGTGTGTTCGGGTGTGTGTTCGGGTATGTATTCGGGTGTGTGTTCGGGTTTGTATTCGGGTGTGTGTTCGGGTTTGTATTCGGGTGTATTCGGGTGTGTGTTCGGGTGTGTATTCGGGTGTGTGTTCGGGTGTGTGTTCGGGTGTGTGTTCGGGTGTGTGTTCGGGTGTGTATTCGGGTGTGTGTTCGGGTGTGGGTTCGGGTGTGTGTTCGGGTGTGTATTCGGGTGTGTGTTCGGGTGTGTGTTCGGGTGTGTGTTCGGGTGTGTCTTCGGGTGTGTGTTCGGGTTTGTATTCGGGTGTGTTCAGGTGTGTTTTCGGGTGTGTGTTCGAGTGTGTGTTCATGTTTGTATTCGGGTGTGTTCGGGTTTGTGTTCGGTAGTGTGTTTGGGTATGTGTACAGGTGTGTATTCGGGTGTGTGTTCGGGTGTGTGTTCGTGTGTGTGTTCGGGTGTTTGTTCGGGTGTGTGTTCGGGTGTGTGTTCGGGTGTGTATTCGGGTGTGTGTTCGGGTGTGTGTTCGGGTGTGTATTCGGGTGTGTGTTCGGGTGTGTGGTCGGGTTTGTATTCGGGTGTGTGTTCGGGTGTGTGTTCGGGTGTGTGTTCGGGTGTGTATTCGGGTGTGTGTTCGGGTGTGTGTTCGGGTGTGTGTTCGGGTGTGTATTCGGGTGTGTGTTCGGGTGTATATTCGGGTGTGTGTTCGGGTGTGTGTTCGGGTGTGTATTCGGGTGTGTGTTCAGGTGTGTATTCGGGTGTGTGTTCGGGTATGTGTTCGTGTGTGTGTTCGGGTGTTTGTTCGGGTGTGTGTTCGGGTGTGTGTTCGGGTGTGTATTCGGGTGTGTGTTCGGGTGTGTGTTCGGGTGTGTATTCGGGTGTGTGTTCGGGTGTGTGGTCGGGTTTGTATTCGGGTGTGTGTTCGGGTGTGTGTTCGGGTCTGTGTTCGGGTGTGTGTTCGGGTGTGTGTTCTGGTGTGTGTTCGGGTGTGTGTTCGGGTGTGTATTCGGGTGTGTGTTCGGGTGTGTGTTCGGGTGTGTATTCGGGTGTGTGTTCGGGTGTGTGGTCGGGTTTGTATTCGGGTGTGTGTTCGGGTTTGTATTCGGGTGTATTCGGGTGTGTGTTCGGGTATGTGTTCGGGTGTGTATTCGGGTGTGTGCTCGGGTGTGTGTTCGGGTGTGTGTTCGGGTGTGTGTTCCGGTGTTTGTTCTGGTGTGTGTTCGGGTGTGTGTTCGGGTGTGTGTTCGGGTGTGTGTTCGGGTGTGTGTTCGGGTGTGTGTTCGGGTGTGTGTTCGGGTGAGTGTTCGGGTGTGTTTTCGGGTGTGTGTTCGGGTTTGTATTCGGGTGTGTGTTCGGGTTTGTATTCGGGTGTGTTCGGATGTGAGTTCGGGTGTGTGTTCGGGTATGTGTTCGGGTGTGCATTCGGGTGTGTGTTTGGGTGTGTGCTCAGGTGTGTGTGTTCGGGTCTGTGTTCGGTTGTGTTCGGGTGTGTGTTCGGGTGTGTTCGGGTGTGTGTTCGGTTATGTATTCGGGTGTGTGTTCGGGTTTGTATTCGGGTGTGTTCGGGTGTGTGTTCGGGTGTGTGTTCTGGTATGTGTTCGGGTGTGTATTCGGGTGTGTGTTCGGGTGTGTGTTCGGGTGTGTGTTCGAGTGTGTGTTCGGGTGTGTGTTCGGTTTTGTATTCGGGTGTGTGTTCGGGTTTGTATTCGGGTGTGTTCGGGTGTGTGTTCTGGTATGTGTTCGGGTGTGTATTCGGGTGTGTGTTCGGGTGTGTGTTCGGGTGTGTGTTCGGGTGTGTGTTCGGGTGTGTGTTTGGGTGTGTGTTCGGGCGTGTGTTCGGATGTGTGTTCGGGTGTGTGTTCGGGTATGTGTTCGGGTGTGTATTCGGGTGTGTGTTGGGGTGTGTGTTCGGGTGTGTGTTCGGGTCCGTGTTCGGGTGTGTTCGGTTGTGTGTTCGGGTGTGTGTTCGGTTTTGTATTCGGGTGTGTGTTCGGGTTTGTATTCGGGTGTGTTCGGGTGTGTGTTCTGGTATGTGTTCGGGTGTGTATTCGGGTGTGTGTTCGGGGCGTGTGTTCGGGTGTGTATTCGGGTGTGTGTTCGGGTGTGTGTTCGTGTGTGTATTCGGGTGTGTGTTCGGGTGTGTGTTCGGGTGTGTGTTCGGGTATGTGTTCGGGTGTGTATTCGGGTGTGTGTTCGGGTATGTGTTCGGGTGTGTATTCGGGTGTGTGTTCGGGTTTGTATTCGGGTGTATGTTCGGGTTTGTATTCGGGTGTGTTCGGGTATGTGTTCGGGTGTGTATTCGGGTGTGTGTTCGGGTGTGTGTTTGGGTGTGTGTTCGGGTATGTGTTCGGGTGTGTATTCGGGTGTGTGTTCGGGTTTGTATTCGGGTGTGTGTTCGGGTGTGTGTTCGGGTATGTGTTCGGGTGTGTATTCGGGTGTGTGTTCGGGTGTGTGTTCGGGTGTGTGTTCGGGTGTGTGTTCGGGTGTGTGTTCGGGTGTGTGTTCGGGTGTGTATTCGGGTGTGTGTTCGGGTTTGTATTCGGGTGTGTGTTCGGGTTTGTATTCGGGTGTGTTCGGGTATGTGTTCGGGTGTGTATTCGGGTGTGTGTTCGGGTGTGTGTTCGGGTGTGTGTTCGGGTATGTGTTCGGGTGTGTATTCGGGTGTGTGTTCGGGTTTGTATTCGGGTGTGTGTTCGGGTGTGTGTTCGGGTCTGTGTTCGGGTGTGTGTTCGGGTGTGTGTTCTGGTGTGTGTTCGGGTGTGTGTTCGGGTGTGTATTCGGGTGTGTGTTCGGGTGTGTGTTCGGGTGTGTATTCGGGTGTGTGTTCGGGTGTGTGGTCGGGTTTGTATTCGGGTGTGTGTTCGGGTTTGTATTCGGGTGTATTCGGGTGTGTGTTCGGGTATGTGTTCGGGTGTGTATTCGGGTGTGTGCTCGGGTGTGTGTTCGGGTGTGTGTTCGGGTGTGTGTTCCGGTGTTTGTTCTGGTGTGTGTTCGGGTGTGTGTTCGGGTGTGTGTTCGGGTGTGTGTTCGGGTGTGTGTTCGGGTGAGTGTTCGGGTGTGTTTTCGGGTGTGTGTTCGGGTTTGTATTCGGGTGTGTGTTCGGGTTTGTATTCGGGTGTGTTCGGATGTGAGTTCGGGTGTGTGTTCGGGTATGTGTTCGGGTGTGCATTCGGGTGTGTGTTTGGGTGTGTGCTCAGGTGTGTGTGTTCGGGTCTGTGTTCGGTTGTGTTCGGGTGTGTGTTCGGGTGTGTTCGGGTGTGTGTTCGGTTATGTATTCGGGTGTGTGTTCGGGTTTGTATTCGGGTGTGTTCGGGTGTGTGTTCGGGTGTGTGTTCTGGTATGTGTTCGGGTGTGTATTCGGGTGTGTGTTCGGGTGTGTGTTCGGGTGTGTGTTCGAGTGTGTGTTCGGGTGTGTGTTCGGTTTTGTATTCGGGTGTGTGTTCGGGTTTGTATTCGGGTGTGTTCGGGTGTGTGTTCTGGTATGTGTTCGGGTGTGTATTCGGGTGTGTGTTCGGGTGTGTGTTCGGGTGTGTGTTCGGGTGTGTGTTCGGGTGTGTGTTTGGGTGTGTGTTCGGGCGTGTGTTCGGATGTGTGTTCGGGTGTGTGTTCGGGTATGTGTTCGGGTGTGTATTCGGGTGTGTGTTGGGGTGTGTGTTCGGGTGTGTGTTCGGGTCCGTGTTCGGGTGTGTTCGGTTGTGTGTTCGGGTGTGTGTTCGGTTTTGTATTCGGGTGTGTGTTCGGGTTTGTATTCGGGTGTGTTCGGGTGTGTGTTCTGGTATGTGTTCGGGTGTGTATTCGGGTGTGTGTTCGGGGTGTGTGTTCGGGTGTGTATTCGGGTGTGTGTTCGGGTGTGTGTTCGTGTGTGTATTCGGGTGTGTGTTCGTGTGTGTGTTCGGGTGTGTGTTCGGGTATGTGTTCGGGTGTGTATTCGGGTGTGTGTTCGGGTATGTGTTCGGGTGTGTATTCGGGTGTGTGTTCGGGTTTGTATTCGGGTGTATGTTCGGGTTTGTATTCGGGTGTGTTCGGGTATGTGTTCGGGTGTGTATTCGGGTGTGTGTTCGGGTGTGTGTTTGGGTGTGTGTTCGGGTATGTGTTCGGGTGTGTATTCGGGTGTGTGTTCGGGTTTGTATTCGGGTGTGTGTTCGGGTGTGTGTTCGGGTATGTGTTCGGGTGTGTATTCGGGTGTGTGTTCGGGTGTGTGTTCGGGTGTGTGTTCGGGTGTGTGTTCGGGTGTGTGTTCGGGTGTGTGTTCGGGTGTGTATTCGGGTGTGTGTTCGGGTTTGTATTCGGGTGTGTGTTCGGGTTTGTATTCGGGTGTGTTCGGGTATGTGTTCGGGTGTGTATTCGGGTGTGTGTTCGGGTGTGTGTTCGGGTGTGTGTTCGGGTATGTGTTCGGGTGTGTATTCGGGTGTGTGTTCGGGTTTGTATTCGGGTGTGTGTTCGGGTGTGTGTTCGGGTATGTGTTCGGGTGTGTATTCGGGTGTGTGTTCGGGTGTGTGTTCGGGTGTGTGTTCGGGTGTGTGTTCAGGTGTGTGTTCGGGTGTGTGTTCGGGTGTGTGTTCGGGTGTGTGTTCGGGTTTGTGTTCGGGTGTGTGTTCGGGTGTGTGTTCGGGTGTGTGTGTTCGGGTGTGTTTTCGGGTGTGTGTTCGGGTTTGTATTCGGGTGTGTGTTCGGGTTTGTATTCGGGTGTGTTCGGATGTGAGTTCGGGTGTGTGTTCGGGTGTGTGTTCGGGTGTGTATTCGGGTGTGTGTTCGGGTGTGTGTTCGGGTGTGTATTCTGGTGTGTGTTTTCGGGTGTGTGTTCGGGTGTGTGTTCGGGTGTGTGTTCGGTTTTGTATTCGGGTGTGTGTTCGGGTATGTGTTCGGGTGTGTATTCGGGTGTGTGTTCGGGTTTGTATTCGGGTGTGTGTTCGGGTGTGTGTTCGGGTATGTGTTCGGGTGTGTATTCGGGTGTGTGTTCGAGTGTGTGTTCGGGTGTGTGTTCGGGTATGTGTTCGGGTGTGTATTCGGGTGTGTGTTCGGGTTTGTATTCGGGTGTGTTCGGGTGTGTTTTCGGGTGTGTGTTCTGGTATGTGTTCTGGTGTGTATTCGGGTGTGTGTTCGGGTGTGTGTTCGGGTGTGTGTTCGGGTGTGTGTTCGGGTGTGTGTTCCGGGTGTGTGTTCGGGTGTGTGTTCGGGTGTGTGTTCGGGTGTGTGTTCGGGTCTGTGTTCGGGTGTGTGTTCGGGTGTGTGTTCGGGTGTGTGTTCGGGTGTGTGTTCGGGTGTGTGTTTGGGTGTGTGTTCGGGCGTGTGTTCGTGTGTGTTCGTGAGTGTGTTCGGGTGTGTTTTCGGGTATGTGTTCGGGTTTGTATTCGGGTGTGTGTTCGGGTTTGCATTCGGGTGTGTGTTCGGGTCTGTGTTCGGGTGTGTGTTCGGGTGTGTGTTCGGGTGTGTGTTCGGGTGTGTGTTCGGGTGTGTATTCGGGTGTGTGTTCGGGTGTGTGTTCGGGTGTGTGTTCGGGTGTGTATTCGGGTGTGTGTTCGGGTGTGTGTTCGGGTGTGTGTTCGGGTGTGTGTTCGGGTGTGTGTTCGGGTGTGTGTTCGGGTGTGTCTTCGGGTGTGTGTTCATGTTTGTATTCGGGTGTGTTCGGGTTTGTGTTCGGTAGTGTGTTTGGGTATGTGTTCAGGTGTGTATTCGGGTGTGTGTTCGGGTGTGTGTTCGTGTGTGTGTTCGGGTGTTTGTTCGGGTGTGTGTTCGGGTGTGTATTCGGGTGTGTGTTCGGGTGTGTGGTCGGGTTTGTATTCGGGTGTGTGTTCGGGTGTGTGATCGGGTGTGTATTCGGGTTTGTGTTCGGGTGTGTGTTCGGGTGTGTATTCGGGTGTGTGTTCGGGTGTGTATTCGGGTGTGTGTTCGGGTGTGTGTTCGGGTGTGTATTCGGGTGTGTGTTCAGGTGTGTATTCGGGTGTGTGTTCGGGTGTGTGTTCGTGTGTGTGTTCGGGTGTTTGTTCGGGTGTGTGTTCGGGTGTGTGTTCGGGTGTGTATTCGGGTGTGTGTTCGGGTGTGTGTTCGGGTGTGTATTCGGGTGTGTGTTCGGGTGTGTGGTCGGGTTTGTATTCGGGTGTGTGTTCGGGTGTGTGTTCGGGTCTGTGTTCGGGTGTGTGTTCGGGTGTGTGTTCGGGTGTGTGTTCGGGTGTGTGTTCGGGTGTGTGTTGGGGTGTGTATTCGGGTGTGAGTTCGGGTGTGTGTTCGGGTGTGTATTCGGGTGTGTGTTCGGGTGTGTGGTCGGGTTTGTATTCGGGTGTGTGTTCGGGTTTGTATTCGGGTGTATTCGGGTGTGTGTTCGGGTATGTGTTCGGGTGTGTATTCGGGTGTGTGTTCGGGTGTGTGTTCGGGTGTGTGTTCCGGTGTTTGTTCTGGTGTGTGTTCGGGTGTGTGTTCGGGTGTGTGTTCGGGTGTGTGTTCCGGTGTTTGTTCTGGTGTGTGTTCGGGTGTGTGTTCGGGTGTGTGTTCGGGTGTGTGTTCGGGTGTGTGTTCGGGTGTGTGTTCGGGTGTGTTTTCGGGTGTGTGTTCGGGTTTGTATTCGGGTGTGTGTTCGGGTTTGTATTCGGATGTGTTCGGATGTGAGTTCGGGTGTGTGTTCGGGTATGTGTTCGGGTGTGCATTCGGGTGTGTGTTTGGGTGTGTGCTCAGGTGTGCGTTCGGGTGTGTTCGGGTGTGTGTTCGGGTGTGTTCGGGTGTGTGTTCGGTTTTGTATTCGGGTGTGTGTTCGGGTTTGTATTCGGGTGTGTTCGGGTGTGTGTTCGGGTGTGTGTTCTGGTATGTGTTCGGGTGTGTATTCGGGTGTGTGTTCGGGTGTGTGTTCGGGTGTGTGTTCGAGTGTGTGTTCGGGTGTGTGTTCGGTTTTGTATTCGGGTGTGTGTTCGGGTTTGTATTCGGGTGTGTTCGGGTGTGTATTCGAGTGTGTGTTCGGGTGTGTGTTCGGGTGTGTGTTCGGGTGTGTGTTTGGGTGTGTGTTCGGGCGTGTGTTCGGATGTGTGTTCGGGTGTGTGTTCGTGTATGTGTTCGGGTTTGTATTCGGGTGTGTGTTCGGGTGTGTGTTCGGGTGTGTGTTCTGGTATGTGTTCGGGTGTGTATTCGGGTGTGTGTTCGGGTGTGTATTCGGGTGTGTGTTCGGGTGTGTGTTCGGGTGTGTATTCGGGTGTGTGTTCGGGTGTGTGTTCGGGTGTGTGTTCGGGTATGTGTTCGGGTGTGTATTCGGGTGTGTGTTCGGGTTTGTATTCGGGTGTGTGTTTGGGTTTGTATTCGGGTGTGTTCGGGTATGTGTTCGGGTGTGTATTCGGGTGTGTGTTCAGGTGTGTGTTCGGGTATGTGTTCGGGTGTGTATTCGGGTGTGTGTTCGGGTTTGTATTCGGGTGTGTGTTCGGGTGTGTGTTCGGGTATGTGTTCGGGTGTGTATTCGGGTGTGTGTTCGGGTGTGTGTTCGGGTGTGTGTTCGGGTGTGTGTTCGGGTGTGTGTTCGGGTTTGTGTTCGGGTGTGTGTTCGGGTGTGTGTTCGGGTGTGTATTCGGGTGTGTGTTCGGGTTTGTATTCGGGTGTGTGTTCGGGTTTGTATTCGGGTGTGTTCGGGTGTGTTTTCGGGTGTGTGCTGGTATGTGTTCTGGTGTGTATTCGGGTGTGTGTTCGGGTGTGTGTTCGGGTGTGTGTTCGGGTGTGTGTTCGGGTGTGTGTTCCGGGTGTGTGTTCGGGTGTGTGTTCGGGTGTGTGTTCGGGTGTGTGTTCGGGTCTGTGTTCGGGTGTGTGTTCGGGTGTGTGTTCGGGTGTGTGTTCGGGTGTGTGTTCGGGTGTGTGTTTGGGTGTGTGTTCGGGCGTGTGTACGGGTGTGTTCGGGAGTGTGTTCGGGTGTGTTTTCGGGTATGTGTTCGGGTTTGTATTCGGGTGTGTGTTCGGGTTTGCATTCGGGTGTGTGTTCGGGTCTGTGTTCGGGTGTGTGTTCGGGTGTGTATTCGGGTGTGCGTTCGGGTGTGTGTTCGGATGTGTGTTCGGGTGTGTGTTCCGGTGTTTGTTCTGGTGTGTGTTCGGGTGTATGTTCGGGTGTGTGTTCGGGTGTGTGTTCGGGTGTGTGTTCCGGTGTTTGTTCTGGTGTGTGTTCGGGTGTGTGTTCGGGTGTGTGTTCGGGTGTGTGTTCGGGTGTGTGTTCGGGTGTGTTCTCGGGTGTGTGTTCGGGTTTGTATTCGGGTGTGTGTTCGGGTTTGTATTCGGGTGTGTTCGGATGTGAGTTCGGGTGTGTGTTCGGGTATGTGTTCGGGTGTGCATTCGGGTGTGTGTTTGGGTGTGTGCTCAGGTGTGTGTTCGGGTCTGTGTTCGGGTGTGTTCGGGTGTGTGTTCGGGTGTGTTCGGGTGTGTGTTCGGTTTTGTATTCGGGTGTGTGTTCGGGTTTGTATTCGGGTGTGTTCGGGTGTGTGTTCGGGTGTGTGTTCTGGTATGTGTTCGGGTGTGTATTCGGGTGTGTTCAGGTGTGTGTTCGGGTATGTGTTCGGGTGTGTGTTCGGGTGTGTGTTCGGGTATGTGTTCGGGTGTGTATTCGGGTGTGTGTTCGAGTTTGTATTCCGGTGTGTGTTCGGGTATGTGTTCGGGTGTGTATTCGGGTGTGTTCGGGTGTGTGTTCGGGTCTGTGTTCGGGTGTGTGTTCGGGTGTGTGTTCGGGTGTGTGTTCGGGTTTGTATTCGGGTGTATTCGGGTGTGTGTTCGGGTATGTGTTCGGGTGTGTATTCGGGTGTGTGTTCGGGTGTGTGTTCGGGTGTGTATTCGGGTGTGTGTTCGGGTGTGTGGTCGGGTGTGTATTCGGGTGTGTGTTCGGGTGTGTGTTCGGGTGTGTATTCGGGTGTGTGTTCGGGTGTGTGGTCGGGTTTGTATTCGGGTGTGTGTTCGGGTGTGTGTTCGGGTCTGTGTTCGGGTTTGTATTCGGGTGTGTGTTCGGGTTTGTATTCGGGTGTATTCGGGTGTGTGTTCGGGTATGTGTTCGGGTGTGTATTCGGGTGTGTGCTCGGGTGTGTGTTCGGGTGTGTGTTCATGTTTGTATTCGGGTGTGTTCGGGTTTGTGTTCGGTAGTGTGTTTGGGTATGTGTACAGGTGTGTATTCGGGTGTGTGTTCGGGTGTGTGTTCGTGTGTGTGTTCGGGTGTTTGTTCGGGTGTGTGTTCGGGTGTGTGTTCGGGTGTGTATTCGGGTGTGTGTTCGGGTGTGTGTTCGGGTGTGTATTCGGGTGTGTGTTCGGGTGTGTGGTCGGGTTTGTATTCGGGTGTGTGTTCGGGTGTGTGCTCGGGTGTGTGTTCGGGTGTGTGTTCGGGTGTGTGTTCCGGTGTTTGTTCTGGTGTGTGTTCGGGTGTGTGTTCGGGTGTGTGTTCGGGTGTGTGTTCGGGTGTGTGTTCGGGTGTGTGTTCGGGTGAGTGTTCGGGTGTGTTTTCGGGTGTGTGTTCGGGTTTGTATTCGGGTGTGTTCGGATGTGAGTTCGGGTGTGTGTTCGGGTATGTGTTCGGGTGTGCATTCGGGTGTGTGTTTGGGTGTGTGCTCAGGTGTGTGTGTTCGGGTCTGTGTTCGGTTGTGTTCGGGTGTGTGTTCGGGTGTGTTCGGGTGTGTGTTCGGTTATGTATTCGGGTGTGTGTTCGGGTTTGTATTCGGGTGTGTTCGGGTGTGTGTTCGGGTGTGTGTTCTGGTATGTGTTCGGGTGTGTATTCGGGTGTGTGTTCGGGTGTGTGTTCGGGTGTGTGTTCGAGTGTGTGTTCGGGTGTGTGTTCGGTTTTGTATTCGGGTGTGTGTTCGGGTTTGTATTCGGGTGTGTTCGGGTGTGTGTTCTGGTATGTGTTCGGGTGTGTATTCGGGTGTGTGTTCGGGTGTGTGTTCGGGTGTGTGTTCGGGTGTGTGTTCGGGTGTGTGTTTGGGTGTGTGTTCGGGCGTGTGTTCGGATGTGTGTTCGGGTGTGTGTTCGGGTATGTGTTCGGGTGTGTATTCGGGTGTGTGTTCGGGTGTGTGTTCGGGTGTGTGTTCGGGTCTGTGTTCGGGTGTGTTCGGTTGTGTGTTCGGGTGTGTTCGGGTGTGTGTTCGGTTTTGTATTCGGGTGTGTGTTCGGGTTTGTATTCGGGTGTGTTCGGGTGTGTGTTCTGGTATGTGTTCGGGTGTGTATTCGGGTGTGTGTTCGGGTGTGTGTTCGGGTGTGTATTCGGGTGTGTGTTCGGGTGTGTGTTCGTGTGTGTATTCGGGTGTGTGTTCGGGTGTGTGTTCGGGTGTGTGTTCGGGTATGTGTTCGGGTGTGTATTCGGGTGTGTGTTCGGGTATGTGTTCGGGTGTGTATTCGGTGTGTGTTCGGGTTTGTATTCGGGTGTATGTTCGGGTTTGTATTCGGGTGTGTTCGGGTATGTGTTCGGGTGTGTATTCGGGTGTGTGTTCGGGTGTGTGTTCGGGTGTGTGTTCGGGTAAGTGTTCGGGTGTGTATTCGGGTGTGTGTTCGGGTTTGTATTCGGGTGTGTGTTCGGGTGTGTGTTCGGGTATGTGTTCGGGTGTGTATTCGGGTGTGTGTTCGGGTGTGTGTTCGGGTGTGTGTTCGGGTGTGTGTTCGGGTGTGTGTTCGGGTGTGTGTTCGGGTGTGTATTCGGGTGTGTGTTCGGGTTTGTATTCGGGTGTGTGTTCGGGTTTGTATTCGGGTGTGTTCGGGTATGTGTTCGGGTGTGTATTCGGGTGTGTGTTCGGGTGTGTGTTCGGGTGTGTGTTCGGGTGTGTGTTCGGGTGTGTGTTCGGGTGTGTATTCGGGTGTGTGTTCGGGTGTGTGTTCGGGTGTGTATTCGGGTGTGTGTTCGGGTGTGTGGTCGGGTTTGTATTCGGGTGTGTGTTCGGGTTTGTATTCGGGTGTATTCGGGAGTGTGTTCGGGTATGTGTTCGGGTGTGTATTCGGGTGTGTGTTCGGGTGTGTGTTCGGGTGTGTGTTCGGGTCTGTGTTCCGGTGTTTGTTCTGGTGTGTGTTCGGGTGTGTGTTCGGGTGTGTGTTCGGGTGTGTGTTCGGGTGTGTGTTCCGGTGTTTGTTCTGGTGTGTGTTCGGGTGTGTGTTCGGGTGTGTGTTCGGGTGTGTGTTCGGGTGTGTGTTCGGGTGTGTGTTCGGGTGTGTTTTCGGGTGTGTGTTCGGGTTTGTATTCGGGTGTGTGTTCGGGTTTGTATTCGGGTGTGTTCGGATGTGAGTTCGGGTGTGTGTTCGGGTATGTGTTCGGGTGTGCATTCGGGTGTGTGTTTGGGTGTGTGCTCAGGTGTGTGTTCGGGTCTGTGTTCGGGTGTGTTCGGGTGTGTGTTCGGGTGTGTTCGGGTGTGTGTTCGGTTTTGTATTCGGGTGTGTGTTCGGGTTTGTATTCGGGTGTGTTCGGGTGTGTGTTCGGGTGTGTGTTCTGGTATGTGTTCGGGTGTGTATTCGGGTGTGTTCAGGTGTGTGTTCGGGTATGTGTTCGGGTGTGTGTTCGGGTGTGTGTTCGGGTATGTGTTCGGGTGTGTATTCGGGTGTGTGTTCGGGTTTGTATTCGGGTGTGTGTTCGAGTTTGTATTCCGGTGTATGTGTTCGGGTGTGTATTCGGGTGTGTTCGGGTGTGTGTTCGGGTATGTATTCGGGTGTGTGTTCGGGTTTGTATTCGGGTGTGTGTTCGGGTTTGTATTCGGGTGTATTCGGGTGTGTGTTCGGGTGTGTATTCGGGTGTGTGTTCGGGTGTGTGTTCGGGTGTGTGTTCGGGTGTGTGTTCGGGTGTGTATTCGGGTGTGTGTTCGGGTGTGTGTTCGGGTGTGTGTTCGGGTGTGTATTCGGGTGTGTGTTCGGGTGTGTGTTCGGGTGTGTGTTCGGGTGTGTCTTCGGGTGTGTGTTCGGGTTTGTATTCGGGTGTGTTCAGGTGTGTTTTCGGGTGTGTGTTCGAGTGTGTGTTCATGTTTGTATTCGGGTGTGTTCGGGTTTGTGTTCGGTAGTGTGTTTGGGTATGTGTACAGGTGTGTATTCGGGTGTGTGTTCGGGTGTGTGTTCGTGTGTGTGTTCGGGTGTTTGTTCGGGTGTGTGTTCGGGTGTGTGTTCGGGTGTGTATTCGGGTGTGTGTTCGGGTGTGTGTTCGGGTGTGTATTCGGGTGTGTGTTCGGGTGTGTGGTCGGGTTTGTATTCGGGTGTGTGTTCGGGTGTGTGTTCGGGTGTGTGTTCGGGTGTGTATTCGGGTGTGTGTTCGGGTGTGTGTTCGGGTGTGTATTCGGGTGTGTGTTCGGGTGTATATTCGGGTGTGTGTTCGGGTGTGTGTTCGGGTGTGTATTCGGGTGTGTGTTCAGGTGTGTATTCGGGTGTGTGTTCGGGTATGTGTTCGTGTGTGTGTTCGGGTGTTTGTTCGGGTGTGTGTTCGGGTGTGTGTTCGGGTGTGTATTCGGGTGTGTGTTCGGGTGTGTGTTCGGGTGTGTATTCGGGTGTGTGTTCGGGTGTGTGGTCGGGTTTGTATTCGGGTGTGTGTTCGGGTGTGTGTTCGGGTCTGTGTTCGGGTGTGTGTTCGGGTGTGTGTTCTGGTGTGTGTTCGGGTGTGTGTTCGGGTGTGTATTCGGGTGTGTGTTCGGGTGTGTGTTCGGGTGTGTATTCGGGTGTGTGTTCGGGTGTGTGGTCGGGTTTGTATTCGGGTGTGTGTTCGGGTTTGTATTCGGGTGTATTCGGGTGTGTGTTCGGGTATGTGTTCGGGTGTGTATTCGGGTGTGTGCTCGGGTGTGTGTTCGGGTGTGTGTTCGGGTGTGTGTTCCGGTGTTTGTTCTGGTGTGTGTTCGGGTGTGTGTTCGGGTGTGTGTTCGGGTGTGTGTTCGGGTGTGTGTTCGGGTGTGTGTTCGGGTGTGTGTTCGGGTGAGTGTTCGGGTGTGTTTTCGGGTGTGTGTTCGGGTTTGTATTCGGGTGTGTGTTCGGGTTTGTATTCGGGTGTGTTCGGATGTGAGTTCGGGTGTGTGTTCGGGTATGTGTTCGGGTGTGCATTCGGGTGTATGTTTGGGTGTGTGCTCAGGTGTGTGTGTTCGGGTCTGTGTTCGGTTGTGTTCGGGTGTGTGTTCGGGTGTGTTCGGGTGTGTGTTCGGTTATGTATTCGGGTGTGTGTTCGGGTTTGTATTCGGGTGTGTTCGGGTGTGTGTTCGGGTGTGTGTTCTGGTATGTGTTCGGGTGTGTATTCGGGTGTGTGTTCGGGTGTGTGTTCGGGTGTGTGTTCGAGTGTGTGTTCGGGTGTGTGTTCGGTTTTGTATTCGGGTGTGTGTTCGGGTTTGTATTCGGGTGTGTTCGGGTGTGTGTTCTGGTATGTGTTCGGGTGTGTATTCGGGTGTGTGTTCGGGTGTGTGTTCGGGTGTGTGTTCGGGTGTGTGTTCGGGTGTGTGTTTGGGTGTGTGTTCGGGCGTGTGTTCGGATGTGTGTTCGGGTGTGTGTTCGGGTATGTGTTCGGGTGTGTATTCGGGTGTGTGTTGGGGTGTGTGTTCGGGTGTGTGTTCGGGTCCGTGTTCGGGTGTGTTCGGTTGTGTGTTCGGGTGTGTGTTCGGTTTTGTATTCGGGTGTGTGTTCGGGTTTGTATTCGGGTGTGTTCGGGTGTGTGTTCTGGTATGTGTTCGGGTGTGTATTCGGGTGTGTGTTCGGGGCGTGTGTTCGGGTGTGTATTCGGGTGTGTGTTCGGGTGTGTGTTCGTGTGTGTATTCGGGTGTGTGTTCGGGTATGTGTTCGGGTGTGTATTCGGGTGTGTGTTCGGGTATGTGTTCGGGTGTGTATTCGGGTGTGTGTTCGGGTTTGTATTCGGGTGTATGTTCGGGTTTGTATTCGGGTGTGTTCGGGTATGTGTTCGGGTGTGTATTCGGGTGTGTGTTCGGGTGTGTGTTTGGGTGTGTGTTCGGGTATGTGTTCGGGTGTGTATTCGGGTGTGTGTTCGGGTTTGTATTCGGGTGTGTGTTCGGGTGTGTGTTCGGGTATGTGTTCGGGTGTGTATTCGGGTGTGTGTTCGGGTGTGTGTTCGGGTGTGTGTTCGGGTGTGTGTTCGGGTGTGTGTTCGGGTGTGTGTTCGGGTGTGTATTCGGGTGTGTGTTCGGGTTTGTATTCGGGTGTGTGTTCGGGTTTGTATTCGGGTGTGTTCGGGTATGTGTTCGGGTGTGTATTCGGGTGTGTGTTCGGGTGTGTGTTCGGGTGTGTGTTCGGGTATGTGTTCGGGTGTGTATTCGGGTGTGTGTTCGGGTTTGTATTCGGGTGTGTGTTCGGGTGTGTGTTCGGGTCTGTGTTCGGGTGTGTGTTCGGGTGTGTGTTCTGGTGTGTGTTCGGGTGTGTGTTCGGGTGTGTATTCGGGTGTGTGTTCGGGTGTGTGTTCGGGTGTGTATTCGGGTGTGTGTTCGGGTGTGTGGTCGGGTTTGTATTCGGGTGTGTGTTCGGGTTTGTATTCGGGTGTATTCGGGTGTGTGTTCGGGTATGTGTTCGGGTGTGTATTCGGGTGTGTGCTCGGGTGTGTGTTCGGGTGTGTGTTCGGGTGTGTGTTCCGGTGTTTGTTCTGGTGTGTGTTCGGGTGTGTGTTCGGGTGTGTGTTCGGGTGTGTGTTCGGGTGTGTGTTCGGGTGTGTGTTCGGGTGAGTGTTCGGGTGTGTTTTCGGGTGTGTGTTCGGGTTTGTATTCGGGTGTGTGTTCGGGTTTGTATTCGGGTGTGTTCGGATGTGAGTTCGGGTGTGTGTTCGGGTATGTGTTCGGGTGTGCATTCGGGTGTGTGTTTGGGTGTGTGCTCAGGTGTGTGTGTTCGGGTCTGTGTTCGGTTGTGTTCGGGTGTGTGTTCGGGTGTGTTCGGGTGTGTGTTCGGTTATGTATTCGGGTGTGTGTTCGGGTTTGTATTCGGGTGTGTTAGGGTGTGTGTTCGGGTGTGTGTTCTGGTATGTGTTCGGGTGTGTATTCGGGTGTGTGTTCGGGTGTGTGTTCGGGTGTGTGTTCGAGTGTGTGTTCGGGTGTGTGTTCGGTTTTATATTCGGATGTATATTCAGGTTTGTATTCGGGTGTGTTCGGGTGTGTGTTCTGGTATGTGTTCGCGTGTGTATTCGGGTGTGTGTTCGGGTGTGTGTTCGGGTGTGTGTTCGAGTGTGTGTTCGGGTGTGTGTTCGGTTTTATATTCGGATGTATATTCAGGTTTGTATTCGGGTGTGTTCGGGTGTGTGTTCTGGTATGTGTTCGCGTGTGTATTCGGGTGTGTGTTCGGGTGTGTGTTCGGGTGTGTGTTCGGGTGTGTGTTCGGGTGTGTGTTTGGGTGTGTGTTCGGGCGTGTGTTCGGATGTGTGTTCGGGTGTGTGTTCGGGTATGTGTTCGGGTGTGTATTCGGGTGTGTGTTGGGGTGTGTGTTCGGGTGTGTGTTCGGGTCCGTGTTCGGGTGTGTTCGGTTGTGTGTTCGGGTGTGTGTTCGGTTTTGTATTCGGGTGTGTGTTCGGGTTTGTATTCGGGTGTGTTCGGGTGTGTGTTCTGGTATGTGTTCGGGTGTGTATTCGGGTGTGTGTTCGGGGTGTGTGTTCGGGTGTGTATTCGGGTGTGTGTTCGGGTGTGTGTTCGTGTGTGTATTCGGGTGTGTGTTCGGGTGTGTGTTCGGGTGTGTGTTCGGGTATGTGTTCGGGTGTGTATTCGGGTGTGTGTTCGGGTATGTGTTCGGGTGTGTATTCGGGTGTGTGTTCGGGTTTGTATTCGGGTGTATGTTCGGGTTTGTATTCGGGTGTGTTCGGGTATGTGTTCGGGTGTGTATTCGGGTGTGTGTTCGGGTGTGTGTTTGGGTGTGTGTTCGGGTATGTGTTCGGGTGTGTATTCGGGTGTGTGTTCGGGTTTGTATTCGGGTGTGTGTTCGGGTGTGTGTTCGGGTATGTGTTCGGGTGTGTATTCGGGTGTGTGTTCGGGTGTGTGTTCGGGTGTGTGTTCGGGTGTGTGTTCGGGTGTGTGTTCGGGTGTGTGTTCGGGTGTGTATTCGGGTGTGTGTTCGGGTTTGTATTCGGGTGTGTGTTCGGGTTTGTATTCGGGTGTGTTCGGGTATGTGTTCGGGTGTGTATTCGGGTGTGTGTTCGGGTGTGTGTTCGGGTGTGTGTTCGGGTATGTGTTCGGGTGTGTATTCGGGTGTGTGTTCGGGTTTGTATTCGGGTGTGTGTTCGGGTGTGTGTTCGGGTATGTGTTCGGGTGTGTATTCGGGTGTGTGTTCGGGTGTGTGTTCGGGTGTGTGTTCGGGTGTGTGTTCAGGTGTGTGTTCGGGTGTGTGTTCGGGTGTGTGTTCGGGTGTGTGTTCGGGTTTGTGTTCGGGTGTGTGTTCGGGTGTGTGTTCGGGTGTGTGTGTTCGGGTGTGTGTTCGGTTTTGTATTCGGGTGTGTGTTCGGGTATGTGTTCGGGTGTGTATTCGGGTGTGTGTTCGGGTTTGTATTCGGGTGTGTGTTCGGGTGTGTGTTCGGGTATGTGTTCGGGTGTGTATTCGGTTGTGTGTTCGAGTGTGTGTTCGGGTGTGTGTTCGGGTATGTGTTCGGGTGTGTATTCGGGTGTGTGTTCGGGTTTGTATTCGGGTGTGTTCGGGTGTGTTTTCGGGTGTGTGTTCTGGTATGTGTTCTGGTGTGTATTCGGGTGTGTGTTCGGGTGTGTGTTCGGGTGTGTGTTCGGGTGTGTGTTCGGGTGTGTGTTCCGGGTGTGTGTTCGGGTGTGTGTTCGGGTGTGTGTTCGGGTGTGTGTTCGGGTCTGTGTTCGGGTGTGTGTTCGGGTGTGTGTTCGGGTGTGTGTTCGGGTGTGTGTTCGGGTGTGTGTTTGGGTGTGTGTTCGGGCGTGTGTTCGTGTGTGTTCGGGAGTGTGTTCGGGTGTGTTTTCGGGTATGTGTTCGGGTTTGTATTCGGGTGTGTGTTCGGGTTTGCATTCGGGTGTGTGTTCGGGTCTGTGTTCGGGTGTGTGTTCGGGTGTGTGTTCGGGTGTGTGTTCGGGTGTGTGTTCGGGTGTGTATTCGGGTGTGTGTTCGGGTGTGTGTTCGGGTGTGTGTTCGGGTGTGTATTCGGGTGTGTGTTCGGGTGTGTGTTCGGGTGTGTGTTCGGGTGTGTGTTCGGGTGTGTGTTCGGGTGTGTCTTCGGGTGTGTGTTCATGTTTGTATTCGGGTGTGTTCGGGTTTGTGTTCGGTAGTGTGTTTGGGTATGTGTTCAGGTGTGTATTCGGGTGTGTGTTCGGGTGTGTGTTCGTGTGTGTGTTCGGGTGTTTGTTCGGGTGTGTGTTCGGGTGTGTATTCGGGTGTGTGTTCGGGTGTGTGGTCGGGTTTGTATTCGGGTGTGTGTTCGGGTGTGTGATCGGGTGTGTATTCGGGTTTGTGTTCGGGTGTGTGTTCGGGTGTGTATTCGGGTGTGTGTTCGGGTGTGTATTCGGGTGTGTGTTCGGGTGTGTGTTCGGGTGTGTATTCGGGTGTGTGTTCAGGTGTGTATTCGGGTGTGTGTTCGGGTGTGTGTTCGTGTGTGTGTTCGGGTGTTTGTTCGGGTGTGTGTTCGGGTGTGTGTTCGGGTGTGTATTCGGGTGTGTGTTCGGGTGTGTGTTCGGGTGTGTATTCGGGTGTGTGTTCGGGTGTGTGGTCGGGTTTGTATTCGGGTGTGTGTTCGGGTGTGTGTTCGGGTGTGCATTCGGGTGTGTGTTTGGGTGTGTGCTCAGGTGTGTGTGTTCGGGTCTGTGTTCGGTTGTGTTCGGGTGTGTGTTCGGGTGTGTTCGGGTGTGTGTTCGGTTATGTATTCGGGTGTGTGTTCGGGTTTGTATTCGGGTGTGTTCGGGTATGTGTTCGGGTGTGTATTCGGGTGTGTGTTCGGGTGTGTGTTCGGGTGTGTGTTCGGGTATGTGTTCGGGTGTGTATTCGGGTGTGTGTTCGGGTTTGTATTCGGGTGTGTGTTCGGGTGTGTGTTCGGGTCTGTGTTCGGGTGTGTGTTCGGGTGTGTGTTCTGGTGTGTGTTCGGGTGTGTGTTCGGGTGTGTATTCGGGTGTGTGTTCGGGTGTGTGTTCGGGTGTGTATTCGGGTGTGTGTTCGGGTGTGTGGTCGGGTTTGTATTCGGGTGTGTGTTCGGGTTTGTATTCGGGTGTATTCGGGTGTGTGTTCGGGTATGTGTTCGGGTGTGTATTCGGGTGTGTGCTCGGGTGTGTGTTCGGGTGTGTGTTCGGGTGTGTGTTCCGGTGTTTGTTCTGGTGTGTGTTCGGGTGTGTGTTCGGGTGTGTGTTCGGGTGTGTGTTCGGGTGTGTGTTCGGGTGTGTGTTCGGGTGAGTGTTCGGGTGTGTTTTCGGGTGTGTGTTCGGGTTTGTATTCGGGTGTGTGTTCGGGTTTGTATTCGGGTGTGTTCGGATGTGAGTTCGGGTGTGTGTTCGGGTATGTGTTCGGGTGTGCATTCGGGTGTGTGTTTGGGTGTGTGCTCAGGTGTGTGTGTTCGGGTCTGTGTTCGGTTGTGTTCGGGTGTGTGTTCGGGTGTGTTCGGGTGTGTGTTCGGTTATGTATTCGGGTGTGTGTTCGGGTTTGTATTCGGGTGTGTTCGGGTGTGTGTTCGGGTGTGTGTTCTGGTATGTGTTCGGGTGTGTATTCGGGTGTGTGTTCGGGTGTGTGTTCGGGTGTGTGTTCGAGTGTGTGTTCGGGTGTGTGTTCGGTTTTATATTCGGATGTATATTCAGGTTTGTATTCGGGTGTGTTCGGGTGTGTGTTCTGGTATGTGTTCGCGTGTGTATTCGGGTGTGTGTTCGGGTGTGTGTTCGGGTGTGTGTTCGAGTGTGTGTTCGGGTGTGTGTTCGGTTTTATATTCGGATGTATATTCAGGTTTGTATTCGGGTGTGTTCGGGTGTGTGTTCTGGTATGTGTTCGCGTGTGTATTCGGGTGTGTGTTCGGGTGTGTGTTCGGGTGTGTGTTCGGGTGTGTGTTCGGGTGTGTGTTTGGGTGTGTGTTCGGGCGTGTGTTCGGATGTGTGTTCGGGTGTGTGTTCGGGTATGTGTTCGGGTGTGTATTCGGGTGTGTGTTGGGGTGTGTGTTCGGGTGTGTGTTCGGGTCCGTGTTCGGGTGTGTTCGGTTGTGTGTTCGGGTGTGTGTTCGGTTTTGTATTCGGGTGTGTGTTCGGGTTTGTATTCGGGTGTGTTCGGGTGTGTGTTCTGGTATGTGTTCGGGTGTGTATTCGGGTGTGTGTTCGGGGTGTGTGTTCGGGTGTGTATTCGGGTGTGTGTTCGGGTGTGTGTTCGTGTGTGTATTCGGGTGTGTGTTCGGGTGTGTGTTCGGGTGTGTGTTCGGGTATGTGTTCGGGTGTGTATTCGGGTGTGTGTTCGGGTATGTGTTCGGGTGTGTATTCGGGTGTGTGTTCGGGTTTGTATTCGGGTGTATGTTCGGGTTTGTATTCGGGTGTGTTCGGGTATGTGTTCGGGTGTGTATTCGGGTGTGTGTTCGGGTGTGTGTTTGGGTGTGTGTTCGGGTATGTGTTCGGGTGTGTATTCGGGTGTGTGTTCGGGTTTGTATTCGGGTGTGTGTTCGGGTGTGTGTTCGGGTATGTGTTCGGGTGTGTATTCGGGTGTGTGTTCGGGTGTGTGTTCGGGTGTGTGTTCGGGTGTGTGTTCGGGTGTGTGTTCGGGTGTGTGTTCGGGTGTGTATTCGGGTGTGTGTTCGGGTTTGTATTCGGGTGTGTGTTCGGGTTTGTATTCGGGTGTGTTCGGGTATGTGTTCGGGTGTGTATTCGGGTGTGTGTTCGGGTGTGTGTTCGGGTGTGTGTTCGGGTATGTGTTCGGGTGTGTATTCGGGTGTGTGTTCGGGTTTGTATTCGGGTGTGTGTTCGGGTGTGTGTTCGGGTATGTGTTCGGGTGTGTATTCGGGTGTGTGTTCGGGTGTGTGTTCGGGTGTGTGTTCGGGTGTGTGTTCAGGTGTGTGTTCGGGTGTGTGTTCGGGTGTGTGTTCGGGTGTGTGTTCGGGTTTGTGTTCGGGTGTGTGTTCGGGTGTGTGTTCGGGTGTGTGTGTTCGGGTGTGTGTTCGGTTTTGTATTCGGGTGTGTGTTCGGGTATGTGTTCGGGTGTGTATTCGGGTGTGTGTTCGGGTTTGTATTCGGGTGTGTGTTCGGGTGTGTGTTCGGGTATGTGTTCGGGTGTGTATTCGGTTGTGTGTTCGAGTGTGTGTTCGGGTGTGTGTTCGGGTATGTGTTCGGGTGTGTATTCGGGTGTGTGTTCGGGTTTGTATTCGGGTGTGTTCGGGTGTGTTTTCGGGTGTGTGTTCTGGTATGTGTTCTGGTGTGTATTCGGGTGTGTGTTCGGGTGTGTGTTCGGGTGTGTGTTCGGGTGTGTGTTCGGGTGTGTGTTCCGGGTGTGTGTTCGGGTGTGTGTTCGGGTGTGTGTTCGGGTGTGTGTTCGGGTCTGTGTTCGGGTGTGTGTTCGGGTGTGTGTTCGGGTGTGTGTTCGGGTGTGTGTTCGGGTGTGTGTTTGGGTGTGTGTTCGGGCGTGTGTTCGTGTGTGTTCGGGAGTGTGTTCGGGTGTGTTTTCGGGTATGTGTTCGGGTTTGTATTCGGGTGTGTGTTCGGGTTTGCATTCGGGTGTGTGTTCGGGTCTGTGTTCGGGTGTGTGTTCGGGTGTGTGTTCGGGTGTGTGTTCGGGTGTGTGTTCGGGTGTGTATTCGGGTGTGTGTTCGGGTGTGTGTTCGGGTGTGTGTTCGGGTGTGTATTCGGGTGTGTGTTCGGGTGTGTGTTCGGGTGTGTGTTCGGGTGTGTGTTCGGGTGTGTGTTCGGGTGTGTCTTCGGGTGTGTGTTCATGTTTGTATTCGGGTGTGTTCGGGTTTGTGTTCGGTAGTGTGTTTGGGTATGTGTTCAGGTGTGTATTCGGGTGTGTGTTCGGGTGTGTGTTCGTGTGTGTGTTCGGGTGTTTGTTCGGGTGTGTGTTCGGGTGTGTATTCGGGTGTGTGTTCGGGTGTGTGGTCGGGTTTGTATTCGGGTGTGTGTTCGGGTGTGTGATCGGGTGTGTATTCGGGTTTGTGTTCGGGTGTGTGTTCGGGTGTGTATTCGGGTGTGTGTTCGGGTGTGTATTCGGGTGTGTGTTCGGGTGTGTGTTCGGGTGTGTATTCGGGTGTGTGTTCAGGTGTGTATTCGGGTGTGTGTTCGGGTGTGTGTTCGTGTGTGTGTTCGGGTGTTTGTTCGGGTGTGTGTTCGGGTGTGTGTTCGGGTGTGTATTCGGGTGTGTGTTCGGGTGTGTGTTCGGGTGTGTATTCGGGTGTGTGTTCGGGTGTGTGGTCGGGTTTGTATTCGGGTGTGTGTTCGGGTGTGTGTTCGGGTCTGTGTTCGGGTGTGTGTTCGGGTGTGTGTTCGGGTGTGTGTTCGGGTGTGTGTTCGGGTGTGTGTTCGGGTGTGTATTCGGGTGTGAGTTCGGGTGTGTGTTCGGGTGTGTATTCGGGTGTGTGTTCGGGTGTGTGGTCGGGTTTGTATTCGGGTGTGTGTTCGGGTTTGTATTCGGGTGTATTCGGGTGTGTGTTCGGGTATGTGTTCGGGTGTGTATTCGGGTGTGTGTTCGGGTGTGTGTTCGGGTGTGTGTTCCGGTGTTTGTTCTGGTGTGTGTTCGGGTGTGTGTTCGGGTGTGTGTTCGGGTGTGTGTTCCGGTGTTTGTTCTGGTGTGTGTTCGGGTGTGTGTTCGGGTGTGTGTTCGGGTGTGTGTTCGGGTGTGTGTTCGGGTGTGTGTTCGGGTGTGTTTTCGGGTGTGTGTTCGGGTTTGTATTCGGGTGTGTGTTCGGGTTTGTATTCGGATGTGTTCGGATGTGAGTTCGGGTGTGTGTTCGGGTATGTGTTCGGGTGTGCATTCGGGTGTGTGTTTGGGTGTGTGCTCAGGTGTGCGTTCGGGTGTGTTCGGGTGTGTGTTCGGGTGTGTTCGGGTGTGTGTTCGGTTTTGTATTCGGGTGTGTGTTCGGGTTTGTATTCGGGTGTGTTCGGGTGTGTGTTCGGGTGTGTGTTCTGGTATGTGTTCGGGTGTGTATTCGGGTGTGTGTTCGGGTGTGTGTTCGGGTGTGTGTTCGAGTGTGTGTTCGGGTGTGTGTTCGGTTTTGTATTCGGGTGTGTGTTCGGGTTTGTATTCGGGGGTGTTCGGGTGTGTATTCGAGTGTGTGTTCGGGTGTGTGTTCGGGTGTGTGTTCGGGTGTGTGTTTGGGTGTGTGTTCGGGCGTGTGTTCGGATGTGTGTTCGGGTGTGTGTTCGTGTATGTGTTCGGGTTTGTATTCGGGTGTGTGTTCGGGTGTGTGTTCGGGTGTGTGTTCTGGTATGTGTTCGGGTGTGTATTCGGGTGTGTGTTCGGGTGTGTATTCGGGTGTGTGTTCGGGTGTGTGTTCGGGTGTGTATTCGGGTGTGTGTTCGGGTGTGTGTTCGGGTGTGTGTTCGGGTATGTGTTCGGGTGTATATTCGGGTGTGTGTTCGGGTTTGTATTCGGGTGTGTGTTTGGGTTTGTATTCGGGTGTGTTCGGGTATGTGTTCGGGTGTGTATTCAGGTGTGTGTTCGGGTGTGTGTTCGGGTATGTGTTCGGGTGTGTATTCGGGTGTGTGTTCGGGTTTGTATTCGGGTGTGTGTTCGGGTGTGTGTTCGGGTATGTGTTCGGGTGTGTATTCGGGTGTGTGTTCGGGTGTGTGTTCGGGTGTGTGTTCGGGTGTGTGTTCGGGTGTGTGTTCGGGTTTGTGTTCGGGTGTGTGTTCGGGTGTGTGTTCGGGTGTGTATTCGGGTGTGTGTTCGGGTTTGTATTCGGGTGTGTGTTCGGGTTTGTATTCGGGTGTGTTCGGGTGTGTTTTCGGGTGTGTGTTCTGGTATGTGTTCTGGTGTGTATTCGGGTGTGTGTTCGGGTGTGTGTTCGGGTGTGTGTTCGGGTGTGTGTTCGGGTGTGTGTTCCGGGTGTGTGTTCGGGTGTGTGTTCGGGTGTGTGTTCGGGTGTGTGTTCGGGTCTGTGTTCGGGTGTGTGTTCGGGTGTGTGTTCGGGTGTGTGTTCGGGTGTGTGTTCGGGTGTGTGTTTGGGTGTGTGTTCGGGCATGTGTACGGGTGTGTTCGGGAGTGTGTTCGGGTGTGTTTTCGGGTATGTGTTCGGGTTTGTATTCGGGTGTGTGTTCGGGTTTGCATTCGGGTGTGTGTTCGGGTCTGTGTTCGGGTGTGTGTTCGGGTGTGTATTCGGGTGTGCGTTCGGGTGTGTGTTCGGGTGTGTGTTCGGGTGTGTGTTCCGGTGTTTGTTCTGGTGTGTGTTCGGGTGTATGTTCGGGTGTGTGTTCGGGTGTGTGTTCGGGTGTGTGTTCCGGTGTTTGTTCTGGTGTGTGTTCGGGTGTGTGTTCGGGTGTGTGTTCGGGTGTGTGTTCGGGTGTGTGTTCGGGTGTGTTCTCGGGTGTGTGTTCGGGTTTGTATTCGGGTGTGTGTTCGGGTTTGTATTCGGGTGTGTTCGGATGTGAGTTCGGGTGTGTGTTCGGGTATGTGTTCGGGTGTGCATTCGGGTGTGTGTTTGGGTGTGTGCTCAGGTGTGTGTTCGGGTCTGTGTTCGGGTGTGTTCGGGTGTGTGTTCGGGTGTGTTCGGGTGTGTGTTCGGTTTTGTATTCGGGTGTGTGTTCGGGTTTGTATTCGGGTGTGTTCGGGTGTGTGTTCGGGTGTGTGTTCTGGTATGTGTTCGGGTGTGTATTCGGGTGTGTTCAGGTGTGTGTTCGGGTATGTGTTCGGGTGTGTGTTCGGGTGTGTGTTCGGGTATGTGTTCGGGTGTATGTTCGGGTGTGTGTTCGGGTGTGTGTTCGGGTGTGTGTTCCGGTGTTTGTTCTGGTGTGTGTTCGGGTGTGTGTTCGGGTGTGTGTTCGGGTGTGTGTTCGGGTGTGTGTTCGGGTGTGTTCTCGGGTGTGTGTTCGGGTTTGTATTCGGGTGTGTGTTCGGGTTTGTATTCGGGTGTGTTCGGATGTGAGTTCGGGTGTGTGTTCGGGTATGTGTTCGGGTGTGCATTCGGGTGTGTGTTTGGGTGTGTGCTCAGGTGTGTGTTCGGGTCTGTGTTCGGGTGTGTTCGGGTGTGTGTTCGGGTGTGTTCGGGTGTGTGTTCGGTTTTGTATTCGGGTGTGTGTTCGGGTTTGTATTCGGGTGTGTTCGGGTGTGTGTTCGGGTGTGTGTTCTGGTATGTGTTCGGGTGTGTATTCGGGTGTGTTCAGGTGTGTGTTCGGGTATGTGTTCGGGTGTGTGTTCGGGTGTGTGTTCGGGTATGTGTTCGGGTGTGTATTCGGGTGTGTGTTCGAGTTTGTATTCCGGTGTGTGTTCGGGTGTGTGTTCGGGTATGTATTCGGGTGTGTGTTCGGGTTTGTATTCGGGTGTGTGTTCGGGTTTGTATTCGGGTGTATTCGGGTGTGTGTTCGGGTGTGTATTCGGGTGTGTGTTCGGGTGTGTGTTCGGGTGTGTGTTCGGGTGTGTGTTCCGGTGTTTGTTCTGGTGTGTGTTCGGGTGTGTGTTCGGGTGTGTGTTCGGGTGTGTGTTCGGGTGTGTGTTCGGGTGTGTTCTCGGGTGTGTGTTCGGGTTTGTATTCGGGTGTGTGTTCGGGTTTGTATTCGGGTGTGTTCGGATGTGAGTTCGGGTGTGTGTTCGGGTATGTGTTCGGGTGTGCATTCGGGTGTGTGTTTGGGTGTGTGCTCAGGTGTGTGTTCGGGTCTGTGTTCGGGTGTGTTCGGGTGTGTGTTCGGGTGTGTTCGGGTGTGTGTTCGGTTTTGTATTCGGGTGTGTGTTCGGGTTTGTATTCGGGTGTGTTCGGGTGTGTGTTCGGGTGTGTGTTCTGGTATGTGTTCGGGTGTGTATTCGGGTGTGTTCAGGTGTGTGTTCGGGTATGTGTTCGGGTGTGTGTTCGGGTGTGTGTTCGGGTATGTGTTCGGGTGTGTATTCGGGTGTGTGTTCGAGTTTGTATTCCGGTGTGTGTTCGGGTGTGTGTTCGGGTATGTATTCGGGTGTGTGTTCGGGTTTGTATTCGGGTGTGTTCGGGTGTGTTTTCGGGTGTGTGTTCTGGTATGTGTTCTGGTGTGTATTCGGGTGTGTGTTCGGGTGTGTGTTCGGGTGTGTGTTCGGGTGTGTGTTCGGGTGTGTGTTCCGGGTGTGTGTTCGGGTGTGTGTTCGGGTGTGTGTTCGGGTGTGTGTTCGGGTCTGTGTTCGGGTGTGTGTTCGGGTGTGTGTTCGGGTGTGTGTTCGGGTGTGTGTTCGGGTGTGTGTTTGGGTGTGTGTTCGGGCATGTGTACGGGTGTGTTCGGGAGTGTGTTCGGGTGTGTTTTCGGGTATGTGTTCGGGTTTGTATTCGGGTGTGTGTTCGGGTTTGCATTCGGGTGTGTGTTCGGGTCTGTGTTCGGGTGTGTGTTCGGGTGTGTATTCGGGTGTGCGTTCGGGTGTGTGTTCGGGTGTGTGTTCGGGTGTGTGTTCCGGTGTTTGTTCTGGTGTGTGTTCGGGTGTATGTTCGGGTGTGTGTTCGGGTGTGTGTTCGGGTGTGTGTTCCGGTGTTTGTTCTGGTGTGTGTTCGGGTGTGTGTTCGGGTGTGTATTCGGGTGTGCGTTCGGGTGTGTGTTCGGGTGTGTGTTCGGGTGTGTGTTCCGGTGTTTGTTCTGGTGTGTGTTCGGGTGTATGTTCGGGTGTGTGTTCGGGTGTGTGTTCGGGTGTGTGTTCCGGTGTTTGTTCTGGTGTGTGTTCGGGTGTGTGTTCGGGTGTGTGTTCTGGTATGTGTTCGGGTGTGTATTCGGGTGTGTGTTCGGGTGTGTGTTCGGGTGTGTGTTCGAGTGTGTGTTCGGGTGTGTGTTCGGTTTTATATTCGGATGTATATTCAGGTTTGTATTCGGGTGTGTTCGGGTGTGTGTTCTGGTATGTGTTCGCGTGTGTATTCGGGTGTGTGTTCGGGTGTGTGTTCGGGTGTGTGTTCGAGTGTGTGTTCGGGTGTGTGTTCGGTTTTATATTCGGATGTATATTCAGGTTTGTATTCGGGTGTGTTCGGGTGTGTGTTCTGGTATGTGTTCGCGTGTGTATTCGGGTGTGTGTTCGGGTGTGTGTTCGGGTGTGTGTTCGGGTGTGTGTTCGGGTGTGTGTTTGGGTGTGTGTTCGGGCGTGTGTTCGGATGTGTGTTCGGGTGTGTGTTCGGGTATGTGTTCGGGTGTGTATTCGGGTGTGTGTTGGGGTGTGTGTTCGGGTGTGTGTTCGGGTCCGTGTTCGGGTGTGTTCGGTTGTGTGTTCGGGTGTGTGTTCGGTTTTGTATTCGGGTGTGTGTTCGGGTTTGTATTCGGGTGTGTTCGGGTGTGTGTTCTGGTATGTGTTCGGGTGTGTATTCGGGTGTGTGTTCGGGGTGTGTGTTCGGGTGTGTATTCGGGTGTGTGTTCGGGTGTGTGTTCGTGTGTGTATTCGGGTGTGTGTTCGGGTGTGTGTTCGGGTGTGTGTTCGGGTATGTGTTCGGGTGTGTATTCGGGTGTGTGTTCGGGTATGTGTTCGGGTGTGTATTCGGGTGTGTGTTCGGGTTTGTATTCGGGTGTATGTTCGGGTTTGTATTCGGGTGTGTTCGGGTATGTGTTCGGGTGTGTATTCGGGTGTGTGTTCGGGTGTGTGTTTGGGTGTGTGTTCGGGTATGTGTTCGGGTGTGTATTCGGGTGTGTGTTCGGGTTTGTATTCGGGTGTGTGTTCGGGTGTGTGTTCGGGTATGTGTTCGGGTGTGTATTCGGGTGTGTGTTCGGGTGTGTGTTCGGGTGTGTGTTCGGGTGTGTGTTCGGGTGTGTGTTCGGGTGTGTGTTCGGGTGTGTATTCGGGTGTGTGTTCGGGTTTGTATTCGGGTGTGTGTTCGGGTTTGTATTCGGGTGTGTTCGGGTATGTGTTCGGGTGTGTATTCGGGTGTGTGTTCGGGTGTGTGTTCGGGTGTGTGTTCGGGTATGTGTTCGGGTGTGTATTCGGGTGTGTGTTCGGGTTTGTATTCGGGTGTGTGTTCGGGTGTGTGTTCGGGTATGTGTTCGGGTGTGTATTCGGGTGTGTGTTCGGGTGTGTGTTCGGGTGTGTGTTCGGGTGTGTGTTCAGGTGTGTGTTCGGGTGTGTGTTCGGGTGTGTGTTCGGGTGTGTGTTCGGGTTTGTGTTCGGGTGTGTGTTCGGGTGTGTGTTCGGGTGTGTGTGTTCGGGTGTGTTTTCGGGTGTGTGTTCGGGTTTGTATTCGGGTGTGTGTTCGGGTTTGTATTCGGGTGTGTTCGGATGTGAGTTCGGGTGTGTGTTCGGGTGTGTGTTCGGGTGTGTATTCGGGTGTGTGTTCGGGTGTGTGTTCGGGTGTGTATTCTGGTGTGTGTTTTCGGGTGTGTGTTCGGGTGTGTGTTCGGGTGTGTGTTCGGTTTTGTATTCGGGTGTGTGTTCGGGTATGTGTTCGGGTGTGTATTCGGGTGTGTGTTCGGGTTTGTATTCGGGTGTGTGTTCGGGTGTGTGTTCGGGTATGTGTTCGGGTGTGTATTCGGTTGTGTGTTCGAGTGTGTGTTCGGGTGTGTGTTCGGGTATGTGTTCGGGTGTGTATTCGGGTGTGTGTTCGGGTTTGTATTCGGGTGTGTTCGGGTGTGTTTTCGGGTGTGTGTTCTGGTATGTGTTCTGGTGTGTATTCGGGTGTGTGTTCGGGTGTGTGTTCGGGTGTGTGTTCGGGTGTGTGTTCGGGTGTGTGTTCCGGGTGTGTGTTCGGGTGTGTGTTCGGGTGTGTGTTCGGGTGTGTGTTCGGGTCTGTGTTCGGGTGTGTGTTCGGGTGTGTGTTCGGGTGTGTGTTCGGGTGTGTGTTCGGGTGTGTGTTTGGGTGTGTGTTCGGGCGTGTGTTCGTGTGTGTTCGGGAGTGTGTTCGGGTGTGTTTTCGGGTATGTGTTCGGGTTTGTATTCGGGTGTGTGTTCGGGTTTGCATTCGGGTGTGTGTTCGGGTCTGTGTTCGGGTGTGTGTTCGGGTGTGTGTTCGGGTGTGTGTTCGGGTGTGTGTTCGGGTGTGTATTCGGGTGTGTGTTCGGGTGTGTGTTCGGGTGTGTGTTCGGGTGTGTATTCGGGTGTGTGTTCGGGTGTGTGTTCGGGTGTGTGTTCGGGTGTGTGTTCGGGTGTGTGTTCGGGTGTGTCTTCGGGTGTGTGTTCATGTTTGTATTCGGGTGTGTTCGGGTTTGTGTTCGGTAGTGTGTTTGGGTATGTGTTCAGGTGTGTATTCGGGTGTGTGTTCGGGTGTGTGTTCGTGTGTGTGTTCGGGTGTTTGTTCGGGTGTGTGTTCGGGTGTGTATTCGGGTGTGTGTTCGGGTGTGTGGTCGGGTTTGTATTCGGGTGTGTGTTCGGGTGTGTGATCGGGTGTGTATTCGGGTTTGTGTTCGGGTGTGTGTTCGGGTGTGTATTCGGGTGTGTGTTCGGGTGTGTATTCGGGTGTGTGTTCGGGTGTGTGTTCGGGTGTGTATTCGGGTGTGTGTTCAGGTGTGTATTCGGGTGTGTGTTCGGGTGTGTGTTCGTGTGTGTGTTCGGGTGTTTGTTCGGGTGTGTGTTCGGGTGTGTGTTCGGGTGTGTATTCGGGTGTGTGTTCGGGTGTGTGTTCGGGTGTGTATTCGGGTGTGTGTTCGGGTGTGTGGTCGGGTTTGTATTCGGGTGTGTGTTCGGGTGTGTGTTCGGGTCTGTGTTCGGGTGTGTGTTCGTGTGTGTATTCGGGTGTGTGTTCGGGTGTGTGTTCGGGTGTGTGTTCGGGTGTGTATTCGGGTGTGAGTTCGGGTGTGTGTTCGGGTGTGTATTCGGGTGTGTGTTCGGGTGTGTGGTCGGGTTTGTATTCGGGTGTGTGTTCGGGTTTGTATTCGGGTGTATTCGGGTGTGTGTTCGGGTATGTGTTCGGGTGTGTATTCGGGTGTGTGTTCGGGTGTGTGTTCGGGTGTGTGTTCCGGTGTTTGTTCTGGTGTGTGTTCGGGTGTGTGTTCGGGTGTGTGTTCCGGTGTTTGTTCTGGTGTGTGTTCGGGTGTGTGTTCGGGTGTGTGTTCGGGTGTGTGTTCGGGTGTGTGTTCGGGTGTGTGTTCGGGTGTGTTTTCGGGTGTGTGTTCGGGTTTGTATTCGGGTGTGTGTTCGGGTTTGTATTCGGATGTGTTCGGATGTGAGTTCGGGTGTGTGTTCGGGTATGTGTTCGGGTGTGCATTCGGGTGTGTGTTTGGGTGTGTGCTCAGGTGTGCGTTCGGGTGTGTTCGGGTGTGTGTTCGGGTGTGTTCGGGTGTGTGTTCGGTTTTGTATTCGGGTGTGTGTTCGGGTTTGTATTCGGGTGTGTTCGGGTGTGTGTTCGGGTGTGTGTTCTGGTATGTGTTCGGGTGTGTATTCGGGTGTGTGTTCGGGTGTGTGTTCGGGTGTGTGTTCGAGTGTGTGTTCGGGTGTGTGTTCGGTTTTGTATTCGGGTGTGTGTTCGGGTTTGTATTCGGGGGTGTTCGGGTGTGTATTCGAGTGTGTGTTCGGGTGTGTGTTCGGGTGTGTGTTCGGGTGTGTGTTTGGGTGTGTGTTCGGGCGTGTGTTCGGATGTGTGTTCGGGTGTGTGTTCGTGTATGTGTTCGGGTTTGTATTCGGGTGTGTGTTCGGGTGTGTGTTCGGGTGTGTGTTCTGGTATGTGTTCGGGTGTGTATTCGGGTGTGTGTTCGGGTGTGTATTCGGGTGTGTGTTCGGGTGTGTGTTCGGGTGTGTATTCGGGTGTGTGTTCGGGTGTGTGTTCGGGTGTGTGTTCGGGTATGTGTTCGGGTGTATATTCGGGTGTGTGTTCGGGTTTGTATTCGGGTGTGTGTTTGGGTTTGTATTCGGGTGTGTTCGGGTATGTGTTCGGGTGTGTATTCAGGTGTGTGTTCGGGTGTGTGTTCGGGTATGTGTTCGGGTGTGTATTCGGGTGTGTGTTCGGGTTTGTATTCGGGTGTGTGTTCGGGTGTGTGTTCGGGTATGTGTTCGGGTGTGTATTCGGGTGTGTGTTCGGGTGTGTGTTCGGGTGTGTGTTCGGGTGTGTGTTCGGGTGTGTGTTCGGGTTTGTGTTCGGGTGTGTGTTCGGGTGTGTGTTCGGGTGTGTATTCGGGTGTGTGTTCGGGTTTGTATTCGGGTGTGTGTTCGGGTTTGTATTCGGGTGTGTTCGGGTGTGTTTTCGGGTGTGTGTTCTGGTATGTGTTCTGGTGTGTATTCGGGTGTGTGTTCGGGTGTGTGTTCGGGTGTGTGTTCGGGTGTGTGTTCGGGTGTGTGTTCCGGGTGTGTGTTCGGGTGTGTGTTCGGGTGTGTGTTCGGGTGTGTGTTCGGGTCTGTGTTCGGGTGTGTGTTCGGGTGTGTGTTCGGGTGTGTGTTCGGGTGTGTGTTCGGGTGTGTGTTTGGGTGTGTGTTCGGGCATGTGTACGGGTGTGTTCGGGAGTGTGTTCGGGTGTGTTTTCGGGTATGTGTTCGGGTTTGTATTCGGGTGTGTGTTCGGGTTTGCATTCGGGTGTGTGTTCGGGTCTGTGTTCGGGTGTGTGTTCGGGTGTGTGTTCGGGTGTGTGTTCGGGTGTGTGTTCCGGGTGTGTGTTCGGGTGTGTGTTCGGGTGTGTGTTCGGGTGTGTGTTCGGGTCTGTGTTCGGGTGTGTGTTCGGGTGTGTGTTCGGGTGTGTGTTCGGGTGTGTGTTCGGGTGTGTGTTTGGGTGTGTGTTCGGGCGTGTGTTCGTGTGTGTTCGGGAGTGTGTTCGGGTGTGTTTTCGGGTATGTGTTCGGGTTTGTATTCGGGTGTGTGTTCGGGTTTGCATTCGGGTGTGTGTTCGGGTCTGTGTTCGGGTGTGTGTTCGGGTGTGTGTTCGGGTGTGTGTTCGGGTGTGTGTTCGGGTGTGTATTCGGGTGTGTGTTCGGGTGTGTGTTCGGGTGTGTGTTCGGGTGTGTATTCGGGTGTGTGTTCGGGTGTGTGTTCGGGTGTGTGTTCGGGTGTGTGTTCGGGTGTGTGTTCGGGTGTGTCTTCGGGTGTGTGTTCATGTTTGTATTCGGGTGTGTTCGGGTTTGTGTTCGGTAGTGTGTTTGGGTATGTGTTCAGGTGTGTATTCGGGTGTGTGTTCGGGTGTGTGTTCGTGTGTGTGTTCGGGTGTTTGTTCGGGTGTGTGTTCGGGTGTGTATTCGGGTGTGTGTTCGGGTGTGTGGTCGGGTTTGTATTCGGGTGTGTGTTCGGGTGTGTGATCGGGTGTGTATTCGGGTTTGTGTTCGGGTGTGTGTTCGGGTGTGTATTCGGGTGTGTGTTCGGGTGTGTATTCGGGTGTGTGTTCGGGTGTGTGTTCGGGTGTGTATTCGGGTGTGTGTTCAGGTGTGTATTCGGGTGTGTGTTCGGGTGTGTGTTCGTGTGTGTGTTCGGGTGTTTGTTCGGGTGTGTGTTCGGGTGTGTGTTCGGGTGTGTATTCGGGTGTGTGTTCGGGTGTGTGTTCGGGTGTGTATTCGGGTGTGTGTTCGGGTGTGTGGTCGGGTTTGTATTCGGGTGTGTGTTCGGGTGTGTGTTCGGGTCTGTGTTCGGGTGTGTGTTCGTGTGTGTATTCGGGTGTGTGTTCGGGTGTGTGTTCGGGTGTGTGTTCGGGTGTGTATTCGGGTGTGAGTTCGGGTGTGTGTTCGGGTGTGTATTCGGGTGTGTGTTCGGGTGTGTGGTCGGGTTTGTATTCGGGTGTGTGTTCGGGTTTGTATTCGGGTGTATTCGGGTGTGTGTTCGGGTATGTGTTCGGGTGTGTATTCGGGTGTGTGTTCGGGTGTGTGTTCGGGTGTGTGTTCCGGTGTTTGTTCTGGTGTGTGTTCGGGTGTGTGTTCGGGTGTGTGTTCGGGTGTGTGTTCCGGTGTTTGTTCTGGTGTGTGTTCGGGTGTGTGTTCGGGTGTGTGTTCGGGTGTGTGTTCGGGTGTGTGTTCGGGTGTGTGTTCGGGTGTGTTTTCGGGTGTGTGTTCGGGTTTGTATTCGGGTGTGTGTTCGGGTTTGTATTCGGATGTGTTCGGATGTGAGTTCGGGTGTGTGTTCGGGTATGTGTTCGGGTGTGCATTCGGGTGTGTGTTTGGGTGTGTGCTCAGGTGTGCGTTCGGGTGTGTTCGGGTGTGTGTTCGGGTGTGTTCGGGTGTGTGTTCGGTTTTGTATTCGGGTGTGTGTTCGGGTTTGTATTCGGGTGTGTTCGGGTGTGTGTTCGGGTGTGTGTTCTGGTATGTGTTCGGGTGTGTATTCGGGTGTGTGTTCGGGTGTGTGTTCGGGTGTGTGTTCGAGTGTGTGTTCGGGTGTGTGTTCGGTTTTGTATTCGGGTGTGTGTTCGGGTTTGTATTCGGGGGTGTTCGGGTGTGTATTCGAGTGTGTGTTCGGGTGTGTGTTCGGGTGTGTGTTCGGGTGTGTGTTTGGGTGTGTGTTCGGGCGTGTGTTCGGATGTGTGTTCGGGTGTGTGTTCGTGTATGTGTTCGGGTTTGTATTCGGGTGTGTGTTCGGGTGTGTGTTCGGGTGTGTGTTCTGGTATGTGTTCGGGTGTGTATTCGGGTGTGTGTTCGGGTGTGTATTCGGGTGTGTGTTCGGGTGTGTGTTCGGGTGTGTATTCGGGTGTGTGTTCGGGTGTGTGTTCGGGTGTGTGTTCGGGTATGTGTTCGGGTGTATATTCGGGTGTGTGTTCGGGTTTGTATTCGGGTGTGTGTTTGGGTTTGTATTCGGGTGTGTTCGGGTATGTGTTCGGGTGTGTATTCAGGTGTGTGTTCGGGTGTGTGTTCGGGTATGTGTTCGGGTGTGTATTCGGGTGTGTGTTCGGGTTTGTATTCGGGTGTGTGTTCGGGTGTGTGTTCGGGTATGTGTTCGGGTGTGTATTCGGGTGTGTGTTCGGGTGTGTGTTCGGGTGTGTGTTCGGGTGTGTGTTCGGGTGTGTGTTCGGGTTTGTGTTCGGGTGTGTGTTCGGGTGTGTGTTCGGGTGTGTATTCGGGTGTGTGTTCGGGTTTGTATTCGGGTGTGTGTTCGGGTTTGTATTCGGGTGTGTTCGGGTGTGTTTTCGGGTGTGTGTTCTGGTATGTGTTCTGGTGTGTATTCGGGTGTGTGTTCGGGTGTGTGTTCGGGTGTGTGTTCGGGTGTGTGTTCGGGTGTGTGTTCCGGGTGTGTGTTCGGGTGTGTGTTCGGGTGTGTGTTCGGGTGTGTGTTCGGGTCTGTGTTCGGGTGTGTGTTCGGGTGTGTGTTCGGGTGTGTGTTCGGGTGTGTGTTCGGGTGTGTGTTTGGGTGTGTGTTCGGGCATGTGTACGGGTGTGTTCGGGAGTGTGTTCGGGTGTGTTTTCGGGTATGTGTTCGGGTTTGTATTCGGGTGTGTGTTCGGGTTTGCATTCGGGTGTGTGTTCGGGTCTGTGTTCGGGTGTGTGTTCGGGTGTGTATTCGGGTGTGCGTTCGGGTGTGTGTTCGGGTGTGTGTTCGGGTGTGTGTTCCGGTGTTTGTTCTGGTGTGTGTTCGGGTGTATGTTCGGGTGTGTGTTCGGGTGTGTGTTCGGGTGTGTGTTCCGGTGTTTGTTCTGGTGTGTGTTCGGGTGTGTGTTCGGGTGTGTGTTCGGGTGTGTGTTCGGGTGTGTGTTCGGGTGTGTTCTCGGGTGTGTGTTCGGGTTTGTATTCGGGTGTGTGTTCGGGTTTGTATTCGGGTGTGTTCGGATGTGAGTTCGGGTGTGTGTTCGGGTATGTGTTCGGGTGTGCATTCGGGTGTGTGTTTGGGTGTGTGCTCAGGTGTGTGTTCGGGTCTGTGTTCGGGTGTGTTCGGGTGTGTGTTCGGGTGTGTTCGGGTGTGTGTTCGGTTTTGTATTCGGGTGTGTGTTCGGGTTTGTATTCGGGTGTGTTCGGGTGTGTGTTCGGGTGTGTGTTCTGGTATGTGTTCGGGTGTGTATTCGGGTGTGTTCAGGTGTGTGTTCGGGTATGTGTTCGGGTGTGTGTTCGGGTGTGTGTTCGGGTATGTGTTCGGGTGTATGTTCGGGTGTGTGTTCGGGTGTGTGTTCGGGTGTGTGTTCCGGTGTTTGTTCTGGTGTGTGTTCGGGTGTGTGTTCGGGTGTGTGTTCGGGTGTGTGTTCGGGTGTGTGTTCGGGTGTGTTCTCGGGTGTGTGTTCGGGTTTGTATTCGGGTGTGTGTTCGGGTTTGTATTCGGGTGTGTTCGGATGTGAGTTCGGGTGTGTGTTCGGGTATGTGTTCGGGTGTGCATTCGGGTGTGTGTTTGGGTGTGTGCTCAGGTGTGTGTTCGGGTCTGTGTTCGGGTGTGTTCGGGTGTGTGTTCGGGTGTGTTCGGGTGTGTGTTCGGTTTTGTATTCGGGTGTGTGTTCGGGTTTGTATTCGGGTGTGTTCGGGTGTGTGTTCGGGTGTGTGTTCTGGTATGTGTTCGGGTGTGTATTCGGGTGTGTTCAGGTGTGTGTTCGGGTATGTGTTCGGGTGTGTGTTCGGGTGTGTGTTCGGGTATGTGTTCGGGTGTGTATTCGGGTGTGTGTTCGAGTTTGTATTCCGGTGTGTGTTCGGGTGTGTGTTCGGGTATGTATTCGGGTGTGTGTTCGGGTTTGTATTCGGGTGTGTGTTCGGGTTTGTATTCGGGTGTATTCGGGTGTGTGTTCGGGTGTGTATTCGGGTGTGTGTTCGGGTGTGTGTTCGGGTGTGTGTTCGGGTGTGTGTTCCGGTGTTTGTTCTGGTGTGTGTTCGGGTGTGTGTTCGGGTGTGTGTTCGGGTGTGTGTTCGGGTGTGTGTTCGGGTGTGTTCTCGGGTGTGTGTTCGGGTTTGTATTCGGGTGTGTGTTCGGGTTTGTATTCGGGTGTGTTCGGATGTGAGTTCGGGTGTGTGTTCGGGTATGTGTTCGGGTGTGCATTCGGGTGTGTGTTTGGGTGTGTGCTCAGGTGTGTGTTCGGGTCTGTGTTCGGGTGTGTTCGGGTGTGTGTTCGGGTGTGTTCGGGTGTGTGTTCGGTTTTGTATTCGGGTGTGTGTTCGGGTTTGTATTCGGGTGTGTTCGGGTGTGTGTTCGGGTGTGTGTTCTGGTATGTGTTCGGGTGTGTATTCGGGTGTGTTCAGGTGTGTGTTCGGGTATGTGTTCGGGTGTGTGTTCGGGTGTGTGTTCGGGTATGTGTTCGGGTGTGTATTCGGGTGTGTGTTCGAGTTTGTATTCCGGTGTGTGTTCGGGTGTGTGTTCGGGTATGTATTCGGGTGTGTGTTCGGGTTTGTATTCGGGTGTATTCGGGTGTGTGTTCGGGTGTGTATTCGGGTGTGTGTTCGGGTGTGTGTTCGGGTGTGTGTTCGGGTGTGTGTTCGGGTGTGAATTCGGGTGTGTGTTCGGGTTAGTATTCGGGTGTGTGTTCGGGTTTGTGTTCGGGTGTGTGTTCGGGTGTGTGTTCGGGTGTGTGTTCGGGTGTGTGTTAGGGTGTGTGTTCGGATTTGTATTCGGGTTTGTGTTCGGGTCTGTGTTCGTGTGTGTGTTCGGGTGTGTGTTCGGGTGTGTATTCGGGTGTGTGTTCGGGTGTGTGTTCGGGTGTGTGTTCGGGTGTGTATTCGGGTGTGTGTTCGGGTGTGTGTTCGGGTGTGTGTTCGGGTGTGTGTTCGGGTGTGTCTTCGGGTGTGTGTTCGGGTTTGTATTCGGGTGTGTTCGGGTTTGTGTTCGGTAGTGTGTTTGGGTATGTGTACAGGTGTGTATTCGGGTGTGTGTTCGGGTGTGTGTTCGTTTATGTGTTCGGGTATTTGTTCGGGTGTGTGTTCGGGTGTGTGTTCGGGTGTGTATTCGGGTGTGTGTTCGGGTGTGTGTTCGGGTGTGTATTCGGGTGTGTGTTCGGGTGTGTGTTCGGGTGTGTGTTAGGGTGGGTGTTCAGATTTGTATTCGGGTTTGTGTTCTGGTCTGTGTTCGGGTGTGTGTTCGGGTGTGTGTTCGGGTGTGTATTCGGGTGTGTGTTCGGGTGTGTGTTCGGGTGTGTGTTCGGGTGTGTATTCGGGTGTGTGTTCGGGTGTGTGTTCGGGTGTGTGTTCGGGTGTGTGTTCGGGTGTGTCTTCGGGTGTGTGTTCGGGTTTGTATTCGGGTGTGTTCGGGTTTGTGTTCGGTAGTGTGTTTGGGTATGTGTACAGGTGTGTATTCGGGTGTGTGTTCGGGTGTGTGTTCGTGTGTGTGTTCGGGTGTTTGTTCGGGTGTGTGTTCGGGTGTGTGTTCGGGTGTGTATTCGGGTGTGTGTTCGGGTGTGTGTTCGGGTTTGTATTCGGATGTGTGTTCGGGTTTGCATTCGGGTGTGTGTTCGGGTCTGTGTTCGGGTGTGTGTTCGGGTGTGTATTCGGGTGTGTGTTCGGGTGTGTGTTCGGGTGTGTGTTCGGGTGTGTGTTCCGGTGTTTGTTCTGGTGTGTGTTCGGGTGTATGTTCGGGTGTGTGTTCGGGTGTGTGTTCGGGTGTGTGTTCCGGTGTTTGTTCTGGTGTGTGTTCGGGTGTGTGTTCGGGTGTGTGTTCGGGTGTGTGTTCGGGTGTGTGTTCGGGTGTGTGTTCGGGTGTGTGTTCGGGTGTGTGTTCGGGTGTGTTTTCGGGTGTGTGTTCGGGTTTGTATTCGGGTGTGTGTTCGGGTTTGTATTCGGGTGTGTTCGGATGTGAGTTCGGGTGTGTGTTCGGGTATGTGTTCGGGTGTGCATTCGGGTGTGTGTTTGGGTGTGTGCTCAGGTGTGTGTTCGGGTCTGTGTTCGGGTGTGTTCGGGTGTGTGTTCGGGTGTGTTCGGGTGTGTGTTCGGTTTTGTATTCGGGTGTGTGTTCGGGTTTGTATTCGGGTGTGTTCGGGTGTGTGTTCTGGTATGTGTTCGGGTGTGTATTCGGGTGTGTTCAGGTGTGTGTTCGGGTATGTGTTCGGGTGTGTGTTCGGGTGTGTGTTCGGGTATGTGTTCGGGTGTGTATTCGGGTGTGTGTTCGGGTTTGTATTCGGGTGTGTGTTCGAGTTTGTATTCCGGTGTGTGTTCGGGTATGTGTTCGGGTGTGTATTCGGGTGTGTTCGGGTGTGTGTTCGGGTATGTATTCGGGTGTGTGTTCGGGTTTGTATTCGGGTGTGTGTTCGGGTTTGTATTCGGGTGTATTCGGGTGTGTGTTCGGGTGTGTATTCGGGTGTGTGTTCGGGTGTGTGTTCGGGTGTGTGTTCGGGTGTGTGTTCGGGTGTGAATTCGGGTGTGTGTTCGGGTTAGTATTCGGGTGTGTGTTCGGGTTTGTGTTCGGGTGTGTGTTCGGGTGTGTGTTCGGGTGTGTGTTCGGGTGTGTGTTAGGGTGTGTGTTCGGATTTGTATTCGGGTTTGTGTTCGGGTCTGTGTTCGGGTGTGTGTTCGGGTGTGTGTTCGGGTGTGTATTCGGGTGTGTGTTCGGGTGTGTGTTCGGGTGTGTGTTCGGGTGTGTATTCGGGTGTGCGTTCGGGTGTGTGTTCGGGTGTGTGTTCGGGTGTGTATTCGGGTGTGTGTTCGGGTGTGTGTTCGGGTGTGTGTTCGGGGGTGTATTCGGGTGTGTGTTCGGGTGTGTGTTCGGGTGTGTATTCGGGTGTGTGTTCGGGTGTGTATTCGGGTGTGTGTTCGGGTGTGTGTTCGGGTGTGTATTCGGGTGTGTGTTCAGGTGTGTATTCGGGTGTGTGTTCGGGTATGTGTTCGTGTGTGTGTTCGGGTGTTTGTTCGGGTGTGTGTTCGGGTGTGTGTTCGGGTGTGTATTCGGGTGTGTGTTCGGGTGTGTGTTCGGGTGTGTATTCGGGTGTGTGTTCGGGTGTGTGGTCGGGTTTGTATTCGGGTGTGTGTTCGGGTGTGTGTTCGGGTCTGTGTTCGGGTGTGTGTTCGGGTGTGTGTTCGGGTGTGTGTTCGGGTGTGTGTTCGGGTGTGTGTTCGGGTGTGTGTTCCGGTGTTTGTTCTGGTGTGTGTTCGGGTGTGTGTTCGGGTGTGTGTTCGGGTGTGTGTTCGGGTGTGTGTTCGGGTGAGTGTTCGGGTGTGTTTTCGGGTGTGTGTTCGTGTGTGTATTCGGGTGTGTGTTCGGGTGTGTGTTCGGGTGTGTGTTCGGGTATGTGTTCGGGTGTGTATTCGGGTGTGTGTTCGGGTATGTGTTCGGGTGTGTATTCGGGTGTGTGTTCGGGTTTGTATTCGGGTGTATGTTCGGGTTTGTATTCGGGTGTGTTCGGGTATGTGTTCGGGTGTGTATTCGGGTGTGTGTTCGGGTGTGTGTTCGGGTGTGTGTTCGGGTATGTGTTCGGGTGTGTATTCGGGTGTGTGTTCGGGTTTGTATTCGGGTGTGTGTTCGGGTGTGTGTTCGGGTATGTGTTCGGGTGTGTATTCGGGTGTGTGTTCGGGTGTGTGTTCGGGTGTGTGTTCGGGTGTGTGTTCGGGTGTGTGTTCGGGTGTGTGTTCGGGTGTGTATTCGGGTGTGTGTTCGGGTTTGTATTCGGGTGTGTGTTCGGGTTTGTATTCGGGTGTGTTCGGGTATGTGTTCGGGTGTGTGTTCGGGTGTGTATTCGGGTGTGTGTTCGGGTGTGTGTTCGGGTGTGTGTTCGGGTATGTGTTCGGGTGTGTATTCGGGTGTGTGTTCGGGTGTGTGTTCGGGTGTGTTTTCGGGTGTGTGTTCGGGTGTGTGTTCGGGTGTGTGTTCGGGTGTGTGTTCGGGTGTGTGTTCGGGTTTGTGTTCGGGTGTGTGTTCGGGTGTGTATTCGGGTGTGTGTTCGGGTGTGTGTTCGGGTGTGTGTTCGGGTGTGTGTTCGGGTGTGTGTTCGGGTTTGTGTTCGGGTGTGTGTTCGGGTGTGTGTTCGGGTGTGTGTTCGGGTGTGTTTTCGGGTGTGTGTTCGGGTTTGTATTCGGGTGTGTGTTCGGGTTTGTATTCGGGTGTGTTCGGATGTGAGTTCGGGTGTGTGTTCAGGTGTGTGTTCGTGTGTGTATTCGGGTGTGTGTTCGGGTGTGTGTTCGGGTGTGTATTCTGGTGTGTGTTTTCGGGTGTGTGTTCGGGTGTGTGTTCGGGTGTGTATTCGGGTGTGTGTTTGGGTGTGTGTTCGGGTGTGTGTTCGGGTTTGTATTCGGGTGTGTTCGGGTGTGTTTTCGGGTGTGTGTTCTGGTATGTGTTCTGGTGTGTATTCGGGTGTGTGTTCGGGTGTGTGTTCGGGTGTGTGTTCGGGTGTGTGTTCGGGTGTGTGTTCCGGGTGTGTGTTCGGGTGTGTGTTCGGGTGTGTGTTCGGGTGTGTGTTCGGGTCTGTGTTCGGGTGTGTGTTCGGGTGTGTGTTCGGGTGTGTGTTCGGGTGTGTGTTCGGGTGTGTATTCGGGTGTGTGTTCGGGTTTGTATTCGGGTGTGTGTTCGGGTTTGTATTCGGGTGTGTTCGGGTATGTGTTCGGGTGTGTATTCGGGTGTGTGTTCGGGTGTGTATTCGAGTGTGTGTTCGGGTGTGTGGTCGGGTTTGTATTCGGGTGTGTGTTCGGGTTTGTATTCGGGTGTATTCGGGTGTGTGTTCGGGTATGTGTTCGGGTGTGTATTCGGGTGTGTGTTCGGGTGTGTGTTCGGGTGTGTGTTCGGGTGTGTGTTCCGGTGTTTGTTCTGGTGTGTGTTCGGGTGTGTGTTCGGGTGTGTGTTCGGGTATGTATTCGGGTGTGTGTTCGGGTTTGTATTCGGGTGTGTGTTCGGGTTTGTATTCGGGTGTATTCGGGTGTGTGTTCGGGTGTGTATTCGGGTGTGTGTTCGGGTGTGTGTTCGGGTGTGTGTTCGGGTGTGTGTTCGGGTGTGTATTCGGGTGTGTGTTCGGGTGTGTGTTCGGGTGTGTGTTCGGGTGTGTATTCGGGTGTGTGTTCGGGTGTGTGTTCGGGTGTGTGTTCGGGTGTGTGTTCGGGTGTGTCTTCGGGTGTGTGTTCGGGTTTGTATTCGGGTGTGTTCAGGTGTGTTTTCGGGTGTGTGTTCGAGTGTGTGTTCATGTTTGTATTCGGGTGTGTTCGGGTTTGTGTTCGGTAGTGTGTTTGGGTCTGTGTACAGGTGTGTATTCGGGTGTGTGTTCGGGTGTGTGTTCGTGTGTGTGTTCGGGTGTTTGTTCGGGTTTGTGTTCGGGTGTGTGTTCGGGTGTGTATTCGGGTGTGTGTTCGGGTGTGTGTTCGGGTGTGTATTCGGGTGTGTGTTCGGGTGTGTGGTCGGGTTTGTATTCGGGTGTGTGTTCGGGTGTGTGTTCGGGTGTGTATTCGGGTGTGTGTTCGGGTGTGTGTTCGGGTGTGTATTCGGGTGTGTGTTCGGGTGTGTATTCGGGTGTGTGTTCGGGTGTGTGTTCGGGTGTGTATTCGGGTGAGTGTTCAGGTGTGTATTCGGGTGTGTGTTCGGGTATGTGTTCGTGTGTGTGTTCGGGTGTTTGTTCGGGTGTGTGTTCGGGTGTGTATTCGGGTGTGTGTTCGGGTGTGTGTTCGGGTGTGTATTCGGGTGTGTGTTCGGGTGTGTGGTCGGGTTTGTATTCGGGTGTGTGTTCGGGTGTGTGTTCGGGTCTGTGTTCGGGTGTGTGTTCGGGTGTGTGTTCTGGTGTGTGTTCGGGTGTGTGTTCGGGTGTGTATTCGGGTGTGTGTTAGGGTGTGTGTTCGGGTGTGTATTCGGGTGTGTGTTCGGGTGTGTGGTCGGGTTTGTATTCGGGTGTGTGTTCGGGTTTGTATTCGGGTGTATTCGGGTGTGTGTTCGGGTATGTGTTCGGGTGTGTATTCGGGTGTGTGCTCGGGTGTGTGTTCGGGTGTGTGTTCGGGTGTGTGTTCCGGTGTTTGTTCTGGTGTGTGTTCGGGTGTGTGTTCGGGTGTGTGTTCGGGTGTGTGTTCGGGTGTGTGTTCGGGTGAGTGTTCGGGTGTGTTTTCGGGTGTGTGTTCGGGTTTGTATTCGGGTGTGTGTTCGGGTTTGTATTCGGGTGTGTTCGGATGTGAGTTCGGGTGTGTGTTCGGGTATGTGTTCGGGTGTGCATTCGGGTGTGTGTTTGGGTGTGTGCTCAGGTGTGTGTGTTCGGGTCTGTATTCGTTTGTGTTCGGGTGTGTGTTCGGGTGTGTGTTCTGGTATGTGTTCGGGTGTGTATTCGGGTGTGTGTTCGGGTGTGTGTTCGGGTGTGTGTTCGAGTGTGTGTTAGGGTGTGTGTTCGGTTTTGTATTCGGGTGTGTGTTCGGGTTTGTATTCGGGTGTGTTCGGGTGTGTGTTCTGGTATGTGTTCGGGTGTGTGTTCGGGTGTGTGTTCGGGTGTGTGTTCGGGTGTGTGTTTGGGTGTGTGTTCGGGCGTGTGTTCGGATGTGTGTTCGGGTGTGTGTTCGGGTATGTGTTCGGGTGTGTATTCGGGTGTGTGTTCGGGTGTGTTCGGGTGTGTGTTCGGGTCCGTGTTCGGGTGTGTTCGGTTGTGTGTTCGGGTGTGTGTTCGGTTTTGTATTCGGGTGTGTGTTCGGGTTTGTATTCGGGTGTGTTCGGGTGTGTGTTCTGGTATGTGTTCGGGTGTGTATTCGGGTGTGTGTTCGGGGTGTGTGTTCGGGTGTGTATTCGGGTGTGTGTTCGGGTGTGTGTTCGTGTGTGTATTCGGGTGTGTGTTCGGGTGTGTGTTCGGGTGTGTGTTCGGGTATGTGTTCGGGTGTGTATTCGGGTGTGTGTTCGGGTATGTGTTCGGGTGTGTATTCGGGTGTGTGTTCGGGTTTGTATTCGGGTGTATGTTCGGGTTTGTATTCGGGTGTGTTCGGGTATGTGTTCGGGTGTGTATTCGGGTGTGTGTTCGGGTGTGTGTTCGGGTGTGTGTTCGGGTATGTGTTCGGGTGTGTATTCGGGTGTGTGTTCGGGTTTGTATTCGGGTGTGTGTTCGGGTGTGTGTTCGGGTATGTGTTCGGGTGTGTATTCGGGTGTGTGTTCGGGTGTGTGTTCGGGTGTGTGTTCGGGTGTGTGTTCGGGTGTGTGTTCGGGTGTGTGTTCGGGTGTGTATTCGGGTGTGTGTTCGGGTTTGTATTCGGGTGTGTGTTCGGGTTTGTATTCGGGTGTGTTCGGGTATGTGTTCGGGTGTGTATTCGGGTGTGTGTTCGGGTGTGTGTTCGGGTGTGTGTTCGGGTATGTGTTCGGGTGTGTATTCGGGTGTGTGTTCGGGTTTGTGTTCGGGTGTGTGTTCGGGTATGTGTTCGGGTGTGTATTCGGGTGTGTGTTCGGGTGTGTGTTCGGGTGTGTGTTCAGGTGTGTGTTCGGGTGTGTGTTCGGGTGTGTGTTCGGGTGTGTGTTCGGGTTTGTGTTCGGGTGTGTGTTCGGGTGTGTGTTTGGGTGTGTGTTCGGGTGTGTTTTCGGGTGTGTGTTCGGGTTTGTATTCGGGTGTGTGTTCGGGTTTGTATTCGGGTGTGTTCGGATGTGAGTTCGGGTGTGTGTTCGGGTGTGTGTTCGGGTGTATTCGGGTGTGTGTTCGGGTGTGTGTTCGGGTGTGTATTCTGGTGTGTGTTTTCGGGTGTGTGTTCGGGTGTGTGTTCGGGTGTGTATTCGGGTGTGTGTTTGGGTGTGTGTTCGGGTGTGTGTTCGGGTTTGTATTCGGGTGTGTTCGGGTGTGTTTTCGGGTGTGTGTTCTGGTATGTGTTCTGGTGTGTATTCGGGTGTGTGTTCGGGTGTGTGTTCGGGTGTGTGTTCGGGTGTGTGTTCGGGTGTGTGTTCCGGGTGTGTGTTCGGGTGTGTGTTCGGGTGTGTGTTCGGGTGTGTGTTCGGGTCTGTGTTCGGGTGTGTGTTCGGGTGTGTGTTCGGGTGTGTGTTCGGGTGTGTGTTCGGGTGTGTGTTTGGGTGTGTGTTCGGGCGTGTGTTCGGGTGTGTTCGGGAGTGTGTTCGGGTGTGTGTTCGGGTGTGTATTCGGGTGTGTGTTCGGGTGTGTGTTCGGGTGTGTGTTCGGGTGTGTATTCGGGTGTGTGTTCGGGTGTGTGTTCGGGTGTGTGTTCGGGTGTGTGTTCGGGTGTGTATTCGGGTGTGTGTTCGGGTGTGTGTTCGGGTGTGTGTTCGGGTGTGTATTCGGGTGTGTGTTCGGGTGTGTGTTCGGGTGTGTGTTCGGGTGTGTGTTCGGGTGTGTCTTCGGGTGTGTGTTCATGTTTGTATTCGGGTGTGTTCGGGTTTGTGTTCGGTAGTGTGTTTGGGTATGTGTTCAGGTGTGTATTCGGGTGTGTGTTCGGGTGTGTGTTCGTGTGTGTGTTCGGGTGTTTGTTCGGGTGTGTGTTCGGGTGTGTGTTCGGGTGTGTATTCGGGTGTGTGTTCGGGTGTGTGTTCGGGTGTGTATTCGGGTGTGTGTTCGGGTGTGTGGTCGGGTGTGTGTTCAGGTGTGTATTAGGGTGTGTGTTCGGGTGTGTGTTCGTGTGTGTGTTCGGGTGTTTGTTCGGGTGTGTATTCGGGTGTGTGTTCGGGTGTGTATTCGGGTGTGTGTTCGGGTGTGTGTTCGGGTGTGTATTCGGGTGTGTGTTCAGGTGTGTATTCGGGTGTGTGTTCGGGTGTGTGTTCGTGTGTGTGTTCGGGTTTGTATTCGGGTGTGTGTTCGGGTGTGTGTTCGGGTCTGTGTTCGGGTGTGTGTTCGGGTGTGTGTTCGGGTGTGTGTTCGGGTGTGTGTTCGGGTGTGTATTCGGGTGTGAGTTCGGGTGTGTGTTCGGGTGTGTATTCGGGTGTGTGTTCGGGTGTGTGTTCGGGTGTGTGTTCGGGTGTGTGTTCGGGTGTGTGTCCGGGTGTGTGTTCCGGGTGTGTGTTCGGGTGTGTGTTCGGGTGTGTGTTCGGGTGTGTGTTCGGGTCTGTGTTCGGGTGTGTGTTCGGGTGTGTGTTCGGGTGTGTGTTCGGGTGTGTGTTCGGGTGAGTGTTTGGGTGTGTGTTGGGGCGTGTGTTCGGGTGTGTTCGGGAGTGTGTTCGGGTGTGTTTTCGGGTATGTGTTCGGGTTTGTATTCGGGTGTGTGTTCGGGTTTGCATTCGGGTGTGTGTTCGGGTCTGTGTTCGGGTGTGTGTTCGGGTGTGTGTTCGGGTGTGTGTTCGGGTGTTTGTTCGGGTGTGTGTTTGGGTGTGTGTTCGGGCGTGTGTTCGGGTGTGTTCGGGAGTGTGTTCGGGTGTGTTTTCGGGTATGTGTTCGGGTTTGTATTCGGGTATGTGTTCGGGTTTGTATTCGGGTGTGTGTTCGGGTTTGTATTCGGGTGTGTTCGGGTGTGTTTTCGGGTGTGTGTTCTGGTATGTGTTCTGGTGTGTATTCGGGTGTGTGTTCGGGTGTGTGTTCGGGTGTGTTCGGGTGTGTGCTCGGGTGTGTGTTCGGTTTTGTATTCGGGCATGTGTTCGGGTTTGTATTCGGGTGTGTTCGGGTGTGTGTTCGGGTGTGTTCTGGTATGTGTTCGGGTGTGTATTCGGGTGTGTGTTCGGGTGTGTGTTCGGGTGTGTGTTCGGGTGTGTGTTCGGGTGTGTGTTCGGGTGTGTGTTCCGGGTGTGTGTTCGGGTGTGTGTTCGGGTGTGTGTTCGGGTGTGTGTTCGGGTCTGTGTTCGGGTGTGTGTTCGGGTGTGTGTTCGGGTGTGTGTTCGGGTGTGTGTTCGGGTGTGTTCGGGAGTGTGTTCGGGTGTGTTTTCGGGTATGTGTTCGGGTTTGTATTCGGGTGTGTGTTCGGGTTTGTATTCGGGTGTGTGTTCGGGTCTGTGTTCGGGTGTGTGTTCGGGTGTGTGTTCGGGTGTGTGTTCGGGAGTGTGTTCTGGTGTGTTTTCGGGTATGTGTTCGGGTTTGTATTCGGGTGTGTGTTCGGGTTTGTATTCGGGTGTGTGTTCGGGTCTGTGTTCGGGTGTGTGTTCGGGTGTGTGTTCGGGTGTGTGTTCGGGAGTGTGTTCGGGTTTGTATTCGGGTGTGTGTTCGGGTTTGTATTCGGGTGTGTTCAGGTGTGTGTTCGGGTATGTGTTCGGATGTGTGTTCGGGTGTGTGTTCGGGTATGTGTTCGGGTGTGTATTCGGGTGTGTGTTCGGGTTTGTATTCGGGTGTGTGTTCGGGTTTGTATTCGGGTGTATTCGGGTGTGTGTTCGGGTGTGTATTCGGGTGTGTGTTCGGGTGTGTGTTCGGGTGTGTGTTCGGGTGTGTGTTCGGGTGTGTGTTCGGGTGTTTGTTCGGGTGTGTGTTCGGGTGTGTGTTCGGGTTTGTATTCGGGTGTGTTCGGGTGTGTGTTCTGGTATGTGTTCGGGTGTGTATTCGGGTATGTGTTCGGGTTTGCATTCGGGTGTGTGTTCGGGTGTGTGTTCGGGTGTGTGTTCGGGTATGTGTTCGGGTGTGAATTCGGGTGTGTGTTCGGGTTTGTATTCGGGTGTGTGTTCGGGTGTGTGTTCGGGTTTGTGTTCGGGTGTGTGTTCGGGTGTGTGTTCGGGTGTGTGTTCGGGTGTGTATTTGGGTATGTGTTCGGGTTTGCATTCGGGTGCGTGTTCGGGTGTGTGTTCGGGTGTGTGTTCGGGTATGTGTTCGGGTGTGAATTCGGGTGTATGTTCGGGTTTGTATTCGGGTGTGTGTTCGGGTGTGTGTTCGGGTTTGTGTTCGGGTGTGTGTTCGGGTGTGTGTTCGGGTGTGTGTTCGGGTGTGTGTTGGGGTGTGTGTTCGGATTTGCATTCGGGTTTGTGTTCGGGTCTGTGTTCGGGTGTGTGTTCGGGTGTGTGTTCGGGTGTGTATTCGGGTGTGTGTTCGGGTGTGTGTTCGGGTGTGTGTTCGGGTGTGTATTCGGGTGTGTGTTCGGGTGTGTGTTCGGGTGTGTGTTCGGGTGTGTGTTCGGGTGTGTGTTCGGGTGTGTCTTCGGGTGTGTGTTCATGTTTGTATTCGGGTGTGTTCGGGTTTGTGTTCGGTAGTGTGTTTGGGTATGTGTTCAGGTGTGTATTCGGGTGTGTGTTCGTGTGTGTGTTCGGGTGTTTGTTCGGGTGTGTGTTCGGGTGTGTGTTCGGGTGTGTATTCGGGTGTGTGTTCGGGTGTGTGTTCGGGTGTGTATTCGGGTGTGTATTCGGGTGTGTATTCGGGTGTGTGTTCGTGTGTGTGTTCGGGTGTTTGTTCGGGTGTGTGTTCGGGTGTGTGTTCGGGTGTGTGTTCGGGTGTGTGTTCGGGTGTGTATTCGGGTGTGTGTTCGGGTGTGTGTTCGGGTGTGTATTCGGGTGTGTGTTCGGGTGTGTATTCGGGTGTGTGTTCGGGTGTGTGTTCGGGTGTGTATTCGGGTGTGTGTTCAGGTGTGTATTCGGGTGTGTGTTCGGGTGTGTGTTCGTGTGTGTGTTCGGGTGTTTGTTCGGGTGTGTGTTCGGGTGTGTGTTCGGGTGTGTATTCGGGTGTGTGTTCGGGTGTGTATTCGGGTGTGTGTTCGGGTGTGTGGTCGGGTATGTATTCGGGTGTGTGTTCGGGTGTGTGTTCGGGTGTGTGTTCGGGTGTGCATTCGGGTGTGTGTTTGGGTGTGTGCTCAGGTGTGTGTTCGGGTCTGTGTTCGGGTGTGTTCGGGTGTGTGTTCGGGTGTGTTCGGGTGTGTGTTCGGTTTTGTATTCGGGTGTGTGTTCGGGTTTGTATTCGGGTGTGTTCGGGTGTGTGTTCGGGTGTGTGTTCTGGTATGTGTTCGGGTGTGTTCAGGTGTGTGTTCGGGTATGTGTTCGGGTGTGTGTTCGGGTGTGTGTTCGGGTATGTGTTCGGGTGTGTATTCGGGTGTGTGTTCGGGTTTGTATTCGGGTGTGTGTTCGAGTTTGTATTCCGGTGTATGTGTTCGGGTGTGTATTCGGGTGTGTTCGGGTGTGTGTTCGGGTATGTATTCGGGTGTGTGTTCGGGTTTGTATTCGGGTGTGTGTTCGGGTTTGTATTCGGGTGTATTCGGGTGTGTGTTCGGGTGTGTATTCGGGTGTGTGTTCGGGTGTGTGTTCGGGTGTGTGTTCGGGTGTGTGTTCGGGTGTGAATTCGGGTGTGTGTTCGGGTTAGTATTCGGGTGTGTGTTCGGGTTTGTGTTCGGGTGTGTGTTCGGGTGTGTGTTCGGGTGTGTGTTCGGGTGTGTGTTAGGGTGTGTGTTCGGATTTGTATTCGGGTTTGTGTTCGGGTCTGTGTTCGGGTGTGTGTTCGGGTGTGTGTTCGGGTGTGTATTCGGGTGTGTGTTCGGGTGTGTGTTCGGGTGTGTGTTCGGGTGTGTATTCGGGTGTGTGTTCGGGTGTGTGTTCGGGTGTGTGTTCGGGTGTGTATTCGGGTGTGTGTTCGGGTGTGTGGTCGGATTTGTATTCGGGTGTGTGTTCGGGTGTGTGTTCGGGTCTGTGTTCGGGTGTGTGTTCGGGTGTGTGTTCGGGTTTGTATTCGGGTGTATTCGGGTGTGTGTTCGGGTATGTGTTCGGGTGTGTATTCGGGTGTGTGTTCGGGTGTGTGTTCGGGTGTGTATTCGGGTGTGTGTTCGGGTGTGTGGTCGGGTGTGTATTCGGGTGTGTGTTCGGGTGTGTGTTCGGGTGTGTATTCGGGTGTGTGTTCGGGTGTGTGGTCGGGTTTGTATTCGGGTGTGTGTTCGGGTGTGTGTTCGGGTCTGTGTTCGGGTTTGTATTCGGGTGTGTGTTCGGGTTTGTATTCGGGTGTATTCGGGTGTGTGTTCGGGTATGTGTTCGGGTGTGTATTCGGGTGTGTGCTCGGGTGTGTGTTCGGGTGTGTGTTCATGTTTGTATTCGGGTGTGTTCGGGTTTGTGTTCGGTAGTGTGTTTGGGTATGTGTACAGGTGTGTATTCGGGTGTGTGTTCGGGTGTGTGTTCGTGTGTGTGTTCGGGTGTTTGTTCGGGTGTGTGTTCGGGTGTGTGTTCGGGTGTGTATTCGGGTGTGTGTTCGGGTGTGTGTTCGGGTGTGTATTCGGGTGTGTGTTCGGGTGTGTGGTCGGGTTTGTATTCGGGTGTGTGTTCGGGTGTGTGTTCGGGTGTGTGTTCGGGTGTGTATTCGGGTGTGTGTTCGGGTGTGTGTTCGGCTGTGTATTCGGGTGTGTGTTCGGGTGTGTATTCGGGTGTGTGTTCGGGTGTGTGTTCGGGTGTGTATTCGGGTGTGTGTTCAGGTGTGTATTCGGGTGTGTGTTCGGGTATGTGTTCGTGTGTGTGTTCGGGTGTTTGTTCGGGTGTGTGTTCGGGTGTGTGTTCGGGTGTGTATTCGGGTGTGTGTTCGGGTGTGTATTCGGGTGTGTGTTCGGGTGTGTGGTCGGGTTTGTATTCGGGTGTGTGTTCGGGTGTGTGTTCGGGTCTGTGTTCGGGTGTGTGTTCGGGTGTGTGTTCGGGTGTGTGTTCGGGTGTGTGTTCGGGTGTGTATTCGGGTGTGTGTTCGGGTGTGTGTTCGGGTGTATTCGGGTGTGTGTTCGGGTATGTGTTCGGGAGTGTATTCGGGTGTGTGCTCGGGTGTGTGTTCGGGTGTGTGTTCGGGTGTGTGTTCCGGTGTTTGTTCTGGTGTGTGTTCGGGTGTGTGTTCGGGTGTGTGTTCGGGTTTGTATTCGGGTGTGTGTTCGGGTTTGTATTCGGGTGTGTTCGGATGTGAGTTCGGGTGTGTGTTCGGGTATGTGTTCGGGTGTGCATTCGGTTGTGTGTTTGGGTGTGTGCTCAGGTGTGTGTGTTCGGGTCTGTGTTCGGTTGTGTTCGGGTGTGTGTTCGGGTGTGTGTTCGGGTGTGTGTTCGGGTGAGTGTTCGGGTGTGTTTTCGGGTGTGTGTTCGGGTTTGTATTCGGGTGTGTGTTCGGGTTTGTATTCGGGTGTGTTCGGATGTGAGTTCAGGTGTGTGTTCGGGTATGTGTTCGGGTGTGCATTCGGTTGTGTGTTTGGGTGTGTGCTCAGGTGTGTGTGTTCGGGTCTGTGTTCGGTTGTGTTCGGGTGTGTGTTCGGGTGTGTGTTCGGGTGTGTGTTCGGGTGTGTATTCGGGTGTGTGTTCGGGTGTGTGGTCGGGTTTGTATTCGGGTGTGTGTTCGGGTTTGTATTCGGGTGTATTCGGGTGTGTGTTCGGGTGTGTATTCGGGTGTGTGCTCGGGTGTGTGTTCGGGTGTGTGTTCGGGTGTGTGTTCCGGTGTTTGTTCTGGTGTGTGTTCGGGTGTGTGTTCGGGTGTGTGTTCGGGTGTGTGTTCGGGTGTGTGTTCGGGTGAGTGTTCGGGTGTGTTTTCGGGTGTGTGTTCGGGTTTGTATTCGGGTGTGTTCGGATGTGAGTTCGGGTGTGTGTTCGGGTATGTGTTCGGGTGTGCATTCGGGTGTGTGTTTGGGTGTGTGCTCAGGTGTGTGTGTTCGGGTCTGTGTTCGGTTGTGTTCGGTAGTGTGTTTGGGTATGTGTACAGGTGTGTATTCGGGTGTGTGTTCGGGTGTGTGTTCGTGTCTGTGTTCGGGTGTTTGTTCGGGTGTGTGTTCGGGTGTGTGTTCGGGTGTGTATTCGGGTGTGTGTTCGGGTGTGTGTTCGGGTGTGTATTCGGGTGTGTGTTCGGGTGTGTGGTCGGGTTTGTATTCGGGTGTGTGTTCGGGTGTGTGTTCGGGTGTGTGTTCGGGTGTGTATTCGGGTGTGTGTTCGGGTGTGTGTTCGGGTGTGTTTTCGGGTGTGTGTTCGGGTGTGTATTCGGGTGTGTGTTCGGGTGTGTGTTCGGGTGTGTATTCGGGTGTGTGTTCAGGTGTGTATTCGGGTGTGTGTTCGGGTATGTGTTCGTGTGTGTGTTCGGGTGTTTGTTCGGGTGTGTGTTCGGGTGTGTGTTCGGGTGTGTATACGGGTGTGTGTTCGGGTGTGTGTTCGGGTGTGTATTCGGGTGTGTGTTCGGGTGTGTGGTCGGGTTTGTATTCGGGTGTGTGTTCGGGTGTGTGTTCGGGTCTGTGTTCGGGTGTGTGTTCGGGTGTGTGTTCGGGTGTGTGTTCGGGTGTGTGTTCGGGTGTGTATTCGGGTGTGTGTTCGGGTGTGTGTTCGGGTGTGTATTCGGGTGTGTGTTCGGGTGTGTGGTCGGGTTTGTATTCGGGTGTGTGTTCGGGTTTGTATTCGGGTGTATTCGGGTGTGTGTTCGTGTATGTGTTCGGGTGTGTATTCGGGTGTGTGCTCGGGTGTGTGTTCGGGTGTGTGTTCGGGTGTGTGTTCCGGTGTTTGTTCTGGTGTGTGTTCGGGTGTGTGTTCGGGTGTGTGTTCGGGTGTGTGTTCGGGTGTGTGTTCGGGTGAGTGTTCGGGTGTGTTTTCGGGTGTGTGTTCGGGTTTGTATTCGGGTGTGTGTTCGGGTTTGTATACGGGTGTGTTCGGATGTGAGTTCGGGTGTGTGTTCGGGTATGTGTTCGGGTGTGCATTCGGGTGTGTGTTTGGGTGTGTGCTCAGGTGTGTGTGTTCGGGTCTGTGTTCGGTTGTGTTCGGGTGTGTGTTCGGGTGTGTTCGGGTGTGTGTTCGGTTATGTATTCGGGTGTGTGTTCGGGTTTGTATTCGGGTGTGTTCGGGTGTGTGTTCGGGTGTGTGTTCTGGTATGTGTTCGGGTGTGTATTCGGGTGTGTGTTCGGGTGTGTGTTCGGGTGTGTGTTCGAGTGTGTGTTCGGGTGTGTGTTCGGTTTTGTATTCGGGTGTGTGTTCGGGTTTGTATTCGGGTGTGTTCGGGTGTGTGTTCTGGTATGTGTTCGGGTGTGTATTCGGGTGTGTGTTCGGGTGTGTGTTCGGGTGTGTGTTCGGGTGTGTGTTCGGGTGTGTGTTTGGGTGTGTGTTCGGGCGTGTGTTCGGATGTGTGTTCGGGTGTGTGTTCGGGTATGTGTTCGGGTGTGTATTCGGGTGTGTGTTCGGGTGTGTGTTCGGGTGTGTGTTCGGGTCTGTGTTCGGGTGTGTTCGGTTGTGTGTTCGGGTGTGTTCGGGTGTGTGTTCGGTTTTGTATTCGGGTGTGTGTTCGGGTTTGTATTCGGGTGTGTTCGGGTGTGTGTTCTGGTATGTGTTCGGGTGTGTATTCGGGTGTGTGTTCGGGTGTGTGTTCGGGTGTGTATTCGGGTGTGTGTTCGGGTGTGTGTTCGTGTGTGTATTCGGGTGTGTGTTCGGGTGTGTGTTCGGGTGTGTGTTCGGGTATGTGTTCGGGTGTGTATTCGGGTGTGTGTTCGGGTATGTGTTCGGGTGTGTATTCGGGTGTGTGTTCGGGTTTGTATTCGGGTGTATGTTCGGGTTTGTATTCGGGTGTGTTCAGGTATGTGTTCGGGTGTGTATTCGGGTGTGTGTTCGGGTGTGTGTTCGGGTGTGTGTTCGGGTATGTGTTCGGGTGTGTATTCGGGTGTGTGTTCGGGTTTGTATTCGGGTGTGTGTTCGGGTGTGTGTTCGGGTATGTGTTCGGGTGTGTATTCGGGTGTGTGTTCGGGTGTGTGTTCGGGTGTGTGTTCGGGTGTGTGTTCGGGTGTGTGTTCGGGTGTGTGTTCGGGTGTGTATTCGGGTGTGTGTTCGGGTTTGTATTCGGGTGTGTGTTCGGGTTTGTATTCGGGTGTGTTCGGGTATGTGTTCGGGTGTGTATTCGGGTGTGTGTTCGGGTGTGTGTTCGGGTGTGTGTTCGGGTGTGTGTTCGGGTGTGTGTTCGGGTGTGTATTCGGGTGTGTGTTCGGGTGTGTGTTCGGGTGTGTATTCGGGTGTGTGTTCGGGTGTGTGGTCGGGTTTGTATTCGGGTGTGTGTTCGGGTTTGTATTCGGGTGTATTCGGGTGTGTGTTCGGGTATGTGTTCGGGTGTGTATTCGGGTGTGTGTTCGGGTGTGTGTTCGGGTGTGTGTTCGGGTGTGTGTTCGGGTGTGCGTTCGGGTGTGTTTTCGGGTGTGTGTTCGGGTTTGTATTCGGGTGTGTGTTCGGGTTTGTATTCGGGTGTGTTCGGATGTGAGTTCGGGTGTGTGTTCGGGTATGTGTTCGGGTGTGCATTCGGGTGTGTGTTTGGGTGTGTGCTCAGGTGTGTGTTCGGGTCTGTGTTCGGGTGTGTTCGGGTGTGTGTTCGGGTGTGTTCGGGTGTGTGTTCGGTTTTGTATTCGGGTGTGTGTTCGGGTTTGTATTCGGGTGTGTTCGGGTGTGTGTTCGGGTGTGTGTTCTGGTATGTGTTCGGGTGTGTATTCGGGTGTGTTCAGGTGTGTGTTCGGGTATGTGTTCGGGTGTGTGTTCGGGTGTGTGTTCGGGTATGTGTTCGGGTGTGTATTCGGGTGTGTGTTCGGGTTTGTATTCGGGTGTGTGTTCGAGTTTGTATTCCGGTGTATGTGTTCGGGTGTGTATTCGGGTGTGTTCGGGTGTGTGTTCGGGTATGTATTCGGGTGTGTGTTCTGGTTTGTATTCGGGTGTGTGTTCGGGTTTGTATTCGGGTGTATTCGGGTGTGTGTTCGGGTGTGTATTCGGGTGTGTGTTCGGGTGTGTGTTCGCGTGTGTGTTCGGGTGTGTGTTCGGGTGTGTATTCGGGTGTGTGTTCGGGTGTGTGTTCGGGTGTGTGTTCGGGTGTGTATTCGGGTGTGTGTTCGGGTGTGTGTTCGGGTGTGTGTTCGGGTGTGTCTTCGGGTGTGTGTTCGGGTTTGTATTCGGGTGTGTTCAGGTGTGTTTTCGGGTGTGTGTTCGAGTGTGTGTTCATGTTTGTATTCGGGTGTGTTCGGGTTTGTGTTCGGTAGTGTGTTTGGGTATGTGTACAGGTGTGTATTCGGGTGTGTGTTCGGGTGTGTGTTCGTGTGTGTGTTCGGGTGTTTGTTCGGGTGTGTGTTCGGGTGTGTGTTCGGGTGTGTATTCGGGTGTGTGTTCGGGTGTGTGTTCGGGTGTGTATTCGGGTGTGTGTTCGGGTGTGTGGTCGGGTTTGTATTCGGGTGTGTGTTCGGGTGTGTGTTCGGGTGTGTGTTCGGGTGCGTATTCGGGTGTGTGTTCGGGTGTGTGTTCGGGTGTGTATTCGGGTGTGTGTTCGGGTGTGTATTCGGGTGTGTGTTCGGGTGTGTGTTCGGGTGTGTATTCGGGTGTGTGTTCAGGTGTGTATTCGGGTGTGTGTTCGGGTATGTGTTCGTGTGTGTGTTCGGGTGTTTGTTCGGGTGTGTGTTCGGGTGTGTGTTCGGGTGTGTATTCGGGTGTGTGTTCGGGTGTGTGTTCGGGTGTGTATTCGGGTGTGTGTTCGGGTGTGTGGTCGGGTTTGTATTCGGGTGTGTGTTCGGGTGTGTGTTCGGGTCTGTGTTCGGGTGTGTGTTCGGGTGTGTGTTCTGGTGTGTGTTCGGGTGTGTGTTCGGGTGTGTATTCGGGTGTGTGTTCGGGTGTGTGTTCGGGTGTGTATTCGGGTGTGTATTCGGGTGTGTGTTCGGGTTTGTATTCGGGTGTGTGTTCGGGTTTGTATTCGGGTGTGTGTTCGGGTTTGTATTCGGGTGTATTCGGGTGTGTGTTCGGGTGTGTATTCGGGTGTGTGTTCGGGTGTGTGTTCGGGTGTGTGTTCGGGTGTGTGTTCGGGTGTGTGTTCGGGTGTGTGTTCGGGTGTGTATTCGGGTGTGTGTTCAGGTGTGTATTCGGGTGTGTGTTCGGGTATGTGTTCGTGTGTGTGTTCGGGTGTTTGTTCGGGTGTGTGTTCGGGTGTGTGTTCGGGTGTGTATTCGGGTGTGTGTTCGGGTGTGTGTTCGGGTGTGTATTCGGGTGTGTGTTCGGGTGTGTGGTCGGGTTTGTATTCGGGTGTGTGTTCGGGTGTGTGTTCGGGTCTGTGTTCGGGTGTGTGTTCGGGTGTGTGTTCTGGTGTGTGTTCGGGTGTGTGTTCGGGTGTGTATTCGGGTGTGTGTTCGGGTGTGTGTTCGGGTTTGTATTCGGGTGTATTCGGGTGTGTGTTCGGGTATGTGTTCGGGTGTGTATTCGGGTGTGTGCTCGGGTGTGTGTTCGGGTGTGTGTTCAGGTGTGTGTTCCGGTGTTTGTTCTGGTGTGTGTTCGGGTGTGTGTTCGGGTGTGTGTTCGGGTGTGTGTTCGGGTGTGTGTTCGGGTGTGTGTTCGGGTGAGTGTTCGGGTGTGTTTTCGGGTGTGTGTTCGGGTTTGTATTCGGGTGTGTGTTCGGGTTTGTATTCGGGTGTGTTCGGATGTGAGTTCGGGTGTGTGTTCGGGTATGTGTTCGGGTGTGCATTCGGGTGTGTGTTTGGGTGTGTGCTCAGGTGTGTGTGTTCGGGTCTGTGTTCGGTTGTGTTCGGGTGTGTGTTCGGGTGTGTTCGGGTGTGTGTTCGGTTATGTATTCGGGTGTGTGTTCGGGTTTGTATTCGGGTGTGTTCGGGTGTGTGTTCGGGTGTGTGTTCGGGTGTGTGTTCGGGTGTGTGTTCGGGTGAGTGTTCGGGTGTGTTTTCGGGTGTGTGTTCGGGTTTGTATTCGGGTGTGTGTTCGGGTTTGTATTCGGGTGTGTTCGGATGTGAGTTCGGGTGTGTGTTCGGGTGTGTATTCGGGTGTGTGTTCGGGTGTGTGTTCGGGTGTGTGTTCGAGTGTGTGTTCGGGTGTGTGTTCGGTTTTGTATTCGGGTGTGTGTTCGGGTGTGTTCGGGTGTGTGTTCTGGTATGTGTTCGGGTGTGTATTCGGGTGTGTGTTCGGGTGTGTGTTCGGGTGTGTGTTCGGGTGTGTGTTCGGGTGTGTGTTTGGGTGTGTGTTCGGGCGTGTGTTCGGATGTGTGTTCGGGTGTGTGTTCGGGTATGTGTTCGGGTGTGTATTCGGGTGTGTGTTCGGGTGTGTGTTCTGGTATGTGTTCGGGTGTGTTCAGGTGTGTGTTCGGGTATGTGTTCGGGTGTGTGTTCGGGTGTGTGTTCGGGTATGTGTTCGGGTGTGTATTCGGGTGTGTGTTCGGGTTTGTATTCGGGTGTGTGTTCGAGTTTGTATTCCGGTGTATGTGTTCGAGTGTGTATTCGGGTGTGTTCGGGTGTGTGTTCGGGTATGTATTCGGGTGTGTGTTCGGGTTTGTATTCGGGTGTGTGTTCGGGTTTGTATTCGGGTGTATTCGGGTGTGTGTTCGGGTGTGTATTCGGGTGTGTGTTCGGGTGTGTGTTCGGGTGTGTGTTCGGGTGTGTGTTCGGGTGTGAATTCGGGTGTGTGTTCGGGTTAGTATTCGGGTGTGTGTTCGGGTTTGTGTTCGGGTGTGTGTTCGGGTGTGTGTTCGGGTGTGTGTTCGGGTGTGTGTTAGGGTGTGTGTTCGGATTTGTATTCGGGTTTGTGTTCGGGTCTGTGTTCGGGTGTGTGTTCGGGTGTGTGTTCGGGTGTGTATTCGGGTGTGTGTTCGGGTGTGTGTTCGGGTGTGTGTTCGGGTGTGTATTCGGGTGTGTGTTCGGGTGTGTGTTCGGGTGTGTGTTCGGGTGTGTATTCGGGTGTGTGTTCGGGTGTGTGGTCGGATTTGTATTCGGGTGTGTGTTCGGGTGTGTGTTCGGGTCTGTGTTCGGGTGTGTGTTCGGGTGTGTGTTCGGGTTTGTATTCGGGTGTATTCGGGTGTGTGTTCGGGTATGTGTTCGGGTGTGTATTCGGATGTGTGTTCGGGTGTGTGTTCGGGTGTGTATTCGGGTGTGTGTTCGGGTGTGTGGTCGGGTGTGTATTCGGGTGTGTGTTCGGGTGTGTGTTCGGGTGTGTATTCGGGTGTGTGTTCGGGTGTGTGGTCGGGTTTGTATTCGGGTGTGTGTTCGGGTTTGTATTCGGGTGTATTCGGGTGTGTGTTCGGGTATGTGTTCGGGTGTGTATTCGGGTGTGTGCTCGGGTGTGTGTTCGGGTGTGTGTTCATGTTTGTATTCGGGTGTGTTCGGGTTTGTGTTCGGTAGTGTGTTTGGGTATGTGTACAGGTGTGTATTCGGGTGTGTGTTCGGGTGTGTGTTCGGTAGTGTGTTTGGGTATGTGTACAGGTGTGTATTCGGGTGTGTGTTCGGGTGTGTGTTCGTGTGTGTGTTCGGGTGTTTGTTCGGGTGTGTGTTCGGGTGTGTGTTCGGGTGTGTATTCGGGTGTGTGTTCGGGTGTGTGTTCGGGTGTGTATTCGGGTGTGTGTTCGGGTGTGTGGTCGGGTTTGTATTCGGGTGTGTGTTCGGGTGTGTGTTCGGGTGTGTGTTCGGGTGTGTATTCGGGTGTGTGTTCGGGTGTGTGTTCGGCTGTATATTCGGGTGTGTGTTCGGGTGTGTATTCGGGTGTGTGTTCGGGTGTGTGTTCGGGTGTGTATTCGGGTGTGTGTTCAGGTGTGTATTCGGGTGTGTGTTCGGGTATGTGTTCGTGTGTGTGTTCGGGTGTTTGTTCGGGTGTGTGTTCGGGTGTGTGTTCGGGTGTGTATTCGGGTGTGTGTTCGGGTGTGTATTCGGGTGTGTGTTCGGGTGTGTGGTCGGGTTTGTATTCGGGTGTGTGTTCGGGTGTGTGTTCGGGTCTGTGTTCGGGTGTGTGTTCGGGTGTGTGTTCGGGTGTGTGTTCGGGTGTGTGTTCGGGTGTGTATTCGGGTGTGTGTTCGGGTGTGTGTTCGGGTGTATTCGGGTGTGTGTTCGGGTATGTGTTCGGGAGTGTATTCGGGTGTGTGCTCGGGTGTGTGTTCGGGTGTGTGTTCGGGTGTGTGTTCCGGTGTTTGTTCTGGTGTGTGTTCGGGTGTGTGTTCGGGTGTGTGTTCGGGTTTGTATTCGGGTGTGTGTTCGGGTTTGTATTCGGGTGTGTTCGGATGTGAGTTCGGGTGTGTGTTCGGGTATGTGTTCGGGTGTGCATTCGGTTGTGTGTTTGGGTGTGTGCTCAGGTGTGTGTGTTCGGGTCTGTGTTCGGTTGTGTTCGGGTGTGTGTTCGGGTGTGTGTTCGGGTGTGTGTTCGGGTGAGTGTTCGGGTGTGTTTTCGGGTGTGTGTTCGGGTTTGTATTCGGGTGTGTGTTCGGGTTTGTATTCGGGTGTGTTCGGATGTGAGTTCAGGTGTGTGTTCGGGTATGTGTTCGGGTGTGCATTCGGTTGTGTGTTTGGGTGTGTGCTCAGGTGTGTGTGTTCGGGTCTGTGTTCGGTTGTGTTCGGGTGTGTGTTCGGGTGTGTGTTCGGGTGTGTGTTCGGGTGTGTATTCGGGTGTGTGTTCGGGTGTGTGGTCGGGTTTGTATTCGGGTGTGTGTTCGGGTTTGTATTCGGGTGTATTCGGGTGTGTGTTCGGGTATGTGTTCGGGTGTGTATTCGGGTGTGTGCTCGGGTGTGTGTTCGGGTGTGTGTTCGGGTGTGTGTTCCGGTGTTTGTTCTGGTGTGTGTTCGGGTGTGTGTTCGGGTGTGTGTTCGGGTGTGTGTTCGGGTGTGTGTTCGGGTGAGTGTTCGGGTGTGTTTTCGGGTGTGTGTTCGGGTTTGTATTCGGGTGTGTTCGGATGTGAGTTCGGGTGTGTGTTCGGGTATGTGTTCGGGTGTGCATTCGGGTGTGTGTTTGGGTGTGTGCTCAGGTGTGTGTGTTCGGGTCTGTGTTCGGTTGTGTTCGGTAGTGTGTTTGGGTATGTGTACAGGTGTGTATTCGGGTGTGTGTTCGGGTGTGTGTTCGTGTGTGTGTTCGGGTGTTTGTTCGGGTGTGTGTTCGGGTGTGTGTTCGGGTGTGTATTCGGGTGTGTGTTCGGGTGTGTGTTCGGGTGTGTATTCGGGTGTGTGTTCGGGTGTGTGGTCGGGTTTGTATTCGGGTGTGTGTTCGGGTGTGTGTTCGGGTGTGTGTTCGGGTGTGTATTCGGGTGTGTGTTCGGGTGTGTGTTCGGGTGTGTTTTCGGGTGTGTGTTCGGGTGTGTATTCGGGTGTGTGTTCGGGTGTGTGTTCGGGTGTGTATTCGGGTGTGTGTTCAGGTGTGTATTCGGGTGTGTGTTCGGGTATGTGTTCGTGTGTGTGTTCGGGTGTTTGTTCGGGTGTGTGTTCGGGTGTGTGTTCGGGTGTGTATTCGGGTGTGTGTTCGGGTGTGTGTTCGGGTGTGTATTCGGGTGTGTGTTCGGGTGTGTGGTCGGGTTTGTATTCGGGTGTGTGTTCGGGTGTGTGTTCGGGTCTGTGTTCGGGTGTGTGTTCGGGTGTGTGTTCGGGTGTGTGTTCGGGTGTGTGTTCGGGTGTGTATTCGGGTGTGTGTTCGGGTGTGTGTTCGGGTGTGTATTCGGGTGTGTGTTCGGGTGTGTGGTCGGGTTTGTATTCGGGTGTGTGTTCGGGTTTGTATTCGGGTGTATTCGGGTGTGTGTTCGTGTATGTGTTCGGGTGTGTATTCGGGTGTGTGCTCGGGTGTGTGTTCGGGTGTGTGTTCGGGTGTGTGTTCCGGTGTTTGTTCTGGTGTGTGTTCGGGTGTGTGTTCGGGTGTGTGTTCGGGTGTGTGTTCGGGTGTGTGTTCGGGTGTGTGTTCGGGTGAGTGTTCGGGTGTGTTTTCGGGTGTGTGTTCGGGTTTGTATTCGGGTGTGTGTTCGGGTTTGTATACGGGTGTGTTCGGATGTGAGTTCGGGTGTGTGTTCGGGTATGTGTTCGGGTGTGCATTCGGGTGTGTGTTTGGGTGTGTGCTCAGGTGTGTGTGTTCGGGTCTGTGTTCGGTTGTGTTCGGGTGTGTGTTCGGGTGTGTTCGGGTGTGTGTTCGGTTATGTATTCGGGTGTGTGTTCGGGTTTGTATTCGGGTGTGTTCGGGTGTGTGTTCGGGTGTGTGTTCTGGTATGTGTTCGGGTGTGTATTCGGGTGTGTGTTCGGGTGTGTGTTCGGGTGTGTGTTCGAGTGTGTGTTCGGGTGTGTGTTCGGTTTTGTATTCGGGTGTGTGTTCGGGTTTGTATTCGGGTGTGTTCGGGTGTGTGTTCTGGTATGTGTTCGGGTGTGTATTCGGGTGTGTGTTCGGGTGTGTGTTCGGGTGTGTGTTCGGGTGTGTGTTTGGGTGTGTGTTCGGGCGTGTGTTCGGATGTGTGTTCGGGTGTGTGTTCGGGTATGTGTTCGGGTGTGTATTCGGGTGTGTGTTCGGGTGTGTGTTCGGGTGTGTGTTCGGGTCTGTGTTCGGGTGTGTTCGGTTGTGTGTTCGGGTGTGTTCGGGTGTGTGTTCGGTTTTGTATTCGGGTGTGTGTTCGGGTTTGTATTCGGGTGTGTTCGGGTGTGTGTTCTGGTATGTGTTCGGGTGTTTATTCGGGTGTGTGTTCGGGTGTGTGTTCGGGTGTGTGTTCGGGTGTGTGTTCGGGTGTGTATTCGGGTGTGTGTTCGGGTGTGTGTTCGGGTGTGTGTTCGGGTGTGTATTCGGGTGTGTGTTCGGGTGTGTGGTCGGATTTGTATTCGGGTGTGTGTTCGGGTGTGTGTTCGGGTCTGTGTTCGGGTGTGTGTTCGGGTGTGTGTTCGGGTTTGTATTCGGGTGTATTCGGGTGTGTGTTCGGGTATGTGTTCGGGTGTGTATTCGGGTGTGTGTTCGGGTGTGTGTTCGGGTGTGTATTCGGGTGTGTGTTCGGGTGTGTGGTCGGGTGTGTATTCGGGTGTGTGTTCGGGTGTGTGTTCGGGTGTGTATTCGGGTGTGTGTTCGGGTGTGTGGTCGGGTTTGTATTCGGGTGTGTGTTCGGGTGTGTGTTCGGGTCTGTGTTCGGGTTTGTATTCGGGTGTGTGTTCGGGTTTGTATTCGGGTGTATTCGGGTGTGTGTTCGGGTATGTGTTCGGGTGTGTATTCGGGTGTGTGCTCGGGTGTGTGTTCGGGTGTGTGTTCATGTTTGTATTCGGGTGTGTTCGGGTTTGTGTTCGGTAGTGTGTTTGGGTATGTGTACAGGTGTGTATTCGGGTGTGTGTTCGGGTGTGTGTTCGTGTGTGTGTTCGGGTGTTTGTTCGGGTGTGTGTTCGGGTGTGTGTTCGGGTGTGTATTCGGGTGTGTGTTCGGGTGTGTGTTCGGGTGTGTATTCGGGTGTGTGTTCGGGTGTGTGGTCGGGTTTGTATTCGGGTGTGTGTTCGGGTGTGTGTTCGGGTGTGTGTTCGGGTGTGTATTCGGGTGTGTGTTCGGGTGTGTGTTCGGCTGTGTATTCGGGTGTGTGTTCGGGTGTGTATTCGGGTGTGTGTTCGGGTGTGTGTTCGGGTGTGTATTCGGGTGTGTGTTCAGGTGTGTATTCGGGTGTGTGTTCGGGTATGTGTTCGTGTGTGTGTTCGGGTGTTTGTTCGGGTGTGTGTTCGGGTGTGTGTTCGAGTGTGTATTCGGGTGTGTGTTCGGGTGTGTATTCGGGTGTGTGTTCGGGTGTGTGGTCGGGTTTGTATTCGGGTGTGTGTTCGGGTGTGTGTTCGGGTCTGTGTTCGGGTGTGTGTTCGGGTGTGTGTTCGGGTGTGTGTTCGGGTGTGTGTTCGGGTGTGTATTCGGGTGTGTGTTCGGGTGTGTGTTCGGGTGTATTCGGGTGTGTGTTCGGGTATGTGTTCGGGAGTGTATTCGGGTGTGTGCTCGGGTGTGTGTTCGGGTGTGTGTTCGGGTGTGTGTTCCGGTGTTTGTTCTGGTGTGTGTTCGGGTGTGTGTTCGGGTGTGTGTTCGGGTTTGTATTCGGGTGTGTGTTCGGGTTTGTATTCGGGTGTGTTCGGATGTGAGTTCGGGTGTGTGTTCGGGTATGTGTTCGGGTGTGCATTCGGTTGTGTGTTTGGGTGTGTGCTCAGGTGTGTGTGTTCGGGTCTGTGTTCGGTTGTGTTCGGGTGTGTGTTCGGGTGTGTGTTCGGGTGTGTGTTCGGGTGAGTGTTCGGGTGTGTTTTCGGGTGTGTGTTCGGGTTTGTATTCGGGTGTGTGTTCGGGTTTGTATTCGGGTGTGTTCGGATGTGAGTTCAGGTGTGTGTTCGGGTATGTGTTCGGGTGTGCATTCGGTTGTGTGTTTGGGTGTGTGCTCAGGTGTGTGTGTTCGGGTCTGTGTTCGGTTGTGTTCGGGTGTGTGTTCGGGTGTGTGTTCGGGTGTGTGTTCGGGTGTGTATTCGGGTGTGTGTTCGGGTGTGTGGTCGGGTTTGTATTCGGGTGTGTGTTCGGGTTTGTATTCGGGTGTATTCGGGTGTGTGTTCGGGTATGTGTTCGGGTGTGTATTCGGGTGTGTGCTCGGGTGTGTGTTCGGGTGTGTGTTCGGGTGTGTGTTCCGGTGTTTGTTCTGGTGTGTGTTCGGGTGTGTGTTCGGGTGTGTGTTCGGGTGTGTGTTCGGGTGTGTGTTCGGGTGAGTGTTCGGGTGTGTTTTCGGGTGTGTGTTCGGGTTTGTATTCGGGTGTGTTCGGATGTGAGTTCGGGTGTGTGTTCGGGTATGTGTTCGGGTGTGCATTCGGGTGTGTGTTTGGGTGTGTGCTCAGGTGTGTGTGTTCGGGTCTGTGTTCGGTTGTGTTCGGTAGTGTGTTTGGGTATGTGTACAGGTGTGTATTCGGGTGTGTGTTCGGGTGTGTGTTCGTGTGTGTGTTCGGGTGTTTGTTCGGGTGTGTGTTCGGGTGTGTGTTCGGGTGTGTATTCGGGTGTGTGTTCGGGTGTGTGTTCGGGTGTGTATTCGGGTGTGTGTTCGGGTGTGTGGTCGGGTTTGTATTCGGGTGTGTGTTCGGGTGTGTGTTCGGGTGTGTGTTCGGGTGTGTATTCGGGTGTGTGTTCGGGTGTGTGTTCGGGTGTGTTTTCGGGTGTGTGTTCGGGTGTGTATTCGGGTGTGTGTTCGGGTGTGTGTTCGGGTGTGTATTCGGGTGTGTGTTCAGGTGTGTATTCGGGTGTGTGTTCGGGTATGTGTTCGTGTGTGTGTTCGGGTGTTTGTTCGGGTGTGTGTTCGGGTGTGTGTTCGGGTGTGTATTCGGGTGTGTGTTCGGGTGTGTGTTCGGGTGTGTATTCGGGTGTGTGTTCGGGTGTGTGGTCGGGTTTGTATTCGGGTGTGTGTTCGGGTGTGTGTTCGGGTCTGTGTTCGGGTGTGTGTTCGGGTGTGTGTTCGGGTGTGTGTTCGGGTGTGTGTTCGGGTGTGTATTCGGGTGTGTGTTCGGGTGTGTGTTCGGGTGTGTATTCGGGTGTGTGTTCGGGTGTGTGGTCGGGTTTGTATTCGGGTGTGTGTTCGGGTTTGTATTCGGGTGTATTCGGGTGTGTGTTCGTGTATGTGTTCGGGTGTGTATTCGGGTGTGTGCTCGGGTGTGTGTTCGGGTGTGTGTTCGGGTGTGTGTTCCGGTGTTTGTTCTGGTGTGTGTTCGGGTGTGTGTTCGGGTGTGTGTTCGGGTGTGTGTTCGGGTGTGTGTTCGGGTGAGTGTTCGGGTGTGTTTTCGGGTGTGTGTTCGGGTTTGTATTCGGGTGTGTGTTCGGGTTTGTATACGGGTGTGTTCGGATGTGAGTTCGGGTGTGTGTTCGGGTATGTGTTCGGGTGTGCATTCGGGTGTGTGTTTGGGTGTGTGCTCAGGTGTGTGTGTTCGGGTCTGTGTTCGGTTGTGTTCGGGTGTGTGTTCGGGTGTGTTCGGGTGTGTGTTCGGTTATGTATTCGGGTGTGTGTTCGGGTTTGTATTCGGGTGTGTTCGGGTGTGTGTTCGGGTGTGTGTTCTGGTATGTGTTCGGGTGTGTATTCGGGTGTGTGTTCGGGTGTGTGTTCGGGTGTGTGTTCGAGTGTGTGTTCGGGTGTGTGTTCGGTTTTGTATTCGGGTGTGTGTTCGGGTTTGTATTCGGGTGTGTTCGGGTGTGTGTTCTGGTATGTGTTCGGGTGTGTATTCGGGTGTGTGTTCGGGTGTGTGTTCGGGTGTGTGTTCGGGTGTGTGTTCGGGTGTGTGTTTGGGTGTGTGTTCGGGCGTGTGTTCGGATGTGTGTTCGGGTGTGTGTTCGGGTATGTGTTCGGGTGTGTATTCGGGTGTGTGTTCGGGTGTGTGTTCGGGTGTGTGTTCGGGTCTGTGTTCGGGTGTGTTCGGTTGTGTGTTCGGGTGTGTTCGGGTGTGTGTTCGGTTTTGTATTCGGGTGTGTGTTCGGGTTTGTATTCGGGTGTGTTCGGGTGTGTGTTCTGGTATGTGTTCGGGTGTGTATTCGGGTGTGTGTTCGGGTGTGTGTTCGGGTGTGTATTCGGGTGTGTGTTCGGGTGTGTGTTCGTGTGTGTATTCGGGTGTGTGTTCGGGTGTGTGTTCGGGTGTGTGTTCGGGTATGTGTTCGGGTGTGTATTCGGGTGTGTGTTCGGGTATGTGTTCGGGTGTGTATTCGGGTGTGTGTTCGGGTTTGTATTCGGGTGTATGTTCGGGTTTGTATTCGGGTGTGTTCAGGTATGTGTTCGGGTGTGTATTCGGGTGTGTGTTCGGGTGTGTGTTCGGGTGTGTGTTCGGGTATGTGTTCGGGTGTGTATTCGGGTGTGTGTTCGGGTTTGTATTCGGGTGTGTGTTCGGGTGTGTGTTCGGGTATGTGTTCGGGTGTGTATTCGGGTGTGTGTTCGGGTGTGTGTTCGGGTGTGTGTTCGGGTGTGTGTTCGGGTGTGTGTTCGGGTGTGTGTTCGGGTGTGTATTCGGGTGTGTGTTCGGGTTTGTATTCGGGTGTGTGTTCGGGTTTGTATTCGGGTGTGTTCGGGTATGTGTTCGGGTGTGTATTCGGGTGTGTGTTCGGGTGTGTGTTCGGGTGTGTGTTCGGGTGTGTGTTCGGGTGTGTGTTCGGGTGTGTATTCGGGTGTGTGTTCGGGTGTGTGTTCGGGTGTGTATTCGGGTGTGTGTTCGGGTGTGTGGTCGGGTTTGTATTCGGGTGTGTGTTCGGGTTTGTATTCGGGTGTATTCGGGTGTGTGTTCGGGTATGTGTTCGGGTGTGTATTCGGGTGTGTGTTCGGGTGTGTGTTCGGGTGTGTGTTCGGGTGTGTGTTCGGGTGTGTGTTCGGGTGTGTTTTCGGGTGTGTGTTCGGGTTTGTATTCGGGTGTGTGTTCGGGTTTGTATTCGGGTGTGTTCGGATGTGAGTTCGGGTGTGTGTTCGGGTATGTGTTCGGGTGTGCATTCGGGTGTGTGTTTGGGTGTGTGCTCAGGTGTGTGTTCGGGTCTGTGTTCGGGTGTGTTCGGGTGTGTGTTCGGGTGTGTTCGGGTGTGTGTTCGGTTTTGTATTCGGGTGTGTGTTCGGGTTTGTATTCGGGTGTGTTCGGGTGTGTGTTCGGGTGTGTGTTCTGGTATGTGTTCGGGTGTGTATTCGGGTGTGTTCAGGTGTGTGTTCGGGTATGTGTTCGGGTGTGTGTTCGGGTGTGTGTTCGGGTATGTGTTCGGGTGTGTATTCGGGTGTGTGTTCGGGTTTGTATTCGGGTGTGTGTTCGAGTTTGTATTCCGGTGTATGTGTTCGGGTGTGTATTCGGGTGTGTTCGGGTGTGTGTTCGGGTATGTATTCGGGTGTGTGTTCTGGTTTGTATTCGGGTGTGTGTTCGGGTTTGTATTCGGGTGTATTCGGGTGTGTGTTCGGGTGTGTATTCGGGTGTGTGTTCGGGTGTGTGTTCGCGTGTGTGTTCGGGTGTGTGTTCGGGTGTGTATTCGGGTGTGTGTTCGGGTGTGTGTTCGGGTGTGTGTTCGGGTGTGTATTCGGGTGTGTGTTCGGGTGTGTGTTCGGGTGTGTGTTCGGGTGTGTCTTCGGGTGTGTGTTCGGGTTTGTATTCGGGTGTGTTCAGGTGTGTTTTCGGGTGTGTGTTCGAGTGTGTGTTCATGTTTGTATTCGGGTGTGTTCGGGTTTGTGTTCGGTAGTGTGTTTGGGTATGTGTACAGGTGTGTATTCGGGTGTGTGTTCGGGTGTGTGTTCGTGTGTGTGTTCGGGTGTTTGTTCGGGTGTGTGTTCGGGTGTGTGTTCGGGTGTGTATTCGGGTGTGTGTTCGGGTGTGTGTTCGGGTGTGTATTCGGGTGTGTGTTCGGGTGTGTGGTCGGGTTTGTATTCGGGTGTGTGTTCGGGTGTGTGTTCGGGTGTGTGTTCGGGTGCGTATTCGGGTGTGTGTTCGGGTGTGTGTTCGGGTGTGTATTCGGGTGTGTGTTCGGGTGTGTATTCGGGTGTGTGTTCGGGTGTGTGTTCGGGTGTGTATTCGGGTGTGTGTTCAGGTGTGTATTCGGGTGTGTGTTCGGGTATGTGTTCGTGTGTGTGTTCGGGTGTTTGTTCGGGTGTGTGTTCGGGTGTGTGTTCGGGTGTGTATTCGGGTGTGTGTTCGGGTGTGTGTTCGGGTGTGTATTCGGGTGTGTGTTCGGGTGTGTGGTCGGGTTTGTATTCGGGTGTGTGTTCGGGTGTGTGTTCGGGTCTGTGTTCGGGTGTGTGTTCGGGTGTGTGTTCTGGTGTGTGTTCGGGTGTGTGTTCGGGTGTGTATTCGGGTGTGTGTTCGGGTGTGTGTTCGGGTGTGTATTCGGGTGTGTATTCGGGTGTGTGTTCGGGTTTGTATTCGGGTGTGTGTTCGAGTTTGTATTCCGGTGTATGTGTTCGGGTGTGTATTCGGGTGTGTTCGGGTGTGTGTTCGGGTATGTATTCGGGTGTGTGTTCGGGTTTGTATTCGGGTGTGTGTTCGGGTTTGTATTCGGGTGTATTCGGGTGTGTGTTCGGGTGTGTATTCGGGTGTGTGTTCGGGTGTGTGTTCGGGTGTGTGTTCGGGTGTGTGTTCGGGTGTGTGTTCGGGTGTGTGTTCGGGTGTGTATTCGGGTGTGTGTTCAGGTGTGTATTCGGGTGTGTGTTCGGGTATGTGTTCGTGTGTGTGTTCGGGTGTTTGTTCGGGTGTGTGTTCGGGTGTGTGTTCGGGTGTGTATTCGGGTGTGTGTTCGGGTGTGTGTTCGGGTGTGTATTCGGGTGTGTGTTCGGGTGTGTGGTCGGGTTTGTATTCGGGTGTGTGTTCGGGTGTGTGTTCGGGTCTGTGTTCGGGTGTGTGTTCGGGTGTGTGTTCTGGTGTGTGTTCGGGTGTGTGTTCGGGTGTGTATTCGGGTGTGTGTTCGGGTGTGTGTTCGGGTTTGTATTCGGGTGTATTCGGGTGTGTGTTCGGGTATGTGTTCGGGTGTGTATTCGGGTGTGTGCTCGGGTGTGTGTTCGGGTGTGTGTTCAGGTGTGTGTTCCGGTGTTTGTTCTGGTGTGTGTTCGGGTGTGTGTTCGGGTGTGTGTTCGGGTGTGTGTTCGGGTGTGTGTTCGGGTGTGTGTTCGGGTGAGTGTTCGGGTGTGTTTTCGGGTGTGTGTTCGGGTTTGTATTCGGGTGTGTGTTCGGGTTTGTATTCGGGTGTGTTCGGATGTGAGTTCGGGTGTGTGTTCGGGTATGTGTTCGGGTGTGCATTCGGGTGTGTGTTTGGGTGTGTGCTCAGGTGTGTGTGTTCGGGTCTGTGTTCGGTTGTGTTCGGGTGTGTGTTCGGGTGTGTTCGGGTGTGTGTTCGGTTATGTATTCGGGTGTGTGTTCGGGTTTGTATTCGGGTGTGTTCGGGTGTGTGTTCGGGTGTGTGTTCTGGTATGTGTTCGGGTGTGTATTCGGGTGTGTGTTCGGGTGTGTGTTCGGGTGTGTGTTCGAGTGTGTGTTCGGGTGTGTGTTCGGTTTTGTATTCGGGTGTGTGTTCGGGTGTGTTCGGGTGTGTTCTGGTATGTGTTCGGGTGTGTATTCGGGTGTGTGTTCGGGTGTGTGTTCGGGTGTGTGTTCGGGTGTGTGTTCGGGTGTGTGTTTGGGTGTGTGTTCGGGCGTGTGTTCGGATGTGTGTTCGGGTGTGTGTTCGGGTATGTGTTCGGGTGTGTATTCGGGTGTGTGTTCGGGTGTGTGTTCGGGTGTGTGTTCGGGTCCGTGTTCGGGTGTGTTCGGTTGTGTGTTCGGGTGTGTGTTCGGTTTTGTATTCGGGTGTGTGTTCGGGTTTGTATTCCGGTGTGTTCGGGTGTGTGTTCTGGTATGTGTTCGGGTGTGTATTCGGGTGTGTGTTCGGGGTGTGTGTTCGGGTGTGTATTCGGGTGTGTGTTCGGGTGTGTGTTCGTGTGTGTATTCGGGTGTGTGTTCGGGTGTGTGTTCGGGTGTGTGTTCGGGTATGTGTTCGGGTGTGTATTCGGGTGTGTGTTCGGGTATGTGTTCGGGTGTGTATTCGGGTGTGTGTTCGGGTTTGTATTCGGGTGTATGTTCGGGTTTGTATTCGGGTGTGTTCGGGTATGTGTTCGGGTGTGTATTCGGGTGTGTGTTCGGGTGTGTGTTTGGGTGTGTGTTCGGGTATGTGTTCGGGTGTGTATTCGGGTGTGTGTTCGGGTTTGTATTCGGGTGTGTGTTCGGGTGTGTGTTCGGGTATGTGTTCGGGTGTGTATTCGGGTGTGTGTTCGGGTGTGTGTTCGGGTGTGTGTTCGGGTGTGTGTTCGGGTGTGTGTTCGGGTGTGTGTTCGGGTGTGTATTCGGGTGTGTGTTCGGGTTTGTATTCGGGTGTGTGTTCGGGTTTGTATTCGGGTGTGTTCGGGTATGTGTTCGGGTGTGTATTCGGGTGTGTGTTCGGGTGTGTGTTCGGGTGTGTGTTCGGGTATGTGTTCGGGTGTGTATTCGGGTGTGTGTTCGGGTTTGTATTCGGGTGTGTGTTCGGGTGTGTGTTCGGGTATGTGTCCGGGTGTGTATTCGGGTGTGTGTTCGGGTGTGTGTTCGGGTGTGTGTTCGGGTGTGTGTTCAGGTGTGTGTTCGGGTGTGTGTTCGGGTGTGTGTTCGGGTGTGTGTTCGGGTTTGTGTTCGGGTGTGTGTTCGGGTGTGTGTTCGGGTGTGTGTTCGGGTGTGTTTTCGGGTGTGTGTTCGGGTTTGTATTCGGGTGTGTGTTCGGGTTTGTATTCGGGTGTGTTCGGATGTGAGTTCGGGTGTGTGTTCGGGTGTGTGTTCGGGTGTGTATTCGGGTGTGTGTTCGGGTGTGTGTTCGGGTGTGTATTCTGGTGTGTGTTTTCGGGTGTGTGTTCGGGTGTGTGTTCGGTTTTGTATTCGGGTGTGTGTTCGGGTATGTGTTCGGGTGTGTATTCGGGTGTGTGTTCGGGTTTGTATTCGGGTGTGTGTTCGGGTGTGTGTTCGGGTATGTGTTCGGGTGTGTATTCGGGTGTGTGTTCGAGTGTGTGTTCGGGTGTGTGTTCGGGTATGTGTTCGGGTGTGTATTCGGGTGTGTGTTCGGGTTTGTATTCGGGTGTGTTTGGGTGTGTTTTCGGGTGTGTGTTCTGGTATGTGTTCTGGTGTGTATTCGGGTGTGTGTTCGGGTGTGTGTTCGGGTGTGTGTTCGGGTGTGTGTTCGGGTGTGTGTTCCGGGTGTGTGTTCGGGTGTGTGTTCGGGTGTGTGTTCGGGTGTGTGTTCGGGTCTGTGTTCGGGTGTGTGTTCGGGTGTGTGTTCGGGTGTGTGTTCGGGTGTGTGTTCGGGTGTGTGTTTGGGTGTGTGTTCGGGCGTGTGTTCGTGTGTGTTCGGGAGTGTGTTCGGGTGTGTTTTCGGGTATGTGTTCGGGTTTGTATTCGGGTGTGTGTTCGGGTTTGCATTCGGGTGTGTGTTCGGGTCTGTGTTCGGGTGTGTGTTCGGGTGTGTGTTCGGGTGTGTGTTCGGGTGTGTGTTCGGGTGTGTATTCGGGTGTGTGTTCGGGTGTGTGTTCGGGTGTGTGTTCGGGTGTGTATTCGGGTGTGTGTTCGGGTGTGTGTTCGGGTGTGTGTTCGGGTGTGTGTTCGGGTGTGTGTTCGGGTGTGTGTTCGGGTGTGTCTTCGGGTGTGTGTTCATGTTTGTATTCGGGTGTGTTCGGGTTTGTGTTCGGTAGTGTGTTTGGGTATGTGTTCAGGTGTGTATTCGGGTGTGTGTTCGGGTGTGTGTTCGTGTGTGTGTTCGGGTGTTTGATCGGGTGTGTGTTCGGGTGTGTATTCGGGTGTGTGTTCGGGTGTGTGGTCGGGTTTGTATTCGGGTGTGTGTTCGGGTGTGTGTTCGGGTGTGTATTCGGGTTTGTGTTCGGGTGTGTGTTCGGGTGTGTGTTCGGGTGTGTGTTCGGGTGTGTATTCGGGTGTGTGTTCGGGTGTGTGGTCGGGTTTGTATTCGGGTGTGTGTTCGGGTGTGTGTTCGGGTGTGTGTTCGGGTGTGTGTTCGGGTGTGTGTTCGGGTGTGTGTTCGGGTGTGTGTTCGGGTGTGTATTCGGGTGTGAGTTCGGGTGTGTGTTCGGGTGTGTATTCGGGTGTGTGTTCGGGTGTGTGGTCGGGTTTGTATTCGGGTGTGTGTTCGGGTTTGTATTCGGGTGTATTCGGGTGTGTGTTCGGGTATGTGTTCGGGTGTGTATTCGGGTGTGTGTTCGGGTGTGTGTTCGGGTGTGTGTTCCGGTGTTTGTTCTGGTGTGTGTTCGGGTGTGTGTTCGGGTGTGTGTTCGGGTGTGTGTTCCGGTGTTTGTTCTGGTGTGTGTTCGGGTGTGTGTTCGGGTGTGTGTTCGGGTGTGTGTTCGGGTGTGTGTTCGGGTGTGTGTTCGGGTGTGTTTTCGGGTGTGTGTTCGGGTTTGTATTCGGGTGTGTGTTCGGGTTTGTATTCGGGTGTGTTCGGATGTGAGTTCGGGTGTGTGTTCGGGTATGTGTTCGGGTGTGCATTCGGGTGTGTGTTTGGGTGTGTGCTCAGGTGTGTGTTCGGGTGTGTTCGGGTGTGTGTTCGGGTGTGTTCGGGTGTGTGTTCGGTTTTGTATTCGGGTGTGTGTTCGGGTTTGTATTCGGGTGTGTTCGGGTGTGTGTTCGGGTGTGTGTTCTGGTATGTGTTCGGGTGTGTATTCGGGTGTGTGTTCGGGTGTGTGTTCGGGTGTGTGTTCGAGTGTGTGTTCGGGTGTGTGTTCGGTTTTGTATTCGGGTGTGTGTTCGGGTTTGTATTCGGGTGTGTTCGGGTGTGTATTCGAGTGTGTGTTCGGGTGTGTGTTCGGGTGTGTGTTCGGGTGTGTGTTTGGGTGTGTGTTCGGGCGTGTGTTCGGATGTGTGTTCGGGTGTGTGTTCGTGTATGTGTTCGGGTGTGTATTCGGGTGTGTGTTCGGGTGTGTGTTCGGGTGTGTGTTCTGGTATGTGTTCGGGTGTGTATTCGGGTGTGTGTTCGGGTGTGTATTCGGGTGTGTTTTCGGGTGTGTGTTCGGGTGTGTATTCGGGTGTGTGTTCGGGTGTGTGTTCGGGTGTGTGTTCGGGTATGTGTTCGGGTGTGTATTCGGGTGTGTGTTCGGGTTTATATTCGGGTGTGTGTTTGGGTTTGTATTCGGGTGTGTTCGGGTATGTGTTCGGGTGTGTATTCGGGTGTGTGTTCGGGTGTGTGTTCGGGTATGTGTTCGGGTGTGTATTCGGGTGTGTGTTCGGGTTTGTATTCGGGTGTGTGTTCGGGTGTGTGTTCGGGTATGTGTTCGGGTGTGTATTCGGGTGTGTGTTCGGGTGTGTGTTCGGGTGTGTGTTCGGGTGTGTGTTCGGGTGTGTGTTCGGGTTTGTGTTCGGGTGTGTGTTCGGGTGTGTGTTCGGGTGTGTATTCGGGTGTGTGTTCGGGTTTGTATTCGGGTGTGTGTTCGGGTTTGTATTCGGGTGTGTTCGGGTGTGTTTTCGGGTGTGTGTTCTGGTATGTGTTCTGGTGTGTATTCGGGTGTGTGTTCGGGTGTGTGTTCGGGTGTGTGTTCGGGTGTGTGTTCGGGTGTGTGTTCCGGGTGTGTGTTCGGGTGTGTGTTCGGGTGTGTGTTCGGGTGTGTGTTCGGGTCTGTGTTCGGGTGTGTGTTCGGGTGTGTGTTCGGGTGTGTGTTCGGGTGTGTGTTCGGGTGTGTGTTTGGGTGTGTGTTCGGGCGTGTGTACGGGTGTATTCGGGAGTGTGTTCGGGTGTGTTTTCGGGTATGTGTTCGGGTTTGTATTCGGGTGTGTGTTCGGGTTTGCATTCGGGTGTGTGTTCGGGTCTGTGTTCGGGTGTGTGTTCGGGTGTGTATTCGGGTGTGTGTTCGGGTGTGTGTTCGGGTGTGTGTTCGGGTGTGTGTTCCGGTGTTTGTTCTGGTGTGTGTTCGGGTGTATGTTCGGGTGTGTGTTCGGGTGTGTGTTCGGGTGTGTGTTCCGGTGTTTGTTCTGGTGTGTGTTCGGGTGTGTGTTCGGGTGTGTGTTCGGGTGTGTGTTCGGGTGTGTTCTCGGGTGTGTGTTCGGGTTTGTATTCGGGTGTGTGTTCGGGTTTGTATTCGGGTGTGTTCGGATGTGAGTTCGGGTGTGTGTTCGGGTATGTGTTCGGGTGTGCATTCGGGTGTGTGTTTGGGTGTGTGCTCAGGTGTGTGTTCGGGTCTGTGTTCGGGTGTGTTCGGGTGTGTGTTCGGGTGTGTTCGGGTGTGTGTTCGGTTTTGTATTCGGGTGTGTGTTCGGGTTTGTATTCGGGTGTGTTCGGGTGTGTGTTCGGGTGTGTGTTCTGGTATGTGTTCGGGTGTGTATTCGGGTGTGTTCAGGTGTGTGTTCGGGTATGTGTTCGGGTGTGTGTTCGGGTGTGTGTTCGGGTATATGTTCGGGTGTGTATTCGGGTGTGTGTTCGAGTTTGTATTCCGGTGTGTGTTCGGGTATGTGTTCGGGTGTGTATTCGGGTGTGTTCGGGGGTGTGTTCGGGTATGTATTCGGGTGTGTGTTCGGGTTTGTATTCGGGTGTGTGTTTGGGTTTGTATTCGGGTGTATTCGGGTGTGTGTTCGGGTGTGTATTCGGGTGTGTGTTCGGGTGTGTGTTCGGGTGTGTGTTCGGGTGTGTGTTCGGGTGTGAATTCGGGTGTGTGTTCGGGTTAGTATTCGGGTGTGTGTTCGGGTTTGTGTTCGGGTGTGTGTTCGGGTGTGTGTTCGGGTGTGTGTTCGGGTGTGTGTTCGGGTGTGTGTTAGGGTGTGTGTTCGGATTTGTATTCGGGTTTGTGTTCGGGTCTGTGTTCGGGTGTGTGTTCGGGTGTGTGTTCGGGTGTGTATTCGGGTGTGTGTTCGGGTGTGTGTTCGGGTGTGTGTTCGGGTGTGTATTCGGGTGTGTGTTCGGGTGTGTGTTCGGGTGTGTGTTCGGGTGTGTGTTCGGTTGTGTCTTCGGGTGTGTGTTCGGGTTTGTATTCGGGTGTGTTCGGGTTTGTGTTCGGTAGTGTGTTTGGGTATGTGTACAGGTGTGTATTCGGGTGTGTGTTCGGGTGTGTGTTCGTGTGTGTGTTCGGGTGTTTGTTCGGGTGTGTGTTCGGGTGTGTGTTCGGGTGTGTATTCGGGTGTGTGTTCGGGTGTGTGTTCGGGTGTGTATTCGGGTGTGTGTTCGGGTGTGTGTTCGGGTGTGTGTTCGGGTGTGTGTTAGGGTGGGTGTTCGGATTTGTATTCGGGTTTGTGTTCGGGTCTGTGTTCGGGTGTGTGTTCGGGTGTGTGTTCGGGTGTGTATTCGGGTGTGTGTTCGGGTGTGTGTTCGGGTGTGTGTTCGGGTGTGTATTCGGGTGTGTGTTCGGGTGTGTGTTCGGGTGTGTGTTCGGGTGTGTGTTCGGGTGTGTCTTCGGGTGTGTGTTCGGGTTTGTATTCGGGTGTGTTCGGGTTTGTGTTCGGTAGTGTGTTTGGGTATGTGTACAGGTGTGTATTCGGGTGTGTGTTCGGGTGTGTGTTCGGGTGTGTGTTCGGGTGTGTGTTCGGGTGTGTTTTCGGGTGTGTGTTCGGGTTTGTATTCGGGTGTGTGTTCGGGTTTGTATTCGGGTGTGTTCGGATGTGAGTTCGGGTGTGTGTTCGGGTGTGCATTCGGGTGTGTGTTTGGGTGTGTGCTCAGGTGTGTGTTCGGGTCTGTGTTCGGGTGTGTTCGGGTGTGTGTTCGGGTGTGTTCGGGTGTGTGTTCGGTTTTGTATTCGGGTGTGTGTTCGGGTTTGTATTCGGGTGTGTTCGGGTGTGTGTTCGGGTGTGTGTTCTGGTATGTGTTCGGGTGTGTATTCGGGTGTGTTCAGGTGTGTGTTCGGGTATGTGTTCGGGTGTGTGTTCGGGTGTGTGTTCGGGTATGTGTTCGGGTGTGTATTCGGGTGTGTGTTCGGGTTTGTATTCGGGTGTGTGTTCGAGTTTGTATTCCGGTGTGTGTTCGGGTATGTGTTCGGGTGTGTATTCGGGTGTGTTCGGGTGTGTGTTCGGGTATGTATTCGGGTGTGTGTTCGGGTTTGTATTCGGGTGTGTGTTCGGGTTTGTATTCGGGTGTATTCGGGTGTGTGTTCGGGTGTGTATTCGGGTGTGTGTTCGGGTGTGTGTTCGGGTGTGTGTTCGGGTGTGTGTTCGGGTGTGAATTCGGGTGTGTGTTCGGGTTAGTATTCGGGTGTGTGTTCGGGTTTGTGTTCGGGTGTGTGTTCGGGTGTGTGTTCGGGTGTGTGTTCGGGTGTGTGTTAGGGTGTGTGTTCGGATTTGTATTCGGGTTTGTGTTCGGGTCTGTGTTCGGGTGTGTGTTCGGGTGTGTGTTCGGGTGTGTATTCGGGTGTGTGTTCGGGTGTGTGTTCGGGTGTGTGTTCGGGTGTGTATTCGGGTGTGTGTTCGGGTGTGTGTTCGGGTGTGTGTTCGGGTGTGTATTCGGGTGTGTGTTCGGGTGTGTATTCGGGTGTGTGTTCGGGTGTGTGTTCGGGTGTGTATTCGGGTGTGTGTTCGGGTGTGTGGTCGGGTTTGTATTCGGGTGTGTGTTCGGGTGTGTGTTCGGGTGTGTATTCGGGTTTGTGTTCGGGTGTGTGTTCGGGTGTGTATTCGGGTGTGTGTTCGGGTGTGTATTCGGGTGTGTGGTGTCGGGTGTGTGTTCGGGTGTGTATTCGGGTGTGTGTTCAGGTGTGTATTCGGGTGTGTGTTCGGGTGTGTGTTCGTGTGTGTGTTCGGGTGTTTGTTCGGGTGTGTGTTCGGGTGTGTGTTCGGGTGTGTATTCGGGTGTGTGTTCGGGTGTGTGTTCGGGTGTGTATTCGGGTGTGTGTTCGGGTGTGTGGTCGGGTTTGTATTCGGGTGTGTGTTCGGGTTTGTATTCGGGTGTGTGTTCGGGTATGTGTTCGGGTGTGTATTCGGGTGTGTGTTCGGGTGTGTGTTCGGGTGTGTGTTCGGGTGAGTGTTCCGGTGTTTGTTCTGGTGTGTGTTCGGGTGTGTGTTCGGGTGTGTGTTCGGGTGTGTGTTCCGGTGTTTGTTCTGGTGTGTGTTCGGGTGTGTGTTCGGGTGTGTGTTCGGGTGTGTTTTCGGGTGTGTGTTCGGGTTTGTATTCGGGTGTGTGTTCGGGTTTGTATTCGGGTGTGTTCGGATAAGAGTTCGGGTGTGTGTTCGGGTATGTGTTCGGGTGTGCATTCGGGTGTGTGTTTGGGTGTGTGCTCAGGTGTGTGTTCGGGTCTGTGTTCGGGTGTGTTCGGGTGTGTGTTCGGGTGTGTTCGGGTGTGTGTTCGGTTTTGTATTCGGGTGTGTGTTCGGGTTTGTATTCGGGTGTGTTCGGGTGTGTGTTCGGGTGTGTGTTCTGGTATGTGTTCGGGTGTGTATTCGGGTGTGTGTTCGGGTGTGTGTTCGGGTGTGTGTTCGAGTGTGTGTTCGGGTGTGTGTTCGGTTTTGTATTCGGGTGTGTGTTCGGGTTTGTATTCGGGTGTGTTCGGGTGTGTATTCGGGTGTGTGTTCGGATGTGTGTTCGGGTGTGTGTTCGGGTGTGTGTTCGGGTGTGTGTTTGGGTGTGTGTTCGGGCGGGTGTTCGGATGTGTGTTCGGGTGTGTGTTCGTGTATGTGTTCGGGTGTGTATTCGGGTGTGTGTTCGGGTGTGTATTCGGGTGTGTGGTGTCGGGTGTGTGTTCGGGTGTGTATTCGGGTGTGTGTTCAGGTGTGTATTCGGGTGTGTGTTCGGGTGTGTGTTCGTGTGTGTGTTCGGGTGTTTGTTCGGGTGTGTGTTCGGGTGTGTGTTCGGGTGTGTATTCGGGTGTGTGTTCGGGTGTGTGTTCGGGTGTGTATTCGGGTGTGTGTTCGGGTGTGTGGTCGGGTTTGTATTCGGGTGTGTGTTCGGGTTTGTATTCGGGTGTATTCGGGTGTGTGTTCGGGTATGTGTTCGGGTGTGTATTCGGGTGTGTGTTCGGGTGTGTGTTCGGGTGTGTGTTCGGGTGAGTGTTCCGGTGTTTGTTCTGGTGTGTGTTCGGGTGTGTGTTCGGGTGTGTGTTCGGGTGTGTGTTCCGGTGTTTGTTCTGGTGTGTGTTCGGGTGTGTGTTCGGGTGTGTGTTCGGGTGTGTTTTCGGGTGTGTGTTCGGGTTTGTATTCGGGTGTGTGTTCGGGTGTGTATTCGGGTGTGTGTTCGGGTGTGTATTCGGGTGTGTGGTGTCGGGTGTGTGTTCGGGTCTGTATTCGGGTGTGTGTTCGGGTGTGTGTTCGTGTATGTGTTCGGGTGTGTATTCGGGTGTGTGTTCGGGTGTGTGTTCGGGTCTGTGTTCGGGTGTGTTCGGTTGTGTGTTCGGGTGTGTTCGGGTGTGTGTTCGGTTTTGTATTCGGGTGTGTGTTCGGGTTTGTATTCGGGTGTGTTCGGGTGTGTGTTCTGGTATGTGTTCGGGTGTGTATTCGGGTGTGTGTTCGGGTGTGTGTTCGGGTGTGTATTCGGGTGTGTGTTCGGGTGTGGGTTCGGGTGTGTATTCGGGTGTGTGTTCGGGTGTGTGTTCGGGTGTGTGTTCGGGTATGTGTTCGGGTGTGTATTCGGGTGTGTGTTCGGGTTTGTATTCGGGTGTGTGTTCGGGTTTGTATTCGGGTGTGTTCGGGTATGTGTTCGGGTGTGTATTCGGGTGTGTGTTCGGGTGTGTGTTCGGGTGTGTGTTCGGGTATGTGTTCGGGTGTGTATTCGGGTGTGTGTTCGGGTGTGTGTTCGGGTGTGTGTTCGGGTGTGTGTTCGGGAGTGTGTTCGGGTTTGTGTTCGGGTGTGTGTTCGGGTGTGTGTTCGGGTGTGTATTCGGGTGTGTGTTCGGGTTTGTATTCGGGTGTGTGTTCGGGTTTGTATTCGGGTGTGTTCGGGTATGTGTTCGGGTGTGTATTCGGGTGTGTGTTCGGGTGTGTGTTCGGGTGTGTGTTCGGGTATGTGTTCGGGTGTGTATTCGGGTGTGTGTTCGGGTTTGTATTCGGGTGTGTGTTCGGGTGTGTGTTCGGGTATGTGTTCGGGTGTGTATTCGGGTGTGTGTTCGGGTGTGTGTTCGGGTGTGTGTTCGGGTGTGTGTTCGGGTGTGTGTTCGGGTTTGTGTTCGGGTGTGTGGTTCGGGTGTGTGTTCGGGTGTGTGTTCGGTAGTGTGTTTGGGTATGTGTTCAGGTGTGTATTCGGGTGTGTGTTCAGGTGTGTATTCGGGTGTGTGTTCGGGTGTGTGTTCGTGTGTGTGTTCGGGTGTTTGTTCGGGTGTGTGTTCGGGTGTGTGTTCGGGTGTGTATTCGGGTGTGTGTTCGGGTGTGTGTTCGGGTGTGTATTCGGGTGTGTGTTCGGGTGTGTGGTCGGGTTTGTATTCGGGTGTGTGTTCGGGTTTGTATTCGGGTGTATTCGGGTGTGTGTTCGGGTATGTGTTCGGGTGTGTATTCGGGTGTGTGTTCGGGTGTGTGTTCGGGTGTGTGTTCGGGTGTGTGTTCGGGTGAGTGTTCCGGTGTTTGTTCTGGTGTGTGTTCGGGTGTGTGTTCGGGTGTGTGTTCGGGTGTGTGTTCCGGTGTTTGTTCTGGTGTGTGTTCGGGTGTGTGTTCGGGTGTGTGTTCGGGTGTGTGTTCGGGTGTGTTTTCGGGTGTGTGTTCGGGTTTGTATTCGGGTGTGTGTTCGGGTTTGTATTCGGGTGTGTTCGGATAAGAGTTCGGGTGTGTGTTCGGGTATGTGTTCGGGTGTGCATTCGGGTGTGTGTTTGGGTGTGTGCTCAGGTGTGTGTTCGGGTCTGTGTTCGGGTGTGTTCGGGTGTGTGTTCGGGTGTGTTCGGGTGTGTGTTCGGTTTTGTATTCGGGTGTGTGTTCGGGTTTGTATTCGGGTGTGTTCGGGTGTGTGTTCGGGTGTGTGTTCTGGTATGTGTTCGGGTGTGTATTCGGGTGTGTGTTCGGGTGTGTGTTCGGGTGTGTGTTCGAGTGTGTGTTCGGGTGTGTGTTCGGTTTTGTATTCGGGTGTGTTCGGGTGTGTATTCGGGTGTGTGTTCGGATGTGTGTTCGGGTGTGTGTTCGGGTGTGTGTTCGGGTGTGTGTTTGGGTGTGTGTTCGGGCGGGTGTTCGGATGTGTGTTCGGGTGTGTGTTCGTGTATGTGTTCGGGTGTGTATTCGGGTGTGTGTTCGGGTGTGTGTTCGGGTGTGTGTTCGGGTCTGTGTTCGGGTGTGTTCGGTTGTGTGTTCGGGTGTGTTCGGGTGTGTGTTCGGTTTTGTATTCGGGTGTGTGTTCGGGTTTGTATTCGGGTGTGTGTTCGGGTGTGTGTTCGGGTGTGTGTTCGGGTATGTGTTCGGGTGTGTATTCGGGTGTGTGTTCGGGTGTGTGTTCGGGTGTGTATTCGGGTGTGTGTTCGGGTGTGTGTTCGGGTGTGTATTCGGGTGTGTGTTCGGGTGTGTGTTCGGGTGTGTGTTCGGGTATGTGTTCGGGTGTGTATTCGGGTGTGTGTTCGGGTTTGTATTCGGGTGTGTGTTCGGGTTTGTATTCGGGTGTGTTCGGGTATGTGTTCGGGTGTGTATTCGGGTGTGTGTTCGGGTGTGTGTTCGGGTGTGTGTTCGGGTATGTGTTCGGGTGTGTATTCGGGTGTGTGTTCGGGTTTGTATTCGGGTGTGTGTTCGGGTGTGTGTTCGGGTATGTGTTCGGCTGTGTATTCGGGTGTGTGTTCGGGTGTGTGTTCGGGTGTGTGTTCGGGTGTGTGTTCGGGAGTGTGTTCGGGTTTGTGTTCGGGTATGTGTTCGGGTGTGCATTCGGGTGTGTGTTTGGGTGTGTGCTCAGGTGTGTGTTCGGGTCTGTGTTCGGGTGTGTTCGGGTGTGTGTTCGGGTGTGTTCGGGTGTGTGTTCGGTTTTGTATTCGGGTGTGTGTTCGGGTTTGTATTCGGGTGTGTTCGGGTGTGTGTTCGGGTGTGTGTTCTGGTATGTGTTCGGGTGTGTATTCGGGTGTGTGTTCGGGTGTGTGTTCGGGTGTGTGTTCGAGTGTGTGTTCGGGTGTGTGTTCGGTTTTGTATTCGGGTGTGTGTTCGGGTTTGTATTCGGGTGTGTTCGGGTGTGTATTCGGGTGTGTGTTCGGATGTGTGTTCGGGTGTGTGTTCGGGTGTGTGTTCGGGTGTGTGTTAGGGTGTGTGTTCGGGCGGGTGTTCGGATGTGTGTTCGGGTGTGTGTTCGTGTATGTGTTCGGGTGTGTATTCGGGTGTGTGTTCGGGTGTGTGTTCGGGTGTGTGTTCGGGTCTGTGTTCGGGTGTGTTCGGTTGTGTGTTCGGGTGTGTTCGGGTGTGTGTTCGGTTTTGTATTCGGGTGTGTGTTCGGGTTTGTATTCGGGTGTGTTCGGGTGTGTGTTCTGGTATGTGTTCGGGTGTGTATTCGGGTGTGTGTTCGGGTGTGTGTTCGGGTGTGTATTCGGGTGTGTGTTCGGGTGTGGGTTCGGGTGTGTATTCGGGTGTGTGTTCGGGTGTGTGTTCGGGTGTGTGTTCGGGTATGTGTTCGGGTGTGTATTCGGGTGTGAGTTCGGGTTTGTATTCGGGTGTGTGTTCGGGTTTGTATTCGGGTGTGTTCGGGTGTGTATTCGGGTGTGTGTTCGGGTGTGTGTTCGGGTGTGTGTTCGGGTATGTGTTCGGGTGTGTATTCGGGTGTGTGTTCGGGTTTGTATTCGGGTGTGTGTTCGGGTGTGTGTTCGGGTATGTGTTCGGCTGTGTATTCGGGTGAGTGTTCGGGTGTGTGTTCGGGTGTGTGTTCGGGTGTGTGTTCGGGAGTGTGTTCGGGTTTGTGTTCGGGTGTGTGTTCGGGTGTGTGTTCGGGTGTGTATTCGGGTGTGTGTTCGGGTTTGTATTCGGGTGTGTGTTCGGGTTTGTATTCGGGTGTGTTCGGGTATGTGTTCGGGTGTGTATTCGGGTGTGTGTTCGGGTGTGTGTTCGGGTGTGTGTTCGGGTATGTGTTCGGGTGTGTATTCGGGTGTGTGTTCGGGTTTGTATTCGGGTGTGTGTTCGGGTGTGTGTTCGGGTATGTGTTCGGGTGTGTATTCGGGTGTGTGTTCGGGTGTGTGTTCGGGTGTGTGTTCGGGTGTGTGTTCGGGTGTGTGTTCGGGTTTGTGTTCGGGTGTGTGGTTCGGGTGTGTGTTCGGGTGTGTGTTCGGTAGTGTGTTTGGGTATGTGTTCAGGTGTGTATTCGGGTGTGTGTTCAGGTGTGTATTCGGGTGTGTGTTCGGGTGTGTGTTCGTGTGTGTGTTCGGGTGTTTGTTCGGGTGTGTGTTCGGGTGTGTGTTCGGGTGTGTATTCGGGTGTGTGTTCGGGTGTGTGTTCGGGTGTGTATTCGGGTGTGTGTTCGGGTGTGTGGTCGGGTTTGTATTCGGGTGTGTGTTCGGGTTTGTATTCGGGTGTATTCGGGTGTGTGTTCGGGTATGTGTTCGGGTGTGTATTCGGGTGTGTGTTCGGGTGTGTGTTCGGGTGTGTGTTCGGGTGAGTGTTCCGGTGTTTGTTCTGGTGTGTGTTCGGGTGTGTGTTCGGGTGTGTGTTCGGGTGTGTGTTCCGGTGTTTGTTCTGGTGTGTGTTCGGGTGTGTGTTCGGGTGTGTGTTCGGGTGTGTGTTCGGGTGTGTTTTCGGGTGTGTGTTCGGGTTTGTATTCGGGTGTGTGTTCGGGTTTGTATTCGGGTGTGTTCGGATAAGAGTTCGGGTGTGTGTTCGGGTATGTGTTCGGGTGTGCATTCGGGTGTGTGTTTGGGTGTGTGCTCAGGTGTGTGTTCGGGTCTGTGTTCGGGTGTGTTCGGGTGTGTGTTCGGGTGTGTTCGGGTGTGTGTTCGGTTTTGTATTCGGGTGTGTGTTCGGGTTTGTATTCGGGTGTGTTCGGGTGTGTGTTCGGGTGTGTGTTCTGGTATGTGTTCGGGTGTGTATTCGGGTGTGTGTTCGGGTGTGTGTTCGGGTGTGTGTTCGAGTGTGTGTTCGGGTGTGTGTTCGGTTTTGTATTCGGGTGTGTGTTCGGGTTTGTATTCGGGTGTGTTCGGGTGTGTATTCGGGTGTGTGTTCGGATGTTTGTTCGGGTGTGTGTTCGGGTGTGTGTTCGGGTGTGTGTTTGGGTGTGTGTTCGGGCGGGTGTTCGGATGTGTGTTCGGGTGTGTGTTCGTGTATGTGTTCGGGTGTGTATTCGGGTGTGTGTTCGGGTGTGTGTTCGGGTGTGTGTTCGGGTCTGTGTTCGGGTGTGTTCGGTTGTGTGTTCGGGTGTGTTCGGGTGTGTGTTCGGTTTTGTATTCGGGTGTGTGTTCGGGTTTGTATTCGGGTGTGTGTTCGGGTGTGTGTTCGGGTGTGTGTTCGGGTATGTGTTCGGGTGTGTATTCGGGTGTGTGTTCGGGTGTGTGTTCGGGTGTGTATTCGGGTGTGTGTTCGGGTGTGTGTTCGGGTGTGTATTCGGGTGTGTGTTCGGGTGTGTGTTCGGGTGTGTGTTCGGGTATGTGTTCGGGTGTGTATTCGGGTGTGTGTTCGGGTTTGTATTCGGGTGTGTGTTCGGGTTTGTATTCGGGTGTGTTCGGGTATGTGTTCGGGTGTGTATTCGGGTGTGTGTTCGGGTGTGTGTTCGGGTGTGTGTTCGGGTATGTGTTCGGGTGTGTATTCGGGTGTGTGTTCGGGTTTGTATTCGGGTGTGTGTTCGGGTGTGTGTTCGGGTATGTGTTCGGCTGTGTATTCGGGTGTGTGTTCGGGTGTGTGTTCGGGTGTGTGTTCGGGTGTGTGTTCGGGAGTGTGTTCGGGTTTGTGTTCGGGTGTGTGTTCGGGTGTGTGTTCGGGTGTGTATTCGGGTGTGTGTTCGGGTTTGTATTCGGGTGTGTGTTCGGGTTTGTATTCGGGTGTGTTCGGGTATGTGTTCGGGTGTGTATTCGGGTGTGTGTTCCGGTGTGTGTTCGGGTGTGTGTTCGGGTATGTGTTCGGGTGTGTATTCGGGTGTGTGTTCGGGTTTGTATTCGGGTGTGTGTTCGGGTGTGTGTTCGGGTATGTGTTCGGGTGTGTGTTCGGGTGTGTGTTCGGGTGTGTGTTCGGGTGTGTGTTCGGGTGTGTGTTTGGGTGTGTGTTCGGGCGTGTGTTCGGGTGTGTTCGGGAGTGTGTTCGGGTGTGTTTTCGGGTATGTGTTCGGGTTTGTATTCGGGTGTGTGTTCGGGTTTGTATTCTGGTGTGTGTTCGGGTCTGTGTTCGGGTGTGTGTTCGGGTTTGTGTTCGGGTGTGTGTTCGGGAGTGTGTTCTGGTGTGTTTTCGGGTATGTGTTCGGGTTTGTATTCGGGTGTGTGTTCGGGTTTGTATTCGGGTGTGTGTTCGGGTCTGTGTTCGGGTGTGTGTTCGGGTGTGTGTTCGGGTGTGTGTTCGGGAGTGTGTTCGGGTTTGTATTCGGGTGTGTGTTCGGGTTTGTATTCGGGTGTGTTCAGGTGTGTGTTCGGGTATGTGTTCGGATGTGTGTTCGGGTGTGTGCTCGGGTATGTGTTCGGGTGTGTATTCGGGTGTGTGTTCGGGTTTGTATTCGGGTGTGTGTTCGGGTTTGTATTCGGGTGTATTCGGGTGTGTGTTCGGGTGTGTATTCGGGTGTGTGTTCGGGTGTGTGTTCGGGTGTGTGTTCGGGTGTATGTTCGGGTGTGTGTTCGGGTGTGTGTTCGGGTGTTTGTTCGGGTGTGTGTTCGTGTGTGCGTTCGGGTGTGTGTTCGGGTTTGTATTCGGGTGTGTTCGGTTGTGTGTTCTGGTATGTGTTCGGGTGTGTATTCGGGTATGTGTTCGGGTTTGTGTTCGGGTGTGTGTTCGGGTGTGTGTTCGGGTGTGTGTTCGGGTGTGTGTTCGGGTATGTATTCGGGTGTGTGTTCGGGTTTGTATTCGGGTGTGTGTTCGGGTTTGTATTCGGGTGTATTCGGGTGTGTGTTCGGGTGTGTATTCGGGTGTGTGTTCGGGTGTGTGTTCGGGTGTGTGTTCGGGTGTGTGTTCGGGTGTTTGTTCGGGTGTGTGTTCGGGTGTGTGTTCGGGTTTGTATTCGGGTGTGTTCGGGTGTGTGTTCTGGTATGTGTTCGGGTGTGTATTCGGGTATGTGTTCGGGTTTGCATTCGGGTGTGTGTTCGGGTGTGTGTTCGGGTGTGTGTTCGGGTATGTGTTCGGGTGTGAATTCGGGTGTGTGTTCGGGTTTGTATTCGGGTGTGTGTTCGGGTGTGTGTTCGGGTTTGTGTTCGGGTCTGTGTTCGGGTGTGTGTTCGGGTGTGTGTTCGGGTGTGTATTCGGGTGTGTGTTCGGGTGTGTGTTCGGGTGTGTGTTCGGGTGTGTATTCGGGTGTGTGTTCGGGTGTGTGTTCGGGTGTGTGTTCGGGTGTGTGTTCGGGTGTGTCTTCGGGTGTGTGTTCGGATTTGTATTCGGGTTTGTGTTCGGGTCTGTGTTCGGGTGTGTGTTCGGGTGTGTGTTCGGGTGTGTATTCGGGTGTGTGTTCGGGTGTGTGTTCGGGTGTGTGTTCGGGTGTGTATTCGGGTGTGTGTTCGGGTGTGTGTTCGGGTGTGTGTTCGGGTGTGTGTTCGGGTGTGTGTTCGGGTGTGTCTTCGGGTGTGTGTTCATGTTTGTATTCGGGTGTGTTCGGGTTTGTGTTCGGTAGTGTGTTTGGGTATGTGTTCAGGTGTGTATTCGGGTGTGTGTTCGGGTGTGTGTTCGTGTGTGTGTTCGGGTGTTTGTTCGGGTGTGTGTTCGGGTGTGTGTTCGGGTGTGTATTCGGGTGTGTGTTCGGGTGTGTGTTCGGGTGTGTATTCGGGTGTGTGTTCGGGTGTGTGGTCGGGTTTGTATTCGGGTGTGTTTTCGGGTGTGTGTTCGGGTGTGTATTCGGGTTTGTGTTCGGGTGTGTGTTCGGGTGTGTATTCGGGTGTGTGTTCGGGTGTGTATTCGGGTGTGTGTTCGGGTGTGTGTTCGGGTGTGTATTCGGGTGTGTGTTCAGGTGTGTATTCGGGTGTGTGTTCGGGTGTGTGTTCGTGTGTGTGTTCGGGTGTTTGTTCGGGTGTGTGTTCGGGTGTGTGTTCGGGTGTGTATTCGGGTGTGTGTTCGGGTGTGTGTTCGGGTGTGTATTCGGGTGTGTGTTCGGGTGTGTGTTCGTGTGTGTGTTCGGGTTTGTATTCGGGTGTATTCGGGTGTGTGTTCGGGTGTGTATTCGGGTGTGTGTTCGGGTGTGTGTTCGGGTGTGTGTTCGGGTGTGTGTTCGGGTGTGTGTTCGGGTGTGTGTTCGGGTGTTTGTTCGGGTGTGTGTTCGTGTGTGCGTTCGGGTGTGTGTTCGGGTTTGTATTCGGGTGTGTTCGGTTGTGTGTTCTGGTATGTGTTCGGGTGTGTATTCGGGTATGTGTTCGGGTTTGTGTTCGGGTGTGTGTTCGGGTGTATGTTCGGGTGTGTGTTCGGGTGTGTGTTCGGGTATGTATTCGGGTGTGTGTTCGGGTTTGTATTCGGGTGTGTGTTCGGGTTTGTATTCGGGTGTGTTCGGATGTGAGTTCGGGTGTGTGTTCGGGTATGTGTTCGGGTGTACATTCGGGTGTGTGTTTGGGTGTGTGCTCAGGTGTGTGTTCGGGTCTGTGTTCGGGTGTGTTCGGGTGTGTGTTCGGGTGTGTTCGGGTGTGTGTTCGGTTTTGTATTCGGGTGTGTGTTCGGGTTTGTATTCGGGTGTGTTCGGGTGTGTGTTCGGGTGTGTGTTCTGGTATGTGTTCGGGTGTGTATTCGGGTGTGTGTTCGGGTGTGTGTTCGGGTGTGTGTTCGAGTGTGTGTTCGGGTGTGTGTTCGGTTTTGTATTCGGGTGTGTGTTCGGGTTTGTATTCGGGTGTGTTCGGGTGTGTATTCGAGTGTGTGTTCGGGTGTGTGTTTGGGTGTGTGTTCGGGCGTGTGTTCGGATGTGTGTTCGGGTGTGTGTTCGTGTATGTGTTCCGGTGTGTATTCGGGTGTGTGTTCGGGTGTGTGTTCGGGTGTGTGTTCGGGTCTGTGTTCGGGTGTGTTCGGTTGTGTGTTCGGGTGTGTTCGGGTGTGTGTTCGGTTTTGTATTCGGGTGTGTGTTCGGGTTTGTATTCGGGTGTGTTCGGGTGTGTGTTCTGGTATGTGTTCGGGTGTGTATTCGGGTGTGTGTTCGGGTGTGTGTTCGGGTGTGTATTCGGGTGTGTGTTCGGGTGTGTGTTCGGGTGTGTATTCGGGTGTGTGTTCGGGTGTGTGTTCGGGTGTGTGTTCGGGTATGTGTTCGGGTGTGTATTCGGGTGTGTGTTCGGGTTTGTATTCGGGTGTGTGTTCGGGTTTGTATTCGGGTGTGTTCGGGTATGTGTTCGGGTGTGTATTCGGGTGTGTGTTCGGGTGTGTGTTCGGGTGTGTGTTCGGGTATGTGTTCGGGTGTGTGTTCGGGTTTGTATTCGGGTGTGTGTTCGGGTGTGTGTTCGGGTATGTGTTCGGGTGTGTATTCGGGTGTGTGTTCGGGTGTGTGTTCGGGTGTGTGTTCGGGTGTGTGTTCGGGGGTGTGTTCGGGTTTGTGTTCGGGTGTGTGTTCGGGTGTGTGTTCGGGTGTGTATTCGGGTGTGTGTTCGGGTTTGTATTCGGGTGTGTGTTCGGGTTTGTATTCGGGTGTGTTCGGGTATGTGTTCGGGTGTGTTTTCGGGTGTGTGTTCTGGTATGTGTTCTGGTGTGTATTCGGGTGTGTGTTCGGGTGTGTGTTCGGGTGTGTGTTCGGGTGTGTGTTCGGGTGTGTGTTCCGGGTGTGTGTTCGGGTGTGTGTTCGGGTGTGTGTTCGGGTGTGTGTTCGGGTCTGTGTTCGGGTGTGTGTTCGGGTGTGTGTTCGGGTGTGTGTTCGGGTGTGTGTTCGGGTGTGTGTTTGGGTGTGTGTTCGGGCGTGTGTACGGGTGTGTTCGGGAGTGTGTTCGGGTGTGTTTTCGGGTATGTGTTCGGGTTTGTATTCGGGTGTGTGTTCGGGTTTGCATTCGGGTGTGTGTTCGGGTCTGTGTTCGGGTGTGTGTTCGGGTGTGTGTTCGGGTGTGTGTTCGGGTGTGTGTTCGGGTGTGTGTTTGGGTGTGTGTTCGGGCGTGTGTTCGGGTGTGTTCGGGAGTGTGTTCGGGTGTGTTTTCGGGTATGTGTTCGGGTTTGTATTCGGGTGTGTGTTCGGGTTTGTATTCTGGTGTGTGTTCGGGTCTGTGTTCGGGTGTGTGTTCGGGTGTGTGTTCGGGTGTGTGTTCGGGAGTGTGTTCTGGTGTGTTTTCGGGTATGTGTTCGGGTTTGTATTCGGGTGTGTGTTCGGGTTTGTATTCGGGTGTGTGTTCGGGTCTGTGTTCGGGTGTGTGTTCGGGTGTGTGTTCGGGTGTGTGTTCGGGAGTGTGTTCGGGTTTGTATTCGGGTGTGTGTTCGGGTTTGTATTCGGGCGTGTTCAGGTGTGTGTTCGGGTATGGGTTCGGATGTGTGTTCGGGTGTGTGCTCGGGTATGTGTTCGGGTGTGTATTCGGGTGTGTGTTCGGGTTTGTATTCGGGTGTGTGTTCGGGTTTGTATTCGGGTGTATTCGGGTGTGTGTTCGGGTGTGTATTCGGGTGTGTGTTCGGGTGTGTGTTCGGGTGTGTGTTCGGGTGTGTGTTCGGGTGTGTGTTCGGGTGTTTGTTCGGGTGTGTGTTCGTGTGTGCGTTCGGGTGTGTGTTCGGGTTTGTATTCGGGTGTGTTCGGTTGTGTGTTCTGGTATGTGTTCGGGTGTGTATTCGGGTATGTGTTCGGGTTTGTGTTCGGGTGTGTGTTCGGGTGTGTGTTCGGGTGTGTGTTCGGGTGTGTGTTCGGGTATGTATTCGGGTGTGTGTTCGGGTTTGTATTCGGGTGTGTGTTCGGGTTTGTATTCGGGTGTATTCGGGTGTGTGTTCGGGTGTGTATTCGGGTGTGTGTTCGGGTGTGTGTTCGGGTGTGTGTTCGGGTGTGTGTTCGGGTGTTTGTTCGGGTGTGTGTTCGGGTGTGTGTTCGGGTTTGTATTCGGGTGTGTTCGGGTGTGTGTTCTGGTATGTGTTCGGGTGTGTATTCGGGTATGTGTTCGGGTTTGCATTCGGGTGTGTGTTCGGGTGTGTGTTCGGGTGTGTGTTCGGGTATGTGTTCGGGTGTGAATTCGGGTGTGTGTTCGGGTTTGTATTCGGGTGTGTGTTCGGGTGTGTGTTCGGGTTTGTGTTCGGGTCTGTGTTCGGGTGTGTGTTCGGGTGTGTGTTCGGGTGTGTATTCGGGTGTGTGTTCGGGTGTGTGTTCGGGTGTGTGTTCGGGTGTGTATTCGGGTGTGTGTTCGGGTGTGTGTTCGGGTGTGTGTTCGGGTGTGTGTTCGGGTGTGTCTTCGGGTGTGTGTTCGGATTTGTATTCGGGTTTGTGTTCGGGTCTGTGTTCGGGTGTGTGTTCGGGTGTGTGTTCGGGTGTGTATTCGGGTGTGTGTTCGGGTGTGTGTTCGGGTGTGTGTTCGGGTGTGTATTCGGGTGTGTGTTCGGGTGTGTGTTCGGGTGTGTGTTCGGGTGTGTGTTCGGGTGTGTGTTCGGGTGTGTCTTCGGGTGTGTGTTCATGTTTGTATTCGGGTGTGTTCGGGTTTGTGTTCGGTAGTGTGTTTGGGTATGTGTTCAGGTGTGTATTCGGGTGTGTGTTCGGGTGTGTGTTCGTGTGTGTGTTCGGGTGTTTGTTCGGGTGTGTGTTCGGGTGTGTGTTCGGGTGTGTATTCGGGTGTGTGTTCGGGTGTGTGTTCGGGTGTGTATTCGGGTGTGTGTTCGGGTGTGTGGTCGGGTTTGTATTCGGGTGTGTGTTCGGGTGTGTGTTCGGGTGTGTATTCGGGTTTGTGTTCGGGTGTGTGTTCGGGTGTGTATTCGGGTGTGTGTTCGGGTGTGTATTCGGGTGTGTGTTCGGGTGTGTGTTCGGGTGTGTATTCGGGTGTGTGTTCAGGTGTGTATTCGGGTGTGTGTTCGGGTGTGTGTTCGTGTGTGTGTTCGGGTGTTTGTTCGGGTGTGTGTTCGGGTGTGTGTTCGGGTGTGTATTCGGGTGTGTGTTCGGGTGTGTGTTCGGATGTGTATTCGGGTGTGTGTTCGGGTGTGTGGTCGGGTTTGTATTCGGGTGTGTGTTCGGGTTTGTATTCGGGTGTATTCGGGTGTGTGTTCGGGTATGTGTTCGGGTGTGTATTCGGGTGTGTGTTCGGGTGTGTGTTCGGGTGTGTGTTCGGGTGAGTGTTCCGGTGTTTGTTCTGGTGTGTGTTCGGGTGTGTGTTCGGGTGTGTGTTCGGGTGTGTGTTCCGGTGTTTGTTCTGGTGTGTGTTCGGGTGTGTGTTCGGGTGTGTGTTCGGGTGTGTGTTCGGGTGTGTTTTCGGGTGTGTGTTCGGGTTTGTATTCGGGTGTGTGTTCGGGTTTGTATTCGGGTGTGTTCGGATAAGAGTTCGGGTGTGTGTTCGGGTATGTGTTCGGGTGTGCATTCGGGTGTGTGTTTGGGTGTGTGCTCAGGTGTGTGTTCGAGTCTGTGTTCGGGTGTGTTCGGGTGTGTGTTCGGGTGTGTTCGGGTGTGTGTTCGGTTTTGTATTCGGGTGTGTGTTCGGGTTTGTATTCGGGTGTGTTCGGGTGTGTGTTCGGGTGTGTGTTCTGGTATGTGTTCGGGTGTGTATTCGGGTGTGTGTTCGGGTGTGTGTTCGGGTGTGTGTTCGAGTGTGTGTTCGGGTGTGTGTTCGGTTTTGTATTTGGGTGTGTGTTCGGGTTTGTATTCGGGTGTGTTCGGGTGTGTATTCGGGTGTGTGTTCGGATGTGTGTTCGGGTGTGTGTTCGGGTGTGTGTTCGGGTGTGTGTTTGGGTGTGTGTTCGGGCGGGTGTTCGGATGTGTGTTCGGGTGTGTGTTCGTGTATGTGTTCGGGTGTGTATTCGGGTGTGTGTTCGGGTGTGTGTTCGGGTGTGTGTTCGGGTCTGTGTTCGGGTGTGTTCGGTTGTGTGTTCGGGTGTGTTCGGGTGTGTGTTCGGTTTTGTATTCGGGTGTGTGTTCGGGTTTGTATTCGGGTGTGTTCGGGTGTGTGTTCTGGTATGTGTTCGGGTGTGTATTCGGGTGTGTGTTCGGGTGTGTGTTCGGGTGTGTATTCGGGTGTGTGTTCGGGTGTGGGTTCGGGTGTGTATTCGGGTGTGTGTTCGGGTGTGTGTTCGGGTGTGTGTTCGGGTATGTGTTCGGGTGTGTATTCGGGTGTGTGTTCGGGTTTGTATTCGGGTGTGTGTTCGGGTTTGTATTCGGGTGTGTTCGGGTATGTGTTCGGGTGTGTATTCGGGTGTGTGTTCGGGTGTGTGTTCGGGTGTGTGTTCGGGTATGTGTTCGGGTGTGTATTCGGGTGTGTGTTCGGGTGTGTGTTCGGGTGTGTGTTCGGGTGTGTGTTCGGGAGTGTGTTCGGGTTTGTGTTCGGGTGTGTGTTCGGGTGTGTGTTCGGGTGTGTATTCGGGTGTGTGTTCGGGTTTGTATTCGGGTGTGTGTTCGGGTTTGTATTCGGGTGTGTTCGGGTATGTGTTCGGGTGTGTATTCGGGTGTGTGTTCGGGTTTGTGTTCGGGTGTGTGTTCGGGTATGTGTTCGGGTGTGTATTCGGGTGTGTGTTCGGGTTTGTATTCGGGTGTGTGTTCGGGTGTGTGTTCGGGTATGTGTTCGGGTGTGTATTCGGGTGTGTGTTCGGGTGTGTGTTCGGGTGTGTGTTCGGGTGTGTGTTCGGGTGTGTGTTCGGGTTTGTGTTCGGGTGTGTGGTTCGGGTGTGTGTTCGGGTGTGTGTTCGGTAGTGTGTTTGGGTATGTGTTCAGGTGTGTATTCGGGTGTGTGTTCAGGTGTGTATTCGGGTGTGTGTTCGGGTGTGTGTTCGTGTGTGTGTTCGGGTGTTTGTTCGGGTGTGTGTTCGGGTGTGTGTTCGGGTGTGTATTCGGGTGTGTGTTCGGGTGTGTGTTCGGGTGTGTATTCGGGTGTGTGTTCGGGTGTGTGGTCGGGTTTGTATTCGGGTGTGTGTTCGGGTTTGTATTCGGGTGTATTCGGGTGTGTGTTCGGGTATGTGTTCGGGTGTGTATTCGGGTGTGTGTTCGGGTGTGTGTTCGGGTGTGTGTTCGGGTGAGTGTTCCGGTGTTTGTTCTGGTGTGTGTTCGGGTGTGTGTTCGGGTGTGTGTTCGGGTGTGTGTTCCGGTGTTTGTTCTGGTGTGTGTTCGGGTGTGTGTTCGGGTGTGTGTTCGGGTGTGTGTTCGGGTGTGTTTTCGGGTGTGTGTTCGGGTTTGTATTCGGGTGTGTGTTCGGGTTTGTATTCGGGTGTGTTCGGATAAGAGTTCGGGTGTGTGTTCGGGTATGTGTTCGGGTGTGCATTCGGGTGTGTGTTTAGGTGTGTGCTCAGGTGTGTGTTCGGGTCTGTGTTCGGGTGTGTTCGGGTGTGTGTTCGGGTGTGTTCGGGTGTGTGTTCGGTTTTGTATTCGGGTGTGTGTTCGGGTTTGTATTCGGGTGTGTTCGGGTGTGTGTTCGGGTGTGTGTTCTGGTATGTGTTCGGGTGTGTGTTCGGGTGTGTGTTCGGGTGTGTGTTCGGGTGTGTGTTCGAGTGTGTGTTCGGGTGTGTGTTCGGTTTTGTATTCGGGTGTGTTCGGGTGTGTATTCGGGTGTGTGTTCGGATGTGTGTTCGGGTGTGTGTTCGGGTGTGTGTTCGGGTGTGTGTTTGGGTGTGTGTTCGGGCGGGTGTTCGGATGTGTGTTCGGGTGTGTGTTCGTGTATGTGTTCGGGTGTGTATTCGGGTGTGTGTTCGGGTGTGTGTTCGGGTGTGTGTTCGGGTCTGTGTTCGGGTGTGTTCGGTTGTGTGTTCGGGTGTGTTCGGGTGTGTGTTCGGTTTTGTATTCGGGTGTGTGTTCGGGTTTGTATTCGGGTGTGTGTTCGGGTGTGTGTTCGGGTATGTGTTCGGGTGTGTATTCGGGTGTGTGTTCGGGTGTGTGTTCGGGTGTGTATTCGGGTGTGTGTTCGGGTGTGTGTTCGGGTGTGTATTCGGGTGTGTGTTCGGGTGTGTGTTCGTGTGTGTGTTCGGGTGTTTGTTCGGGTGTGTGTTCGGGTGTGTGTTCGGGTGTGTATTCGGGTGTGTGTTCGGGTGTGTGTTCGGGTGTGTATTCGGGTGTGTGTTCGGGTGTGTGGTCGGGTTTGTATTCGGGTGTGTGTTCGGGTGTGTGTTCGGGTGTGTATTCGGGTTTGTGTTCGGGTGTGTGTTCGGGTGTGTATTCGGGTGTGTGTTCGGGTGTGTATTCGGGTGTGTGGTGTCGGGTGTGTGTTCGGGTGTGTATTCGGGTGTGTGTTCAGGTGTGTATTCGGGTGTGTGTTCGGGTGTGTGTTCGTGTGTGTGTTCGGGTGTTTGTTCGGGTGTGTGTTCGGGTGTGTGTTCGGGTGTGTATTCGGGTGTGTGTTCGGGTGTGTGTTCGGGTGTGTATTCGGGTGTGTGTTCGGGTGTGTGGTCGGGTTTGTATTCGGGTGTGTGTTCGGGTTTGTATTCGGGTGTATTCGGGTGTGTGTTCGGGTATGTGTTCGGGTGTGTATTCGGGTGTGTGTTCGGGTGTGTGTTCGGGTGTGTGTTCGGGTGAGTGTTCCGGTGTTTGTTCTGGTGTGTGTTCGGGTGTGTGTTCGGGTGTGTGTTCGGGTGTGTGTTCCGGTGTTTGTTCTGGTGTGTGTTCGGGTGTGTGTTCGGGTGTGTGTTCGGGTGTGTTTTCGGGTGTGTGTTCGGGTTTGTATTCGGGTGTGTGTTCGGGTTTGTATTCGGGTGTGTTCGGATAAGAGTTCGGGTGTGTGTTCGGGTATGTGTTCGGGTGTGCATTCGGGTGTGTGTTTGGGTGTGTGCTCAGGTGTGTGTTCGGGTCTGTGTTCGTGTGTGTTCGGGTGTGTGTTCGGGTGTGTTCGGGTGTGTGTTCGGTTTTGTATTCGGGTGTGTGTTCGGGTTTGTATTCGGGTGTGTTCGGGTGTGTGTTCGGGTGTGTGTTCTGGTATGTGTTCGGGTGTGTATTCGGGTGTGTGTTCGGGTGTGTGTTCGGGTGTGTGTTCGAGTGTGTGTTCGGGTGTGTGTTCGGTTTTGTATTCGGGTGTGTGTTCGGGTTTGTATTCGGGTGTGTTCGGGTGTGTATTCGGGTGTGTGTTCGGATGTGTGTTCGGGTGTGTGTTCGGGTGTGTGTTCGGGTGTGTGTTTGGGTGTGTGTTCGGGCGGGTGTTCGGATGTGTGTTCGGGTGTGTGTTCGTGTATGTGTTCGGGTGTGTATTCGGGTGTGTGTTCGGGTGTGTGTTCGGGTCTGTGTTCGGGTGTGTTCGGTTGTGTGTTCGGGTGTGTTCGGGTGTGTGTTCGGTTTTGTATTCGGGTGTGTGTTCGGGTTTGTATTCGGGTGTGTTCGGGTGTGTGTTCTGGTATGTGTTCGGGTGTGTATTCGGGTGTGTGTTCGGGTGTGTGTTCGGGTGTGTATTCGGGTGTGTGTTCGGGTGTGGGTTCGGGTGTGTATTCGGGTGTGTGTTCGGGTGTGTGTTCGGGTGTGTGTTCGGGTATGTGTTCGGGTGTGTATTCGGGTGTGTGTTCGGGTTTGTATTCGGGTGTGTGTTCGGGTTTGTATTCGGGTGTGTTCGGGTATGTGTTCGGGTGTGTATTCGGGTGTGTGTTCGGGTGTGTGTTCGGGTGTGTGTTCGGGTATGTGTTCGGGTGTGTATTCGGGTGTGTGTTCGGGTGTGTGTTCGGGTGTGTGTTCGGGTGTGTGTTCGGGAGTGTGTTCGGGTTTGTGTTCGGGTGTGTGTTCGGGTGTGTGTTCGGGTGTGTATTCGGGTGTGTGTTCGGGTTTGTATTCGGGTGTGTGTTCGGGTTTGTATTCGGGTGTGTTCGGGTATGTGTTCGGGTGTGTATTCGGGTGTGTGTTCGGGTGTGTGTTCGGGTGTGTGTTCGGGTATGTGTTCGGGTGTGTATTCGGGTGTGTGTTCGGGTTTGTATTCGGGTGTGTGTTCGGGTGTGTGTTCGGGTATGTGTTCGGGTGTGTATTCGGGTGTGTGTTCGGGTGTGTGTTCGGGTGTGTGTTCGGGTGTGTGTTCGGGTGTGTGTTCGGGTTTGTGTTCGGGTGTGTGGTTCGGGTGTGTGTTCGGGTGTGTGTTCGGTAGTGTGTTTGGGTATGTGTTCAGGTGTGTATTCGGGTGTGTGTTCAGGTGTGTATTCGGGTGTGTGTTCGGGTGTGTGTTCGTGTGTGTGTTCGGGTGTTTGTTCGGGTGTGTGTTCGGGTGTGTGTTCGGGTGTGTATTCGGGTGTGTGTTCGGGTGTGTGTTCGGGTGTGTATTCGGGTGTGTGTTCGGGTGTGTGGTCGGGTTTGTATTCGGGTGTGTGTTCGGGTTTGTATTCGGGTGTATTCGGGTGTGTGTTCGGGTATGTGTTCGGGTGTGTATTCGGGTGTGTGTTCGGGTGTGTGTTCGGGTGTGTGTTCGGGTGTGTGTTCGGGTGAGTGTTCCGGTGTTTGTTCTGGTGTGTGTTCGGGTGTGTGTTCGGGTGTGTGTTCGGGTGTGTGTTCCGGTGTTTGTTCTGGTGTGTGTTCGGGTGTGTGTTCGGGTGTGTGTTCGGGTGTGTGTTCGGGTGTGTTTTCGGGTGTGTGTTCGGGTTTGTATTCGGGTGTGTGTTCGGGTTTGTATTCGGGTGTGTTCGGATAAGAGTTCGGGTGTGTGTTCGGGTATGTGTTCGGGTGTGCATTCGGGTGTGTGTTTGGGTGTGTGCTCAGGTGTGTGTTCGGGTCTGTGTTCGGGTGTGTTCGGGTGTGTGTTCGGGTGTGTTCGGGTGTGTGTTCGGTTTTGTATTCGGGTGTGTGTTCGGGTTTGTATTCGGGTGTGTTCGGGTGTGTGTTCGGGTGTGTGTTCTGGTATGTGTTCGGGTGTGTATTCGGGTGTGTGTTCGGGTGTGTGTTCGGGTGTGTGTTCGAGTGTGTGTTCGGGTGTGTGTTCGGTTTTGTATTCGGGTGTGTTCGGGTGTGTATTCGGGTGTGTGTTCGGATGTGTGTTCGGGTGTGTGTTCGGGTGTGTGTTCGGGTGTGTGTTTGGGTGTGTGTTCGGGCGGGTGTTCGGATGTGTGTTCGGGTGTGTGTTCGTGTATGTGTTCGGGTGTGTATTCGGGTGTGTGTTCGGGTGTGTGTTCGGGTGTGTGTTCGGGTCTGTGTTCGGGTGTGTTCGGTTGTGTGTTCGGGTGTGTTCGGGTGTGTGTTCGGTTTTGTATTCGGGTGTGTGTTCGGGTTTGTATTCGGGTGTGTGTTCGGGTGTGTGTTCGGGTGTGTGTTCGGGTATGTGTTCGGGTGTGTATTCGGGTGTGTGTTCGGGTGTGTGTTCGGGTGTGTATTCGGGTGTGTGTTCGGGTGTGTGTTCGGGTGTGTATTCGGGTGTGTGTTCGGGTGTGTGTTCGGGTGTGTGTTCGGGTATGTGTTCGGGTGTGTATTCGGGTGTGTGTTCGGGTTTGTATTCGGGTGTGTGTTCGGGTTTGTATTCGGGTGTGTTCGGGTATGTGTTCGGGTGTGTATTCGGGTGTGTGTTCGGGTGTGTGTTCGGGTGTGTGTTCGGGTATGTGTTCGGGTGTGTATTCGGGTGTGTGTTCGGGTTTGTATTCGGGTGTGTGTTCGGGTGTGTGTTCGGGTATGTGTTCGGCTGTGTATTCGGGTGTGTGTTCGGGTGTGTGTTCGGGTGTGTGTTCGGGTGTGTGTTCGGGAGTGTGTTCGGGTTTGTGTTCGGGTATGTGTTCGGGTGTGCATTCGGGTGTGTGTTTGGGTGTGTGCTCAGGTGTGTGTTCGGGTCTGTGTTCGGGTGTGTTCGGGTGTGTGTTCGGGTGTGTTCGGGTGTGTGTTCGGTTTTGTATTCGGGTGTGTGTTCGGGTTTGTATTCGGGTGTGTTCGGGTGTGTGTTCGGGTGTGTGTTCTGGTATGTGTTCGGGTGTGTATTCGGGTGTGTGTTCGGGTGTGTGTTCGGGTGTGTGTTCGAGTGTGTGTTCGGGTGTGTGTTCGGTTTTGTATTCGGGTGTGTGTTCGGGTTTGTATTCGGGTGTGTTCGGGTGTGTATTCGGGTGTGTGTTCGGATGTGTGTTCGGGTGTGTGTTCGGGTGTGTGTTCGGGTGTGTGTTAGGGTGTGTGTTCGGGCGGGTGTTCGGATGTGTGTTCGGGTGTGTGTTCGTGTATGTGTTCGGGTGTGTATTCGGGTGTGTGTTCGGGTGTGTGTTCGGGTGTGTGTTCGGGTCTGTGTTCGGGTGTGTTCGGTTGTGTGTTCGGGTGTGTTCGGGTGTGTGTTCGGTTTTGTATTCGGGTGTGTGTTCGGGTTTGTATTCGGGTGTGTTCGGGTGTGTGTTCTGGTATGTGTTCGGGTGTGTATTCGGGTGTGTGTTCGGGTGTGTGTTCGGGTGTGTATTCGGGTGTGTGTTCGGGTGTGGGTTCGGGTGTGTATTCGGGTGTGTGTTCGGGTGTGTGTTCGGGTGTGTGTTCGGGTATGTGTTCGGGTGTGTATTCGGGTGTGAGTTCGGGTTTGTATTCGGGTGTGTGTTCGGGTTTGTATTCGGGTGTGTTCGGGTGTGTATTCGGGTGTGTGTTCGGGTGTGTGTTCGGGTGTGTGTTCGGGTATGTGTTCGGGTGTGTATTCGGGTGTGTGTTCGGGTTTGTATTCGGGTGTGTGTTCGGGTGTGTGTTCGGGTATGTGTTCGGCTGTGTATTCGGGTGAGTGTTCGGGTGTGTGTTCGGGTGTGTGTTCGGGTGTGTGTTCGGGAGTGTGTTCGGGTTTGTGTTCGGGTGTGTGTTCGGGTGTGTGTTCGGGTGTGTATTCGGGTGTGTGTTCGGGTTTGTATTCGGGTGTGTGTTCGGGTTTGTATTCGGGTGTGTTCGGGTATGTGTTCGGGTGTGTATTCGGGTGTGTGTTCGGGTGTGTGTTCGGGTGTGTGTTCGGGTATGTGTTCGGGTGTGTATTCGGGTGTGTGTTCGGGTTTGTATTCGGGTGTGTGTTCGGGTGTGTGTTCGGGTATGTGTTCGGGTGTGTATTCGGGTGTGTGTTCGGGTGTGTGTTCGGGTGTGTGTTCGGGTGTGTGTTCGGGTGTGTGTTCGGGTTTGTGTTCGGGTGTGTGGTTCGGGTGTGTGTTCGGGTGTGTGTTCGGTAGTGTGTTTGGGTATGTGTTCAGGTGTGTATTCGGGTGTGTGTTCAGGTGTGTATTCGGGTGTGTGTTCGGGTGTGTGTTCGTGTGTGTGTTCGGGTGTTTGCTCGGGTGTGTGTTCGGGTGTGTGTTCGGGTGTGTATTCGGGTGTGTGTTCGGGTGTGTGTTCGGGTGTGTATTCGGGTGTGTGTTCGGGTGTGTGGTCGGGTTTGTATTCGGGTGTGTGTTCGGGTTTGTATTCGGGTGTATTCGGGTGTGTGTTCGGGTATGTGTTCGGGTGTGTATTCGGGTGTGTGTTCGGGTGTGTGTTCGGGTGTGTGTTCGGGTGAGTGTTCCGGTGTTTGTTCTGGTGTGTGTTCGGGTGTGTGTTCGGGTGTGTGTTCGGGTGTGTGTTCCGGTGTTTGTTCTGGTGTGTGTTCGGGTGTGTGTTCGGGTGTGTGTTCGGGTGTGTGTTCGGGTGTGTTTTCGGGTGTGTGTTCGGGTTTGTATTCGGGTGTGTGTTCGGGTTTGTATTCGGGTGTGTTCGGATAAGAGTTCGGGTGTGTGTTCGGGTATGTGTTCGGGTGTGCATTCGGGTGTGTGTTTGGGTGTGTGCTCAGGTGTGTGTTCGGGTCTGTGTTCGGGTGTGTTCGGGTGTGTGTTCGGGTGTGTTCGGGTGTGTGTTCGGTTTTGTATTCGGGTGTGTGTTCGGGTTTGTATTCGGGTGTGTTCGGGTGTGTGTTCGGGTGTGTGTTCTGGTATGTGTTCGGGTGTGTATTCGGGTGTGTGTTCGGGTGTGTGTTCGGGTGTGTGTTCGAGTGTGTGTTCGGGTGTGTGTTCGGTTTTGTATTCGGGTGTGTGTTCGGGTTTGTAATCGGGTGTGTTCGGGTGTGTATTCGGGTGTGTGTTCGGATGTTTGTTCGGGTGTGTGTTCGGGTGTGTGTTTGGGTGTGTGTTCGGGCGGGTGTTCGGATGTGTGTTCGGGTGTGTGTTCGTGTATGTGTTCGGGTGTGTATTCGGGTGTGTGTTCGGGTGTGTGTTCGGGTGTGTGTTCGGGTCTGTGTTCGGGTGTGTTCGGTTGTGTGTTCGGGTGTGTTCGGGTGTGTGTTCGGTTTTGTATTCGGGTGTGTGTTCGGGTTTGTATTCGGGTGTGTGTTCGGGTGTGTGTTCGGGTGTGTGTTCGGGTATGTGTTCGGGTGTGTATTCGGGTGTGTGTTCGGGTGTGTGTTCGGGTGTGTATTCGGGTGTGTGTTCGGGTGTGTGTTCGGGTGTGTATTCGGGTGTGTGTTCGGGTGTGTGTTCGGGTGTGTGTTCGGGTATGTGTTCGGGTGTGTATTCGGGTGTGTGTTCGGGTTTGTATTCGGGTGTGTGTTCGGGTTTGTATTCGGGTGTGTTCGGGTATGTGTTCGGGTGTGTATTCGGGTGTGTGTTCGGGTGTGTGTTCGGGTGTGTGTTCGGGTATGTGTTCGGGTGTGTATTCGGGTGTGTGTTCGGGTTTGTATTCGGGTGTGTGTTCGGGTGTGTGTTCGGGTATGTGTTCGGCTGTGTATTCGGGTGTGTGTTCGGGTGTGTGTTCGGGTGTGTGTTCGGGTGTGTGTTCGGGAGTGTGTTCGGGTTTGTGTTCGGGTGTGTGTTCGGGTGTGTGTTCGGGTGTGTATTCGGGTGTGTGTTCGGGTTTGTATTCGGGTGTGTGTTCGGGTTTGTATTCGGGTGTGTTCGGGTATGTGTTCGGGTGTGTATTCGGGTGTGTGTTCCGGTGTGTGTTCGGGTGTGTGTTCGGGTATGTGTTCGGGTGTGTATTCGGGTGTGTGTTCGGGTTTGTATTCGGGTGTGTGTTCGGGTGTGTGTTCGGGTATGTGTTCGGGTGTGTGTTCGGGTGTGTGTTCGGGTGTGTGTTCGGGTGTGTGTTCGGGTGTGTGTTTGGGTGTGTGTTCGGGCGTGTGTTCGGGTGTGTTCGGGAGTGTGTTCGGGTGTGTTTTCGGGTATGTGTTCGGGTTTGTATTCGGGTGTGTGTTCGGGTTTGTATTCTGGTGTGTGTTCGGGTCTGTGTTCGGGTGTGTGTTCGGGTGTGTGTTCGGGTGTGTGTTCGGGAGTGTGTTCTGGTGTGTTTTCGGGTATGTGTTCGGGTTTGTATTCGGGTGTGTGTTCGGGTTTGTATTCGGGTGTGTGTTCGGGTCTGTGTTCGGGTGTGTGTTCGGGTGTGTGTTCGGGTGTGTGTTCGGGAGTGTGTTCGGGTTTGTATTCGGGTGTGTGTTCGGGTTTGTATTCGGGTGTGTTCAGGTGTGTGTTCGGGTATGTGTTCGGATGTGTGTTCGGGTGTGTGCTCGGGTATGTGTTCGGGTGTGTATTCGGGTGTGTGTTCGGGTTTGTATTCGGGTGTGTGTTCGGGTTTGTATTCGGGTGTATTCGGGTGTGTGTTCGGGTGTGTATTCGGGTGTGTGTTCGGGTGTGTGTTCGGGTGTGTGTTCGGGTGTATGTTCGGGTGTGTGTTCGGGTGTGTGTTCGGGTGTTTGTTCGGGTGTGTGTTCGTGTGTGCGTTCGGGTGTGTGTTCGGGTTTGTATTCGGGTGTGTTCGGTTGTGTGTTCTGGTATGTGTTCGGGTGTGTATTCGGGTATGTGTTCGGGTTTGTGTTCGGGTGTGTGTTCGGGTGTGTGTTCGGGTGTGTGTTCGGGTGTGTGTTCGGGTATGTATTCGGGTGTGTGTTCGGGTTTGTATTCGGGTGTGTGTTCGGGTTTGTATTCGGGTGTATTCGGGTGTGTGTTCGGGTGTGTATTCGGGTGTGTGTTCGGGTGTGTGTTCGGGTGTGTGTTCGGGTGTGTGTTCGGGTGTTTGTTCGGGTGTGTGTTCGGGTGTGTGTTCGGGTTTGTATTCGGGTGTGTTCGGGTGTGTGTTCTGGTATGTGTTCGGGTGTGTATTCGGGTATGTGTTCGGGTTTGCATTCGGGTGTGTGTTCGGGTGTGTGTTCGGGTGTGTGTTCGGGTATGTGTTCGGGTGTGAATTCGGGTGTGTGTTCGGGTTTGTATTCGGGTGTGTGTTCGGGTGTGTGTTCGGGTTTGTGTTCGGGTCTGTGTTCGGGTGTGTGTTCGGGTGTGTGTTCGGGTGTGTATTCGGGTGTGTGTTCGGGTGTGTGTTCGGGTGTGTGTTCGGGTGTGTATTCGGGTGTGTGTTCGGGTGTGTGTTCGGGTGTGTGTTCGGGTGTGTGTTCGGGTGTGTCTTCGGGTGTGTGTTCGGATTTGTATTCGGGTTTGTGTTCGGGTCTGTGTTCGGGTGTGTGTTCGGGTGTGTGTTCGGGTGTGTATTCGGGTGTGTGTTCGGGTGTGTGTTCGGGTGTGTGTTCGGGTGTGTATTCGGGTGTGTGTTCGGGTGTGTGTTCGGGTGTGTGTTCGGGTGTGTGTTCGGGTGTGTGTTCGGGTGTGTCTTCGGGTGTGTGTTCATGTTTGTATTCGGGTGTGTTCGGGTTTGTGTTCGGTAGTGTGTTTGGGTATGTGTTCAGGTGTGTATTCGGGTGTGTGTTCGGGTGTGTGTTCGTGTGTGTGTTCGGGTGTTTGTTCGGGTGTGTGTTCGGGTGTGTGTTCGGGTGTGTATTCGGGTGTGTGTTCGGGTGTGTGTTCGGGTGTGTATTCGGGTGTGTGTTCGGGTGTGTGGTCGGGTTTGTATTCGGGTGTGTTTTCGGGTGTGTGTTCGGGTGTGTATTCGGGTTTGTGTTCGGGTGTGTGTTCGGGTGTGTATTCGGGTGTGTGTTCGGGTGTGTATTCGGGTGTGTGTTCGGGTGTGTGTTCGGGTGTGTATTCGGGTGTGTGTTCAGGTGTGTATTCGGGTGTGTGTTCGGGTGTGTGTTCGTGTGTGTGTTCGGGTGTTTGTTCGGGTGTGTGTTCGGGTGTGTGTTCGGGTGTGTATTCGGGTGTGTGTTCGGGTGTGTGTTCGGGTGTGTATTCGGGTGTGTGTTCGGGTGTGTGGTCGGGTTTGTATTCGGGTGTGTGTTCGGGTTTGTATTCGGGTGTATTCGGGTGTGTGTTCGGGTATGTGTTCGGGTGTGTATTCGGGTGTGTGTTCGGGTGTGTGTTCGGGTGTGTGTTCGGGTGAGTGTTCCGGTGTTTGTTCTGGTGTGTGTTCGGGTGTGTGTTCGGGTGTGTGTTCGGGTGTGTGTTCCGGTGTTTGTTCTGGTGTGTGTTCGGGTGTGTGTTCGGGTGTGTGTTCGGGTGTGTGTTCGGGTGTGTTTTCGGGTGTGTGTTCGGGTTTGTATTCGGGTGTGTGTTCGGGTTTGTATTCGGGTGTGTTCGGATAAGAGTTCGGGTGTGTGTTCGGGTATGTGTTCGGGTGTGCATTCGGGTGTGTGTTTGGGTGTGTGCTCAGGTGTGTGTTCGGGTCTGTGTTCGGGTGTGTTCGGGTGTGTGTTCGGGTGTGTTCGGGTGTGTGTTCGGTTTTGTATTCGGGTGTGTGTTCGGGTTTGTATTCGGGTGTGTTCGGGTGTGTGTTCGGGTGTGTGTTCTGGTATGTGTTCGGGTGTGTATTCGGGTGTGTGTTCGGGTGTGTGTTCGGGTGTGTGTTCGAGTGTGTGTTCGGGTGTGTGTTCGGTTTTGTATTCGGGTGTGTGTTCGGGTTTGTATTCGGGTGTGTTCGGGTGTGTATTCGGGTGTGTGTTCGGATGTGTGTTCGGGTGTGTGTTCGGGTGTGTGTTCGGGTGTGTGTTTGGGTGTGTGTTCGGGCTGGTGTTCGGATGTGTGTTCGGGTGTGTGTTCGTGTATGTGTTCGGGTGTGTATTCGGGTGTGTGTTCGGGTGTGTGTTCGGGTGTGTGTTCGGGTCTGTGTTCGGGTGTGTTCGGTTGTGTGTTCGGGTGTGTTCGGGTGTGTGTTCGGTTTTGTATTCGGGTGTGTGTTCGGGTTTGTATTCGGGTGTGTTCGGGTGTGTGTTCTGGTATGTGTTCGGGTGTGTATTCGGGTGTGTGTTCGGGTGTGTGTTCGGGTGTGTATTCGGGTGTGTGTTCGGGTGTGGGTTCGGGTGTGTATTCGGGTGTGTGTTCGGGTGTGTGTTCGGGTGTGTGTTCGGGTATGTGTTCGGGTGTGTATTCGGGTGTGTGTTCGGGTTTGTATTCGGGTGTGTGTTCGGGTTTGTATTCGGGTGTGTTCGGGTATGTGTTCGGGTGTGTATTCGGGTGTGTGTTCGGGTGTGTGTTCGGGTGTGTGTTCGGGTATGTGTTCGGGTGTGTATTCGGGTGTGTGTTCGGGTGTGTGTTCGGGTGTGTGTTCGGGTGTGTGTTCGGGAGTGTGTTCGGGTTTGTGTTCGGGTGTGTGTTCGGGTGTGTGTTCGGGTGTGTATTCGGGTGTGTGTTCGGGTTTGTATTCGGGTGTGTGTTCGGGTTTGTATTCGGGTGTGTTCGGGTATGTGTTCGGGTGTGTATTCGGGTGTGTGTTCGGGTGTGTGTTCGGGTGTGTGTTCGGGTATGTGTTCGGGTGTGTATTCGGGTGTGTGTTCGGGTTTGTATTCGGGTGTGTGTTCGGGTGTGTGTTCGGGTATGTGTTCGGGTGTGTATTCGGGTGTGTGTTCGGGTGTGTGTTCGGGTGTGTGTTCGGGTGTGTGTTCGGGTGTGTGTTCGGGTTTGTGTTCGGGTGTGTGGTTCGGGTGTGTGTTCGGGTGTGTGTTCGGTAGTGTGTTTGGGTATGTGTTCAGGTGTGTATTCGGGTGTGTGTTCAGGTGTGTATTCGGGTGTGTGTTCGGGTGTGTGTTCGTGTGTGTGTTCGGGTGTTTGTTCGGGTGTGTGTTCGGGTGTGTGTTCGGGTGTGTATTCGGGTGTGTGTTCGGGTGTGTGTTCGGGTGTGTATTCGGGTGTGTGTTCGGGTGTGTGGTCGGGTTTGTATTCGGGTGTGTGTTCGGGTTTGTATTCGGGTGTATTCGGGTGTGTGTTCGGGTATGTGTTCGGGTGTGTATTCGGGTGTGTGTTCGGGTGTGTGTTCGGGTGTGTGTTCGGGTGAGTGTTCCGGTGTTTGTTCTGGTGTGTGTTCGGGTGTGTGTTCGGGTGTGTGTTCGGGTGTGTGTTCCGGTGTTTGTTCTGGTGTGTGTTCGGGTGTGTGTTCGGGTGTGTGTTCGGGTGTGTGTTCGGGTGTGTTTTCGGGTGTGTGTTCGGGTTTGTATTCGGGTGTGTGTTCGGGTTTGTATTCGGGTGTGTTCGGATAAGAGTTCGGGTGTGTGTTCGGGTATGTGTTCGGGTGTGCATTCGGGTGTGTGTTTGGGTGTGTGCTCAGGTGTGTGTTCGGGTCTGTGTTCGGGTGTGTTCGGGTGTGTGTTCGGGTGTGTTCGGGTGTGTGTTCGGTTTTGTATTCGGGTGTGTGTTCGGTTTTGTATTCGGGTGTGTTCGGGTGTGTGTTCGGGTGTGTGTTCTGGTATGTGTTCGGGTGTGTATTCGGGTGTGTGTTCGGGTGTGTGTTCGGGTGTGTGTTCGAGTGTGTGTTCGGGTGTGTGTTCGGTTTTGTATTCGGGTGTGTTCGGGTGTGTATTCGGGTGTGTGTTCGGATGTGTGTTCGGGTGTGTGTTCGGGTGTGTGTTCGGGTGTGTGTTTGGGTGTGTGTTCGGGCGGGTGTTCGGATGTGTGTTCGGGTGTGTGTTCGTGTATGTGTTCGGGTGTGTATTCGGGTGTGTGTTCGGGTGTGTGTTCGGGTGTGTGTTCGGGTCTGTGTTCGGGTGTGTTCGGTTGTGTGTTCGGGTGTGTGTTCGGTTTTGTATTCGGGTGTGTGTTCGGGTTTGTATTCGGGTGTGTGTTCGGGTGTGTGTTCGGGTGTGTGTTCGGGTATGTGTTCGGGTGTGTATTCGGGTGTGTGTTCGGGTGTGTGTTCGGGTGTGTATTCGGGTGTGTGTTCGGGTGTGTGTTCGGGTGTGTATTCGGGTGTGTGTTCGGGTGTGTGTTCGGGTGTGTGTTCGGGTATGTGTTCGGGTGTGTATTCGGGTGTGTGTTCGGGTTTGTATTCGGGTGTGTGTTCGGGTTTGTATTCGGGTGTGTTCGGGTATGTGTTCGGGTGTGTATTCGGGTGTGTGTTCGGGTGTGTGTTCGGGTGTGTGTTCGGGTATGTGTTCGGGTGTGTATTCGGGTGTGTGTTCGGGTTTGTATTCGGGTGTGTGTTCGGGTGTGTGTTCGGGTATGTGTTCGGCTGTGTATTCGGGTGTGTGTTCGGGTGTGTGTTCGGGTGTGTGTTCGGGTGTGTGTTCGGGAGTGTGTTCGGGTTTGTGTTCGGGTATGTGTTCGGGTGTGCATTCGGGTGTGTGTTTGGGTGTGTGCTCAGGTGTGTGTTCGGGTCTGTGTTCGGGTGTGTTCGGGTGTGTGTTCGGGTGTGTTCGGGTGTGTGTTCGGTTTTGTATTCGGGTGTGTGTTCGGGTTTGTATTCGGGTGTGTTCGGGTGTGTGTTCGGGTGTGTGTTCTGGTATGTGTTCGGGTGTGTATTCGGGTGTGTGTTCGGGTGTGTGTTCGGGTGTGTGTTCGAGTGTGTGTTCGGGTGTGTGTTCGGTTTTGTATTCGGGTGTGTGTTCGGGTTTGTATTCGGGTGTGTTCGGGTGTGTATTCGGGTGTGTGTTCGGATGTGTGTTCGGGTGTGTGTTCGGGTGTGTGTTCGGGTGTGTGTTTGGGTGTGTGTTCGGGCGGGTGTTCGGATGTGTGTTCGGGTGTGTGTTCGTGTATGTGTTCGGGTGTGTATTCGGGTGTGTGTTCGGGTGTGTGTTCGGGTGTGTGTTCGGGTGTGTTCGGGTGTGTGTTCGGGTGTGTTCGGGTGTGTGTTCGGTTTTGTATTCGGGTGTGTGTTCGGGTTTGTATTCGGGTGTGTTCGGGTGTGTGTTCGGGTGTGTGTTCTGGTATGTGTTCGGGTGTGTATTCGGGTGTGTGTTCGGGTGTGTGTTCGGGTGTGTGTTCGAGTGTGTGTTCGGGTGTGTGTTCGGTTTTGTATTCGGGTGTGTTCGGGTGTGTATTCGGGTGTGTGTTCGGATGTGTGTTCGGGTGTGTGTTCGGGTGTGTGTTCGGGTGTGTGTTTGGGTGTGTGTTCGGGCGGGTGTTCGGATGTGTGTTCGGGTGTGTGTTCGTGTATGTGTTCGGGTGTGTATTCGGGTGTGTGTTCGGGTGTGTGTTCGGGTGTGTGTTCGGGTCTGTGTTCGGGTGTGTTCGGTTGTGTGTTCGGGTGTGTGTTCGGTTTTGTATTCGGGTGTGTGTTCGGGTTTGTATTCGGGTGTGTGTTCGGGTGTGTGTTCGGGTGTGTGTTCGGGTATGTGTTCGGGTGTGTATTCGGGTGTGTGTTCGGGTGTGTGTTCGGGTGTGTATTCGGGTGTGTGTTCGGGTGTGTGTTCGGGTGTGTATTCGGGTGTGTGTTCGGGTGTGTGTTCGGGTGTGTGTTCGGGTATGTGTTCGGGTGTGTATTCGGGTGTGTGTTCGGGTTTGTATTCGGGTGTGTGTTCGGGTTTGTATTCGGGTGTGTTCGGGTATGTGTTCGGGTGTGTATTCGGGTGTGTGTTCGGGTGTGTGTTCGGGTGTGTGTTCGGGTATGTGTTCGGGTGTGTATTCGGGTGTGTGTTCGGGTTTGTATTCGGGTGTGTGTTCGGGTGTGCGTTCGGGTATGTGTTCGGCTGTGTATTCGGGTGTGTGTTCGGGTGTGTGTTCGGGTGTGTGTTCGGGTGTGTGTTCGGGAGTGTGTTCGGGTTTGTGTTCGGGTATGTGTTCGGGTGTGCATTCGGGTGTGTGTTTGGGTGTGTGCTCAGGTGTGTGTTCGGGTCTGTGTTCGGGGGTGTTCGGGTGTGTGTTCGGGTGTGTTCGTGTGTGTGTTCGGTTTTGTATTCGGGTGTGTGTTCGGGTTTGTATTCGGGTGTGTTCGGGTGTGTGTTCGGGTGTGTGTTCTGGTATGTGTTCGGGTGTGTATTCGGGTGTGTGTTCGGGTGTGTGTTCGGGTGTGTGTTCGAGTGTGTGTTCGGGTGTGTGTTCGGTTTTGTATTCGGGTGTGTGTTCGGGTTTGTATTCGGGTGTGTTCGGGTGTGTATTCGGGTGTGTGTTCGGATGTGTGTTCGGGTGTGTGTTCGGGTGTGTGTTCGGGTGTGTGTTTGGGTGTGTGTTCGGGCGGGTGTTCGGATGTGTGTTCGGGTGTGTGTTCGTGTATGTGTTCGGGTGTGTATTCGGGTGTGTGTTCGGGTGTGTGTTCGGGTGTGTGTTCGGGTCTGTGTTCGGGTGTGTTCGGTTGTGTGTTCGGGTGTGTTCGGGTGTGTGTTCGGTTTTGTATTCGGGTGTGTGTTCGGGTTTGTATTCGGGTGTGTTCGGGTGTGTGTTCTGGTATGTGTTCGGGTGTGTATTCGGGTGTGTGTTCGGGTGTGTGTTCGGGTGTGTATTCGGGTGTGTGTTCGGGTGTGGGTTCGGGTGTGTATTCGGGTGTGTGTTCGGGTGTGTGTTCGGGTGTGTGTTCGGGTATGTGTTCGGGTGTGTATTCGGGTGTGAGTTCGGGTTTGTATTCGGGTGTGTGTTCGGGTTTGTATTCGGGTGTGTTCGGGTGTGTATTCGGGTGTGTGTTCGGGTGTGTGTTCGGGTGTGTGTTCGGGTATGTGTTCGGGTGTGTATTCGGGTGTGTGTTCGGGTTTGTATTCGGGTGTGTGTTCGGGTGTGTGTTCGGGTATGTGTTCGGCTGTGTATTCGGGTGTGTGTTCGGGTGTGTGTTCGGGTGTGTGTTCGGGTGTGTGTTCGGGAGTGTGTTCGGGTTTGTGTTCGGGTGTGTGTTCGGGTGTGTGTTCGGGTGTGTATTCGGGTGTGTGTTCGGGTTTGTATTCGGGTGTGTGTTCGGGTTTGTATTCGGGTGTGTTCGGGTATGTGTTCGGGTGTGTATTCGGGTGTGTGTTCGGGTGTGTGTTCGGGTGTGTGTTCGGGTATGTGTTCGGGTGTGTATTCGGGTGTGTGTTCGGGTTTGTATTCGGGTGTGTGTTCGGGTGTGTGTTCGGGTATGTGTTCGGGTGTGTATTCGGGTGTGTGTTCGGGTGTGTGTTCGGGTGTGTGTTCGGGTGTGTGTTCGGGTGTGTGTTCGGGTTTGTGTTCGGGTGTGTGGTTCGGGTGTGTGTTCGGGTGTGTGTTCGGTAGTGTGTTTGGGTATGTGTTCAGGTGTGTATTCGGGTGTGTGTTCAGGTGTGTATTCGGGTGTGTGTTCGGGTGTGTGTTCGTGTGTGTGTTCGGGTGTTTGTTCGGGTGTGTGTTCGGGTGTGTGTTCGGGTGTGTATTCGGGTGTGTGTTCGGGTGTGTGTTCGGGTGTGTATTCGGGTGTGTGTTCGGGTGTGTGGTCGGGTTTGTATTCGGGTGTGTGTTCGGGTTTGTATTCGGGTGTATTCGGGTGTGTGTTCGGGTATGTGTTCGGGTGTGTATTCGGGTGTGTGTTCGGGTGTGTGTTCGGGTGTGTGTTCGGGTGAGTGTTCCGGTGTTTGTTCTGGTGTGTGTTCGGGTGTGTGTTCGGGTGTGTGTTCGGGTGTGTGTTCCGGTGTTTGTTCTGGTGTGTGTTCGGGTGTGTGTTCGGGTGTGTGTTCGGGTGTGTGTTCGGGTGTGTTTTCGGGTGTGTGTTCGGGTTTGTATTCGGGTGTGTGTTCGGGTTTGTATTCGGGTGTGTTCGGATAAGAGTTCGGGTGTGTGTTCGGGTATGTGTTCGGGTGTGCATTCGGGTGTGTGTTTGGGTGTGTGCTCAGGTGTGTGTTCGGGTCTGTGTTCGGGTGTGTTCGGGTGTGTGTTCGGGTGTGTTCGGGTGTGTGTTCGGTTTTGTATTCGGGTGTGTGTTCGGTTTTGTATTCGGGTGTGTTCGGGTGTGTGTTCGGGTGTGTGTTCTGGTATGTGTTCGGGTGTGTATTCGGGTGTGTGTTCGGGTGTGTGTTCGGGTGTGTGTTCGAGTGTGTGTTCGGGTGTGTGTTCGGTTTTGTATTCGGGTGTGTTCGGGTGTGTATTCGGGTGTGTGTTCGGATGTGTGTTCGGGTGTGTGTTCGGGTGTGTGTTCGGGTGTGTGTTTGGGTGTGTGTTCGGGCGGGTGTTCGGATGTGTGTTCGGGTGTGTGTTCGTGTATGTGTTCGGGTGTGTATTCGGGTGTGTGTTCGGGTGTGTGTTCGGGTGTGTGTTCGGGTCTGTGTTCGGGTGTGTTCGGTTGTGTGTTCGGGTGTGTGTTCGGTTTTGTATTCGGGTGTGTGTTCGGGTTTGTATTCGGGTGTGTGTTCGGGTGTGTGTTCGGGTGTGTGTTCGGGTATGTGTTCGGGTGTGTATTCGGGTGTGTGTTCGGGTGTGTGTTCGGGTGTGTATTCGGGTGTGTGTTCGGGTGTGTGTTCGGGTGTGTATTCGGGTGTGTGTTCGGGTGTGTGTTCGGGTGTGTGTTCGGGTATGTGTTCGGGTGTGTATTCGGGTGTGTGTTCGGGTTTGTATTCGGGTGTGTGTTCGGGTTTGTATTCGGGTGTGTTCGGGTATGTGTTCGGGTGTGTATTCGGGTGTGTGTTCGGGTGTGTGTTCGGGTGTGTGTTCGGGTATGTGTTCGGGTGTGTATTCGGGTGTGTGTTCGGGTTTGTATTCGGGTGTGTGTTCGGGTGTGTGTTCGGGTATGTGTTCGGCTGTGTATTCGGGTGTGTGTTCGGGTGTGTGTTCGGGTGTGTGTTCGGGTGTGTGTTCGGGAGTGTGTTCGGGTTTGTGTTCGGGTATGTGTTCGGGTGTGCATTCGGGTGTGTGTTTGGGTGTGTGCTCAGGTGTGTGTTCGGGTCTATGTTCGGGTGTGTTCGGGTGTGTGTTCGGGTGTGTTCGGGTGTGTGTTCGGTTTTGTATTCGGGTGTGTGTTCGGGTTTGTATTCGGGTGTGTTCGGGTGTGTGTTCGGGTGTGTGTTCTGGTATGTGTTCGGGTGTGTATTCGGGTGTGTGTTCGGGTGTGTGTTCGGGTGTGTGTTCGAGTGTGTGTTCGGGTGTGTGTTCGGTTTTGTATTCGGGTGTGTGTTCGGGTTTGTATTCGGGTGTGTTCGGGTGTGTATTCGGGTGTGTGTTCGGATGTGTGTTCGGGTGTGTGTTCGGGTGTGTGTTCGGGTGTGTGTTTGGGTGTGTGTTCGGGCGGGTGTTCGGATGTGTGTTCGGGTGTGTGTTCGTGTATGTGTTCGGGTGTGTATTCGGGTGTGTGTTCGGGTGTGTGTTCGGGTGTGTGTTCGGGTGTGTTCGGGTGTGTGTTCGGGTGTGTTCGGGTGTGTGTTCGGTTTTGTATTCGGGTGTGTGTTCGGGTTTGTATTCGGGTGTGTTCGGGTGTGTGTTCGGGTGTGTGTTCTGGTATGTGTTCGGGTGTGTATTCGGGTGTGTGTTCGGGTGTGTGTTCGGGTGTGTGTTCGAGTGTGTGTTCGGGTGTGTGTTCGGTTTTGTATTCGGGTGTGTTCGGGTGTGTATTCGGGTGTGTGTTCGGATGTGTGTTCGGGTGTGTGTTCGGGTGTGTGTTCGGGTGTGTGTTTGGGTGTGTGTTCGGGCGGGTGTTCGGATGTGTGTTCGGGTGTGTGTTCGTGTATGTGTTCGGGTGTGTATTCGGGTGTGTGTTCGGGTGTGTGTTCGGGTGTGTGTTCGGGTCTGTGTTCGGGTGTGTTCGGTTGTGTGTTCGGGTGTGTGTTCGGTTTTGTATTCGGGTGTGTGTTCGGGTTTGTATTCGGGTGTGTGTTCGGGTGTGTGTTCGGGTGTGTGTTCGGGTATGTGTTCGGGTGTGTATTCGGGTGTGTGTTCGGGTGTGTGTTCGGGTGTGTATTCGGGTGTGTGTTCGGGTGTGTGTTCGGGTGTGTATTCGGGTGTGTGTTCGGGTGTGTGTTCGGGTGTGTGTTCGGGTATGTGTTCGGGTGTGTATTCGGGTGTGTGTTCGGGTTTGTATTCGGGTGTGTGTTCGGGTTTGTATTCGGGTGTGTTCGGGTATGTGTTCGGGTGTGTATTCGGGTGTGTGTTCGGGTGTGTGTTCGGGTGTGTGTTCGGGTATGTGTTCGGGTGTGTATTCGGGTGTGTGTTCGGGTTTGTATTCGGGTGTGTGTTCGGGTGTGCGTTCGGGTATGTGTTCGGCTGTGTATTCGGGTGTGTGTTCGGGTGTGTGTTCGGGTGTGTGTTCGGGTGTGTGTTCGGGAGTGTGTTCGGGTTTGTGTTCGGGTATGTGTTCGGGTGTGCATTCGGGTGTGTGTTTGGGTGTGTGCTCAGGTGTGTGTTCGGGTCTGTGTTCGGGGGTGTTCGGGTGTGTGTTCGGGTGTGTTCGTGTGTGTGTTCGGTTTTGTATTCGGGTGTGTGTTCGGGTTTGTATTCGGGTGTGTTCGGGTGTGTGTTCGGGTGTGTGTTCTGGTATGTGTTCGGGTGTGTATTCGGGTGTGTGTTCGGGTGTGTGTTCGGGTGTGTGTTCGAGTGTGTGTTCGGGTGTGTGTTCGGTTTTGTATTCGGGTGTGTGTTCGGGTTTGTATTCGGGTGTGTTCGGGTGTGTATTCGGGTGTGTGTTCGGATGTGTGTTCGGGTGTGTGTTCGGGTGTGTGTTCGGGTGTGTGTTTGGGTGTGTGTTCGGGCGGGTGTTCGGATGTGTGTTCGGGTGTGTGTTCGTGTATGTGTTCGGGTGTGTATTCGGGTGTGTGTTCGGGTGTGTGTTCGGGTGTGTGTTCGGGTCTGTGTTCGGGTGTGTTCGGTTGTGTGTTCGGGTGTGTTCGGGTGTGTTCGGTTTTGTATTCGGGTGTGTGTTCGGGTTTGTATTCGGGTGTGTTCGGGTGTGTGTTCTGGTATGTGTTCGGGTGTGTATTCGGGTGTGTGTTCGGGTGTGTGTTCGGGTGTGTATTCGGGTGTGTGTTCGGGTGTGGGTTCGGGTGTGTATTCGGGTGTGTGTTCGGGTGTGTGTTCGGGTGTGTGTTCGGGTATGTGTTCGGGTGTGTATTCGGGTGTGAGTTCGGGTTTGTATTCGGGTGTGTGTTCGGGTTTGTATTCGGGTGTGTTCGGGTGTGTATTCGGGTGTGTGTTCGGGTGTGTGTTCGGGTGTGTGTTCGGGTATGTGTTCGGGTGTGTATTCGGGTGTGTGTTCGGGTTTGTATTCGGGTGTGTGTTCGGGTGTGTGTTCGGGTATGTGTTCGGCTGTGTATTCGGGTGTGTGTTCGGGTGTGTGTTCGGGTGTGTGTTCGGGTGTGTGTTCGGGAGTGTGTTCGGGTTTGTGTTCGGGTGTGTGTTCGGGTGTGTGTTCGGGTGTGTATTCGGGTGTGTGTTCGGGTTTGTATTCGGGTGTGTGTTCGGGTTTGTATTCGGGTGTGTTCGGGTATGTGTTCGGGTGTGTATTCGGGTGTGTGTTCGGGTGTGTGTTCGGGTGTGTGTTCGGGTATGTGTTCGGGTGTGTATTCGGGTGTGTGTTCGGGTTTGTATTCGGGTGTGTGTTCGGGTGTGTGTTCGGGTATGTGTTCGGGTGTGTATTCGGGTGTGTGTTCGGGTGTGTGTTCGGGTGTGTGTTCGGGTGTGTGTTCGGGTGTGTGTTCGGGTTTGTGTTCGGGTGTGTGGTTCGGGTGTGTGTTCGGGTGTGTGTTCGGTAGTGTGTTTGGGTATGTGTTCAGGTGTGTATTCGGGTGTGTGTTCAGGTGTGTATTCGGGTGTGTGTTCGGGTGTGTGTTCGTGTGTGTGTTCGGGTGTTTGTTCGGGTGTGTGTTCGGGTGTGTGTTCGGGTGTGTATTCGGGTGTGTGTTCGGGTGTGTGTTCGGGTGTGTATTCGGGTGTGTGTTCGGGTGTGTGGTCGGGTTTGTATTCGGGTGTGTGTTCGGGTTTGTATTCGGGTGTATTCGGGTGTGTGTTCGGGTATGTGTTCGGGTGTGTATTCGGGTGTGTGTTCGGGTGTGTGTTCGGGTGTGTGTTCGGGTGAGTGTTCCGGTGTTTGTTCTGGTGTGTGTTCGGGTGTGTGTTCGGGTGTGTGTTCGGGTGTGTGTTCCGGTGTTTGTTCTGGTGTGTGTTCGGGTGTGTGTTCGGGTGTGTGTTCGGGTGTGTGTTCGGGTGTGTTTTCGGGTGTGTGTTCGGGTTTGTATTCGGGTGTGTGTTCGGGTTTGTATTCGGGTGTGTTCGGATAAGAGTTCGGGTGTGTGTTCGGGTATGTGTTCGGGTGTGCATTCGGGTGTGTGTTTGGGTGTGTGCTCAGGTGTGTGTTCGGGTCTGTGTTCGGGTGTGTTCGGGTGTGTGTTCGGGTGTGTTCGGGTGTGTGTTCGGTTTTGTATTCGGGTGTGTGTTCGGGTTTGTATTCGGGTGTGTTCGGGTGTGTGTTCGGGTGTGTGTTCTGGTATGTGTTCTGGTGTGTATTCGGGTGTGTGTTCGGGTGTGTGTTCGGGTGTGTGTTCGAGTGTGTGTTCGGGTGTGTGTTCGGTTTTGTATTCGGGTGTGTGTTCGGGTTTGTATTCGGGTGTGTTCGGGTGTGTATTCGGGTGTGTGTTCGGATGTTTGTTCGGGTGTGTGTTCGGGTGTGTGTTCGGGTGTGTGTTTGGGTGTGTGTTCGGGCGGGTGTTCGGATGTGTGTTCGGGTGTGTGTTCGTGTATGTGTTCGGGTGTGTATTCGGGTGTGTGTTCGGGTGTGTGTTCGGGTGTGTGTTCGGGTTTGTGTTCGGGTGTGTTCGGTTGTGTGTTCGGGTGTGTTCGGGTGTGTGTTCGGTTTTGTATTCGGGTGTGTGTTCGGGTTTGTATTCGGGTGTGTGTTCGGGTGTGTGTTCGGGTGTGTGTTCGGGTATGTGTTCGGGTGTGTATTCGGGTGTGTGTTCGGGTGTGTGTTCGGGTGTGTATTCGGGTGTGTGTTCGGGTGTGTGTTCGGGTGTGTATTCGGGTGTGTGTTCGGGTGTGTGTTCGGGTGTGTGTTCGGGTATGTGTTCGGGTGTGTATTCGGGTGTGTGTTCGGGTTTGTATTCGGGTGTGTGTTCGGGTTTGTATTCGGGTGTGTTCGGGTATGTGTTCGGGTGTGTATTCGGGTGTGTGTTCGGGTGTGTGTTCGGGTGTGTGTTCGGGTATGTGTTCGGGTGTGTATTCGGGTGTGTGTTCGGGTTTGTATTCGGGTGTGTGTTCGGGTATGTGTTCGGCTGTGTATTCGGGTGTGTGTTCGGGTGTGTGTTCGGGTGTGTGTTCGGGTGTGTGTTCGGGAGTGTGTTCGGGTTTGTGTTCGGGTGTGTGTTCGGGTGTGTGTTCGGGTGTGTATTCGGGTGTGTGTTCGGGTGTGTGTTCGGGTGTGTATTCGGGTGTGTGTTCGGGTGTGTGTTCGGGTGTGTATTCGGGTGTTTGTTCGGGTGTGTGTTCGGGTGTGTGTTCGGGTGTGTATTCGGGTGTGTGTTCGGGTGTGTGTTCGGGTGTGTATTCGGGTGTGTGTTCGGGTGTGTGTTCGGGTGTGTGTTCGGGTATGTGTTCGGGTGTGTATTCGGGTGTGTGTTCGGGTTTGTATTCGGGTGTGTGTTCGGGTATGTGTTCGGCTGTGTATTCGGGTGTGTGTTCGGGTGTGTGTTCGGGTGTGTGTTCGGGTGTGTGTTCGGGAGTGTGTTCGGGTTTGTGTTCGGGTGTGTGTTCGGGTGTGTGTTCGGGTGTGTATTCGGGTGTGTGTTCGGGTGTGTGTTCGGGTGTGTATTCGGGTGTGTGTTCGGGTGTGTGTTCGGGTGTGTATTCGGGTGTTTGTTCGGGTGTGTGTTCGGGTGTGTGTTCGGGTGTGTATTCGGGTGTGTGTTCGGGTGTGTGTTCGGGTGTGTATTCGGGTGTGTGTTCGGGTGTGTGGTCGGGTTTGTATTCGGGTGTGTTTTCGGGTGTGTGTTCGGGTGTGTATTCGGGTTTGTGTTCGGGTGTGTGTTCGGGTGTGTATTCGGGTGTGTGTTCGGGTGTGTATTCGGGTGTGTGTTCGGGTGTGTGTTCGGGTGTGTATTCGGGTGTGTGTTCAGGTGTGTATTCGGGTGTGTGTTCGGGTGTGTGTTCGTGTGTGTGTTCGGGTGTTTGTTCGGGTGTGTGTTCGGGTGTGTGTTCGGGTGTGTATTCGGGTGTGTGTTCGGGTGTGTGTTCGGGTGTGTATTCGGGTGTGTGTTCGGGTGTGTGGTCGGGTTTGTATTCGGGTGTGTGTTCGGGTTTGTATTCGGGTGTATTCGGGTGTGTGTTCGGGTATGTGTTCGGGTGTGTATTCGGGTGTGTGTTCGGGTGTGTGTTCGGGTGTGTGTTCGGGTGAGTGTTCCGGTGTTTGTTCTGGTGTGTGTTCGGGTGTGTGTTCGGGTGTGTGTTCGGGTGTGTGTTCCGGTGTTTGTTCTGGTGTGTGTTCGGGTGTGTGTTCGGGTGTGTGTTCGGGTGTGTGTTCGGGTGTGTTTTCGGGTGTGTGTTCGGGTTTGTATTCGGGTGTGTGTTCGGGTTTGTATTCGGGTGTGTTCGGATAAGAGTTCGGGTGTGTGTTCGGGTATGTGTTCGGGTGTGCATTCGGGTGTGTGTTTGGGTGTGTGCTCAGGTGTGTGTTCGGGTCTGTGTTCGGGTGTGTTCGGGTGTGTGTTCGGGTGTGTTCGGGTGTGTGTTCGGTTTTGTATTCGGGTGTGTGTTCGGGTTTGTATTCGGGTGTGTTCGGGTGTGTGTTCGGGTGTGTGTTCTGGTATGTGTTCGGGTGTGTATTCGGGTGTGTGTTCGGGTGTGTGTTCGGGTGTGTGTTCGAGTGTGTGTTCGGGTGTGTGTTCGGTTTTGTATTCGGGTGTGTGTTCGGGTTTGTATTCGGGTGTGTTCGGGTGTGTATTCGGGTGTGTGTTCGGATGTGTGTTCGGGTGTGTGTTCGGGTGTGTGTTCGGGTGTGTGTTTGGGTGTGTGTTCGGGCTGGTGTTCGGATGTGTGTTCGGGTGTGTGTTCGTGTATGTGTTCGGGTGTGTATTCGGGTGTGTGTTCGGGTGTGTGTTCGGGTGTGTGTTCGGGTCTGTGTTCGGGTGTGTTCGGTTGTGTGTTCGGGTGTGTTCGGGTGTGTGTTCGGTTTTGTATTCGGGTGTGTGTTCGGGTTTGTATTCGGGTGTGTTCGGGTGTGTGTTCTGGTATGTGTTCGGGTGTGTATTCGGGTGTGTGTTCGGGTGTGTGTTCGGGTGTGTATTCGGGTGTGTGTTCGGGTGTGGGTTCGGGTGTGTATTCGGGTGTGTGTTCGGGTGTGTGTTCGGGTGTGTGTTCGGGTATGTGTTCGGGTGTGTATTCGGGTGTGTGTTCGGGTTTGTATTCGGGTGTGTGTTCGGGTTTGTATTCGGGTGTGTTCGGGTATGTGTTCGGGTGTGTATTCGGGTGTGTGTTCGGGTGTGTGTTCGGGTGTGTGTTCGGGTATGTGTTCGGGTGTGTATTCGGGTGTGTGTTCGGGTGTGTGTTCGGGTGTGTGTTCGGGTGTGTGTTCGGGAGTGTGTTCGGGTTTGTGTTCGGGTGTGTGTTCGGGTGTGTGTTCGGGTGTGTATTCGGGTGTGTGTTCGGGTTTGTATTCGGGTGTGTGTTCGGGTTTGTATTCGGGTGTGTTCGGGTATGTGTTCGGGTGTGTATTCGGGTGTGTGTTCGGGTTTGTATTCGGGTGTGTGTTCGGGTGTGTGTTCGGGTATGTGTTCGGGTGTGTATTCGGGTGTGTGTTCGGGTGTGTGTTCGGGTGTGTGTTCGGGTGTGTGTTCGGGTGTGTGTTCGGGTGTGTATTCGGGTGTGTGTTCGGGTGTGTGTTCGGGTGTGTGTTCGGGTATGTGTTCGGGTGTGTATTCGGGTGTGTGTTCGGGTGTGTGTTCGGGTGTGTGTTCGGGTGTGTGTTCGGGAGTGTGTTCGGGTTTGTGTTCGGGTGTGTGTTCGGGTGTGTGTTCGGGTGTGTATTCGGGTGTGTGTTCGGGTTTGTATTCGGGTGTGTGTTCGGGTTTGTATTCGGGTGTGTTCGGGTATGTGTTCGGGTGTGTATTCGGGTGTGTGTTCGGGTGTGTGTTCGGGTGTGTGTTCGGGTATGTGTTCGGGTGTGTATTCGGGTGTGTGTTCGGGTTTGTATTCGGGTGTGTGTTCGGGTGTGTGTTCGGGTTTGTGTTCGGGTGTGTGGTTCGGGTGTGTGTTCGGGTGTGTGTTCGGGTGTGTGTTCGGGTGTGTATTCGGGTGTGTGTTCGGGTGTGTGTTCGGGTGTGTATTCGGGTGTGTGTTCGGGTGTGTGGTCGGGTTTGTATTCGGGTGTGTGTTCGGGTTTGTATTCGGGTGTATTCGGGTGTGTGTTCGGGTATGTGTTCGGGTGTGTATTCGGGTGTGTGTTCGGGTGTGTGTTCGGGTGTGTGTTCGGGTGAGTGTTCCGGTGTTTGTTCTGGTGTGTGTTCGGGTGTGTGTTCGGGTGTGTGTTCGGGTGTGTGTTCCGGTGTTTGTTCTGGTGTGTGTTCGGGTGTGTGTTCGGGTGTGTGTTCGGGTGTGTGTTCGGGTGTGTTTTCGGGTGTGTGTTCGGGTTTGTATTCGGGTGTGTGTTCGGGTTTGTATTCGGGTGTGTTCGGATAAGAGTTCGGGTGTGTGTTCGGGTATGTGTTCGGGTGTGCATTCGGGTGTGTGTTTGGGTGTGTGCTCAGGTGTGTGTTCGGGTCTGTGTTCGGGTGTGTTCGGGTGTGTGTTCGGGTGTGTTCGGGTGTGTGTTCGGTTTTGTATTCGGGTGTGTGTTCGGTTTTGTATTCGGGTGTGTTCGGGTGTGTGTTCGGGTGTGTGTTCTGGTATGTGTTCGGGTGTGTATTCGGGTGTGTGTTCGGGTGTGTGTTCGGGTGTGTGTTCGAGTGTGTGTTCGGGTGTGTGTTCGGTTTTGTATTCGGGTGTGTTCGGGTGTGTATTCGGGTGTGTGTTCGGATGTGTGTTCGGGTGTGTGTTCGGGTGTGTGTTCGGGTGTGTGTTTGGGTGTGTGTTCGGGCGGGTGTTCGGATGTGTGTTCGGGTGTGTGTTCGTGTATGTGTTCGGGTGTGTATTCGGGTGTGTGTTCGGGTGTGTGTTCGGGTGTGTGTTCGGGTCTGTGTTCGGGTGTGTTCGGTTGTGTGTTCGGGTGTGTGTTCGGTTTTGTATTCGGGTGTGTGTTCGGGTTTGTATTCGGGTGTGTGTTCGGGTGTGTGTTCGGGTGTGTGTTCGGGTGTGTGTTCGGGTATGTGTTCGGGTGTGTATTCGGGTGTGTGTTCGGGTGTGTGTTCGGGTGTGTATTCGGGTGTGTGTTCGGGTGTGTGTTCGGGTGTGTATTCGGGTGTGTGTTCGGGTGTGTGTTCGGGTGTGTGTTCGGGTATGTGTTCGGGTGTGTATTCGGGTGTGTGTTCGGGTTTGTATTCGGGTGTGTGTTCGGGTTTGTATTCGGGTGTGTTCGGGTATGTGTTCGGGTGTGTATTCGGGTGTGTGTTCGGGTGTGTGTTCGGGTGTGTGTTCGGGTATGTGTTCGGGTGTGTATTCGGGTGTGTGTTCGGGTTTGTATTCGGGTGTGTGTTCGGGTGTGTGTTCGGGTATGTGTTCGGCTGTGTATTCGGGTGTGTGTTCGGGTGTGTGTTCGGGTGTGTGTTCGGGTGTGTGTTCGGGAGTGTGTTCGGGTTTGTGTTCGGGTATGTGTTCGGGTGTGCATTCGGGTGTGTGTTTGGGTGTGTGCTCAGGTGTGTGTTCGGGTCTGTGTTCGGGTGTGTTCGGGTGTGTGTTCGGGTGTGTTCGGGTGTGTGTTCGGTTTTGTATTCGGGTGTGTGTTCGGGTTTGTATTCGGGTGTGTTCGGGTGTGTGTTCGGGTGTGTGTTCTGGTATGTGTTCGGGTGTGTGTTCGGGTGTGTGTTCGGGTGTGTGTTCGAGTGTGTGTTCGGGTGTGTGTTCGGTTTTGTATTCGGGTGTGTGTTCGGGTTTGTATTCGGGTGTGTTCGGGTGTGTATTCGGGTGTGTGTTCGGATGTGTGTTCGGGTGTGTGTTCGGGTGTGTGTTCGGGTGTGTGTTTGGGTGTGTGTTCGGGCGGGTGTTCGGATGTGTGTTCGGGTGTGTGTTCGTGTATGTGTTCGGGTGTGTATTCGGGTGTGTGTTCGGGTGTGTGTTCGGGTGTGTGTTCGGGTGTGTTCGGGTGTGTGTTCGGGTGTGTTCGGGTGTGTGTTCGGTTTTGTATTCGGGTGTGTGTTCGGGTTTGTATTCGGGTGTGTTCGGGTGTGTGTTCGGGTGTGTGTTCTGGTATGTGTTCGGGTGTGTATTCGGGTGTGTGTTCGGGTGTGTGTTCGGGTGTGTGTTCGAGTGTGTGTTCGGGTGTGTGTTCGGTTTTGTATTCGGGTGTGTTCGGGTGTGTATTCGGGTGTGTGTTCGGATGTGTGTTCGGGTGTGTGTTCGGGTGTGTGTTCGGGTGTGTGTTTGGGTGTGTGTTCGGGCGGGTGTTCGGATGTGTGTTCGGGTGTGTGTTCGTGTATGTGTTCGGGTGTGTATTCGGGTGTGTGTTCGGGTGTGTGTTCGGGTGTGTGTTCGGGTCTGTGTTCGGGTGTGTTCGGTTGTGTGTTCGGGTGTGTGTTCGGTTTTGTATTCGGGTGTGTGTTCGGGTTTGTATTCGGGTGTGTGTTCGGGTGTGTGTTCGGGTGTGTGTTCGGGTATGTGTTCGGGTGTGTATTCGGGTGTGTGTTCGGGTGTGTGTTCGGGTGTGTATTCGGGTGTGTGTTCGGGTGTGTGTTCGGGTGTGTATTCGGGTGTGTGTTCGGGTGTGTGTTCGGGTGTGTGTTCGGGTATGTGTTCGGGTGTGTATTCGGGTGTGTGTTCGGGTTTGTATTCGGGTGTGTGTTCGGGTTTGTATTCGGGTGTGTTCGGGTATGTGTTCGGGTGTGTATTCGGGTGTGTGTTCGGGTGTGTGTTCGGGTGTGTGTTCGGGTATGTGTTCGGGTGTGTATTCGGGTGTGTGTTCGGGTTTGTATTCGGGTGTGTGTTCGGGTGTGCGTTCGGGTATGTGTTCGGCTGTGTATTCGGGTGTGTGTTCGGGTGTGTGTTCGGGTGTGTGTTCGGGTGTGTGTTCGGGAGTGTGTTCGGGTTTGTGTTCGGGTATGTGTTCGGGTGTGCATTCGGGTGTGTGTTTGGGTGTGTGCTCAGGTGTGTGTTCGGGTCTGTGTTCGGGGGTGTTCGGGTGTGTGTTCGGGTGTGTTCGTGTGTGTGTTCGGTTTTGTATTCGGGTGTGTGTTCGGGTTTGTATTCGGGTGTGTTCGGGTGTGTGTTCGGGTGTGTGTTCTGGTATGTGTTCGGGTGTGTATTCGGGTGTGTGTTCGGGTGTGTGTTCGGGTGTGTGTTCGAGTGTGTGTTCGGGTGTGTGTTCGGTTTTGTATTCGGGTGTGTGTTCGGGTTTGTATTCGGGTGTGTTCGGGTGTGTATTCGGGTGTGTGTTCGGATGTGTGTTCGGGTGTGTGTTCGGGTGTGTGTTCGGGTGTGTGTTTGGGTGTGTGTTCGGGCGGGTGTTCGGATGTGTGTTCGGGTGTGTGTTCGTGTATGTGTTCGGGTGTGTATTCGGGTGTGTGTTCGGGTGTGTGTTCGGGTGTGTGTTCGGGTCTGTGTTCGGGTGTGTTCGGTTGTGTGTTCGGGTGTGTTCGGGTGTGTGTTCGGTTTTGTATTCGGGTGTGTGTTCGGGTTTGTATTCGGGTGTGTTCGGGTGTGTGTTCTGGTATGTGTTCGGGTGTGTATTCGGGTGTGTGTTCGGGTGTGTGTTCGGGTGTGTATTCGGGTGTGTGTTCGGGTGTGGGTTCGGGTGTGTATTCGGGTGTGTGTTCGGGTGTGTGTTCGGGTGTGTGTTCGGGTATGTGTTCGGGTGTGTATTCGGGTGTGAGTTCGGGTTTGTATTCGGGTGTGTGTTCGGGTTTGTATTCGGGTGTGTTCGGGTGTGTATTCGGGTGTGTGTTCGGGTGTGTGTTCGGGTGTGTGTTCGGGTATGTGTTCGGGTGTGTATTCGGGTGTGTGTTCGGGTTTGTATTCGGGTGTGTGTTCGGGTGTGTGTTCGGGTATGTGTTCGGCTGTGTATTCGGGTGTGTGTTCGGGTGTGTGTTCGGGTGTGTGTTCGGGTGTGTGTTCGGGAGTGTGTTCGGGTTTGTGTTCGGGTGTGTGTTCGGGTGTGTGTTCGGGTGTGTATTCGGGTGTGTGTTCGGGTTTGTATTCGGGTGTGTGTTCGGGTTTGTATTCGGGTGTGTTCGGGTATGTGTTCGGGTGTGTATTCGGGTGTGTGTTCGGGTGTGTGTTCGGGTGTGTGTTCGGGTATGTGTTCGGGTGTGTATTCGGGTGTGTGTTCGGGTTTGTATTCGGGTGTGTGTTCGGGTGTGTGTTCGGGTATGTGTTCGGGTGTGTATTCGGGTGTGTGTTCGGGTGTGTGTTCGGGTGTGTGTTCGGGTGTGTGTTCGGGTGTGTGTTCGGGTTTGTGTTCGGGTGTGTGGTTCGGGTGTGTGTTCGGTAGTGTGTTTGGGTATGTGTTCAGGTGTGTATTCGGGTGTGTGTTCAGGTGTGTATTCGGGTGTGTGTTCGGGTGTGTGTTCGTGTGTGTGTTCGGGTGTTTGTTCGGGTGTGTGTTCGGGTGTGTGTTCGGGTGTGTATTCGGGTGTGTGTTCGGGTGTGTGTTCGGGTGTGTATTCGGGTGTGTGTTCGGGTGTGTGGTCGGGTTTGTATTCGGGTGTGTGTTCGGGTTTGTATTCGGGTGTATTCGGGTGTGTGTTCGGGTATGTGTTCGGGTGTGTATTCGGGTGTGTGTTCGGGTGTGTGTTCGGGTGTGTGTTCGGGTGAGTGTTCCGGTGTTTGTTCTGGTGTGTGTTCGGGTGTGTGTTCGGGTGTGTGTTCGGGTGTGTGTTCCGGTGTTTGTTCTGGTGTGTGTTCGGGTGTGTGTTCGGGTGTGTGTTCGGGTGTGTGTTCGGGTGTGTTTTCGGGTGTGTGTTCGGGTTTGTATTCGGGTGTGTGTTCGGGTTTGTATTCGGGTGTGTTCGGATAAGAGTTCGGGTGTGTGTTCGGGTATGTGTTCGGGTGTGCATTCGGGTGTGTGTTTGGGTGTGTGCTCAGGTGTGTGTTCGGGTCTGTGTTCGGGTGTGTTCGGGTGTGTGTTCGGGTGTGTTCGGGTGTGTGTTCGGTTTTGTATTCGGGTGTGTGTTCGGGTTTGTATTCGGGTGTGTTCGGGTGTGTGTTCGGGTGTGTGTTCTGGTATGTGTTCTGGTGTGTATTCGGGTGTGTGTTCGGGTGTGTGTTCGGGTGTGTGTTCGAGTGTGTGTTCGGGTGTGTGTTCGGTTTTGTATTCGGGTGTGTGTTCGGGTTTGTATTCGGGTGTGTTCGGGTGTGTATTCGGGTGTGTGTTCGGATGTTTGTTCGGGTGTGTGTTCGGGTGTGTGTTCGGGTGTGTGTTTGGGTGTGTGTTCGGGCGGGTGTTCGGATGTGTGTTCGGGTGTGTGTTCGTGTATGTGTTCGGGTGTGTATTCGGGTGTGTGTTCGGGTGTGTGTTCGGGTGTGTGTTCGGGTTTGTGTTCGGGTGTGTTCGGTTGTGTGTTCGGGTGTGTTCTGGTGTGTGTTCGGTTTTGTATTCGGGTGTGTGTTCGGGTTTGTATTCGGGTGTGTGTTCGGGTGTGTGTTCGGGTGTGTGTTCGGGTATGTGTTCGGGTGTGTATTCGGGTGTGTGTTCGGGTGTGTGTTCGGGTGTGTATTCGGGTGTGTGTTCGGGTGTGTGTTCGGGTGTGTATTCGGGTGTGTGTTCGGGTGTGTGTTCGGGTGTGTGTTCGGGTATGTGTTCGGGTGTGTATTCGGGTGTGTGTTCGGGTTTGTATTCGGGTGTGTGTTCGGGTTTGTATTCGGGTGTGTTCGGGTATGTGTTCGGGTGTGTATTCGGGTGTGTGTTCGGGTGTGTGTTCGGGTGTGTGTTCGGGTATGTGTTCGGGTGTGTATTCGGGTGTGTGTTCGGGTTTGTATTCGGGTGTGTGTTCGGGTGTGTGTTCGGGTATGTGTTCGGCTGTGTATTCGGGTGTGTGTTCGGGTGTGTGTTCGGGTGTGTGTTCGGGTGTGTGTTCGGGAGTGTGTTCGGGTTTGTGTTCGGGTGTGTGTTCGGGTGTGTGTTCGGGTGTGTATTCGGGTGTGTGTTCGGGTTTGTATTCGGGTGTGTGTTCGGGTTTGTATTCGGGTGTGTTCGGGTATGTGTTCGGGTGTGTATTCGGGTGTGTGTTCCGGTGTGTGTTCGGGTGTGTGTTCGGGTATGTGTTCGGGTGTGTATTCGGGTGTGTGTTCGGGTTTGTATTCGGGTGTGTGTTCGGGTGTGTGTTCGGGTATGTGTTCGGGTGTGTATTCGGGTGTGTGTTCGGGTGTGTGTTCGGGTGTGTGTTCGGGTGTGTGTTCGGGTGTGTGTTCGGGTTTGTGTTCGGGTGTGTGGTTCGGGTGTGTGTTCGGGTGTGTGTTCGGTAGTGTGTTTGGGTATGTGTTCAGGTGTGTATTCGGGTGTGTGTTCGGGTGTGTGTTCGGGTTTGTGTTCGGGTGTGTGGTTCGGGTGTGTGTTCGGGTGTGTGTTCTGGTGTGTGTTCGGGTGTGTCTTCGGGGGTGTGTTCGGGTTTGTATTCGGGTGTGTTCAGGTGTGTGTTCGGGTGTGTGTTCGAGTGTGTGTTCATGTTTGTATTCGGGTGTGTTCGGGTTTGTGTTCGGGAGTGTGTTTGGGTATGTGTTCAGGTGTGTATTCGGGTGTGTGTTCGGGTGTGTGTTCGTGTGTGTGTTCGGGTGTGTGTTCGGGTGTGTGTTCGAGTGTGTATTCGGATGTGTGTTCGGGTGTGTGTTCGGGTGTGTGTTCGGGTGTGTGTTCGGGTGTGTGTTCGGGTATTTGTTCGGGTCTATGTTCGGGTGTGTGTTCGGGTGTGTGTTCGGGTGTGTGTTCGGGTTTGTATTCGGGTGTGTGTTCGGGATTGTATTCGGGTGTGTGTTCGGGTTTGTATTCGGGTGTGTTCGGATGTGTGTTCGGGTGTGTGTTCGGGTATGTGTTCGGGTGTGTATTCGGGTGTGTGTTCGGGTGTGTGTTCGGGTGTGTGTTCGGGTCTGTGTTCGGGTGTGTTCGGGTGTGTGTTCGGGTGTGTTCGGGTGTGTGTTCGGTTTTGTATTCGGGTGTGTGTTCGGGTTTGTATTCGGGTGTGTTCGGGTTTGTGTTCTGGTATGTGTTCGGGTGTGTATTCGGGTGTGTGTTCGGGTTTGTATTCGGGTGTGTGTTCGGGAGTGTGTTCGGGTGTGTGTTCGGGTGTGTGTTCGGGTGTGCGTTCGGTTGTGTTCGGGTGTGTGTTCGGGTGTGTTTTCGGGTGTGTGTTCGGGTGTGTGTTCTGGTATGTGTTCGGGTGTGTATTCGGGTGTGTGTTCGGGTTTGTATTCGGGTGTGTGTTCGGGTGTGTGTTCGGGTTTGTATTCGGGTGTGTGTTCGGGAGTGTGTTCGGGTGTGTGTTCGGGTGTGCGTTCGGGTGTGTGTTCGGGTGTGTGTTCGGGTGTGTGTTCGGGTGTGTGTTCGGGGGTGTGTTCTGGTATGTGTTCGGGTGTGTATTCGGGTGTGTGTTCGGGTTTGTATTCGGGTATGTGTTCGGGCGTGTGTTCGGGTGTGTTCGGGAGTGTGTACGGGTGTGTTTTCGGGTGTGTGTTCGGGTGTGCGTTCGGGTGTGTGTTCGGGTGTGTGTTCGGGTGTGTGTTCGGGTGTGTGTTCGGGGGTGTGTTCTGGTATGTGTTCGGGTGTGTTTTCGGGTGTGTGTTCGGGTGTGTGTTCTGGTATGTGTTCGGGTGTGTATTCGGGTGTGTGTTCGGGTTTGTATTCGGGTGTGTGTTCGGGTGTGTGTTCGGGTTTGTATTCGGGTGTGTGTTCGGGAGTGTGTTCGGGTGTGTGTTCGGGTGTGCGTTCGGGTGTGTGTTCGGGTGTGTGTTCGGGTGTGTGTTCGGGTGTGTGTTCGGGGGTGTGTTCTGGTATGTGTTCGGGTTTGTATTCGGGTGTGTGTTCGGGTTTGTATTCGGGTGTGTGTTCGGGTTTGTATTCGGGTGTGTTCGGGTATGTGTTCGGGTGTGTATTCGGGTGTGTGTTCGGGTGTGTGTTCGGGTGTGTGTTCGGGTATGTGTTCGGGTGTGTATTCGGGTGTGTGTTCGGGTTTGTATTCGGGTGTGTGTTCGGGTGTGTGTTCGGGTATGTGTTCGGGTGTGTATTCGGGTGTGTGTTCGGGAGTGTGTTCGGGTGTGTGTTCGGGTGTGTGTTCGGGTGTGTGTTCGGGTTTGTGTTCGGGTGTGTGTTCGGGTGTGTGTTCGGGTGTGTTCGGTAGTGTGTTTGGGTATGTTTTCAGGTGTGTATTCGGGTGTGTGTTCGGGTGTGTGTTCGGGTGTGTGTTCGGGTGTGTATTCGGGTGGGTGTTCGGGTTTGTGTTCGGGTGTGTGTTCGGTAGTGTGTTTGGGTATGTGTTCAGGTGTGTATTCGGGTGTGTGTTCGGGTGTGTGTTCGGGTGTGTGTTCGGGTGTGTGTTCGGGTGTGTGTTCGGGTGTGTATTCGGGTGGGTGTTCGGGTGTGTGTTCTGGTGTGTGTTCGGGTGTGTGTTCGGGTGTGTCTTCGGGTGTGTGTTCGGGTTTGTATTCGGGTGTGTTCAGGTGTGTGTTCGGATGTGTGTTCGGGTGTGTGTTCGGGTGTGTGTTCGGGTGTGTGTTTGGGTGTGTGTTCGGGCGGGTGTTCGGATGTGTGTTCGGGTGTGTGTTCGTGTATGTGTTCGGGTGTGTATTCGGGTGTGTGTTCGGGTGTGTGTTCGGGTGTGTGTTCGGGTCTGTGTTCGGGTGTGTTCGGTTGTGTGTTCGGGTGTGTTCGGGTGTGTGTTCGGTTTTGTATTCGGGTGTGTGTTCGGGTTTGTATTCGGGTGTGTGTTCGGGTGTGTGTTCGGGAGTGTGTTCGGGTATGTGTTCGGGTGTGTATTCGGGTGTGTGTTCGGGTGTGTGTTCGGGTGTGTGTTCGGGTGTGTGTTCGTGTATGTGTTCGGGTGTGTATTCGGGTGTGTGTTCGGGTGTGTGTTCGGGTGTGTGTTCGGGTCTGTGTTCGGGTGTGCTCGGTTGTGTGTTCGGGTGTGTTCGGGTGTGTGTTCGGTTTTGTATTCGGGTGTGTGTTCGGGTTTGTATTCGGGTGTGTGTTCGGATGTGTGTTCGGGTGTGTGTTCGGGTGTGTGTTCGGGTGTGTGTTTGGGTGTGTGTTCGGGCGGGTGTTCGGATGTGTGTTCGGGTGTGTGTTCGTGTATGTGTTCGGGTGTGTATTCGGGTGTGTGTTCGGGTGTGTGTTCGGGTGTGTGTTCGGGTCTGTGTTCGGGTGTGTTCGGTTGTGTGTTCGGGTGTGTTCGGGTGTGTGTTCGGTTTTGTATTCGGGTGTGTGTTCGGGTTTGTATTCGGGTGTGTGTTCGGATGTGTGTTCGGGTGTGTGTTCGGGTGTGTGTTCGGGTGTGTGTTTGGGTGTGTGTTCGGGCGGGTGTTCGGATGTGTGTTCGGGTGTGTGTTCGTGTATGTGTTCGGGTGTGTATTCGGGTGTGTGTTCGGGTGTGTGTTCGGGTGTGTGTTCGGGTCTGTGTTCGGGTGTGTTCGGTTGTGTGTTCGGGTGTGTTCGGGTGTGTGTTCGGTTTTGTATTCGGGTGTGTGTTCGGGTTTGTATTCGGGTGTGTGTTCGGATGTGTGTTCGGGTGTGTGTTCGGGTGTGTGTTCGGGTGTGTGTTTGGGTGTGTGTTCGGGCGGGTGTTCGGATGTGTGTTCGGGTGTGTGTTCGTGTATGTGTTCGGGTGTGTATTCGGGTGTGTGTTCGGGTGTGTGTTCGGGTGTGTGTTCGGGTCTGTGTTCGGGTGTGTTCGGTTGTGTGTTCGGGTGTGTTCGGGTGTGTGTTCGGTTTTGTATTCGGGTGTGTGTTCGGGTTTGTATTCGGGTGTGTGTTCGGATGTGTGTTCGGGTGTGTGTTCGGGTGTGTGTTCGGGTGTGTGTTTGGGTGTGTGTTCGGGCGGGTGTTCGGATGTGTGTTCGGGTGTGTGTTCGTGTATGTGTTCGGGTGTGTATTCGGGTGTGTGTTCGGGTGTGTGTTCGGGTGTGTGTTCGGGTCTGTGTTCGGGTGTGTTCGGTTGTGTGTTCGGGTGTGTTCGGGTGTGTGTTCGGTTTTGTATTCGGGTGTGTGTTCGGGTTTGTATTCGGGTGTGTGTTCGGATGTGTGTTCGGGTGTGTGTTCGGGTGTGTGTTCGGGTGTGTGTTTGGGTGTGTGTTCGGGCGGGTGTTCGGATGTGTGTTCGGGTGTGTGTTCGTGTATGTGTTCGGGTGTGTATTCGGGTGTGTGTTCGGGTGTGTGTTCGGGTGTGTGTTCGGGTCTGTGTTCGGGTGTGTTCGGTTGTGTGTTCGGGTGTGTTCGGGTGTGTGTTCGGTTTTGTATTCGGGTGTGTGTTCGGGTTTGTATTCGGGTGTGTGTTCGGATGTGTGTTCGGGTGTGTGTTCGGGTGTGTGTTCGGGTGTGTGTTTGGGTGTGTGTTCGGGCGGGTGTTCGGATGTGTGTTCGGGTGTGTGTTCGTGTATGTGTTCGGGTGTGTATTCGGGTGTGTGTTCGGGTGTGTGTTCGGGTGTGTGTTCGGGTCTGTGTTCGGGTGTGTTCGGTTGTGTGTTCGGGTGTGTTCGGGTGTGTGTTCGGTTTGGATTCGGGTGTGTGTTCCGGTTTGTATTCGGGTGTGTGTTCGGATGTGTGTTCGGGTGTGTGTTCGGGTGTGTGTTCGGGTGTGTGTTTGGGTGTGTGTTCGGGCGGGTGTTCGGATGTGTGTTCGGGTGTGTGTTCGTGTATGTGTTCGGGTGTGTATTCGGGTGTGTGTTCGGGTGTGTGTTCGGGTGTGTGTTCGGGTCTGTGTTCGGGTGTGTTCGGTTGTGTGTTCGGGTGTGTTCGGGTGTGTGTTCGGTTTTGTATTCGGGTGTGTGTTCGGGTTTGTATTCGGGTGTGTGTTCGGATGTGTGTTCGGGTGTGTGTTCGGGTGTGTGTTCGGGTGTGTGTTTGGGTGTGTGTTCGGGCGGGTGTTCGGATGTGTGTTCGGGTGTGTGTTCGTGTATGTGTTCGGGTGTGTATTCGGGTGTGTGTTCGGGTGTGTGTTCGGGTGTGTGTTCGGGTCTGTGTTCGGGTGTGTTCGGTTGTGTGTTCGGGTGTGTTCGGGTGTGTGTTCGGTTTTGTATTCGGGTGTGTGTTCGGGTTTGTATTCGGGTGTGTGTTCGGATGTGTGTTCGGGTGTGTGTTCGGGTGTGTTTTCGGGTGTGTGTTTGGGTGTGTGTTCGGGCGGGTGTTCGGATGTGTGTTCGGGTGTGTGTTCGTGTATGTGTTCGGGTGTGTATTCGGGTGTGTGTTCGGGTGTGTGTTCGGGTGTGTGTTCGGGTCTGTGTTCGGGTGTGTTCGGTTGTGTGTTCGGGTGTGTGTTCGGTTTTGTATTCGGGTGTGTGTTCGGGTTTGTATTCGGGTGTGTGTTCGGATGTGTGTTCGGGTGTGTGTTCGGGTGTGTGTTCGGGTGTGTGTTTGGGTGTGTGTTCGGGCGGGTGTTCGGATGTGTGTTCGGGTGTGTGTTCGTGTATGTGTTCGGGTGTGTATTCGGGTGTGTGTTCGGGTGTGTGTTCGGGTGTGTGTTCGGGTCTGTGTTCGGGTGTGTTCGGTTGTGTGTTCGGGTGTGTTCGGGTGTGTGTTCGGTTTTGTATTCGGGTGTGTGTTCGGGTTTGTATTCGGGTGTGTGTTCGGATGTGTGTTCGGGTGTGTGTTCGGGTGTGTGTTCGGGTGTGTGTTTGGGTGTGTGTTCGGGCGGGTGTTCGGATGTGTGTTCGGGTGTGTGTTCGTGTATGTGTTCGGGTGTGTATTCGGGTGTGTGTTCGGGTGTGTGTTCGGGTGTGTGTTCGGGTCTGTGTTCGGGTGTGTTCGGTTGTGTGTTCGGGTGTGTTCGGGTGTGTGTTCGGTTTTGTATTCGGGTGTGTGTTCGGGTTTGTATTCGGGTGTGTGTTCGGATGTGTGTTCGGGTGTGTGTTCGGGTGTGTGTTCGGGTGTGTGTTTGGGTGTGTGTTCGGGCGGGTGTTCGGATGTGTGTTCGGGTGTGTGTTCGTGTATGTGTTCGGGTGTGTATTCGGGTGTGTGTTCGGGTGTGTGTTCGGGTGTGTGTTCGGGTCTGTGTTCGGGTGTGTTCGGTTGTGTGTTCGGGTGTGTTCGGGTGTGTGTTCGGTTTTGTATTCGGGTGTGTGTTCGGGTTTGTATTCGGGTGTGTGTTCGGATGTGTGTTCGGGTGTGTGTTCGGGTGTGTGTTCGGGTGTGTGTTTGGGTGTGTGTTCGGGCGGGTGTTCGGATGTGTGTTCGGGTGTGTGTTCGTGTATGTGTTCGGGTGTGTGTTCGGGTGTGTCTTCGGGTGTGTGTTCGGGTTTGTATTCGGGTGTGTTCAGGTGTGTGTTCGGATGTGTGTTCGGGTGTGTGTTCGGGTGTGTGTTCGGGTGTGTGTTTGGGTGTGTGTTCGGGCGGGTGTTCGGATGTGTGTTCGGGTGTGTGTTCGTGTATGTGTTCGGGTGTGTATTCGGGTGTGTGTTCGGGTGTGTGTTCGGGTGTGTGTTCGGGTCTGTGTTCGGGTGTGTTCGGTTGTGTGTTCGGGTGTGTTCGGGTGTGTGTTCGGTTTTGTATTCGGGTGTGTGTTCGGGTTTGTATTCGGGTGTGTGTTCGGGTGTGTGTTCGGGTGTGTGTTCGGGTATGTGTTCGGGTGTGTATTCGGGTGTGTGTTCGGGTGTGTGTTCGGGTGTGTGTTCGGGTGTGTGTTCGTGTATGTGTTCGGGTGTGTATTCGGGTGTGTGTTCGGGTGTGTGTTCGGGTGTGTGTTCGGGTCTGTGTTCGGGTGTGTTCGGTTGTGTGTTCGGGTGTGTTCGGGTGTGTGTTCGGTTTTGTATTCGGGTGTGTGTTCGGGTTTGTATTCGGGTGTGTGTTCGGATGTGTGTTCGGGTGTGTGTTCGGGTGTGTGTTCGGGTGTGTGTTTGGGTGTGTGTTCGGGCGGGTGTTCGGATGTGTGTTCGGGTGTGTGTTCGTGTATGTGTTCGGGTGTGTATTCGGGTGTGTGTTCGGGTGTGTGTTCGGGTGTGTGTTCGGGTCTGTGTTCGGGTGTGTTCGGTTGTGTGTTCGGGTGTGTTCGGGTGTGTGTTCGGTTTTGTATTCGGGTGTGTGTTCGGGTTTGTATTCGGGTGTGTGTTCGGATGTGTGTTCGGGTGTGTGTTCGGGTGTGTGTTCGGGTGTGTGTTTGGGTGTGTGTTCGGGTTTGTATTCGGGTATGTGTTCGGGCGTGTGTTCGGGTGTGTTCGGGAGTGTGTACGGGTGTGTTTTCGGGTAAGTGTTCGGGTTTGTATTCGGGTGTGTGTTCGGGTTTGTATTCGGGTGTGTGTTCGGGTGTGTCTTCGGGGGTGTGTTCGGGTTTGTATTCGGGTGTGTTCAGGTGTGTGTTCGGGTGTGTGTTCGAGTGTGTGTTCATGTTTGTATTCGGGTGTGTTCGGGTTTGTGTTCGGGAGTGTGTTTGGGTATGTGTTCAGGTGTGTATTCGGGTGTGTGTTCGGGTGTGTGTTCGTGTGTGTGTTCGGGTGTGTGTTCGGGTGTGTGTTCGAGTGTGTATTCGGATGTGTGTTCGGGTGTGTGTTCGGGTGTGTGTTCGGGTATTTGTTCGGGTCTATGTTCGGGTGTGTGTTCGGGTGTGTGTTCGGGTGTGTGTTCGGGTTTGTATTCGGGTGGGTGTTCGGGATTGTATTCGGGTGTGTGTTCGGGTTTGTATTCGGGTGTGTTCGGATGTGTGTTCGGGTGTGTGTTCGGGTATGTGTTCGGGTGTGTATTCGGGTGTGTGTTCGGGTGTGTGTTCGGGTGTGTGTTCGGGTCTGTGTTCGGGTGTGTTCGGGTGTGTGTTCGGGTGTGTTCGGGTGTGTGTTCGGTTTTGTATTCGGGTGTGTGTTCGGGTTTGTATTCGGGTGTGTTCGGGTTTGTGTTCTGGTATGTGTTCGGGTGTGTATTCGGGTGTGTGTTCGGGTTTGTATTCGGGTGTGTGTTCGGGAGTGTGTTCGGGTGTGTGTTCGGGTGTGTGTTCGGGTGTGCGTTCGGTTGTGTTCGGGTGTGTGTTCGGGTGTGTTTTCGGGTGTGTGTTCGGGTGTGTGTTCTGGTATGTGTTCGGGTGTGTATTCGGGTGTGTGTTCGGGTGTGTATTCGGGTGTGTGTTCGGGTGTGTGTTCGGGTTTGTATTCGGGTGTGTGTTCGGGAGTGTGTTCGGGTGTGTGTTCGGGTGTGCGTTCGGGTGTGTGTTCGGGTGTGTGTTCGGGTGTGTGTTCGGGTGTGTGTTCGGGTGTGTGTTCTGGTATGTGTTCGGGTGTGTATTCGGGTGTGTGTTCGGGTTTGTATTCGGGTATGTGTTCGGGCGTGTGTTCGGGTGTGTTCGGGAGTGTGTACGGGTGTGTTTTCGGGTAAGTGTTCGGGTTTGTATTCGGGTGTGTGTTCGGGTTTGTATTCGGGTGTGTGTTCGGGTTTGTATTCGGGTGTGTTCGGGTATGTGTTCGGGTGTGTATTCGGGTGTGTGTTCGGGTGTGTGTTCGGGTGTGTGTTCGGGTATGTGTTCGGGTGTGTATTCGGGTGTGTGTTCGGGTTTGTATTCGGGTGTGTGTTCGGGTGTGTGTTCGGGTATGTGTTCGGGTGTGTATTCGGGTGTGTGTTCGGGAGTGTGTTCGGGTGTGTGTTCGGGTGTGTGTTCGGGTGTGTGTTCGGGTTTGTGTTCGGGTGTGTGTTCGGGTGTGTGTTCGGGTGTGTTCGGTAGTGTGTTTGGGTATGTTTTCAGGTGTGTATTCGGGTGTGTGTTCGGGTGTGTGTTCGGGTGTGTGTTCGGGTGTGTATTCGGGTGGGTGTTCGGGTGTGTGTTCGGGTGTGTGTTCGGTAGTGTGTTTGGGTATGTGTTCAGGTGTGTATTCGGGTGTGTGTTCGGGTGTGTGTTCGGGTGTGTGTTCGGGTGTGTGTTCGGGTGTGTGTTCGGGTGTGTATTCGGGTGGGTGTTCGGGTGTGTGTGTTCTGGTGTGTGTTCGGGTGTGTGTTCGGGTGTGTCTTCGGGTGTGTGTTCGGGTTTGTATTCGGGTGTGTTCAGGTGTGTGTTCGGGTGTGTGTTCGAGTGTGTGTTCATGTTTGTATTCGGGTGTGTTCGGGTTTGTGTTCGGTAGTGTGTTTGGGTATGTGTTCAGGTGTGTATTCGGGTGTGTTTTCGGGTGTGTGTTCGTGTGTGTGTTCGGGTGTGTGTTCGGGTGTGTGTTCGAGTGTGTGTTCGGGTGTGGGTTCGGATTTGTATTCGGGTGTGTGTTCGGGTTTGTATTCGGGTGTATTCGGGTGTGTGTTCGGGTATGTGTTCGGGTGTGTTTCCGGGTGTGTATTCGGGTGTGTGTTCGGGTTTGTATTCGGGTGTGTTCGGATGTGTGTTCGGGTGTGTGTTCGGATATGTGTTCGGATGTGTATTCGGGTGTGTGTTCGGGTGTGTGTTCGGGTGTGTGTTCGGGTGTGTGTTCGGGTCTGTGTTCGGGTGTGTTCGGGTGCGTGTTCGGGTGTGTTCGGGTGTGTGTTCGGTTTTGTATTCGGGTGTGTGTTCGGGTTTGTATTCGGGTGTGTTCGGGTCGGTGTTCTGGTACGTGTTCGGTTGTGTATTCGGGTGTGTGTTCGGGTGTGTATTCGGGTGTGTGTTCGGGTCTGTGTTCGGGTGTGTGTTCGGGTCTGTGTTCGGGTGTGTGTTCGGGTGTGTGTTCGTGTGTGTGTTCGGGTGTGTGTTCGGGTGTGTATTCGGGTGTGTGTTCGGGTGTGTGTTCGGGTGTGTGTTCGGGTGTGTATTCGGGTGTGTATTCGGGTGTGTGTTCGGGTGTGTGTTCGTGTGTGTGTTCGGGTGTGTGTTCGGGTGTGTATTCGGGTGTGTGTTCGGGTGTGTGTTCGGGTATGTGTTCGGGTGTGTATTCGGGTGTGTGTTCGGGTGTGTGTTCGGGTGTGTGTTCGGGTGTGTGTTCGGGTGTGTGTTCGGGTGTGTGTTCGGGTGTGTGTTCGGGTGTGCGTTTGGGTGTTTGTTCTGGTGTGTGTTCGGGTGTGTGTTCGGGTGTGTTTTCGGGTGTGTGTTCGGGAGTGTGTTCGGGTTTGTGTTCGGGTGTGTGTTCGGGTGTGTGTTCGGGTGTGTATTCGGGTGTGTGTTCGGGTTTGTATTCGGGTGTGTGTTCGGGTTTGTATTCGGGTGTGTTCGGGTATGTGTTCGGGTGTGTATTCGGGTGTGTGTTCGGGTGTGTGTTCGGGTGTGTGTTCGGGTATGTGTTCGGGTGTGTATTCGGGTGTGTGTTCGGGTTTGTATTCGGGTGTGTGTTCGGGTGTGTGTTCGGGTATGTGTTCGGGTGTGTATTCGGGTGTGTGTTCGGGTGTGTGTTCGGGTGTGTGTTCGGGTGTGTGTTCGGGTGTGTGTTCGGGTTTGTGTTCGGGTGTGTGGTTCGGGTGTGTGTTCGGGTGTGTGTTCGGTAGTGTGTTTGGGTATGTGTTCAGGTGTGTATTCGGGTGTGTGTTCAGGTGTGTATTCGGGTGTGTGTTCGGGTGTGTGTTCGTGTGTGTGTTCGGGTGTTTGTTCGGGTGTGTGTTCGGGTGTGTGTTCGGGTGTGTATTCGGGTGTGTGTTCGGGTGTGTGTTCGGGTGTGTATTCGGGTGTGTGTTCGGGTGTGTGGTCGGGTTTGTATTCGGGTGTGTGTTCGGGTTTGTATTCGGGTGTATTCGGGTGTGTGTTCGGGTATGTGTTCGGGTGTGTATTCGGGTGTGTGTTCGGGTGTGTGTTCGGGTGTGTGTTCGGGTGAGTGTTCCGGTGTTTGTTCTGGTGTGTGTTCGGGTGTGTGTTCGGGTGTGTGTTCGGGTGTGTGTTCCGGTGTTTGTTCTGGTGTGTGTTCGGGTGTGTGTTCGGGTGTGTGTTCGGGTGTGTGTTCGGGTGTGTTTTCGGGTGTGTGTTCGGGTTTGTATTCGGGTGTGTGTTCGGGTTTGTATTCGGGTGTGTTCGGATAAGAGTTCGGGTGTGTGTTCGGGTATGTGTTCGGGTGTGCATTCGGGTGTGTGTTTGGGTGTGTGCTCAGGTGTGTGTTCGGGTCTGTGTTCGGGTGTGTTCGGGTGTGTGTTCGGGTGTGTTCGGGTGTGTGTTCGGTTTTGTATTCGGGTGTGTGTTCGGGTTTGTATTCGGGTGTGTTCGGGTGTGTGTTCGGGTGTGTGTTCTGGTATGTGTTCGGGTGTGTATTCGGGTGTGTGTTCGGGTGTGTGTTCGGGTGTGTGTTCGAGTGTGTGTTCGGGTGTGTGTTCGGTTTTGTATTCGGGTGTGTGTTCGGGTTTGTATTCGGGTGTGTTCGGGTGTGTATTCGGGTGTGTGTTCGGATGTTTGTTCGGGTGTGTGTTCGGGTGTGTGTTCGGGTGTGTGTTTGGGTGTGTGTTCGGGCGGGTGTTCGGATGTGTGTTCGGGTGTGTGTTCGTGTATGTGTTCGGGTGTGTATTCGGGTGTGTGTTCGGGTGTGTGTTCGGGTGTGTGTTCGGGTTTGTGTTCGGGTGTGTTCGGTTGTGTGTTCGGGTGTGTTCGGGTGTGTGTTCGGTTTTGTATTCGGGTGTGTGTTCGGGTTTGTATTCGGGTGTGTGTTCGGGTGTGTGTTCGGGTGTGTGTACGGGTATGTGTTCGGGTGTGTATTCGGGTGTGTGTTCGGGTGTGTGTTCGGGTGTGTATTCGGGTGTGTGTTCGGGTGTGTGTTCGGGTGTGTATTCGGGTGTGTGTTCGGGTGTGTGTTCGGGTGTGTGTTCGGGTATGTGTTCGGGTGTGTATTCGGGTGTGTGTTCGGGTTTGTATTCGGGTGTGTGTTCGGGTTTGTATTCGGGTGTGTTCGGGTATGTGTTCGGGTGTGTATTCGGGTGTGTGTTCGGGTGTGTGTTCGGGTGTGTGTTCGGGTATGTGTTCGGGTGTGTATTCGGGTGTGTGTTCGGGTTTGTATTCGGGTGTGTGTTCGGGTGTGTGTTCGGGTATGTGTTCGGCTGTGTATTCGGGTGTGTGTTCGGGTGTGTGTTCGGGTGTGTGTTCGGGTGTGTGTTCGGGAGTGTGTTCGGGTTTGTGTTCGGGTGTGTGTTCGGGTGTGTGTTCGGGTGTGTGTTCGGGTGTGTATTCGGGTGTGTGTTCGGGTTTGTATTCGGGTGTGTGTTCGGGTTTGTATTCGGGTGTGTTCGGGTATGTGTTCGGGTGTGTATTCGGGTGTGTGTTCCGGTGTGTGTTCGGGTGTGTGTTCGGGTATGTGTTCGGGTGTGTATTCGGGTGTGTGTTCGGGTTTGTATTCGGGTGTGTGTTCGGGTGTGTGTTCGGGTATGTGTTCGGGTGTGTATTCGGGTGTGTGTTCGGGTGTGTGTTCGGGTGTGTGTTCGGGTGTGTGTTCGGGTGTGTGTTCGGGTTTGTGTTCGGGTGTGTGGTTCGGGTGTGTGTTCGGGTGTGTGTTCGGTAGTGTGTTTGGGTATGTGTTCAGGTGTGTATTCGGGTGTGTGTTCGGGTGTGTGTTCGGGTTTGTGTTCGGGTGTGTGGTTCGGGTGTGTGTTCGGGTGTGTGTTCTGGTGTGTGTTCGGGTGTGTCTTCGGGGGTGTGTTCGGGTTTGTATTCGGGTGTGTTCAGGTGTGTGTTCGGGTGTGTGTTCGAGTGTGTGTTCATGTTTGTATTCGGGTGTGTTCGGGTTTGTGTTCGGGAGTGTGTTTGGGTATGTGTTCAGGTGTGTATTCGGGTGTGTGTTCGGGTGTGTGTTCGTGTGTGTGTTCGGGTGTGTGTTCGGGTGTGTGTTCGAGTGTGTATTCGGATGTGTGTTCGGGTGTGTGTTCGGGTGTGTGTTCGGGTGTGTGTTCGGGTGTGTGTTCGGGTATTTGTTCGGGTCTATGTTCGGGTGTGTGTTCGGGTGTGTGTTCGGGTGTGTGTTCGGGTTTGTATTCGGGTGTGTGTTCGGGATTGTATTCGGGTGTGTGTTCGGGTTTGTATTCGGGTGTGTTCGGATGTGTGTTCGGGTGTGTGTTCGGGTATGTGTTCGGGTGTGTATTCGGGTGTGTGTTCGGGTGTGTGTTCGGGTGTGTGTTCGGGTCTGTGTTCGGGTGTGTTCGGGTGTGTGTTCGGGTGTGTTCGGGTGTGTGTTCGGTTTTGTATTCGGGTGTGTGTTCGGGTTTGTATTCGGGTGTGTTCGGGTTTGTGTTCTGGTATGTGTTCGGGTGTGTATTCGGGTGTGTGTTCGGGTTTGTATTCGGGTGTGTGTTCGGGAGTGTGTTCGGGTGTGTGTTCGGGTGTGTGTTCGGGTGTGCGTTCGGTTGTGTTCGGGTGTGTGTTCGGGTGTGTTTTCGGGTGTGTGTTCGGGTGTGTGTTCTGGTATGTGTTCGGGTGTGTATTCGGGTGTGTGTTCGGGTTTGTATTCGGGTGTGTGTTCGGGTGTGTGTTCGGGTTTGTATTCGGGTGTGTGTTCGGGAGTGTGTTCGGGTGTGTGTTCGGGTGTGCGTTCGGGTGTGTGTTCGGGTGTGTGTTCGGGTGTGTGTTCGGGTGTGTGTTCGGGGGTGTGTTCTGGTATGTGTTCGGGTGTGTATTCGGGTGTGTGTTCGGGTTTGTATTCGGGTATGTGTTCGGGCGTGTGTTCGGGTGTGTTCGGGAGTGTGTACGGGTGTGTTTTCGGGTAAGTGTTCGGGTTTGTATTCGGGTGTGTGTTCGGGTTTGTATTCGGGTGTGTGTTCGGGTTTGTATTCGGGTGTGTTCGGGTATGTGTTCGGGTGTGTATTCGGGTGTGTGTTCGGGTGTGTGTTCGGGTGTGTGTTCGGGTATGTGTTCGGGTGTGTATTCGGGTGTGTGTTCGGGTTTGTATTCGGGTGTGTGTTCGGGTGTGTGTTCGGGTATGTGTTCGGGTGTGTATTCGGGTGTGTGTTCGGGAGTGTGTTCGGGTGTGTGTTCGGGTGTGTGTTCGGGTGTGTGTTCGGGTTTGTGTTCGGGTGTGTGTTCGGGTGTGTGTTCGGGTGTGTTCGGTAGTGTGTTTGGGTATGTTTTCAGGTGTGTATTCGGGTGTGTGTTCGGGTGTGTGTTCGGGTGTGTGTTCGGGTGTGTATTCGGGTGGGTGTTCGGGTTTGTGTTCGGGTGTGTGTTCGGTAGTGTGTTTGGGTATGTGTTCAGGTGTGTATTCGGGTGTGTGTTCGGGTGTGTGTTCGGGTGTGTGTTCGGGTGTGTGTTCGGGTGTGTGTTCGGGTGTGTATTCGGGTGGGTGTTCGGGTGTGTGTTCTGGTGTGTGTTCGGGTGTGTGTTCGGGTGTGTCTTCGGGTGTGTGTTCGGGTTTGTATTCGGGTGTGTTCAGGTGTGTGTTCGGATGTGTGTTCGGGTGTGTGTTCGGGTGTGTGTTCGGGTGTGTGTTTGGGTGTGTGTTCGGGCGGGTGTTCGGATGTGTGTTCGGGTGTGTGTTCGTGTATGTGTTCGGGTGTGTATTCGGGTGTGTGTTCGGGTGTGTGTTCGGGTGTGTGTTCGGGTCTGTGTTCGGGTGTGTTCGGTTGTGTGTTCGGGTGTGTTCGGGTGTGTGTTCGGTTTTGTATTCGGGTGTGTGTTCGGGTTTGTATTCGGGTGTGTGTTCGGGTGTGTGTTCGGGAGTGTGTTCGGGTATGTGTTCGGGTGTGTATTCGGGTGTGTGTTCGGGTGTGTGTTCGGGTGTGTGTTCGGGTGTGTGTTCGTGTATGTGTTCGGGTGTGTATTCGGGTGTGTGTTCGGGTGTGTGTTCGGGTGTGTGTTCGGGTCTGTGTTCGGGTGTGTTCGGTTGTGTGTTCGGGTGTGTTCGGGTGTGTGTTCGGTTTTGTATTCGGGTGTGTGTTCGGGTTTGTATTCGGGTGTGTGTTCGGATGTGTGTTCGGGTGTGTGTTCGGGTGTGTGTTCGGGTGTGTGTTTGGGTGTGTGTTCGGGCGGGTGTTCGGATGTGTGTTCGGGTGTGTGTTCGTGTATGTGTTCGGGTGTGTATTCGGGTGTGTGTTCGGGTGTGTGTTCGGGTGTGTGTTCGGGTCTGTGTTCGGGTGTGTTCGGTTGTGTGTTCGGGTGTGTTCGGGTGTGTGTTCGGTTTTGTATTCGGGTGTGTGTTCGGGTTTGTATTCGGGTGTGTGTTCGGATGTGTGTTCGGGTGTGTGTTCGGGTGTGTGTTCGGGTGTGTGTTTGGGTGTGTGTTCGGGCGGGTGTTCGGATGTGTGTTCGGGTGTGTGTTCGTGTATGTGTTCGGGTGTGTATTCGGGTGTGTGTTCGGGTGTGTGTTCGGGTGTGTGTTCGGGTCTGTGTTCGGGTGTGTTCGGTTGTGTGTTCGGGTGTGTTCGGGTGTGTGTTCGGTTTTGTATTCGGGTGTGTGTTCGGGTTTGTATTCGGGTGTGTGTTCGGATGTGTGTTCGGGTGTGTGTTCGGGTGTGTGTTCGGGTGTGTGTTTGGGTGTGTGTTCGGGCGGGTGTTCGGATGTGTGTTCGGGTGTGTGTTCGTGTATGTGTTCGGGTGTGTATTCGGGTGTGTGTTCGGGTGTGTGTTCGGGTGTGTGTTCGGGTCTGTGTTCGGGTGTGTTCGGTTGTGTGTTCGGGTGTGTTCGGGTGTGTGTTCGGTTTTGTATTCGGGTGTGTGTTCGGGTTTGTATTCGGGTGTGTGTTCGGATGTGTGTTCGGGTGTGTGTTCGGGTGTGTGTTCGGGTGTGTGTTTGGGTGTGTGTTCGGGCGGGTGTTCGGATGTGTGTTCGGGTGTGTGTTCGTGTATGTGTTCGGGTGTGTATTCGGGTGTGTGTTCGGGTGTGTGTTCGGGTGTGTGTTCGGGTCTGTGTTCGGGTGTGTTCGGTTGTGTGTTCGGGTGTGTTCGGGTGTGTGTTCGGTTTTGTATTCGGGTGTGTGTTCGGGTTTGTATTCGGGTGTGTGTTCGGATGTGTGTTCGGGTGTGTGTTCGGGTGTGTGTTCGGGTGTGTGTTTGGGTGTGTGTTCGGGCGGGTGTTCGGATGTGTGTTCGGGTGTGTGTTCGTGTATGTGTTCGGGTGTGTATTCGGGTGTGTGTTCGGGTGTGTGTTCGGGTGTGTGTTCGGGTCTGTGTTCGGGTGTGTTCGGTTGTGTGTTCGGGTGTGTTCGGGTGTGTGTTCGGTTTTGTATTCGGGTGTGTGTTCGGGTTTGTATTCGGGTGTGTGTTCGGATGTGTGTTCGGGTGTGTGTTCGGGTGTGTGTTCGGGTGTGTGTTTGGGTGTGTGTTCGGGCGGGTGTTCGGATGTGTGTTCGGGTGTGTGTTCGTGTATGTGTTCGGGTGTGTATTCGGGTGTGTGTTCGGGTGTGTGTTCGGGTGTGTGTTCGGGTCTGTGTTCGGGTGTGTTCGGTTGTGTGTTCGGGTGTGTTCGGGTGTGTGTTCGGTTTGGATTCGGGTGTGTGTTCGGGTTTGTATTCGGGTGTGTGTTCGGATGTGTGTTCGGGTGTGTGTTCGGGTGTGTGTTCGGGTGTGTGTTTGGGTGTGTGTTCGGGCGGGTGTTCGGATGTGTGTTCGGGTGTGTGTTCGTGTATGTGTTCGGGTGTGTATTCGGGTGTGTGTTCGGGTGTGTGTTCGGGTGTGTGTTCGGGTCTGTGTTCGGGTGTGTTCGGTTGTGTGTTCGGGTGTGTTCGGGTGTGTGTTCGGTTTTGTATTCGGGTGTGTGTTCGGGTTTGTATTCGGGTGTGTGTTCGGATGTGTGTTCGGGTGTGTGTTCGGGTGTGTGTTCGGGTGTGTGTTTGGGTGTGTGTTCGGGCGGGTGTTCGGATGTGTGTTCGGGTGTGTGTTCGTGTATGTGTTCGGGTGTGTATTCGGGTGTGTGTTCGGGTGTGTGTTCGGGTGTGTGTTCGGGTCTGTGTTCGGGTGTGTTCGGTTGTGTGTTCGGGTGTGTTCGGGTGTGTGTTCGGTTTTGTATTCGGGTGTGTGTTCGGGTTTGTATTCGGGTGTGTGTTCGGATGTGTGTTCGGGTGTGTGTTCGGGTGTGTTTTCGGGTGTGTGTTTGGGTGTGTGTTCGGGCGGGTGTTCGGATGTGTGTTCGGGTGTGTGTTCGTGTATGTGTTCGGGTGTGTATTCGGGTGTGTGTTCGGGTGTGTGTTCGGGTGTGTGTTCGGGTCTGTGTTCGGGTGTGTTCGGTTGTGTGTTCGGGTGTGTGTTCGGTTTTGTATTCGGGTGTGTGTTCGGGTTTGTATTCGGGTGTGTGTTCGGATGTGTGTTCGGGTGTGTGTTCGGGTGTGTGTTCGGGTGTGTGTTTGGGTGTGTGTTCGGGCGGGTGTTCGGATGTGTGTTCGGGTGTGTGTTCGTGTATGTGTTCGGGTGTGTATTCGGGTGTGTGTTCGGGTGTGTGTTCGGGTGTGTGTTCGGGTCTGTGTTCGGGTGTGTTCGGTTGTGTGTTCGGGTGTGTTCGGGTGTGTGTTCGGTTTTGTATTCGGGTGTGTGTTCGGGTTTGTATTCGGGTGTGTGTTCGGATGTGTGTTCGGGTGTGTGTTCGGGTGTGTGTTCGGGTGTGTGTTTGGGTGTGTGTTCGGGCGGGTGTTCGGATGTGTGTTCGGGTGTGTGTTCGTGTATGTGTTCGGGTGTGTATTCGGGTGTGTGTTCGGGTGTGTGTTCGGGTGTGTGTTCGGGTCTGTGTTCGGGTGTGTTCGGTTGTGTGTTCGGGTGTGTTCGGGTGTGTGTTCGGTTTTGTATTCGGGTGTGTGTTCGGGTTTGTATTCGGGTGTGTGTTCGGATGTGTGTTCGGGTGTGTGTTCGGGTGTGTGTTCGGGTGTGTGTTTGGGTGTGTGTTCGGGCGGGTGTTCGGATGTGTGTTCGGGTGTGTGTTCGTGTATGTGTTCGGGTGTGTATTCGGGTGTGTGTTCGGGTGTGTGTTCGGGTGTGTGTTCGGGTCTGTGTTCGGGTGTGTTCGGTTGTGTGTTCGGGTGTGTTCGGGTGTGTGTTCGGTTTTGTATTCGGGTGTGTGTTCGGGTTTGTATTCGGGTGTGTGTTCGGATGTGTGTTCGGGTGTGTGTTCGGGTGTGTGTTCGGGTGTGTGTTTGGGTGTGTGTTCGGGCGGGTGTTCGGATGTGTGTTCGGGTGTGTGTTCGTGTATGTGTTCGGGTGTGTGTTCGGGTGTGTCTTCGGGTGTGTGTTCGGGTTTGTATTCGGGTGTGTTCAGGTGTGTGTTCGGATGTGTGTTCGGGTGTGTGTTCGGGTGTGTGTTCGGGTGTGTGTTTGGGTGTGTGTTCGGGCGGGTGTTCGGATGTGTGTTCGGGTGTGTGTTCGTGTATGTGTTCGGGTGTGTATTCGGGTGTGTGTTCGGGTGTGTGTTCGGGTGTGTGTTCGGGTCTGTGTTCGGGTGTGTTCGGTTGTGTGTTCGGGTGTGTTCGGGTGTGTGTTCGGTTTTGTATTCGGGTGTGTGTTCGGGTTTGTATTCGGGTGTGTGTTCGGGTGTGTGTTCGGGTGTGTGTTCGGGTATGTGTTCGGGTGTGTATTCGGGTGTGTGTTCGGGTGTGTGTTCGGGTGTGTGTTCGGGTGTGTGTTCGTGTATGTGTTCGGGTGTGTATTCGGGTGTGTGTTCGGGTGTGTGTTCGGGTGTGTGTTCGGGTCTGTGTTCGGGTGTGTTCGGTTGTGTGTTCGGGTGTGTTCGGGTGTGTGTTCGGTTTTGTATTCGGGTGTGTGTTCGGGTTTGTATTCGGGTGTGTGTTCGGATGTGTGTTCGGGTGTGTGTTCGGGTGTGTGTTCGGGTGTGTGTTTGGGTGTGTGTTCGGGCGGGTGTTCGGATGTGTGTTCGGGTGTGTGTTCGTGTATGTGTTCGGGTGTGTATTCGGGTGTGTGTTCGGGTGTGTGTTCGGGTGTGTGTTCGGGTCTGTGTTCGGGTGTGTTCGGTTGTGTGTTCGGGTGTGTTCGGGTGTGTGTTCGGTTTTGTATTCGGGTGTGTGTTCGGGTTTGTATTCGGGTGTGTGTTCGGATGTGTGTTCGGGTGTGTGTTCGGGTGTGTGTTCGGGTGTGTGTTTGGGTGTGTGTTCGGGTTTGTATTCGGGTATGTGTTCGGGCGTGTGTTCGGGTGTGTTCGGGAGTGTGTACGGGTGTGTTTTCGGGTAAGTGTTCGGGTTTGTATTCGGGTGTGTTCGGGTTTGTATTCGGGTGTGTGTTCGGGTGTGTCTTCGGGGGTGTGTTCGGGTTTGTATTCGGGTGTGTTCAGGTGTGTGTTCGGGTGTGTGTTCGAGTGTGTGTTCATGTTTGTATTCGGGTGTGTTCGGGTTTGTGTTCGGGAGTGTGTTTGGGTATGTGTTCAGGTGTGTATTCGGGTGTGTGTTCGGGTGTGTGTTCGTGTGTGTGTTCGGGTGTGTGTTCGGGTGTGTGTTCGAGTGTGTATTCGGATGTGTGTTCGGGTGTGTGTTCGGGTGTGTGTTCGGGTGTGTGTTCGGGTATTTGTTCGGGTCTATGTTCGGGTGTGTGTTCGGGTGTGTGTTCGGGTGTGTGTTCGGGTTTGTATTCGGGTGGGTGTTCGGGATTGTATTCGGGTGTGTGTTCGGGTTTGTATTCGGGTGTGTTCGGATGTGTGTTCGGGTGTGTGTTCGGGTATGTGTTCGGGTGTGTATTCGGGTGTGTGTTCGGGTGTGTGTTCGGGTGTGTGTTCGGGTCTGTGTTCGGGTGTGTTCGGGTGTGTGTTCGGGTGTGTTCGGGTGTGTGTTCGGTTTTGTATTCGGGTGTGTGTTCGGGTTTGTATTCGGGTGTGTTCGGGTTTGTGTTCTGGTATGTGTTCGGGTGTGTATTCGGGTGTGTGTTCGGGTTTGTATTCGGGTGTGTGTTCGGGAGTGTGTTCGGGTGTGTGTTCGGGTGTGTGTTCGGGTGTGCGTTCGGTTGTGTTCGGGTGTGTGTTCGGGTGTGTTTTCGGGTGTGTGTTCGGGTGTGTGTTCTGGTATGTGTTCGGGTGTGTATTCGGGTGTGTGTTCGGGTTTGTATTCGGGTGTGTGTTCGGGTGTGTGTTCGGGTTTGTATTCGGGTGTGTGTTCGGGAGTGTGTTCGGGTGTGTGTTCGGGTGTGCGTTCGGGTGTGTGTTCGGGTGTGTGTTCGGGTGTGTGTTCGGGTGTGTGTTCGGGTGTGTGTTCTGGTATGTGTTCGGGTGTGTATTCGGGTGTGTGTTCGGGTTTGTATTCGGGTATGTGTTCGGGCGTGTGTTCGGGTGTGTTCGGGAGTGTGTACGGGTGTGTTTTCGGGTAAGTGTTCGGGTTTGTATTCGGGTGTGTGTTCGGGTTTGTATTCGGGTGTGTGTTCGGGTTTGTATTCGGGTGTGTTCGGGTATGTGTTCGGGTGTGTATTCGGGTGTGTGTTCGGGTGTGTGTTCGGGTGTGTGTTCGGGTATGTGTTCGGGTGTGTATTCGGGTGTGTGTTCGGGTTTGTATTCGGGTGTGTGTTCGGGTGTGTGTTCGGGTATGTGTTCGGGTGTGTATTCGGGTGTGTGTTCGGGAGTGTGTTCGGGTGTGTGTTCGGGTGTGTGTTCGGGTGTGTGTTCGGGTTTGTGTTCGGGTGTGTGTTCGGGTGTGTGTTCGGGTGTGTTCGGTAGTGTGTTTGGGTATGTTTTCAGGTGTGTATTCGGGTGTGTGTTCGGGTGTGTGTTCGGGTGTGTGTTCGGGTGTGTATTCGGGTGGGTGTTCGGGTGTGTGTTCGGGTGTGTGTTCGGTAGTGTGTTTGGGTATGTGTTCAGGTGTGTATTCGGGTGTGTGTTCGGGTGTGTGTTCGGGTGTGTGTTCGGGTGTGTGTTCGGGTGTGTGTTCGGGTGTGTATTCGGGTGGGTGTTCGGGTGTGTGTTCTGGTGTGTGTTCGGGTGTGTGTTCGGGTGTGTCTTCGGGTGTGTGTTCGGGTTTGTATTCGGGTGTGTTCAGGTGTGTGTTCGGGTGTGTGTTCGAGTGTGTGTTCATGTTTGTATTCGGGTGTGTTCGGGTTTGTGTTCGGTAGTGTGTTTGGGTATGTGTTCAGGTGTGTATTCGGGTGTGTTTTCGGGTGTGTGTTCGTGTGTGTGTTCGGGTGTGTGTTCGGGTGTGTGTTCGAGTGTGTGTTCGGGTGTGGGTTCGGATTTGTATTCGGGTGTGTGTTCGGGTTTGTATTCGGGTGTATTCGGGTGTGTGTTCGGGTATGTGTTCGGGTGTGTTTCCGGGTGTGTATTCGGGTGTGTGTTCGGGTTTGTATTCGGGTGTGTTCGGATGTGTGTTCGGGTGTGTGTTCGGATATGTGTTCGGATGTGTATTCGGGTGTGTGTTCGGGTGTGTGTTCGGGTGTGTGTTCGGGTGTGTGTTCGGGTCTGTGTTCGGGTGTGTTCGGGTGCGTGTTCGGGTGTGTTCGGGTGTGTGTTCGGTTTTGTATTCGGGTGTGTGTTCGGGTTTGTATTCGGGTGTGTTCGGGTCGGTGTTCTGGTACGTGTTCGGTTGTGTATTCGGGTGTGTGTTCGGGTGTGTATTCGGGTGTGTGTTCGGGTCTGTGTTCGGGTGTGTGTTCGGGTCTGTGTTCGGGTGTGTGTTCGGGTGTGTGTTCGTGTGTGTGTTCGGGTGTGTGTTCGGGTGTGTATTCGGGTGTGTGTTCGGGTGTGTGTTCGGGTGTGTGTTCGGGTGTGTATTCGGGTGTGTATTCGGGTGTGTGTTCGGGTGTGTGTTCGTGTGTGTGTTCGGGTGTGTGTTCGGGTGTGTATTCGGGTGTGTGTTCGGGTGTGTGTTCGGGTATGTGTTCGGGTGTGTATTCGGGTGTGTGTTCGGGTGTGTGTTCGGGTGTGTGTTCGGGTGTGTGTTCGGGTGTGTGTTCGGGTGTGTGTTCGGGTGTGCGTTTGGGTGTTTGTTCTGGTGTGTGTTCGGGTGTGTGTTCGGGTGTGTTTTCGGGTGTGTGTTCGGGTTAGTATTCGGGTGTGTGTTCGGGTTTGTATTCGGGTGTGTGTTCGGGTTTGTATTCGGGTGTGTTCGGGTGTGTGTTCGGGTGTGTTCGGGTGTGTGTTCGGTTTTGTATTCGGGTGTGTGTTCGGGTGTGTGTTCGGGTGTGTGTTCGGGTGTGTGTTCGGGTGTGTCTTCGGGTGTGTGTTCGGATTTGTATTCGGGTTTGTGTTCGGGTCTGTGTTCGGGTGTGTGTTCGGGTGTGTGTTCGGGTGTGTATTCGGGTGTGTGTTCGGGTGTGTGTTCGGGTGTGTGTTCGGGTGTGTATTCGGGTGTGTGTTCGGGTGTGTGTTCGGGTGTGTGTTCGGGTGTGTGTTCGGGTGTGTGTTCGGGTGTGTCTTCGGGTGTGTGTTCATGTTTGTATTCGGGTGTGTTCGGGTTTGTGTTCGGTAGTGTGTTTGGGTATGTGTTCAGGTGTGTATTCGGGTGTGTGTTCGGGTGTGTGTTCGTGTGTGTGTTCGGGTGTTTGTTCGGGTGTGTGTTCGGGTGTGTGTTCGGGTGTGTATTCGGGTGTGTGTTCGGGTGTGTGTTCGGGTGTGTATTCGGGTGTGTGTTCGGGTGTGTGGTCGGGTTTGTATTCGGGTGTGTGTTCGGGTGTGTGTTCGGGTGTGTATTCGGGTTTGTGTTCGGGTGTGTGTTCGGGTGTGTATTCGGGTGTGTGTTCGGGTGTGTATTCGGGTGTGTGTTCGGGTGTGTGTTCGGGTGTGTATTCGGGTGTGTGTTCAGGTGTGTATTCGGGTGTGTGTTCGGGTGTGTGTTCGTGTGTGTGTTCGGGTGTTTGTTCGGGTGTGTGTTCGGGTGTGTGTTCGGGTGTGTATTCGGGTGTGTGTTCGGGTGTGTGTTCGGGTGTGTATTCGGGTGTGTGTTCGGGTGTGTGGTCGGGTTTGTATTCGGGTGTGTGTTCGGGTTTGTATTCGGGTGTATTCGGGTGTGTGTTCGGGTATGTGTTCGGGTGTGTATTCGGGTGTGTGTTCGGGTGTGTGTTCGGGTGTGTGTTCGGGTGAGTGTTCCGGTGTTTGTTCTGGTGTGTGTTCGGGTGTGTGTTCGGGTGTGTGTTCGGGTGTGTGTTCCGGTGTTTGTTCTGGTGTGTGTTCGGGTGTGTGTTCGGGTGTGTGTTCGGGTGTGTGTTCGGGTGTGTTTTCGGGTGTGTGTTCGGGTTTGTATTCGGGTGTGTGTTCGGGTTTGTATTCGGGTGTGTTCGGATAAGAGTTCGGGTGTGTGTTCGGGTATGTGTTCGGGTGTGCATTCGGGTGTGTGTTTGGGTGTGTGCTCAGGTGTGTGTTCGGGTCTGTGTTCGGGTGTGTTCGGGTGTGTGTTCGGGTGTGTTCGGGTGTGTGTTCGGTTTTGTATTCGGGTGTGTGTTCGGGTTTGTATTCGGGTGTGTTCGGGTGTGTGTTCGGGTGTGTGTTCTGGTATGTGTTCGGGTGTGTATTCGGGTGTGTGTTCGGGTGTGTGTTCGGGTGTGTGTTCGAGTGTGTGTTCGGGTGTGTGTTCGGTTTTGTATTCGGGTGTGTGTTCGGGTTTGTATTCGGGTGTGTTCGGGTGTGTATTCGGGTGTGTGTTCGGATGTGTGTTCGGGTGTGTGTTCGGGTGTGTGTTCGGGTGTGTGTTTGGGTGTGTGTTCGGGCGGGTGTTCGGATGTGTGTTCGGGTGTGTGTTCGTGTATGTGTTCGGGTGTGTATTCGGGTGTGTGTTCGGGTGTGTGTTCGGGTGTGTGTTCGGGTCTGTGTTCGGGTGTGTTCGGTTGTGTGTTCGGGTGTGTTCGGGTGTGTGTTCGGTTTTGTATTCGGGTGTGTGTTCGGGTTTGTATTCGGGTGTGTTCGGGTGTGTGTTCTGGTATGTGTTCGGGTGTGTATTCGGGTGTGTGTTCGGGTGTGTGTTCGGGTGTGTATTCGGGTGTGTGTTCGGGTGTGGGTTCGGGTGTGTATTCGGGTGTGTGTTCGGGTGTGTGTTCGGGTGTGTGTTCGGGTATGTGTTCGGGTGTGTATTCGGGTGTGTGTTCGGGTTTGTATTCGGGTGTGTGTTCGGGTTTGTATTCGGGTGTGTTCGGGTATGTGTTCGGGTGTGTATTCGGGTGTGTGTTCGGGTGTGTGTTCGGGTGTGTGTTCGGGTATGTGTTCGGGTGTGTATTCGGGTGTGTGTTCGGGTGTGTGTTCGGGTGTGTGTTCGGGTGTGTGTTCGGGAGTGTGTTCGGGTTTGTGTTCGGGTGTGTGTTCGGGTGTGTGTTCGGGTGTGTATTCGGGTGTGTGTTCGGGTTTGTATTCGGGTGTGTGTTCGGGTTTGTATTCGGGTGTGTTCGGGTATGTGTTCGGGTGTGTATTCGGGTGTGTGTTCGGGTGTGTGTTCGGGTGTGTGTTCGGGTATGTGTTCGGGTGTGTATTCGGGTGTGTGTTCGGGTTTGTATTCGGGTGTGTGTTCGGGTGTGTGTTCGGGTATGTGTTCGGGTGTGTATTCGGGTGTGTGTTCGGGTGTGTGTTCGGGTGTGTGTTCGGGTGTGTGTTCGGGTGTGTGTTCGGGTTTGTGTTCGGGTGTGTGGTTCGGGTGTGTGTTCGGGTGTGTGTTCGGTAGTGTGTTTGGGTATGTGTTCAGGTGTGTATTCGGGTGTGTGTTCAGGTGTGTATTCGGGTGTGTGTTCGGGTGTGTGTTCGTGTGTGTGTTCGGGTGTTTGTTCGGGTGTGTGTTCGGGTGTGTGTTCGGGTGTGTATTCGGGTGTGTGTTCGGGTGTGTGTTCGGGTGTGTATTCGGGTGTGTGTTCGGGTGTGTGGTCGGGTTTGTATTCGGGTGTGTGTTCGGGTTTGTATTCGGGTGTATTCGGGTGTGTGTTCGGGTATGTGTTCGGGTGTGTATTCGGGTGTGTGTTCGGGTGTGTGTTCGGGTGTGTGTTCGGGTGAGTGTTCCGGTGTTTGTTCTGGTGTGTGTTCGGGTGTGTGTTCGGGTGTGTGTTCGGGTGTGTGTTCCGGTGTTTGTTCTGGTGTGTGTTCGGGTGTGTGTTCGGGTGTGTGTTCGGGTGTGTGTTCGGGTGTGTTTTCGGGTGTGTGTTCGGGTTTGTATTCGGGTGTGTGTTCGGGTTTGTATTCGGGTGTGTTCGGATAAGAGTTCGGGTGTGTGTTCGGGTATGTGTTCGGGTGTGCATTCGGGTGTGTGTTTGGGTGTGTGCTCAGGTGTGTGTTCGGGTCTGTGTTCGGGTGTGTTCGGGTGTGTGTTCGGGTGTGTTCGGGTGTGTGTTCGGTTTTGTATTCGGGTGTGTGTTCGGGTTTGTATTCGGGTGTGTTCGGGTGTGTGTTCGGGTGTGTGTTCTGGTATGTGTTCGGGTGTGTATTCGGGTGTGTGTTCGGGTGTGTGTTCGGGTGTGTGTTCGAGTGTGTGTTCGGGTGTGTGTTCGGTTTTGTATTCGGGTGTGTTCGGGTGTGTATTCGGGTGTGTGTTCGGATGTGTGTTCGGGTGTGTGTTCGGGTGTGTGTTCGGGTGTGTGTTTGGGTGTGTGTTCGGGCGGGTGTTCGGATGTGTGTTCGGGTGTGTGTTCGTGTATGTGTTCGGGTGTGTATTCGGGTGTGTGTTCGGGTGTGTGTTCGGGTGTGTGTTCGGGTCTGTGTTCGGGTGTGTTCGGTTGTGTGTTCGGGTGTGTGTTCGGTTTTGTATTCGGGTGTGTGTTCGGGTTTGTATTCGGGTGTGTGTTCGGGTGTGTGTTCGGGTGTGTGTTCGGGTATGTGTTCGGGTGTGTATTCGGGTGTGTGTTCGGGTGTGTGTTCGGGTGTGTATTCGGGTGTGTGTTCGGGTGTGTGTTCGGGTGTGTATTCGGGTGTGTGTTCGGGTGTGTGTTCGGGTGTGTGTTCGGGTATGTGTTCGGGTGTGTATTCGGGTGTGTGTTCGGGTTTGTATTCGGGTGTGTGTTCGGGTTTGTATTCGGGTGTGTTCGGGTATGTGTTCGGGTGTGTATTCGGGTGTGTGTTCGGGTGTGTGTTCGGGTGTGTGTTCGGGTATGTGTTCGGGTGTGTATTCGGGTGTGTGTTCGGGTTTGTATTCGGGTCTGTGTTCGGGTGTGTGTTCGGGTATGTGTTCGGCTGTGTATTCGGGTGTGTGTTCGGGTGTGTGTTCGGGTGTGTGTTCGGGTGTGTGTTCGGGAGTGTGTTCGGGTTTGTGTTCGGGTATGTGTTCGGGTGTGCATTCGGGTGTGTGTTTGGGTGTGTGCTCAGGTGTGTGTTCGGGTCTGTGTTCGGGTGTGTTCGGGTGTGTGTTCGGGTGTGTTCGGGTGTGTGTTCGGTTTTGTATTCGGGTGTGTGTTCGGGTTTGTATTCGGGTGTGTTCGGGTGTGTGTTCGGGTGTGTGTTCTGGTATGTGTTCGGGTGTGTATTCGGGTGTGTGTTCGGGTGTGTGTTCGGGTGTGTGTTCGAGTGTGTGTTCGGGTGTGTGTTCGGTTTTGTATTCGGGTGTGTGTTCGGGTTTGTATTCGGGTGTGTTCGGGTGTGTATTCGGGTGTGTGTTCGGATGTGTGTTCGGGTGTGTGTTCGGGTGTGTGTTCGGGTGTGTGTTTGGGTGTGTGTTCGGGCGGGTGTTCGGATGTGTGTTCGGGTGTGTGTTCGTGTATGTGTTCGGGTGTGTATTCGGGTGTGTGTTCGGGTGTGTGTTCGGGTGTTTGTTCGGGTGTGTTCGGGTGTGTGTTCGGGTGTGTTCGGGTGTGTGTTCGGTTTTGTATTCGGGTGTGTGTTCGGGTTTGTATTCGGGTGTGTTCGGGTGTGTGTTCGGGTGTGTGTTCTGGTATGTGTTCGGGTGTGTATTCGGGTGTGTGTTCGGGTGTGTGTTCGGGTGTGTGTTCGAGTGTGTGTTCGGGTGTGTGTTCGGTTTTGTATTCGGGTGTGTTCGGGTGTGTATTCGGGTGTGTGTTCGGATGTGTGTTCGGGTGTGTGTTCGGGTGTGTGTTCGGGTGTGTGTTTGGGTGTGTGTTCGGGCGGGTGTTCGGATGTGTGTTCGGGTGTGTGTTCGTGTATGTGTTCGGGTGTGTATTCGGGTGTGTGTTCGGGTGTGTGTTCGGGTGTGTGTTCGGGTCTGTGTTCGGGTGTGTTCGGTTGTGTGTTCGGGTGTGTGTTCGGTTTTGTATTCGGGTGTGTGTTCGGGTTTGTATTCGGGTGTGTGTTCGGGTGTGTGTTCGGGTGTGTGTTCGGGTATGTGTTCGGGTGTGTATTCGGGTGTGTGTTCGGGTGTGTGTTCGGGTGTGTATTCGGGTGTGTGTTCGGGTGTGTGTTCGGGTGTGTATTCGGGTGTGTGTTCGGGTGTGTGTTCGGGTGTGTGTTCGGGTATGTGTTCGGGTGTGTATTCGGGTGTGTGTTCGGGTTTGTATTCGGGTGTGTGTTCGGGTTTGTATTCGGGTGTGTTCGGGTATGTGTTCGGGTGTGTATTCGGGTGTGTGTTCGGGTGTGTGTTCGGGTGTGTGTTCGGGTATGTGTTCGGGTGTGTATTCGGGTGTGTGTTCGGGTTTGTATTCGGGTGTGTGTTCGGGTGTGTGTTCGGGTATGTGTTCGGCTGTGTATTCGGGTGTGTGTTCGGGTGTGTGTTCGGGTGTGTGTTCGGGTGTGTGTTCGGGAGTGTGTTCGGGTTTGTGTTCGGGTATGTGTTCGGGTGTGCATTCGGGTGTGCATTCGGGTGTGTGTTTGGGTGTGTGCTCAGGTGTGTGTTCGGGTCTGTGTTCGGGTGTGTTCGGGTGTGTGTTCGGGTGTGTTCGGGTGTGTGTTCGGTTTTGTATTCGGGTGTGTGTTCGGGTTTGTATTCGGGTGTGTTCGGGTGTGTGTTCGGGTGTGTGTTCTGGTATGTGTTCGGGTGTGTATTCGGGTGTGTGTTCGGGTGTGTGTTCGGGTGTGTGTTCGAGTGTGTGTTCGGGTGTGTGTTCGGTTTTGTATTCGGGTGTGTGTTCGGGTTTGTATTCGGGTGTGTTCGGGTGTGTATTCGGGTGTGTGTTCGGATGTGTGTTCGGGTGTGTGTTCGGGTGTGTGTTCGGGTGTGTGTTCGGGTGTGTGTTTGGGTGTGTGTTCGGGCGGGTGTTCGGATGTGTGTTCGGGTGTGTGTTCGTGTATGTGTTCGGGTGTGTATTCGGGTGTGTGTTCGGGTGTGTGTTCGGGTGTGTGTTCGGGTCTGTGTTCGGGTGTGTTCGGTTGTGTGTTCGGGTGTGTTCGGGTGTGTGTTCGGTTTTGTATTCGGGTGTGTGTTCGGGTTTGTATTCGGGTGTGTTCGGGTGTGTGTTCTGGTATGTGTTCGGGTGTGTATTCGGGTGTGTGTTCGGGTGTGTGTTCGGGTGTGTATTCGGGTGTGTGTTCGGGTGTGGGTTCGGGTGTGTATTCGGGTGTGTGTTCGGGTGTGTGTTCGGGTGTGTGTTCGGGTATGTGTTCGGGTGTGTATTCGGGTGTGAGTTCGGGTTTGTATTCGGGTGTGTGTTCGGGTTTGTATTCGGGTGTGTTCGGGTGTGTATTCGGGTGTGTGTTCGGGTGTGTGTTCGGGTGTGTGTTCGGGTATGTGTTCGGGTGTGTATTCGGGTGTGTGTTCGGGTTTGTATTCGGGTGTGTGTTCGGGTGTGTGTTCGGGTATGTGTTCGGCTGTGTATTCGGGTGTGTGTTCGGGTGTGTGTTCGGGTGTGTGTTCGGGTGTGTGTTCGGGAGTGTGTTCGGGTTTGTGTTCGGGTGTGTGTTCGGGTGTGTGTTCGGGTGTGTATTCGGGTGTGTGTTCGGGTTTGTATTTGGGTGTGTGTTCGGGTTTGTATTCGGGTGTGTTCGGGTATGTGTTCGGGTGTGTATTCGGGTGTGTGTTCGGGTGTGTGTTCGGGTGTGTGTTCGGGTATGTGTTCGGGTGTGTATTCGGGTGTGTGTTCGGGTTTGTATTCGGGTGTGTGTTCGGGTGTGTGTTCGGGTATGTGTTCGGGTGTGTATTCGGGTGTGTGTTCGGGTGTGTGTTCGGGTGTGTGTTCGGGTGTGTGTTCGGGTGTGTGTTCGGGTTTGTGTTCGGGTGTGTGGTTCGGGTGTGTGTTCGGGTGTGTGTTCGGTAGTGTGTTTGGGTATGTGTTCAGGTGTGTATTCGGGTGTGTGTTCAGGTGTGTATTCGGGTGTGTGTTCGGGTGTGTGTTCGTGTGTGTGTTCGGGTGTTTGTTCGGGTGTGTGTTCGGGTGTGTGTTCGGGTGTGTATTCGGGTGTGTGTTCGGGTGTGTGTTCGGGTGTGTATTCGGGTGTGTGTTCGGGTGTGTGGTCGGGTTTGTATTCGGGTGTGTGTTCGGGTTTGTATTCGGGTGTATTTGGGTGTGTGTTCGGGTATGTGTTCGGGTGTGTATTCGGGTGTGTGTTCGGGTGTGTGTTCGGGTGTGTGTTCGGGTGTGTTTTCGGGTGTGTGTTCGGGTTTGTATTCGGGTGTGTGTTCGGGTTTGTATTCGGGTGTGTTCGGATAAGAGTTCGGGTGTGTGTTCGGGTATGTGTTCGGGTGTGCATTCGGGTGTGTGTTTGGGTGTGTGCTCAGGTGTGTGTTCGGGTCTGTGTTCGGGTGTGTTCGGGTGTGTGTTCGGGTGTGTTCGGGTGTGTGTTCGGTTTTGTATTCGGGTGTGTGTTCGGGTTTGTATTCGGGTGTGTTCGGGTGTGTGTTCGGGTGTGTGTTCTGGTATGTGTTCGGGTGTGTATTCGGGTGTGTGTTCGGGTGTGTGTTCGGGTGTGTGTTCGAGTGTGTGTTCGGGTGTGTGTTCGGTTTTGTATTCGGGTGTGTGTTCGGGTTTGTATTCGGGTGTGTTCGGGTGTGTATTCGGGTGTGTGTTCGGATGTTTGTTCGGGTGTGTGTTCGGGTGTGTGTTCGGGTGTGTGTTTGGGTGTGTGTTCGGGCGGGTGTTCGGATGTGTGTTCGGGTGTGTGTTCGTGTATGTGTTCGGGTGTGTATTCGGGTGTGTGTTCGGGTGTGTGTTCGGGTGTGTGTTCGGGTCTGTGTTCGGGTGTGTTCGGTTGTGTGTTCGGGTGTGTTCGGGTGTGTGTTCGGTTTTGTATTCGGGTGTGTGTTCGGGTTTGTATTCGGGTGTGTGTTCGGGTGTGTGTTCGGGTGTGTGTTCGGGTATGTGTTCGGGTGTGTATTCGGGTGTGTGTTCGGGTGTGTGTTCGGGTGTGTATTCGGGTGTGTGTTCGGGTGTGTGTTCGGGTGTGTATTCGGGTGTGTGTTCGGGTGTGTGTTCGGGTGTGTGTTCGGGTATGTGTTCGGGTGTGTATTCGGGTGTGTGTTCGGGTTTGTATTCGGGTGTGTGTTCGGGTTTGTATTCGGGTGTGTTCGGGTATCTGTTCGGGTGTGTATTCGGGTGTGTGTTCGGGTGTGTGTTCGGGTGTGTGTTCGGGTATGTGTTCGGGTGTGTATTCGGGTGTGTGTTCGGGTTTGTATTCGGGTGTGTGTTCGGGTGTGTGTTCGGGTATGTGTTCGGCTGTGTATTCGGGTGTGTGTTCGGGTGTGTGTTCGGGTGTGTGTTCGGGTGTGTGTTCGGGAGTGTGTTCGGGTTTGTGTTCGGGTGTGTGTTCGGGTGTGTGTTCGGGTGTGTATTCGGGTGTGTGTTCGGGTTTGTATTCGGGTGTGTGTTCGGGTTTGTATTCGGGTGTGTTCGGGTATGTGTTCGGGTGTGTATTCGGGTGTGTGTTCCGGTGTGTGTTCGGGTGTGTGTTCGGGTATGTGTTCGGGTGTGTATTCGGGTGTGTGTTCGGGTTTGTATTCGGGTGTGTGTTCGGGTGTGTGTTCGGGTATGTGTTCGGGTGTGTATTCGGGTGTGTGTTCGGGTGTGTGTTCGGGTGTGTGTTCGGGTGTGTGTTCGGGTGTGTGTTCGGGTTTGTGTTCGGGTGTGTGGTTCGGGTGTGTGTTCGGGTGTGTGTTCGGTAGTGTGTTTGGGTATGTGTTCAGGTGTGTATTCGGGTGTGTGTTCGGGTGTGTGTTCGGGTTTGTGTTCGGGTGTGTGGTTCGGGTGTGTGTTCGGGTGTGTGTTCTGGTGTGTGTTCGGGTGTGTCTTCGGGGGTGTGTTCGGGTTTGTATTCGGGTGTGTTCAGGTGTGTGTTCGGGTGTGTGTTCGAGTGTGTGTTCATGTTTGTATTCGGGTGTGTTCGGGTTTGTGTTCGGGAGTGTGTTTGGGTATGTGTTCAGGTGTGTATTCGGGTGTGTGTTCGGGTGTGTGTTCGTGTGTGTGTTCGGGTGTGTGTTCGGGTGTGTGTTCGAGTGTGTATTCGGATGTGTGTTCGGGTGTGTGTTCGGGTGTGTGTTCGGGTGTGTGTTCGGGTGTGTGTTCGGGTATTTGTTCGGGTCTATGTTCGGGTGTGTGTTCGGGTGTGTGTTCGGGTTTGTATTCGGGTGTGTGTTCGGGATTGTATTCGGGTGTGTGTTCGGGTTTGTATTCGGGTGTGTTCGGATGTGTGTTCGGGTGTGTGTTCGGGTATGTGTTCGGGTGTGTATTCGGGTGTGTGTTCGGGTGTGTGTTCGGGTGTGTGTTCGGGTCTGTGTTCGGGTGTGTTCGGGTGTGTGTTCGGGTGTGTTCGGGTGTGTGTTCGGTTTTGTATTCGGGTGTGTGTTCGGGTTTGTATTCGGGTGTGTTCGGGTTTGTGTTCTGGTATGTGTTCGGGTGTGTATTCGGGTGTGTGTTCGGGTTTGTATTCGGGTGTGTGTTCGGGAGTGTGTTCGGGTGTGTGTTCGGGTGTGTGTTCGGGTGTGCGTTCGGTTGTGTTCGGGTGTGTGTTCGGGTGTGTTTTCGGGTGTGTGTTCGGGTGTGTGTTCTGGTATGTGTTCGGGTGTGTATTCGGGTGTGTGTTCGGGTTTGTATTCGGGTGTGTGTTCGGGTGTGTGTTCGGGTTTGTATTCGGGTGTGTGTTCGGGAGTGTGTTCGGGTGTGTGTTCGGGTGTGCGTTCGGGTGTGTGTTCGGGTGTGTGTTCGGGTGTGTGTTCGGGTGTGTGTTCGGGGGTGTGTTCTGGTATGTGTTCGGGTGTGTATTCGGGTGTGTGTTCGGGTTTGTATTCGGGTATGTGTTCGGGCGTGTGTTCGGGTGTGTTCGGGAGTGTGTACGGGTGTGTTTTCGGGTAAGTGTTCGGGTTTGTATTCGGGTGTGTGTTCGGGTTTGTATTCGGGTGTGTGTTCGGGTTTGTATTCGGGTGTGTTCGGGTATGTGTTCGGGTGTGTATTCGGGTGTGTGTTCGGGTGTGTGTTCGGGTGTGTGTTCGGGTATGTGTTCGGGTGTGTATTCGGGTGTGTGTTCGGGTTTGTATTCGGGTGTGTGTTCGGGTGTGTGTTCGGGTATGTGTTCGGGTGTGTATTCGGGTGTGTGTTCGGGAGTGTGTTCGGGTGTGTGTTCGGGTGTGTGTTCGGGTGTGTGTTCGGGTTTGTGTTCGGGTGTGTGTTCGGGTGTGTGTTCGGGTGTGTTCGGTAGTGTGTTTGGGTATGTTTTCAGGTGTGTATTCGGGTGTGTGTTCGGGTGTGTGTTCGGGTGTGTGTTCGGGTGTGTATTCGGGTGGGTGTTCGGGTTTGTGTTCGGGTGTGTGTTCGGTAGTGTGTTTGGGTATGTGTTCAGGTGTGTATTCGGGTGTGTGTTCGGGTGTGTGTTCGGGTGTGTGTTCGGGTGTGTATTCGGGTGGGTGTTCGGGTGTGTGTTCTGGTGTGTGTTCGGGTGTGTGTTCGGGTGTGTCTTCGGGTGTGTGTTCGGGTTTGTATTCGGGTGTGTTCAGGTGTGTGTTCGGATGTGTGTTCGGGTGTGTGTTCGGGTGTGTGTTCGGGTGTGTGTTTGGGTGTGTGTTCGGGCGGGTGTTCGGATGTGTGTTCGGGTGTGTGTTCGTGTATGTGTTCGGGTGTGTATTCGGGTGTGTGTTCGGGTGTGTGTTCGGGTGTGTGTTCGGGTCTGTGTTCGGGTGTGTTCGGTTGTGTGTTCGGGTGTGTTCGGGTGTGTGTTCGGTTTTGTATTCGGGTGTGTGTTCGGGTTTGTATTCGGGTGTGTGTTCGGGTGGGTGTTCGGGTGTGTGTTCGGGTATGTGTTCGGGTGTGTATTCGGGTGTGTGTTCGGGTGTGTGTTCGGGTGTGTGTTCGGGTGTGTGTTCGTGTATGTGTTCGGGTGTGTATTCGGGTGTGTGTTCGGGTGTGTGTTCGGGTGTGTGTTCGGGTCTGTGTTCGGGTGTGTTCGGTTGTGTGTTCGGGTGTGTTCGGGTGTGTGTTCGGTTTTGTATTCGGGTGTGTGTTTGGGTTTGTATTCGGGTGTGTGTTCGGATGTGTGTTCGGGTGTGTGTTCGGGTGTGTGTTCGGGTGTGTGTTTGGGTGTGTGTTCGGGCGGGTGTTCGGATGTGTGTTCGGGTGTGTGTTCGTGTATGTGTTCGGGTGTGTATTCGGGTGTGTGTTCGGGTGTGTGTTCGGGTGTGTGTTCGGGTCTGTGTTCGGGTGTGTTCGGTTGTGTGTTCGGGTGTGTTCGGGTGTGTGTTCGGTTTTGTATTCGGGTGTGTGTTCGGGTTTGTATTCGGGTGTGTGTTCGGATGTGTGTTCGGGTGTGTGTTCGGGTGTGTGTTCGGGTGTGTGTTTGGGTGTGTGTTCGGGCGGGTGTTCGGATGTGTGTTCGGGTGTGTGTTCGTGTATGTGTTCGGGTGTGTATTCGGGTGTGTGTTCGGGTGTGTGTTCGGGTGTGTGTTCGGGTCTGTGTTCGGGTGTGTTCGGTTGTGTGTTCGGGTGTGTTCGGGTGTGTGTTCGGTTTTGTATTCGGGTGTGTGTTCGGGTTTGTATTCGGGTGTGTGTTCGGATGTGTGTTCGGGTGTGTGTTCGGGTGTGTGTTCGGGTGTGTGTTTGGGTGTGTGTTCGGGCGGGTGTTCGGATGTGTGTTCGGGTGTGTGTTCGTGTATGTGTTCGGGTGTGTATTCGGGTGTGTGTTCGGGTGTGTGTTCGGGTGTGTGTTCGGGTCTGTGTTCGGGTGTGTTCGGTTGTGTGTTCGGGTGTGTTCGGGTGTGTGTTCGGTTTTGTATTCGGGTGTGTGTTCGGGTTTGTATTCGGGTGTGTGTTCGGATGTGTGTTCGGGTGTGTGTTCGGGTGTGTGTTCGGGTGTGTGTTTGGGTGTGTGTTCGGGCGGGTGTTCGGATGTGTGTTCGGGTGTGTGTTCGTGTATGTGTTCGGGTGTGTATTCGGGTGTGTGTTCGGGTGTGTGTTCGGGTGTGTGTTCGGGTGTGTGTTCGGTTTTGTATTCGGGTGTGTGTTCGGGTTTGTATTCGGGTGTGTGTTCGGATGTGTGTTCGGGTGTGTGTTCGGGTGTGTGTTCGGGTGTGTGTTTGGGTGTGTGTTCGGGCGGGTGTTCGGATGTGTGTTCGGGTGTGTGTTCGTGTATGTGTTCGGGTGTGTATTCGGGTGTGTGTTCGGGTGTGTGTTCGGGTGTGTGTTCGGGTCTGTGTTCGGGTGTGTTCGGTTGTGTGTTCGGGTGTGTTCGGGTGTGTGTTCGGTTTTGTATTCGGGTGTGTGTTCGGGTTTGTATTCGGGTGTGTGTTCGGATGTGTGTTCGGGTGTGTGTTCGGGTGTGTGTTCGGGTGTGTGTTTGGGTGTGTGTTCGGGCGGGTGTTCGGATGTGTGTTCGGGTGTGTGTTCGTGTATATGTTCGGGTGTGTATTCGGGTGTGTGTTCGGGTGTGTGTTCGGGTGTGTGTTCGGGTCTGTGTTCGGGTGTGTTCGGTTGTGTGTTCGGGTGTGTTCGGGTGTGTGTTCGGTTTGGATTCGGGTGTGTGTTCGGGTTTGTATTCGGGTGTGTGTTCGGATGTGTGTTCGGGTGTGTGTTCGGGTGTGTGTTCGGGTGTGTGTTTGGGTGTGTGTTCGGGCGGGTGTTCGGATGTGTGTTCGGGTGTGTGTTCGTGTATGTGTTCGGGTGTGTATTCGGGTGTGTGTTCGGGTGTGTGTTCGGGTGTGTGTTCGGGTCTGTGTTCGGGTGTGTTCGGTTGTGTGTTCGGGTGTGTTCGGGTGTGTGTTCGGTTTTGTATTCGGGTGTGTGTTCGGGTTTGTATTCGGGTGTGTGTTCGGATGTGTGTTCGGGTGTGTGTTCGGGTGTGTGTTCGGGTGTGTGTTTGGGTGTGTGTTCGGGCGGGTGTTCGGATGTGTGTTCGGGTGTGTGTTCGTGTATGTGTTCGGGTGTGTATTCGGGTGTGTGTTCGGGTGTGTGTTCGGGTGTGTGTTCGGGTCTGTGTTCGGGTGTGTTCGGTTGTGTGTTCGGGTGTGTTCGGGTGTGTGTTCGGTTTTGTATTCGGGTGTGTGTTCGGGTTTGTATTCGGGTGTGTGTTCGGATGTGTGTTCGGGTGTGTGTTCGGGTATGTTTTCGGGTGTGTGTTTGGGTGTGTGTTCGGGCGGGTGTTCGGATGTGTGTTCGGGTGTGTGTTCGTGTATGTGTTCGGGTGTGTATTCGGGTGTGTGTTCGGGTGTGTGTTCGGGTGTGTGTTCGGGTCTGTGTTCGGGTGTGTTCGGTTGTGTGTTCGGGTGTGTGTTCGGTTTTGTATTCGGGTGTGTGTTCGGGTTTGTATTCGGGTGTGTGTTCGGATGTGTGTTCGGGTGTGTGTTCGGGTGTGTGTTCGGGTGTGTGTTTGGGTGTGTGTTCGGGCGGGTGTTCGGATGTGTGTTCGGGTGTGTGTTCGTGTATGTGTTCGGGTGTGTATTCGGGTGTGTGTTCGGGTGTGTGTTCGGGTGTGTGTTCGGGTCTGTGTTCGGGTGTGTTCGGTTGTGTGTTCGGGTGTGTTCGGGTGTGTGTTCGGTTTTGTATTCGGGTGTGTGTTCGGGTTTGTATTCGGGTGTGTGTTCGGATGTGTGTTCGGGTGTGTGTTCGGGTGTGTGTTCGGGTGTGTGTTTGGGTGTGTGTTCGGGCGGGTGTTCGGATGTGTGTTCGGGTGTGTGTTCGTGTATGTGTTCGGGTGTGTATTCGGGTGTGTGTTCGGGTGTGTGTTCGGGTGTGTGTTCGGGTCTGTGTTCGGGTGTGTTCGGTTGTGTGTTCGGGTGTGTTCGGGTGTGTGTTCGGTTTTGTATTCGGGTGTGTGTTCGGGTTTGTATTCGGGTGTGTGTTCGGATGTGTGTTCGGGTGTGTGTTCGGGTGTGTGTTCGGGTGTGTGTTTGGGTGTGTGTTCGGGCGGGTGTTCGGATGTGTGTTCGGGTGTGTGTTCGTGTATGTGTTCGGGTGTGTATTCGGGTGTGTGTTCGGGTGTGTGTTCGGGTGTGTGTTCGGGTCTGTGTTCGGGTGTGTTCGGTTGTGTGTTCGGGTGTGTTCGGGTGTGTGTTCGGTTTTGTATTCGGGTGTGTGTTCGGGTTTGTATTCGGGTGTGTGTTCGGATGTGTGTTCGGGTGTGTGTTCGGGTGTGTGTTCGGGTGTGTGTTTGGGTGTGTGTTCGGGCGGGTGTTCGGATGTGTGTTCGGGTGTGTGTTCGTGTATGTGTTCGGGTGTGTGTTCGGGTGTGTCTTCGGGTGTGTGTTCGGGTTTGTATTCGGGTGTGTTCAGGTGTGTGTTCGGATGTGTGTTCGGGTGTGTGTTCGGGTGTGTGTTCGGGTGTGTGTTTGGGTGTGTGTTCGGGCGGGTGTTCGGATGTGTGTTCGGGTGTGTGTTCGTGTATGTGTTCGGGTGTGTATTCGGGTGTGTGTTCGGGTGTGTGTTCGGGTGTGTGTTCGGGTCTGTGTTCGGGTGTGTTCGGTTGTGTGTTCGGGTGTGTTCGGGTGTGTGTTCGGTTTTGTATTCGGGTGTGTGTTCGGGTTTGTATTCGGGTGTGTGTTCGGGTGTGTGTTCGGGTGTGTGTTCGGGTATGTGTTCGGGTGTGTATTCGGGTGTGTGTTCGGGTGTGTGTTCGGGTGTGTGTTCGGGTGTGTGTTCGTGTATGTGTTCGGGTGTGTATTCGGGTGTGTGTTCGGGTGTGTGTTCGGGTGTGTGTTCGGGTCTGTGTTCGGGTGTGTTCGGTTGTGTGTTCGGGTGTGTTCGGGTGTGTGTTCGGTTTTGTATTCGGGTGTGTGTTCGGGTTTGTATTCGGGTGTGTGTTCGGATGTGTGTTCGGGTGTGTGTTCGGGTGTGTGTTCGGGTGTGTGTTTGGGTGTGTGTTCGGGCGGGTGTTCGGATGTGTGTTCGGGTGTGTGTTCGTGTATGTGTTCGGGTGTGTATTCGGGTGTGTGTTCGGGTGTGTGTTCGGGTGTGTGTTCGGGTCTGTGTTCGGGTGTGTTCGGTTGTGTGTTCGGGTGTGTTCGGGTGTGTGTTCGGTTTTGTATTCGGGTGTGTGTTCGGGTTTGTATTCGGGTGTGTGTTCGGATGTGTGTTCGGGTGTGTGTTCGGGTGTGTGTTCGGGTGTGTGTTTGGGTGTGTGTTCGGGTTTGTATTCGGGTATGTGTTCGGGCGTGTGTTCGGGTGTGTTCGGGAGTGTGTACGGGTGTGTTTTCGGGTAAGTGTTCGGGTTTGTATTCGGGTGTGTGTTCGGGTTTGTATTCGGGTGTGTGTTCGGGTGTGTCTTCGGGGGTGTGTTCGGGTTTGTATTCGGGTGTGTTCAGGTGTGTGTTCGGGTGTGTGTTCGAGTGTGTGTTCATGTTTGTATTCGGGTGTGTTCGGGTTTGTGTTCGGGAGTGTGTTTGGGTATGTGTTCAGGTGTGTATTCGGGTGTGTGTTCGGGTGTGTGTTCGTGTGTGTGTTCGGGTGTGTGTTCGGGTGTGTGTTCGAGTGTGTATTCGGATGTGTGTTCGGGTGTGTGTTCGGGTGTGTGTTCGGGTGTGTGTTCGGGTATTTGTTCGGGTCTATGTTCGGGTGTGTGTTCGGGTGTGTGTTCGGGTGTGTGTTCGGGTTTGTATTCGGGTGGGTGTTCGGGATTGTATTCGGGTGTGTGTTCGGGTTTGTATTCGGGTGTGTTCGGATGTGTGTTCGGGTGTGTGTTCGGGTATGTGTTCGGGTGTGTATTCGGGTGTGTGTTCGGGTGTGTGTTCGGGTGTGTGTTCGGGTCTGTGTTCGGGTGTGTTCGGGTGTGTGTTCGGGTGTGTTCGGGTGTGTGTTCGGTTTTGTATTCGGGTGTGTGTTCGGGTTTGTATTCGGGTGTGTTCGGGTTTGTGTTCTGGTATGTGTTCGGGTCTGTATTCGGGTGTGTGTTCGGGTTTGTATTCGGGTGTGTGTTCGGGAGTGTGTTCGGGTGTGTGTTCGGGTGTGTGTTCGGGTGTGCGTTCGGTTGTGTTCGGGTGTGTGTTCGGGTGTGTTTTCGGGTGTGTGTTCGGGTGTGTGTTCTGGTATGTGTTCGGGTGTGTATTCGGGTGTGTGTTCGGGTTTGTATTCGGGTGTGTGTTCGGGTGTGTGTTCGGGTTTGTATTCGGGTGTGTGTTCGGGAGTGTGTTCGGGTGTGTGTTCGGGTGTGCGTTCGGGTGTGTGTTCGGGTGTGTGTTCGGGTGTGTGTTCGGGTGTGTGTTCGGGTGTGTGTTCTGGTATGTGTTCGGGTGTGTATTCGGGTGTGTGTTCGGGTTTGTATTCGGGTATGTGTTCGGGCGTGTGTTCGGGTGTGTTCGGGAGTGTGTACGGGTGTGTTTTCGGGTAAGTGTTCGGGTTTGTATTCGGGTGTGTGTTCGGGTTTGTATTCGGGTGTGTGTTCGGGTTTGTATTCGGGTGTGTTCGGGTATGTGTTTGGGTGTGTATTCGGGTGTGTGTTCGGGTGTGTGTTCGGGTGTGTGTTCGGGTATGTGTTCGGGTGTGTATTCGGGTGTGTGTTCGGGTTTGTATTCGGGTGTGTGTTCGGGTGTGTGTTCGGGTATGTGTTCGGGTGTGTATTCGGGTGTGTGTTCGGGAGTGTGTTCGGGTGTGTGTTCGGGTGTGTGTTCGGGTGTGTGTTCGGGTTTGTGTTCGGGTGTGTGTTCGGGTGTGTGTTCGGGTGTGTTCGGTAGTGTGTTTGGGTATGTTTTCAGGTGTGTATTCGGGTGTGTGTTCGGGTGTGTGTTCGGGTGTGTGTTCGGGTGTGTATTCGGGTGGGTGTTCGGGTGTGTGTTCGGGTGTGTGTTCGGTAGTGTGTTTGGGTATGTGTTCAGGTGTGTATTCGGGTGTGTGTTCGGGTGTGTGTTCGGGTGTGTGTTCGGGTGTGTGTTCGGGTGTGTGTTCGGGTGTGTATTCGGGTGGGTGTTCGGGTGTGTGTTCTGGTGTGTGTTCGGGTGTGTGTTCGGGTGTGTCTTCGGGTGTGTGTTCGGGTTTGTATTCGGGTGTGTTCAGGTGTGTGTTCGGGTGTGTGTTCGAGTGTGTGTTCATGTTTGTATTCGGGTGTGTTCGGGTTTGTGTTCGGTAGTGTGTTTGGGTATGTGTTCAGGTGTGTATTCGGGTGTGTTTTCGGGTGTGTGTTCGTGTGTGTGTTCGGGTGTGTGTTCGGGTGTGTGTTCGAGTGTGTGTTCGGGTGTGGGTTCGGATTTGTATTCGGGTGTGTGTTCGGGTTTGTATTCGGGTGTATTCGGGTGTGTGTTCGGGTATGTGTTCGGGTGTGTTTCCGGGTGTGTATTCGGGTGTGTGTTCGGGTTTGTATTCGGGTGTGTTCGGATGTGTGTTCGGGTGTGTGTTCGGATATGTTTTCGGATGTGTATTCGGGTGTGTGTTCGGGTGTGTGTTCGGGTGTGTGTTCGGGTGTGTGTTCGGGTCTGTGTTCGGGTGTGTTCGGGTGCGTGTTCGGGTGTGTTCGGGTGTGTGTTCGATTTTGTATTCGGGTGTGTGTTCGGGTTTGTATTCGGGTGTGTTCGGGTCGGTGTTCTGGTACGTGTTCGGTTGTGTATTCGGGTGTGTGTTCGGGTGTGTATTCGGGTGTGTGTTCGGGTCTGTGTTCGGGTGTGTGTTCGGGTCTGTGTTCGGGTGTGTGTTCGGGTGTGTGTTCGTGTGTGTGTTCGGGTGTGTGTTCGGGTGTTTGTTCTGGTGTGTGTTCGGGTGTGTGTTCGGGTGTGTTTTCGGGTGTGTGTTCGGGTTAGTATTCGGGTGTGTGTTCGGGTTTGTATTCGGGTGTGTGTTCGGGTTTGTATTCGGGTGTGTTCGGGTGTGTGTTCGGGTGTGTTCGGGTGTGTGTTCGGTTTTGTATTCGGGTGTGTGTTCGGGTTTGTTTTCGGGTGTGTTCGGGTGTGTGTTCGGGTGTGTGTTCTGGTATGTGTTCGGGTGTGTATTCGGGTGTGTGTTCGGGTGTGTGTTCGGGTGTGTGTTCGGGTGTGTGTTCGGGTGTGTGTTGGGGTGTGTGTTCGGGTGTGTGTTCCGGGTGTGTGTTCGGGTGTGTGTTCGGGTGTGTGTTCGGGTGTGTATTCGGGTGTGTGTTCGGGTGTGTGTTCGGGTGTGTGTTCGGGTGTGTGTTCGGGTGTGCGTTCGGGTGTGTGTTCGGGTGTGTGTTCGGGATGTGTGTTCGGGTGTGTGTTTGGGTGTGTGTTCGGGCGTGTGTTCGGGTGCGTTCGGGAGTGTGTTCGGGTGTTTTTTCGGGTATGTGTTCGGGTTTGTATTCGAGTGTGTGTTCGGGTTTGTATTCGGGTGTGTGTTCGGGTTTGTATTCGGGTGTGTTCAGGTGTGTGTTCGGGTATGTGTTCGAGTGTGTATTCGGGTGTGTGTTCGGGTGTGTGTTCTGGTGTGTGTTCGGGTGTGTGTTCGGGTGTGTCTTCGGGTGTGTGTTCGGGTTTGTATTCGGGTGTGTTCAGGTGTGTGTTCGGGTGTGTGTTCGAGTGTGTGTTCATGTTTGTATTCGGGTGTGTTCGGGTTTGTGTTCGGTAGTGTGTTTGGGTATGTGTTCAGGTGTGTATTCGGGTGTGTTTTCGGGTGTGTGTTCGTGTGTGTGTTCGGGTGTGTGTTCGGGTGTGTGTTCGAGTGTGTGTTCGGGTGTGGGTTCGGATTTGTATTCGGGTGTGTGTTCGGGTTTGTATTCGGGTGTATTCGGGTGTGTGTTCGGGTATGTGTTCGGGTGTGTTTCCGGGTGTGTATTCGGGTGTGTGTTCGGGTTTGTATTCGGGTGTGTTCGGATGTGTGTTCGGGTGTGTGTTCGGGTATGTGTTCGGATGTGTATTCGGGTGTGTGTTCGGGTGTGTGTTCGGGTGTGTGTTCGGGTGTGTGTTCGGGTCTGTGTTCGGGTGTGTTCGGGTGCGTGTTCGGGTGTGTTCGGGTGTGTGTTCGGTTTTGTATTCGGGTGTGTGTTCGGGTTTGTATTCGGGTGTGTTCGGGTCGGTGTTCTGGTACGTGTTCGGTTGTGTATTCGGGTGTGTGTTCGGGTGTGTATTCGGGTGTGTGTTCGGGTCTGTGTTCGGGTGTGTGTTCGGGTCTGTGTTCGGGTGTGTGTTCGGGTGTGTGTTCGTGTGTGTGTTCGGGTGTGTGTTCGGGTGTGTATTCGGGTGTGTGTTCGGGTGTGTGTTCGGGTGTGTGTTCGGGTGTGTATTCGGGTGTGTATTCGGGTGTGTGTTCGGGTGTGTGTTCGGGTGTGTGTTCGGGTGTGTGTTCGGGATTGTATTCGGGTGTGTGTTCGGGTTTGTATTCGGGTGTATTCGGGTGTGTGTTCGGGTATGTGTTCGGGTGTGTATTCGGGTGTGTGTTCGGGTGTGTGTTCGGGTGTGTGTTCGGGTGTGTGTTCGGGTGTGTGTTCGGGTGTGTGTTCGGGTGTGCGTTTGGGTGTTTGTTCTGGTGTGTGTTCGGGTGTGTGTTCGGGTGTGTTTTCGGGTGTGTGTTCGGGTTAGTATTCGGGTGTGTGTTCGGGTTTGTATTCGGGTGTGTGTTCGGGTTTGTATTCGGGTGTGTTCGGGTGTGTGTTCGGGTGTGTTCGGGTGTGTGTTCGGTTTTGTATTCGGGTGTGTGTTCGGGTTTGTTTTCGGGTGTGTTCGGGTGTGTGTTCTGGTATGTGTTCGGGTGTGTATTCGGGTGTGTGTTCGGGTGTGTGTTCGGGTGTGTGTTCGGGTGTGTGTTCGGGTGTGTGTTGGGGTGTGTGTTCGGGTGTGTGTTCCGGGTGTGTGTTCGGGTGTGTGTTCGGGTGTGTGTTCGGGTGTGTATTCGGGTGTGTGTTCGGGTGTGTGTTCGGGTGTGTGTTCGGGTGTGTGTTCGGGTGTGCGTTCGGGTGTGTGTTCGGGTGTGTGTTCGGGATGTGTGTTCGGGTGTGTGTTTGGGTGTGTGTTCGGGCGTGTGTTCGGGTGCGTTCGGGAGTGTGTTCGGGTGTTTTTTCGGGTATGTGTTCGGGTTTGTATTCGAGTGTGTGTTCGGGTTTGTATTCGGGTGTGTGTTCGGCTTTGTATTCGGGTGTGTTCAGGTGTGTGTTCGGGTATGTGTTCGAGTGTGTATTCGGGTGTGTGTTCGGGTGTGTGTTCGGGTGTGTGTTCGGGTGTGTGTTCGGGTTTGTATTCGGGTGTGTGTTCGGGATTGTATTCGGGTGTGTGTTCGGGTTTGTATTCGGATGTGTTCGGATGTGTGTTCGGGTGTGTGTTCGGGTATGTGTTCGGGTGTGTATTCGGGTGTGTGTTCGGGTGTGTGTTCGGGTGTGTGTTCGGGTCTGTGTTCGGGTGTGTTCGGGTGTGTGTTCGGGTGTGTTCGGGTGTGTGTTCGGTTTTGTATTCGGGTGTGTGTTCGGGTTTGTATTCGGGTGTGTTCGGGTGTGTGTTCTGGTATGTGTTCGGGTGTGTATTCGGGTGTGTGTTCGGGTTTGTATTCGGGTGTGTGTTCGGGTGTGTGTTCGGGTATGTGTTCGGGTGTGTATTCGGGTGTGTGTTCGGGAGTGTGTTCGGGTGTGTGTTCGGGTGTGTGTTCGGGTGTGCGTTCGGGTGTGTTCGGGTGTGTGTTCGGGTGTGTGTTCGGGTGTGTGTTCTGGTATGTGTTCGGGTGTGTATTCGGGTGTGTGTTCGGGTTTGTATTCGGGTATGTGTTCGGGCGTGTGTTCGGGTGTGTTCGTGAGTGTGTTCGGGTGTGTTTTCGGGTAAGTGTTCGGGTTTGTATTCGGGTGTGTGCTCGGGTTTGTATTCGGGTGTGTGTTCGGGTTTGTATTCGGGTGTGTTCGGGTATGTGTTCGGGTGTGTATTCGGGTGTGTGTTCGGGTCTGTGTTCGGGTGTGTGTTCGGATGTGTGTTCGGGTATGTGTTCGGGTGTGTATTCGGGTGTGTGTTCGGGTTTGTATTCGGGTGTGTGTTCGGGTGTGTGTTCGGGTATGTGTTCGGGTGTGTATTCGGGTGTGTGTTCGGGAGTGTGTTCGGGTGTGTGTTCGGGTGTGTGTTCGGGTGTGTGTTCGGGTTTGTGTTCCGGGTGTGTGTTCGGGTGTGTGTTCGGGTGTGTGTTCGGGTGTGTGTTCGGTAGTGTGTTTGGGTATGTGTTCAGGTGTGTATTCGGGTGTGTGTTCGGGTGTGTGTTCGGGTGTGTGTTCGGGTGTGTGTTCGGGTTTGTATTCGGGTGTGTGTTCGGGAGTGTGTTCGGGTGTGTGTTCGGGTGTGCGTTCGGGTGTGTGTTCGGGTGTGTGTTCGGGTGTGTGTTCGGGTTTGTGTTCGGGTGTGTGTTCTGGTATGTGTTCGGGTGTGTATTCGGGTGTGTGTTCGGGTTTGTATTCGGGTATGTGTTCGGGCGTGTGTTCGGGTGTGTTCGGGAGTGTGTACGGGTGTGTTTTCGGGTAAGTGTTCGGGTTTGTATTCGGGTGTGTGTTCGGGTTTGTATTCGGGTGTGTGTTCGGGTTTGTATTCGGGTGTGTTCGGGTATGTGTTCGGGTGTGTATTCGGGGGTGTGTTCGGGTGTGTGTTCGGGTGTGTGTTCGGGTATGTGTTCGGGTGTGTATTCGGGTGTGTGTTCGGGTTTGTATTCGGGTGTGTGTTCGGGTGTGTGTTCGGGTATGTGTTCGGGTGTGTATTCGGGTGTGTGTTCGGGAGTGTGTTCGGGTGTGTGTTCGGGTGTGTGTTCGGGTGTGTGTTCGGGTTTGTGTTCGGGTGTGTGTTCGGGTGTGTGTTCGGGTGTGTTCGGTAGTGTGTTTGGGTATGTGTTCAGGTGTGTATTCGGGTGTGTGTTCGGGTGTGTGTTCGTGTGTGTGTTTGGGGGTGTGTTCGGGTGAGTGTTCGAGTGTGTGTTCGGGTGTGTGTTCGGATTTGTATTCGGGTGTGTGTTCGGGTTTGTATTCGGGTGTATTCGGGTGTGTGTTCGGGTATGTGTTCGGGTGTGTTTCCGGGTGTGTATTCGGGTGTGTGTTCGGGTTTGTATTCGGGTGTGTTCGGATGTGTGTTCGGGTGTGTGTTCGGGTATGTGTTCGGGTGTGTATTCGGGTGTGTGTTTGGGTGTGTGTTCGGGTGTGTGTTCGGGTCTGTGTTCGGGTGTGTTCGGGTGCGTGTTCGGGTGTGTTCGGGTGTGTGTTCGGTTGTGTATTCGGGTGTGTGTTCGGGTGTGTATTCGGGTGTGTGTTCGGGTCTGTGTTCGGGTGTGTGTTCGGGTCTGTGTTCGGGTGTGTGTTCGGGTGTGTGTTCGTGTGTGTGTTCGGGTGTGTGTTCGGGTGTGTATTCGGGTGTGTGTTCGCTTGTGTGTTCGGGTGTGTGTTCGGGTGTGTATTCGGGTGTGTATTCGGGTGTGTGTTCGGGTGTGTGTTCGGGTGTGTGTTCGGGATTGTATTCGGGTGTGTGTTCGGGTTTGTATTCGGGTGTATTCGGGTGTTTGTTCGGGTATGTGTTCGGGTGTGTATTCGGGTGTGTGTTCGGGTGTGTGTTCGGGTGTGTGTTCGGGTGTGTGTTCGGGTGTGTGTTCGGGTGTGTGTTCGGGTGTGCGTTTGGGTGTTTGTTCTGGTGTGTGTTCGGGTGTGTGTTCGGGTGTGTTTTCGGGTGTGTGTTCGGGTTAGTATTCGGGTGTGTGTTCGGGTTTGTATTCGGGTGTGTTCGGGTGTGTGTTCGGGTGTGTTCGGGTGTGTGTTCGGTTTTGTATTCGGGTGTGTGTTCGGGTTTGTTTTCGGGTGTGTTCGGGTGTGTGTTCGGGTGTGTGTTCTGGTATGTGTTCGGGTGTGTATTCGGGTGTGTGTTCGGGTGTGTGTTCGGGTGTGTGTTCGGGTGTGTGTTCGGGTGTGTGTTGGGGTGTGTGTTCGGGTGTGTGTTCCGGGTGTGTGTTCGGGTGTGTGTTCGGGTGTGTGTTCGGGTGTGTATTCGGGTGTGTGTTCGGGTGTGTGTTCGGGTGTGTGTTCGGGTGTGTGTTCGGGTGTGTGTTCGGGTGTGTGTTCGGGTGTGTGTTCGGGTGTGTGTTCGGGTGTGTGTTTGGGTGTGTGTTCGGGCGTGTGTTCGGGTGCGTTCGGGAGTGTGTTCGGGTGTTTTTTCGGGTATGTGTTCGGGTTTGTATTCGAGTGTGTGTTCGGGTTTGTATTCGGGTGTGTTCAGGTGTGTGTTCGGGTATGTGTTCGAGTGTGTATTCGGGTGTGTGTTCGGGTGTGTGTTCGGGTGTGTGTTCGGGTGTGTGTTCGGGTTTGTATTCGGGTGTGTGTTCGGGATTATATTCGGGTGTGTGTTCGGGTTTGTATTCGGATGTGTTCGGATGTGTGTTCGGGTGTGTGTTCGGGTATGTGTTCGGGTGTGTATTAGGGTGTGTGTTCGGGTGTGTGTTCGGGTCTGTGTTCGGGTGTGTTCGGGTGTGTGTTCGGGTGTGTTCGGGTGTGTGTTCGGTTTTGTATTCGGGTGTGTGTTCGGGTTTGTATTCGGGTGTGTTCGGGTGTGTGTTCTGGTATGTGTTCCGGTGTGTATTCGGGTGTGTGTTCGGGTTTGTATTCGGGTGTGTGTTCGGGTGTGTGTTCGGGTATGTGTTCGGGTGTGTATTCGGGTGTGTGTTCGGGAGTGTGTTCGGGTGTGTGTTCGGTGTGTGTTCGGGTGTGCGTTCGGGTGTGTTCGGGTGTGTGTTCGGGTGTGTGTTCGGGTGTGTGTTCTGGTATGTGTTCGGGTGTGTATTCGGGTGTGTGTTCGGGTTTGTATTCGGGTATGTGTTCGGGCGTGTGTTCGGGTGTGTTCGTGAGTGTTTTCGGGTGTGTTTTCGGGTAAGTGTTCGGGTTTGTATTCGGGTGTGTGCTCGGGTTTGTATTCGGGTGTGTGTTCGGGTTTGTATTCGGGTGTGTTCGGGTATGTGTTCGGGTGTGTATTCGGGTGTGTGTTCGGGTGTGTGTTCGGGTGTGTGTTCGGATGTGTGTTCGGGTATGTGTTCGGGTGTGTATTCGGGTGTGTGTTCGGGTTTGTATTCGGGTGTGTGTTCGGGTGTGTGTTCGGGTATGTGTTCGGGTGTGTATTCGGGTGTGTGTTCGGGAGTGTGTTCGGGTGTGTGTTCGGGTGTGTGTTCGGGTGTGTGTTCGGGTTTGTGTTCCGGGTGTGTGTTCGGGTGTGTGTTCGGGTGTGTGTTCGGGTGTGTGTTCGGTAGTGTGTTTGGGTATGTGTTCAGGTGTGTATTCGGGTGTGTGTTCGGGTGTGTGTTCGGGTGTGTGTTCGGGTGTGTATTCGGGTGTGTGTTCGGGTGTGTGTTCGGGTATGTGTTCGGGTGTGTGTTCGGGAGTGTGTTCGGGTGTGTGTTCGGGTGTGTGTTCGGGTGTGCGTTCGGGTGTGTTCGGGTGTGTGTTCGGGTGTGTGTTCGGGTGTGTGTTCTGGTATGTGTTCGGGTGTGTATTCGGGTGTGTGTTCGGGTTTGTATTCGGGTATGTGTTCGGGCGTGTGTTCGGGTGTGTTCGTGAGTGTGTTCGGGTGTGTTTTCGGGTAAGTGTTCGGGTTTGTATTCGGGTGTGTGCTCGGGTTTGTATTCGGGTGTGTGTTCGGGTTTGTATTCGGGTGTGTCCGGGTATGTGTTCGGGTGTGTATTCGGGTGTGTGTTCGGGTGTGTGTTCGGGTGTGTGTTCGGGTGTGTGTTCGGGTATGTGTTCGGGTGTGTATTCGGGTGTGTGTTCGGGTTTGTATTCGGGTGTGTGTTCGGGTGTGTGTTCGGGTATGTGTTCGGGTGTGTATTCGGGTGTGAGTTCGGGAGTGTGTTCGGGTGTGTGTTCGGGTGTGTGTTCGGGTGTGTGTTCGGGTTTGTGTTCGGGTGTGTGTTCGGGTGTGTGTTCGGGTGTGTGTTCGGGTGTGTGTTCGGTAGTGTGTTTGGGTATGTGTTCAGGTGTGTATTCGGGTGTGTGTTCGGGTGTGTGTTCGGGTGTGTGTTCGGGTGTGTATTCGGGTGGGTGTTCGGGTGTGTGTTCTGGTGTGTGTTCGCGTGTGTGTTCGGGTGTGTCTTCGGGTGTGTGTTCGGGTTTGTATTCGGGTGTGTTCAGGTGTGTGTTCGGGTGTGTGTTCGAGTGTGTGTTCATGTTTGTATTCGGGTGTGTTCGGGTTTGTGTTCGGTAGTGTGTTTGGGTATGTGTTCAGGTGTGTATTCGGGTGTGTGTTCGGGTGTGTGTGTTCGTGTGTGTGTTCGGGTGTGTGTTCGGGTGTGTGTTCGAGTGTGTGTTCGGGTGTGTGTTCGGGTTTGTATTCGGGTGTGTGTTCGGGTTTGTATTCGGTTGTATTCGGGTGTGTGTTCGGGTATGTGTTCGGGTGTGTATTCGGATGTGTGTTCGGGTGTGTGTTCGGGTGTGTGTTCGGGTGTGTTTCCGGGTGTGTGTTCGGGTGTGTGTTCGGGTTTGTATTCGGGTGTGTGTTCAGGTTTGTATTCGGGTGTGTGTTCGGGTTTGTATTCGGGTGTGTTCGGGTGTGTGTTCTGGTACGTGTTCGGTTGTGTATTCGGGTGTGTGTTCGGGTGTGTGTTCGGGTGTGTGTTCGGGTGTGTGTTCGGGTCTGTGTTCGGGTGTGTGTTCGGGTCTGTGTTCGGGTGTGTGTTCGGGTGTGTGTTCGGGTGTGTGTTCGGGTGTGTGTTCGGGTGTGTATTCGTGTGTGTGTTCGGGTGTGTGTTCGGGTGTGTGTTCGGGTGTGTATTCGGGTGTGTATTCGGGTGTGTGTTCGGGTGTGTGTTCGGGTGTGTGTTCGGGTGTGTGTTCGGGATTGTATTCGGGTGTGTGTTCGGGTTTGTATTCGGGTGTATTCGGGTGTGTGTTCGGGTATGTGTTCGGGTGTGTATTCGGGTGTGTGTTCGGGTGTGTGTTCGGGTGTGTTTTCGGGTGTGTTCGGGTGTGTGTTCGGGTGTGTGTTCGGGTGTGTGTTCTGGTATGTGTTCGGGTGTGTATTCGGGTGTGTGTTCGGGTTTGTATTCGGGTATGTGTTCGGGCGTGTGTTCGGGTGTGTTCGGGAGTGTGTTCGGGTGTGTTTTCGGGTAAGTGTTCGGGTTTTTATTCGGGTGTGTGTTCGGGTTTGTATTCGGGTGTGTGTTCGGGTTTGTATTCGGGTGTGTTCGGGTATGTGTTCGGGTGTGTGTTCGGGTGTGTGTTCGGGTGTGTGTTCGGGTTTGTATTCGGGTGTGTGTTCTGGTATGTATTCGGGTGTGTGTTCGGGTTTGTATTCGGGTGTGTGTTCGGGTGTGTGTTCGGGTATGTGTTCGGGTGTGTATTCGGGTGTGTGTTCGGGAGTGTGTTCGGGTGTGTGTTCGGGTGTGTGTTCGGGTGTGTGTTCGGGTGTGAGTTCTGGTATGTGTTCGGGTGTGTATTCGGGTGTGTGTTCGGGTTTGTATTCGGGTATGTGTTCGGGCGTGTGTTCGGGTGTGTTCGGGAGTGTGTTCGGGTGTGTTTTCGGGTAAGTGTTTGGGTTTGTATTCGGGTGTGTGTTCGGGTTTGTATTCGGGTGTGTGTTCCGGTTGGTATTCGGGTGTGTTCGGGTATGTGTTCGGGTGTGTATTCGGGTGTGTGTTCGGGTGTGTGTTCGGGTGTGTGTTCGGGTATGTGTTCGGGTGTGTATTCGGGTGTGTGTTCGGGTTTGTATTCGGGTGTGTGTTCGGGTGTGTGTTCGGGTATGTGTTCGGGTGTGTATTCGGGTGTGTGTTCGGGAGTGTGTTCGGGTGTGTATTCGGGTGGGTGTTCGGGTGTGTGTTCTGGTGTGTGTTCGCGTGTGTGTTCGGGTGTGTCTTCGGGTGTGTGTTCGGGTTTGTATTCGGGTGTGTTCAGGTGTGTGTTCGGGTGTGTGTTCGAGTGTGTGTTCATGTTTGTATTCGGGTGTGTTCGGGTTTGTGTTCGGTAGTGTGTTTGGGTATGTGTTCAGGTGTGTATTCGGGTGTGTGTTCGGGTGTGTGTGTTCGTGTGTGTGTTCGGGTGTGTGTTCGGGTGTGTGTTCGAGTGTGTGTTCGGGTGTGTGTTCGGGTTTGTATTCGGGTGTGTGTTCGGGTTTGTATTCGGTTGTATTCGGGTGTGTGTTCGGGTATGTGTTCGGGTGTGTATTCGGATGTGTGTTCGGGTGTGTGTTCGGGTGTGTGTTCGGGTGTGTTTCCGGGTGTGTGTTCGGGTGTGTGTTCGGGTTTGTATTCGGGTGTGTGTTCAGGTTTGTATTCGGGTGTGTGTTCGGGTTTGTATTCGGGTGTGTTCGGGTGTGTGTTCTGGTACGTGTTCGGTTGTGTATTCGGGTGTGTGTTCGGGTGTGTGTTCGGGTGTGTGTTCGGGTGTGTGTTCGGGTTTGTATTCGGGTGTGTGTTCAGGTTTGTATTCGGGTGTGTGTTCGGGTTTGTATTCGGGTGTGTTCGGGTGTGTGTTCTGGTACGTGTTCGGTTGTGTATTCGGGTGTGTGTTCGGGTGTGTGTTCGGGTGTGTGTTCGGGTGTGTGTTCGGGTCTGTGTTCGGGTGTGTGTTCGGGTCTGTGTTCGGGTGTGTGTTCGGGTGTGTGTTCGGGTGTGTGTTCGGGTGTGTGTTCGGGTGTGTATTCGTGTGTGTGTTCGGGTGTGTGTTCGGGTGTGTGTTCGGGTGTGTATTCGGGTGTGTATTCGGGTGTGTGTTCGGGTGTGTGTTCGGGTGTGTGTTCGGGTGTGTGTTCGGGATTGTATTCGGGTGTGTGTTCGGGTTTGTATTCGGGTGTATTCGGGTGTGTGTTCGGGTATGTGTTCGGGTGTGTATTCGGGTGTGTGTTCGGGTGTGTGTTCGGGTGTGTTTTCGGGTGTGTGTTCGGGTGTGTGTTCGGGTGTGCGTTTGGGTGTTTGTTCTGGTGTGTGTTCGGGTGTGTGTTCGGGTATGTGTTCGGGTGTGTTTTCGGGTGTGTGTTCGGGTTAGTATTCGGGTGTGTGTTCGGGTTTGTATTCGGGTGTGTGTTCGGGTTTGTATTCGGGTGTGTTCGGGTGTGTGTTCGGGTGTGTTCGGGTGTGTGTTCGGTTTTGTATTCGGGTGTGTGTTCGGGTTTGTATTCGGGTGTGTTCGGGTCTGTGTTCGGGTGTGTGTTCTGGTATGTGTTCGGGTGTGTATTCGGGTGTGTGTTCGGGTGTGTGTTCGGGTGTGTGTTCGGGTGTGTGTTCGGGTGTGTGTTCGGGTGTGTGTTCGGGTGTGTATTCGGGTGTGTGTTCGGGTGTGTGTTCGGGTGTGTGTTCGGGTGTGTGTTCGGGTCTGTGTTCGGGTGTGTGTTTGGGTGTGTGTTCGGGCGTGTGTTCGGGTGCGTTCGGGAGTGTGTTCGGGTGTGTTTTCGGGTATGTGTTCGGGTTTGTATTCGAGTGTGTGTTCGGGTTTGTATTCGGGTGTGTGTTCGGGTTTGTATTCGGGTGTGTTCAGGTGTGTGTTCGGGTATGTGTTCGGGTGTGTATTCGGGTGTGTGTTCGGGTGTGTGTTCGGGTGTTTGTTCGGGTATGTGTTCGGGTGTGTATTCGGGTGTGTGTTCGGGTTTGTATTCGGGTGTGTGTTCGAGTTTGTATTCGGGTGTGTGTTCGGGTATGTGTTCGGGTGTGTATTCGGGTGTGTTCGGGCGTGTGTTCGGGTATGTATTCGGGTGTGTGTTCGGGTTTGTATTCGGGTGTGTGTTCGGGTTTGTATTCGGGTGTATTCGGGTGTGTGTTCGGGTTAGTATTCGGGTGTGTGTTCGGGTTTGCATTCGGGTGTGTGTTCGGGTTTGTATTCGGGTGTGTTCGAGTGTGTGTTCGGGTGTGTTCGGGTGTGTGTTCGGTTTTGTATTCGGGTGTGTGTTCGGGTTTGTATTCGGGTGTGTTCGGGTGTGTGTTCGGGTGTGTGTTCTGGTATGTGTTCGGGTGTGTATTCGGGTATGTGTTCGGGTGTGTATTCGGGTGTGTGTTCGGGTGTGTGTTCGGGTGTGTGTTCGGGTCTGTGTTCGGGTGTGTTCGGGTGTGTGTTCGGGTGTGTTCGGGTGTGTGTTCGGTTTTGTATTCGGGTGTGTGTTCGGGTTTGTATTCGGGTGTGTTCGGGTGTGTGTTCTGGTATGTATTCGGGTGTGTGTTCGGGTTTGTATTCGGGTGTGTGTTCGGGTGTGTGTTCGGGTATGTGTTCGGGTGTGTATTCGGGTGTGTGTTCGGGAGTGTGTTCGGGTGTGTGTTCGGGTGTGTGTTCGGGTGTGCGTTCGGGTGTGTTCGGGTGTGTGTTCGGGTGTGTGTTCGGGTGTGTGTTCTGGTATGTGTTCGGGTGTGTATTCGGGTGTGTGTTCGGGTTTGTATTCGGGTATGTGTTCGGGCGTGTGTTCGGGTGTGTTCGGGAGTGTGTTCGGGTGTGTTTTCGGGTAAGTGTTCGGGTTTGTATTCGGGTGTGTGTTCGGGTTTGTATTCGGGTGTGTGTTCGGGTTTGTATTCGGGTGTGTTCGGGTATGTGTTCGGGTGTGTATTCGGGTGTGTGTTCGGGTGTGTGTTCGGGTATGTGTTCGGGTGTGTATTCGGGTGTGTGTTCGGGTGTGTGTTCGGGTGTGCGTTCGGGTATGTGTTCGGGTGTGTGTTCTGGTATGTGTTCGGGTTTGTATTCGGGTGTGTGTTCGGGTGTGTGTTCGGGTATGTGTTCGGGTGTGTATTCGGGTGTGTGTTCGGGAGTGTGTTCGGGTGTGTGTTCGGGTGTGTGTTCGGGTGTGTGTTCGGGTGTGTGTTCGGGTGTGTGTTCGGTAGTGTGTTTGGGTATGTGTTCAGGTGTGTATTCGGCTGTGTGTTCGGGTGTGTGTTCGGGTGTGTGTTCGGGTGTGTATTCGGGTGGGTGTTCGGGTGTGTGTTCGGGTGTGTGTGCGGTAGTGTGTTTGGGTATGTGTTCAGGTGTGTATTCGGGTGTGTGTTCGGGTGTGTGTTCGGGTGTGTGTTCGGGTGTGTATTCGGGTGGGTGTTCGGGTGTGTGTTCTGGTGTGTGTTCGGGTGTGTTTTCGGGTGTGTCTTCGGGTGTGTGTTCGGGTTTGTATTCGGGTGTGTTCAGGTGTGTGTTCGGGTGTGTGTTCGGGTGTGTGTTCAAGTGTGTGTTCATGTTTGTATTCGGGTGTGTTCGGGTTTGTGTTCGGTATTGTGTTTGGGTATGTGTTCAGGTGTGTATTCGAGTGTGTGTTCGGGTTTGTATTCGGGTGTGTTCAGGTGTGTGTTCGGGTATGTGTTCGAGTGTGTATTCGGGTGTGTGTTCGGGTGTGTGTTCGGGTGTGTGTTCGGGTGTGTGTTCGGGTGTGTGTTCGGGTGTTTGTTCGGGTCTATGTTCGGGTGTGTGTTCGGGTGTGTGTTCGGGAGTGTGTTCGGGTGTGTGTTCGGGTGTGTGTTCGGGTTTGTATTCGGGTGTGTGTTCGGGATTGTATTCGGGTGTGTGTTCGGGTTTGTATTCGGGTGTGTGTTCGGGTGTGTGTTCTGGTATGTGTTCGGGTGTGTATTCGGGTGTGTGTTCGGGTTTGTATTCGGGTATGTGTTCGGGCGTGTGTTCGGGTGTGTTCGGGAGTGTGTTCGGGTGTGTTTTCGGGTAAGTGTTCGGGTTTTTATTCGGGTGTGTGTTCGGGTTTGTATTCGGGTGTGTGTTCGGGTTTGTATTTGGGTGTGTTCGGGTATGTGTTCGGGTGTGTGTTCGGGTGTGTGTTCGGGTGTGTGTTCGGGTTTGTATTCGGGTGTGTGTTCTGGTATGTATTCGGGTGTGTGTTCGGGTTTGTATTCGGGTGTGTGTTCGGGTGTGTGTTCGGGTATGTGTTCGGGTGTGTATTCGGGTGTGTGTTCGGGAGTGTGTTCGGGTGTGTGTTCGGGTGTGTGTTCGGGTGTGTGTTCGGGTGTGAGTTCTGGTATGTGTTCGGGTGTGTATTCGGGTGTGTGTTCGGGTTTGTATTCGGGTATGTGTTCGGGCGTGTGTTCGGGTGTGTTCGGGAGTGTGTTCGGGTGTGTTTTCGGGTAAGTGTTTGGGTTTGTATTCGGGTGTGTGTTCGGGTTTGTATTCGGGTGTGTGTTCCGGTTGGTATTCGGGTGTGTTCGGGTATGTGTTCGGGTGTGTATTCGGGTGTGTGTTCGGGTGTGTGTTCGGGTGTGTGTTCGGGTATGTGTTCGGGTGTGTATTCGGGTGTGTGTTCGGGTTTGTATTCGGGTGTGTGTTCGGGTGTGTGTTCGGGTATGTGTTCGGGTGTGTATTCGGGTGTGTGTTCGGGAGTGTGTTCGGGTGTGTATTCGGGTGGGTGTTCGGGTGTGTGTTCTGGTGTGTGTTCGCGTGTGTGTTCGGGTGTGTCTTCGGGTGTGTGTTCGGGTTTGTATTCGGGTGTGTTCAGGTGTGTGTTCGGGTGTGTGTTCGAGTGTGTGTTCATGTTTGTATTCGGGTGTGTTCGGGTTTGTGTTCGGTAGTGTGTTTGGGTATGTGTTCAGGTGTGTATTCGGGTGTGTGTTCGGGTGTGTGTGTTCGTGTGTGTGTTCGGGTGTGTGTTCGGGTGTGTGTTCGAGTGTGTGTTCGGGTGTGTGTTCGGGTTTGTATTCGGGTGTGTGTTCGGGTTTGTATTCGGTTGTATTCGGGTGTGTGTTCGGGTATGTGTTCGGGTGTGTATTCGGATGTGTGTTCGGGTGTGTGTTCGGGTGTGTGTTCGGGTGTGTTTCCGGGTGTGTGTTCGGGTGTGTGTTCGGGTTTGTATTCGGGTGTGTGTTCAGGTTTGTATTCGGGTGTGTGTTCGGGTTTGTATTCGGGTGTGTTCGGGTGTGTGTTCTGGTACGTGTTCGGTTGTGTATTCGGGTGTGTGTTCGGGTGTGTGTTCGGGTGTGTGTTCGGGTGTGTGTTCGGGTTTGTATTCGGGTGTGTGTTCAGGTTTGTATTCGGGTGTGTGTTCGGGTTTGTATTCGGGTGTGTTCGGGTGTGTGTTCTGGTACGTGTTCGGTTGTGTATTCGGGTGTGTGTTCGGGTGTGTGTTCGGGTGTGTGTTCGGGTGTGTGTTCGGGTCTGTGTTCGGGTGTGTGTTCGGGTCTGTGTTCGGGTGTGTGTTCGGGTGTGTGTTCGGGTGTGTGTTCGGGTGTGTATTCGTGTGTGTGTTCGGGTGTGTGTTCGGGTGTGTGTTCGGGTGTGTATTCGGGTGTGTATTCGGGTGTGTGTTCGGGTGTGTGTTCGGGTGTGTGTTCGGGTGTGTGTTCGGGATTGTATTCGGGTGTGTGTTCGGGTTTGTATTCGGGTGTATTCGGGTGTGTGTTCGGGTATGTGTTCGGGTGTGTATTCGGGTGTGTGTTCGGGTGTGTGTTCGGGTGTGTTTTCGGGTGTGTGTTCGGGTGTGTGTTCGGGTGTGCGTTTGGGTGTTTGTTCTGGTGTGTGTTCGGGTGTGTGTTCGGGTGTGTGTTCGGGTGTGTTTTCGGGTGTGTGTTCGGGTTAGTATTCGGGTGTGTGTTCGGGTTTGTATTCGGGTGTGTGTTCGGGTTTGTATTCGGGTGTGTTCGGGTGTGTGTTCGGGTGTGTTCGGGTGTGTGTTCGGTTTTGTATTCGGGTGTGTGTTCGGGTTTGTATTCGGGTGTGTTCGGGTCTGTGTTCGGGTGTGTGTTCTGGTATGTGTTCGGGTGTGTATTCGGGTGTGTGTTCGGGTGTGTGTTCGGGTGTGTGTTCGGGTGTGTGTTCGGGTGTGTGTTCGGGTGTGTGTTCGGGTGTGTATTCGGGTGTGTGTTCGGGTGTGTGTTCGGGTGTGTGTTCGGGTGTGTGTTCGGGTCTGTGTTCGGGTGTGTGTTTGGGTGTGTGTTCGGGCGTGTGTTCGGGTGCGTTCGGGAGTGTGTTCGGGTGTGTTTTCGGGTATGTGTTCGGGTGTGTATTCGGGTGTGTGTTCGGGTGTGTGTTCGGGTGTTTGTTCGGGTATGTGTTCGGGTGTGTATTCGGGTGTGTGTTCGGGTTTGTATTCGGGTGTGTGTTCGAGTTTGTATTCGGGTGTGTGTTCGGGTATGTGTTCGGGTGTGTATTCGGGTGTGTTCGGGCGTGTGTTCGGGTATGTATTCGGGTGTGTGTTCGGGTTTGTATTCGGGTGTGTGTTCGGGTTTGTATTCGGGTGTATGCGGGTGTGTGTTCGGGTTAGTATTCGGGTGTGTGTTCGGGTTTGCATTCGGGTGTGTGTTCGGGTTTGTATTCGGGTGTGTTCGAGTGTGTGTTCGGGTGTGTTCGGGTGTGTGTTCGGTTTTGTATTCGGGTGTGTGTTCGGGTTTGTATTCGGGTGTGTTCGGGTGTGTGTTCGGGTGTGTGTTCTGGTATGTGTTCGGGTGTGTATTCGGGTATGTGTTCGGGTGTGTATTCGGGTGTGTGTTCGGGTGTGTGTTCGGGTGTGTGTTCGGGTCTGTGTTCGGGTGTGTTCGGGTGTGTGTTCGGGTGTGTTCGGGTGTGTGTTCGGTTTTGTATTCGGGTGTGTGTTCGGGTTTGTATTCGGGTGTGTTCGGGTGTGTGTTCTGGTATGTATTCGGGTGTGTGTTCGGGTTTGTATTCGGGTGTGTGTTCGGGTGTGTGTTCGGGTATGTGTTCGGGTGTGTATTCGGGTGTGTGTTCGGGAGTGTGTTCGGGTGTGTGTTCGGGTGTGTGTTCGGGTGTGCGTTCGGGTGTGTTCGGGTGTGTGTTCGGGTGTGTGTTCGGGTGTGTGTTCTGGTATGTGTTCGGGTGTGTATTCGGGTGTGTGTTCGGGTTTGTATTCGGGTATGTGTTCGGGCGTGTGTTCGGGTGTGTTCGGGTGTGTTCGGGAGTGTGTTCGGGTGTGTTTTCGGGTAAGTGTTCGGGTTTGTATTCGGGTGTGTGTTCGGGTTTGTATTCGGGTGTGTGTTCGGGTTTGTATTCGGGTGTGTTCGGGTATGTGTTCGGGTGTGTATTCGGGTGTGTGTTCGGGTGTGTGTTCGGGTATGTGTTCGGGTGTGTATTCGGGTGTGTGTTCGGGTGTGTGTTCGGGTGTGCGTTCGGGTATGTGTTCGGATGTGTGTTCTGGGATGTGTTCGGGTTTGTATTCGGGTGTGTGTTCGGGTGTGTGTTCGGGTATGTGTTCGGGTGTGTATTCGGGTGTGTGTTCGGGAGTGTGTTCGGGTGTGTGTTCGGGTGTGTGTTCGGGTGTGTGTTCGGGTGTGTGTTCGGGTGTGTGTTCGGTAGTGTGTTTGGGTATGTGTTCAGGTGTGTATTCGGCTGTGTGTTCGGGTGTGTGTTCGGGTGTGTATTCGGGTGGGTGTTCGGGTGTGTGTTCGGGTGTGTGTTCGGTAGTGTGTTTGGGTATGTGTTCAGGTGTGTATTCGGGTGTGTGTTCGGGTGTGTGTTCGGGTGTGTGTTCGGGTGTGTATTCGGGTGGGTGTTCGGGTGTGTGTTCTGGTGTGTGTTCGGGTGTGTTTTCGAGTGTGTCTTCGGGTGTGTGTTCGGGTTTGTATTCGGGTGTGTTCAGGTGTGTGTTCGGGTGTGTGTTCGGGTGTGTGTTCAAGTGTGTGTTCATGTTTGTATTCGGGTGTGTTCGGGTTTGTGTTCGGTATTGTGTTTGGGTATGTGTTCAGGTGTGTATTCGAGTGTGTGTTCGGGTTTGTATTCGGGTGTGTTCAGGTGTGTGTTCGGGTATGTGTTCGAGTGTGTATTCGGGTGTGTGTTCGGGTGTGTGTTCGGGTGTGTGTTCGGGTGTGTGTTCGGGTGTGTGTTCGGGTGTTTGTTCGGGTCTATGTTCGGGTGTGTGTTCGGGTGTGTGTTCGGGAGTGTGTTCGGGTGTGTGTTCGGGTGTGTGTTCGGGTTTGTATTCGGGTGTGTGTTCGGGATTGTATTCGGGTGTGTGTTCGGGTTTGTATTCGGGTGTGTGTTCGGGTGTGTGTTCGGGTATGTGTTCGGGTGTGTGTTCGGGTGTGTGTTCGGGAGTGTGTTCGGGTGTGTGTTCGGGTGTGTGTTCGGGTTTGTATTCGGGTGTGTGTTCGGGATTGTATTCGGGTGTGTGTTCGGGTTTGTATTCGGGTGTGTGTTCGGGTGTGTGTTCGGGTATGTGTTCGGGTGTGTATTCGGGTGTGTGTTCGGGAGTGTGTTCGGGTGTGTGTTCGGGTGTGTGTTCGGGTGTGCGTTCGGGTGTGTTCGGGTGTGTGTTCGGGTGTGTGTTCGGGTGTGTGTTCTGGTATGTGTTCGGGTGTGTATTCGGGTGTGTGTTCGGGTTTGTATTCGGGTATGTGTTCGGGCGTGTGTTCGGGTGTGTTCGGGAGTGTGTTCGGGTGTGTTTTCGGGTAAGTGTTCGGGTTTTTATTCGGGTGTGTGTTCGGGTTTGTATTCGGGTGTGTGTTCGGGTTTGTATTCGGGTGTGTTCGGGTATGTGTTCGGGTGTGTGTTCGGGTGTGTGTTCGGGTGTGTGTTCGGGTTTGTATTCGGGTGTGTGTTCTGGTATGTATTCGGGTGTGTGTTCGGGTTTGTATTCGGGTGTGTGTTCGGGTGTGTGTTCGGGTATGTGTTCGGGTGTGTATTCGGGTGTGTGTTCGGGAGTGTGTTCGGGTGTGTGTTCGGGTGTGTTCGGGTGTGTGTTCGGGTGTGAGTTCTGGTATGTGTTCGGGTGTGTATTCGGGTGTGTGTTCGGGTTTGTATTCGGGTATGTGTTCGGGCGTGTGTTCGGGTGTGTTCGGGAGTGTGTTCGGGTGTGTTTTCGGGTAAGTGTTTGGGTTTGTATTCGGGTGTGTGTTCGGGTTTGTATTCGGGTGTGTGTTCCGGTTGGTATTCGGGTGTGTTCGGGTATGTGTTCGGGTGTGTATTCGGGTGTGTGTTCGGGTGTGTGTTCGGGTGTGTGTTCGGGTATGTGTTCGGGTGTGTATTCGGGTGTGTGTTCGGGTTTGTATTCGGGTGTGTGTTCGGGTGTGTGTTCGGGTATGTGTTCGGGTGTGTATTCGGGTGTGTGTTCGGGAGTGTGTTCGGGTGTGTGTTCGGGTGTGTGTTCGGGTGTGTGTTCGGGTTTGTGTTCGGGTTTGTATTCAGGTGTGTGTTCGGGTGTGTGTTCGGGTATGTGTTCGGGTGTGTATTCGGGTGTGTGTTCGGGAGTGTGTTCGGGTGTGTGTTCGGGTGTGTGTTCGGGTGTGTGTTCGGGTGTGTATTCGGGTGGGTGTTCGGGTGTGTGTTCGGGTGTGTGTTCGGTAGTGTGTTTGGGTATGTGTTCAGGTGTGTATTCGGGTGTGTGTTCGGGTGTGTGTTCGGGTGTGTGTTCGGGTGTGTATTCGGGTGGGTGTTCGGGTGTGTGTTCTGGTGTGTGTTCGGGTGTGTTTTCGGGTGTGTCTTCGGGTGTGTGTTCGGGTTTGTATTCGGGTGTCTTCAGGTGTGTGTTCGGGTGTGTGTTCGAGTGTGTGTTCATGTTTGTATTCGGGTGTGTTCGGGTTTGTGTTCGGTAGTGTGATTGGGTATGTGTTCAGGTGTGTATTCGAGTGTGTGTTCGGGTTTGTATTCGGGTGTGTGTTCGGGTTTGTATTCGGGTGTGTTCAGGTGTGTGTTCGAGTATGTGTTCGAGTGTGTATTCGGGTGTGTGTTCGGGTGTGTGTTCGGGTGTGTGTTCGGGTGTGTGTTCGGGTGTGTGTTCGGGTGTTTGTTCGGGTCTATGTTCGGGTGTGTGTTCGGATGTGTGTTCGGGAGTGTGTTCGGGTGTGTGTTCGGGTGTGTGTTCGGGTTTGTATTCGGGTGTGTGTTCGGGATTGTATTCGGGTGTTTGTTCGGGTTTGTATTCGGATGTGTTCGGATGTGTGTTCGGGTGTGTGTTCGGGTATGTGTTCGGGTGTGTATTCGGGTGTGTGTTCGGGTGTGTGTTCGGGTGTGTGTTCGGGTCTGTGTTCGGGTGTGTTCGGGTGTGTTCGGGTGTGTGTTCGGTCTTGTATTCGGGTGTGTGTTCGGGTTTGTATTCGGGTGTGTTCGGGTGTGTGTTCTGGTATGTGTTCGGGTGTGTATTCGGGTGTGTGTTCGGGTTTGTATTCGGGTGTGTGTTCGGGTGTGTGTTCGGGTATGTGTTCGGGTGTGTATTCGGGTGTGTTCGGGAGTGTGTTCAGGTGTGTGTTCGGGTGTGTG